>JAJGOT010000149.1:0-600000 GCA_022457155.1 Cladopsammia gracilis | reverse complement strand
AAAATCAATTAATCACACAGTTGTGTGAAGATCATTTCAAGTAATGTTGTAAGGCAATGGTACCCACTAAAGCAGTAACTGCTGTAACAGTGGTTAAACATATGGAAACATTAGGTAGCCAGCTCTAAAATGTGGTCAAACATACAATGGCTAGGCTCTGGCTGGGCAGGTTGATGGGTTTCCTGTGGCGATATCTTCCCCAATCCCCATTGCACAGAGCATTTCCATAATATTTATGAAATATTTTGGAAAACACATAAAATTACGATGTCATTTATTTGAAGAAGGTTGACTTTACCCTCATAAATCACAGAAATGCAGGCAACTACGAAAATGACGATTTGAGCGAAATTTCGTCACATTCGCCAAACCGTCGAGAATCTGCCAAAATTATGCAAATGATTCTAGATGATGGCGGATTTGGCGGCGATTTTTGAGGGTTGTACGCTCGATTTTACTCTTCCTGAAATAGAAATATTTCTTTTTAAAGCTCTACATAAGAAGGAAAAGACCTGAAGAATTAGTAAGGGAGATTTCTCCCTGGCTAGGCGGTCTTTCACATTTAAATAAAGTTTATTGATTGATTGATTGATTGATTGATACAGGATAAATTGGAAAGTTTACATGTGTTTTGTCAAAGGAGAAGAAAAGCGGCCATCGCAATGACCACTCCAGCAAAACTGATTTGGAGTACTTATTCCACTTCAACGGTAAAGTAAATGACATGTTAGATTGAGGAGTTTTATAAGGCTAGGTATATAGTTTAGCTTGTTTATATATCAGTTAACATGGTTTATTTTATACCAGCCGCTTCAAAATGACACGCGTTTTGTTTTTCCAGGCAAACAAGAGTGATCTGAACAATGTTTTCGTTAATGAAAGCTTGTTGTCCCTTTTTATGCGTTTCTTCATTCATACAAATTCAGAACTGCAGAGTACCCTGCCATTTCGAATACCTTAAGGCCCGGTTCAAACGTCGAATTTCACGTACATGTGCCGAATCTAATGCAAATGAGCAAAAACAATAGATTTTGCTTATTTGCGTTAGATTCGGTACATGTGAACTTCGACGTTTGAACCCGGGGCCTTAGCTAACGCAGAAACGTTAGAATGCCGCGCTTAAAAAAACAAATATACCATGTATATTCCTCGTTCTAAAAACGTGCCGCGAGACTGATGTCAAAAACGGCATTTAGCATTTACTCGCTCTAGAAAACTTGATGCGTAATATAACAAAAAATAACATGAATTTCTCATGAATACAATTTTTAGTAAAATACGTGTTGGCGCTTTTCGCGTAGCCTTAGCTTCGAAATACTTCGGTATTCCTTAATACTTAATACCTAGGTATTAAGTTTATAGCGTTAGTTTACCTTAACATTTTTAATATATTAGATTTTTATTTTGTAATATGCATGCGGGTAAATAAATTATATGCACATCTCAGTTTCATTGTATAACAAGATATAGACCGATATTTCGGTTCATAGGTCACGTGGTTTTGAAAGGATAAAACAATGACCGCGTAGTTTTGGTTAGAGGGGGTAACAATCAGTTGACAAATTGTAAATTTAGCCCTCTTTTGTGCTTTTCTTTAATTAACCCAATCAAGAAATTAAAATGAATTTTAAAACAGTTAAAAATAGTCTATTTCTTATCATATTTTGTCAAGGTTACCTCCAGTAATGTCTTAATGTAATTCCCCCCACTAAAGCAGCAACTGCTGTAACAGTGGTTAAAAACATGGGAACAGTGGGTAGCCAGCTCTGAAATGTGGTCAGACGATGGCTAGGCTCAGGCTGGACAGGTTGATGGGCTTCCTGTGGTGATATCTTCCCCATTGCACAGAGCACCTCCCTTGCAGCTCTCTCCCCTGCCTGAACTGCACCTTCCATGGTACCTACAAACATCACTTGAAGTTTAATTTGGACATATATTTTATTCTCTTTTAAGGCCTTTTAACCCTTTCACCCCGAGAGTCAGTTATGTAGTACAGTTCTAACTTTTGAGTCTGTGGACGAAATCCTATGGTGTGACCATTCAAATGAAACCTCTTTAGCAGTACTTTTGCAAGGTACCATTTGTTTTTCAATATTTTACAAAATGAAATTTTGTATTTTTCCTAAATTTTTATCTTTGGCACTCTTGGGAGTGAAAGGGTTAAGGTGTTTTAAGCCTTTCACTCCTGGAGTCCATTATGAAGACATGAAGTGTAGTTCTAACTTTTGAACCTGTGGATGAAATCCTATGATTGGGCCATTCAAATGCATGAAACCCCTTCGGCATTACTTTTGCATGGTACCATTTGTTTTTCAGTATTTTACAAGATGAAATTTGGGATTTTTCTTTAATTTTGACTTTTGGCACTCTTGGGAGTTAAAGCGTCGTTAAAAATGCATGTACGACCTTATCATGTGCTTTTAGACAGCTGAAGCTTTTGTTTCCCTTGGGAGTTAAAACGGTTTACAATAAGAGTTTTGAGACCGTCTTGGGGCATTTGAGTCGGGGGAAAGGGGGGGGGGGGGGGGGGGGTTAGTACATTGGAGGAATGGTGATGTTCTGGTAAACCTGTTGAACTTTCAGCCTTAAGATCGGTGGTTCAAGGTCTGGTCTCTACCATCGCGTTGTTGACAAGAAACATTGTCTCTCTCCACCCAGGTATATAAATGGGGACTGGCGACAAAATGCTGGAGGTAACGCTATGCTGAACTACATCCCATCCAGGGGGGAGTAGCAAATCAATCCTTGTTACTTTATGTTATAGAAATCGACTTCACCTTAAACTTAATAGAGCTTTCATGGGAAAAGATGAACTACTCACAAACTCAGCAAACTGGGTTATTATACAAAAAACTTTGGCAATCTTCTAAGTGAGAAGAACAGAAAGATGCAAATTAATTTTTCAAAATAAGCAATTCTCTTACCAGCACACACTGAAGCAGTTTCAGTACCGGCAAAATAAACTCTGCCAAATGGCTCACGCAGAGCTTTACCAAAATTAGTCATCACACCACATGGCATAGAGCTGATATAACATCCTCCAGAATATTTCTCTGCCAGCCAGTTCTTGTCAATGTAATGATATGGGTGAAGAGCTTCCTCACTGTCAAACATCTTGGCATACTGTTCACAAACTGCTTGCTTTCTTTCTTCTTGAGTCTTGGTACACCAATAACGAGCTTGATCGCCAACAATAAAGCTGGGGAAGAAAATATCATTCAAACTAAATTAAGGCATCGGTTTCAACAGGCTGCACAATTTTAAAAAATTTAGGCGCGATGGGCGCGATCGCGGCGCGATAGAGTAAATCGCAATTGCTTCGCGATATGCACGATCGTGCCGCGACAAGTGTGATCGCGGAGACTTCTAATAATCGCGTCGTGATTTCCACTGCGACAGTCAGCGCGATCTTTTAAAGATTGCGGAGTTCTCGGATAGTACATTTCAGAATTTGTCCTTGTTGTCGAGATCCCCGGACGTTTTAAATCTTACCGAGCATCCCGAGGTACCGGCGAAGTTTTAACGTCGCTAGATGTTTCGGCATCTCGATCACACTTACCAAAACCTCCGAGATATCAAAAATATATTAAGGTTATCTTGTAAAAATTTTAGCGCGATCGCACCACCATCGCGGCACGGTTTTGGCCGCCGCGATTTTTGGATCGTGGCGCGATCGCGGTCAACATCGCGCCGCGATTCAAAAATCGTGGCGGCTCAAAACGCGGGGCGAATCGCGTCATCGCGGCGGCCAAAAACGCGCCGCGATTGTGGGCAATATCGTGCCGCAATCGCTGTGACATCGCGAAGTGTCTGATTATCATCTCTTAATTGAGCCTATATACTGCTGCGCCTATGGAGTAGGCTCAATTAAGAGATGATAATCAGGCACATGTCCGGGTGTGCATCCAATCATTAAATAGCACCCATCATTACTCCAGTGCCTGTAATAGCTGATAAACTTTGCTCCTAAAACCGTTCACTCCCAAGAGTGCCAAAAATCAAACTTAAAGAAAAATACCAAATTTCATTTTATAAATTAATGATAAACAAATGCAAAAGTACCGCCGAAAAGGTAAAGATTTTCTTTTAATGGTCACATCATAGAACTTTGTCCACAGATTAAACGTTTCAACTATGTTAACTATATATTCAATTCAAATGGACAGACTGCAAATCATAGTAGTTGCTAAATATATATATATATATATATATATATATATATATATATATATATATATATATATATGTGTGTGTGTGTGTAGTAACTGTTCATCAGTAGGATGCCTAAAAATGTGTGCAATTCTACAATTGGTATGTTATGTTAACTATAATCTGGAGGCTAACTCGAAAACTCTTTGGTTAATTTAGCCATTCCCATCCAGGCTCTAATGTTAATTTATATTTTATAAGTATAATATTATTTGTAGTTTTTCTTTTTTAGTGTGATTTTGTAAAAATGCATATCTATGGTTATGAGTAAAATAAAATTGATTGATTGATTGATACATGTCTCTATAAATGACTCTGTAAATTTAAGGGTTGAAAATAACCTTTGGATATAATTTTATGTGTACGCAAACTTATAGATAGATTCACCATGGTGCCGCTGCCCTGTTGAGTTTTTGTAGTGTTAAGGCCCGTTTACACATGCGATTTTTGGTGCGATTTTTGTCGCGCTCTCCAATGCAACTTAATTTGTCGCAAGTGTAAACTAGCGGCGATTTCCTGTGCGATTCAGTTGCGATATTTGCTGCCATTTCCCAAAAATCGCCGCCAAGTTGCATCAGGTTTCGAACATGTTCGAAACCTCTGCGACATCGCGCTCAAATCACACTGAAATCGACGCCCGTTTACACACGCGATTTGAAGATGCAACTTGCCCGCGACAAAAATTGCATCGACAAGTGCGACAAAAATTGCACAAAAAATCGCCTGTGTAAACGGGCCTTTACAATATTTTGGAAAGATTCTACCTTTAACAGACAGTCTGTGCATGATGTGTTGTGCATGATAAAGTAATGAAACATGCTGCTAGGGATCTGACATCAAAATTCTAATTTATCAAAACAAAGTGTGGAAATTGAAAATATTTTGTGCCAGAGTTGTAAAAATATGATACAATTAAACAGTTTGCTCCTTTTAGTAGCATTTTACATATTTCTTTTTCACCAGATCTGACCTCATGCTACTTGTGACATCATATATTGTTACCGTAGCAACTGATTCTCCCGAAACTTTACCAAAATGTACATCCAAGAGTTAAAACCACATAGTTCTTGCAACTTAGCATTACCTTATTATAGGAAATTAACAATGCACTTTATTAACGCGATTTTACAAACTTCGCGTTAATTTAATGTATCTTAATTAATGTCGATGTAAATTTACAATGCACACTATTTTACAACATTGTTATTTTAAAGCACCTTATTAGTTTATGACTCCTCTATTGGCTCTTCAGAGTCACATTTCACGGAGGCTTTGAAAGATCTTTTGAATTGATAGGGTCTAGTTAGGCTTCAAAACCAAATTTTCGGCTTTAAAAATTTTTTAGAAATATCCGTGCACTTGTCTTGGAAGGTTTTATTGACGGAAGCCAAAACGCAGTTTGGCGTTCGGAAATGTAAGGTGCGAGTTTGCAGAATTATGAAAATCGAAGTAAATAAAGCAAGATGCTTATCGAAAAATTCGCGTTAATTTAATGCATGTAAACCTAACTTTTGAAAGATTCGCGTTAATTTAGTGTAAAGTAAATTTTCTTCGCGTTGTCAACGTGCATTGTAAATTTCCTATAATAAGGTAATTTATTTCCTAAAGAAGTATCAGGATAGGAAAAAGATGAATGAAGTATACCTTGAGTGACGGGGTTGTTGCAAGATCGAGTGGGAAAGAGGAAAGAATTAAGTTCTGAGATTTTTATCACCTCATAATTGCTGGGCATGAACCATCAGGCTTCGTGTCATCCAAAGAGGTATGCGCAGGACCAGAGTCAGAAATCAGTATGCCATTCATCCCTTTCTCGCGCCAAAATGCCCTGTCGTAAAACGTGGTAGTCTTGATTGATGATCCCATAGGTATCCTCTGAATCAGTTGGTTTTTCAAGGGAGGGAGGGGTGGGTCGAATGACACACTGTTTAGAAGAACTTGCGGCATTGCACTTATCACATACTGTGCTTGGTATTGTTTGCCATTTTCACAGGTAACAACTATGTGATCTGCATCTTGCTTCAGGCGACAAACTGGGCTGTTTAAAATTACCTGAAACATGGACAAAAGTTTTTTAAGTTTTTCAGATTATAAAATTTTTATGCTTTCTTTTCTTTTAAATGAAGGAAGCTGTAGAACATGATTTTAAGAAGCTTCAGTTAGAAATTTTAACTTACACCAAGCTGTTAAACCTGCAACTTAATTATTAATATAAGAAAGTCAGTCTATTAGAAACTATGTTCTTTTAGTCTGTGAATGTGAATGAATGAATTAATAATAACAAGAGCTTGATAATAACTAAAGAACAAACTTTATTTTACTGTAAATTTACAGATAGGATAACTGCTAATAAATTATTATCTTCAGAGATAAATAAATAAAACAAGTAAATAATCAAATATTATTAATTGATTAATTAATTAATTAATTAGAATTAGTTAAGGATTAATTAGATAAAATTAAAGCTAGAGACTATGCAGATCAGCATTATTATTATGAATAATAAATAAAAAAGATAATATACAGGTCTAGGTCGAGGGTTCGAATCCCACCGATTTACATACTCATTGCCACGAATTACCACCTTATTACCCACGATCTGCTCCCGTACGGCCTCGTGGCTCAAGCGGTAGAGCGACGGAAGATCTAATCCGGAGGTCGTGGGTTTGAATCCCACCGAGGTCAAAGATTTTTTTCTTTCCCTCGTGTGGTCCCTCATTTCCTTGCTAGGGCTAACGCTCAGTACAGGGAAATTTATGGGTTGAACTTAGCACTACAATTTACACACAGAGTTAATTCTCTGATTTCTTGTACATTTTACAGGTAGACTAACGGATTCAGTTTAAATTAATTGGTGTTAGTATTAATAATTTATTACCGTACTTCTTTAAAAGACAATTTATTTCATCACCTTATCGACAAGCTTGTCTTTAATCTGGTTGCTAATCTGCTGAGCTCCACCGGTCAATTTCACTTCCTTATAAAAAGCAGGATTCTGCAATACGTGGGAACCGCTTATGAGCTTCCACAAGAAATACAGTAAAGATACCTCTTGTGGTTCACAACCTAGCGCACCATAAATGGCATTTATCAACTGCTTTTTCGCATATGCTGTCCAGCAGGTCTTGTCAAAGAACTCCTTAACTGTCATCTTGTCCCACTCCAAAGCTCTAGGTGCATTCCACGGCTCCTCTAGTGGGATTTCATTGCTCATGTTCTCCATAGTACGGATCATGTTGTAATAATCCAGAATTACCAGAGGATTCCATGCAGAAAGAACCCCAGAAAACACTCTCCTTTTTCCTCCAAGAAACTCAACTGTTTTGCCTTCACAGCACACTTCGTAAGTTTGAATCCCCAGCTCTGTTGTAATACGTAAAAGATTTTGCCGCTTTGCAAGTTCGGTGTAGGCTCCACCCAAATCTGGGTATTTGAATTTGGGGTCATCTAAAGTGTTAGTTCGTCCTCCAACACGATCTCTTGCCTCTAAAACAACAACACTAACTCCATTCTCAAGAGAAAGCAATTTGGCAGCGCAGAGGCCACTTATGCCGCCTCCTATAATGACAACTTCAACAGATTTCTCCATGTTGGACCTCCAGTTAGACTGTTATATGATATTGGAGCCCTTAAAAGGAAGGTGGACAGCGTGCTAAACTGTAGCTAAATAGCTTCCCTTGTAGAACTTCTGTATATAAATGACAAAATAAACGTAGGTCATTAGCTAAAATGTTAGTTCATTTGATGTATGTATGGGCTTTTGAGTGCCCGGGGAGGGGTGGCGGGTGGGGGTGTTGGGGAGACAAACTAAACTTTACTTAAAAACTATGACGACTTAGTTTGTCTTAAATTCGCTTAAGGAAGACGCTTGTCTTAATCCTGTGGGTAAGTTGTTCCACAACTGAGCTCCACTGTATGAAAAACTTCTTTTCAAATAATCAGTGCCAGGTTGTGGAAGAACTAGTTTGTTTTCGGTATTCCTTAAAATATAAGTATTCGCGTTATCGCGATAAACAAAACTTGATCGTAGATATTCTGGTGTCATCCCATGTAAGGTCTTATACATCATAATAGATTTCTTTTCTAATCTTTGATGACAGAGTTTACGCCACCCTAATGCCCGGAACACATCATCCAGATTACTATCGTAGCTCGCAGACATTAAAACTAGATGCGGGCTGCGCGATTTTGAAGCCTTTGAAGCTTTTCAGAAAGGCCCTTGTTACAGTTTCCCCATACCACACTGCAATAATCAAAGTAAGGCTGAACGAGGCTATTATAAACTTTGATTAAAATATTAAATGGGATAAGATGCCGTATTCGTTTAATTGCACCAATGACGGAAGCAATCTTTTTACAGACATTTTCAATATGGCATTCCCAGTTTAAGGTTTGGTCGATGTAGACTCCAAGGGATTTAGCTGATGCTACTTGTTCTTCAGCGTTATTATTTATAGTAAGAGAAGGGCTTTCTGAAAATTGCGATAACTTCTGCCTTGATGCAATAAGTATAAACTCAGTTTTTGTTAAGTTCAGGGTAAGCTTGTTAGCTGATAACCATGTGTACACGTTACTTAAGTCATAATTAAGGCAATCATTTATATGCTTAACGTCTGCACTAGCAAACGTCAAGCTGGTATCATCAGCGTACATCCTGGTTTGTGAATACATCAAGCAATTTGGTAAGTCGTTAATATATAACAAAAACAGAAGAGGTCCTAAAAGCTAAAATTGTTCCTTGAGGAACACCGCATCTCAAGAATTTCGGGGTTGACTTACAGGAGTTAATGTGACAAATTTGAGTTCTATTAAGACTATTATCTAAGTAAGAAGCAAAGCCATTTATATAAAGTGGACCGACGAATCCCATAGTATTGCAATTTCTTTAACAAAATATCACGATCAACTGTCAGATCAAAGGCCTTTTTGAGGTCCAAAAAGACGACAGCGTTGACAAAGCCACGATCAATGTTTTTGGCCCAACTATCAGTAGCTTCAATTAGTGCCGAAGTGTGGATCGGGAGTGCAAGGAACGAAAACCAGATTGATAACCAGTAAGAAAGCTATTCCTAGTTAGACACTGATACAATTGGTCGTAGATTATCCGTTCGAAAACTTTGGCCACGATTGGAATTACCGATATCGGTCGGTAATTTGTTAGACTGCTAGCTGTCCCTTTTCAGTTAATCGAGCGGGTGAGCTAATCACAAAAACAAGCTCGGTGATCGCGCATTTGCTCGCCCGCTCGACTATCCAGAGAGGGACTGCTAGCAGTCTAGTAATTTGTCGGATCATAACGCTTCCCGGAATTTTTATACAATGGAGTGACTTTAGCAGATTTCCATTCATCAGGGAAGATGCCGGTTATTAAGGATTGATTAAACGAAGTGGTCAAAGCTTGCTCATTCCAGCCAGGTTACGTTGGACGAAGTTTAATAGGAAACGGAAAGTGATGACGTGACTAAAACCAAATTTGTGAAATTATGAGATTTGATTAGATATTTGGAAAGGACGTATAAAAAGGCAGGACGAAAAATGCCCGCCAGTGCCTAAAAATCAGCATCTTATTGTTATTTGGGGGTGAGATACAGTCGGGCCTCTATTAAGCGACCACCTATTAAGCGGCCACTTTCCAAAGTCCCGAATTATTTGTCAGCAAAGTGCTGTATTCGATACCTCTATTCAACGGCCACCTCTATTAAGCGGCCGCAGCCACCATTTTGCTGTTGCAAGTTTAGTATTTACTGTTTTTTTACCTCTATTAGGCGGCCAGCAAATTATCTTTTCAAGCGAAATGGTGACAGATAATATGAAGGCGATAACTGATAACAACAAGAGCTGCAATTTTGAGCTAAATTTTTAAAGACTATTGATGCAAAAAAGGCCTAAGAAACTTGATGTTTTGTTACATAGATTTGCATATTTTTCTGTACATATTCAACACTAAAAATACTGTACTTATCGAGTACATGCTCTGTGTTAGAGCTAGAACTTTGCACGGACTTGAAATGCGCAAACACAGGGCACTTAATTTTTTGTTTCAATGATTTTTGCATTTATCTTCACATATGTTCACTTTTCACTTTTCAACAAGCATTTTCCTATATAGAGGCAATAAAATGACGTTGACTGCCATTTCTATCCAATTTATATTGTACCTCTATTAAATGGCCAGTTTTCAAAGTCCCGAGGGTGGCCGCTTAATAGAGGTCCGACTGTATTGGCACCATTATGCTCTGACGACTCCATACAAACCCTTTTAATTGAAATTAATGACCACTTCGTCGTCTGGGTGCCAGAGGTTCCCTCGCGGCACGCTTTCGTGAGAACTCGAGAAGTCGCTTTTCTCGCGGCGAAAATATTGTCAATATTAGGCCCGGTTCAAACGTCGAACTTCACATGTGCCGAATCTAATGCAAATGAGCAAAATCTATTGTTCTTGCTCATTTGCATTAGATTCGGCACATGTGAAGTTCAACGTTTGAACCGGGCCTAATTGGAGACAAGAAAGGCCTGTAATGTGAAGGGCGCGCGAGAAAAGTCTCTCGCACCCAGGTCGGGGTTTAGATTAAACTCATAGACCTAAAATAAATGAGCATGCCGTGTTTCTCTGATGAGTTTGTAAAACGAGTGTTTTTCCTTTAAAGGCGGTCTTAAGTTGACTTATTTATTTACACACGGTTTAAAAAAGAAATATATCAGGTACATAAAATACTAATCTAAACATTACTATGATCATAAACTAAACCTGTTTGCCATGAATGGCGTGTCTCTAATTTATCTAATTATTCACTCCGCGTGAATTTCAGCTCCCACCAATGTGGCCTGGATTCGATCCTCGGTCCCGCCGTTATATGTGGGTTGAGTTTGTTGTTGGTTCTCTCCTTGCTCCGAGAGGTTTTTCTCCGGGTACTCCGGTTTTCCCCTCTCCTCAAAAACCAACATTCCAAATTCCAATTCGATCTGGAACGCACGTACGCGTTGTAATGAGCTCTTGAGCTCCTAGGTGTTTAACGAAAGCAAGCAGAATCTCCCTTTCCGGCCGTTGTTTTTAAAGGCGCAGGAAGAAAAGAGGGGGTTTATAGATCGAACGTCGTTACGAGTCAAGGACTGGCGTTACCCCCATGAACAGTTTTCTTTTTAAACATCCCTTACCTCGTTTATATGGTCCCTTGAAATCCGTATTGAAGAGATTTATCCCAATTGTAACGTTTTCGTGACCCAAGCTAGGCGCTTGACTGCATGTGCTTTTTCGACCCAGTCCCTTCCCCTGCTGGGGAGCGTTCGCGCTGCCTTCTTAGGGTACCGTCAACCTTTTTTGGTCGAATTTTGCAGGATGCAACTAAACTGTTAACAACGAGTAACGAAGTAGCATGGGAAAAAAATTCAATAGGTTAAAAAAATAAAACAATGGAAAATGAAAAATAAAAATCGAATCTACAGATTCTTTTCATTATTATTACGATTAATATGTGTACCATTGTGTCCCGTACCAATGTGTCCCTTTGTCTCCCGACTCCCGTCCTTTACACCACGCGTAAAATCTTTTAATAGTGTTTTGTGATCCACAGTCGTACGGAGCGAGCTCCCAGGAAAGTCTTCCAAGGACGGATTTTTCGCTACCTCACTGAAAAATACTGAGACCCTTTTTAAATTTAGAGGAAATGTATGGGAATATCGAAAAGGTTCACTTATCGTAATAGTCCGTGATAAATATTCATATATAAGATCAAAATAAACGTATTTTTGCTCGAAATGTTGTGTATTGTCGTTCTTGTAGCTTTGTATCGGACGTTTACCTGAGCGGTCAGCACTACTGGGCACCAGAGTAAAATCAAGGACACGTTGACAAAATTTTGAGACAAGGTTGAACGTGCCGTTCCGGGCGCGGGGGGGGGGGGGGGGGGGGGGGATCCCATATAAAAATGACGGCCGGGTGCTCGTCGTACATTTTAGGGTTCAAAATGTGAAGATTGGTACCGCTTAGAGTACTTAAATCTAAAATGAGTACCGTTAGAATTATCGCGGTACCTTTTAGGGTATGAGCCGAAAAAAAAAATGACAGAATATGACGTGTTGTTTTAGAATTGGTACCTTTTAGGGGTAAAAATTATTTTGAGCTACGCCCATCAAACGAAATTCTGGTATCTTTTAGGGTTTTCGAAAAATTCTGACGAGCACCCGCGTCATTTTTATATGAATCCCCCCCCCCCCCCCCCCCCCGGGCATGCCTTTCCCTTTTGGGCTTTCATTTTAGTCTGGTACTAGGGTAATAAGCTCTTACTGGTACCCAATGCTGACCGCGCATCCGAGGTCAATTCTGTTCTTCACGTACGAATTTATGTAGACTTGCCACAAGTCGACAGCGAAGCCCCCAAGGGCCCGACAAAGTCACGAAAAGCGAGACGAAAAAACGAAAAACGGACTTTTAGAAAATCTAGACTTTATGGCGCCTATTTTGCAGTGCTATGTGATTTTGTGTAGCAGCTTATTCGTTATTCGGCATATATAATAACCGAGGGATGTTCAATTTGTTCGAAGAAATGTAATTTAACGTTATTCTGCTGTAAGGACGACCAGTCAGAATGGGAGCAGCACCTATTTTTGTGCAAAAAAAAGAGCCATTTGTGGACACGTGTCGAACGCCGAAAACTACCGAACTCTCCTTCCTTTCAGTTAAATTATACAAGGTAAGATAGATAGACTAGAAATCGCTCAAATAGCGTAGAAACACCATATAAAGATAGAACACAGCTCCAATAAATGTTTCAACGATTTTATTGAGCAATTTTGATTTTTTATATTGCTTAAAACGTTTCGAAATTCAATACAATGTCTTATATTTTCAAATATCATTAATATGCAAACATTACGCTTGGTTTTGCTGTGGTGTCATGTCATAACTAGTTTTTAAGGTGGCTCCGTTGTTATTTCGGACGCACTCGTCTATGATAAACTTTGTCTCATATCTTTTCTGGCTCTAAAGCGATGCTTCTAAAACTTTGCGAAAACTTACAGCTATTACCTAGCAATAATATGATAGAATTCGATTTTCATGGGAAAAAATATATTTAGTGATAATCGGGCTTAAATGAACCCCACTTTTTTAACAACATCGCACCTTGTGAAAAATTTTGCTGTTATATTTGTGTTAAATTTCTGGAATCAGCTTACATTGACTTAATACATACCCTTACCAAGTTTCAGCAAAATCGTTGGAGCAGAAATGTGGAAGAATTAACGCCATCAAAATTTAGCCCTAAAATTCTCTTAAAATTTTAAACAGTTCATGCTCTTTGACTAAACAATCTACGAACTCAAATTTCTGGGAGAAGCCTTCCCAATGCTTGCTAAATCTGAATTATAAGCCGATTGCAAATCGTGCGAACCGTTAAAAAGTATTCACTAGTTCTGTAAATATTATAAAATGCTCCAAAACCTGCTCAAATCACCAATGCTGCGTTCTCCGTCATTTTTCGAAAATTATCCTGCAGTTTGGTGTCAAACTCCTTCCACATGAATTTCAAGGTACTGCAATACTTTTACATCGATCGTTTTTTGCTTAGGAGGGCTTGCAATTGGAGAAATAGTTGTTTTTTTATAAGCTGCTCCGCATCTGAGCTCAGGCGAAGCTGACAAGCAGTTTTCAGAGTTTTGTTTATGAATACGAAATGAGCACGTGTATATCCTTTTGTTTCTTGGCGATTTATATTGTAACGTTTTTCTTGTAGTCATTTTATTCCCTGAAGAAGTCAGGCCGTGCCTGACGAAATATTGGAAAGAATATTATAATCCCAGTTGTACAGTCAGTCTTGCTTTATTAGTTCTTTCGTATTTATATCAAATTTGCTGACTAGATCCACCAGGATCCGACGCTTTTGCATTGTCCGTTGGCCCTTGCAGATATTTCCAAAGTGTTAATTAGATGACGTCAAATCAAGAATCGTTTATTATACAACTACTTGTTTCCAGGCCTTTCCACCTCCAAGTAATATCTTTTTACAAGTCAATTGACTATTTTAGTTTTTATCAGGAGTTTTTATTTAGTGTTTCTTAAATTGATTATCCTTAAACTGTGAACTGCGTATTGTAAATTGAAGTAGAAATAATGGGCCTCTTTACACTGGGCACTTAAGTAAGACTTAAGAGCGCCTAAGTCTTACTTAGCCACAATTTTTCTCTCTTTTCATATTATAATTTCTGTAATAATCTAGTTCCTAGTTCCTAGTTCCTAGTTCCTTTTTTTCTTCTTTTTTTTTTTACTTAAATTTCAAATACTTAACACCGCTTGCACTGTATTTACTTGTTGGAATCGAGATTGTACTTTTAATATTTATCAGTATGAATATTGTAAATAAAATAAGTGGTAAATAAAAAAATATATATTATTTATGCAGGGCCCCACTGAAAACGGTGGTGACTAGAATGGATACTCCAAAATCAGGTTGGACACCTTATTGAGACTTATATAACGGAGTAACTGGTTAGCTTTCAGTTGAGGTTGGGGGTAGCAGTTTATGTAGTTAAATTTAGGACTAAGCAACCCAAGAAGCTAGGTGGTACAGTGGTACGGTAGGCTATGTAAGCCTAACCCTTGCTGAGGTCACAGGTTCAATCCTGAGTGGGGATTTTAGATTTTCTTGTTTACACTTAAAAATTTATTGAAAATAAATTCTAAGTGTCGACATTACGTTATATAATTCTCAATAAGTGTACGAGCTGATCCAACCTGATTTTGGAGTATCCATTCTAGTCATGACCCACTGAAAACCATTTATTGTGACGTGGGCTCCCTGTTTAAATGAACTTTATTTTCAACAATCCCTCGAAGTTTTTCAGTAAAAAGAATATTTGTTGAACACTTCTTTGTGCTTTTTTAAGGAAACCCAATCAAGGGAAAAAAAGAATTTTAAAACAATTAAAATAGTCTATTTCTTGTCATATTTTGTCAAGGTTACTTCCAGTAATGTCTTAATGTTATTCCCCCCACTAAAGCAGCAACTGCTGTAACAGTGGTTAAAAACATGGGAACAGTGGGTAGCCAGCTTTGAAATGTTGTCAGACGGCATGGAACTGGGGGGACATCTTGTGAAGGGGGCTCAATTTGATGGATGTCCCGTGGCGCTATCTTCCCCATTTCACAGAGCACCTCCCTTGCTGCTCTCTCGCCTGCCTGCACTGCACCATCCATGTAACCTGAAACATTTGCCAAGTAAATACTGTGAGCTACCGGTAGCTATCACTGATAATCAACAGTGAAGGAAATGTAAGAAAATGTTCAAATAGCAAGCAGTTAATGGGGCGGCAATGTCACCATGCTTAGTGTTACGTTCACCCTATCACTCCCAGATTAAGTTATGGAGACATGTAGTGTTTCTAACTTTTGAGTTTATGGACGAAATCCTATGGTGTGACCATTCAAATGAAACCTCTTCAGCAGTACTTTTGCATGGTACCATTTGTTTTGTTATATTTTACAACATGAAATTTGGGATTTTTCTTGAATGTTTGGCTCTCTTGGGAGTGAAAGGGTTAAAAAGTCAAAAATACATTTATATTAGTGGAAACCCACAAATAATGGTCCAGTTTTGTTTAAAAATTACCGTACTAGTGCCCTGAGAGTAAAAACAACCATCTTGGAATGCAGATGGCAGGAAGGAAATGGTTTGCAACTTGAAAAAATTGTGCCAATTTGTCAAAAAAAATAATCAAGTTTATCACCTTGCAGTATTATTGTGCAGGGGTTTCAATAAGAATTGAAGTAGTTGGCTGGCCAAGGTATAATAGGCGGCTGTGACAGATAACGGGTCCCACTAGGTTTTGGGTGAAATGTTGTCAATAACTAGCAATGAGAGGTAAAGTAGGCAGTGGACACCACCGGTAGCTGGCTTCTATTGAAACCCCCTGATTGTGTCTTGGAAAACTTGCTAAAAGTATGATTATGGCTCCCCTATAAAAATGACGGGGATGTTCGTTGGAAAATTTGAAAAATGCTCTAAAAGGTATCAGAATCTTGTGTGATAGGCGTGGCTCAAACATATTTTTACTCCTAAGAGGCACCAAGTTTATACAACACAAGACATATCCTGTCATTTTTTCAGTTCAATACCTGTACGTGCAATAATTCTAACCATGGTCATTTTAGATTACAGCGCCCTAAGTGGTACCAATCTACAAATTTTGACCCCTAAAAGGTACAACAAGCACCCTGTCATTATCATATTGGAGCCAATCCCCCCCCCCCCCTCCCCGGGATAATGACCTCCAGCTGCAAAAGGCAGCCATGCCAAAAATCTCTTAATTACCTGACCAGACTGTAGCGGTTTCAGTACCAGCAAAATAAACTCTGCCAATCGGCTCACGCAGAGCTTTGCAAAAATTAGTCATCACACCACATGGCATAATGCTGACATAACATCCCCCAGAATATTTCTCTGCCAGCCAATTCTTGTCGACATAATGATATGGATGAAGAGCTTCCTCGCTGTCAAACACTTTGGCGTACTGTTCACAAACTGCTTGTTTTCTTTCTTCTTGAGTTTTGGTACACCAGTAACGAGCTTGATCACCTTGGATGAAACTAAATAAAAAAGAAAGGGACTTTTAATTATATACTGGGTAATTTGACACGGTTGAATAGTGACTCTGTTAGAGGGAACCTTCTGTTGTCAAAAGATTGCAATATATTTATATACCATGACATGCTTAAAAAATATTTTGTTTGTGATAAATATATATTGACTTTGCGGTGAAGGCTGACAAGGATTTTAGTGTTTGTTCTATTTTTAGAAATTTATAGAAAGTACTCATTATTCACTTTTGTAAATTACAAGTTTGTTCATTTGTTAGTTCCTTCCTTCCTTCACTCATTCATTCAATCAATTCTTATATGGTGACCAACTGTCAAGGTCTTAGATGAAACAAGTTTTGTAAGTCATGAATACAAATCAGCGTGTTGAAAGAAATGTTCTCAATTGAGAAGCGTCACCTGCAACTGTTACAGCCGTGAATTACATTGTTTAAATACAATGTTTAGTTACTAAGACCTGTTGGCCATGTGCCACACTGTTAACTACGACTGTTAACAGAAATGGAACAGTTCTTGGCTGTCATTAAGGGCCGGAGGCCGGGGATTTTCCCCGGCTTCTATGAGCATGAACCCCGGCTACTTAGGCATAGGAAACAAAAGAAAAAATAAAACCAAAAGAACTTCCTAGCTGTTGAATTCCCGCTTACTAATTGCATATACCCGGCAACTTGAAATCTTAGTGACAGCCCTGTAGTTGATGAAAAAGTTGTTGTAAACCCTGTGAAAGTACTCTGGATCAGGATTATGTTTATTAACTCAAATTGTGCAGTTCCAGAAAATATCCATACTCCCCCCATGGAAAGTTTTTTGTTTAGCACCCCCCATCCCCCCAGGAAATTCCAGTTTAGCTTCATATTTTACTTCTAAAATGTTGGCTTTTAAGATCCCCCTTCCCCTAGGAATTTCCAATGACCTTTCATGGGATGGGTATGGATTTTTTCTGGAACTACACATTGAAGAAAATATGTAAAGAAGGTACAGTCAACTTCTCTCCAAAATATGGACATCATCTGAGATGGACACCCACTGTTAGTTTTTACCCTGTCACTCAATTCACTGTAACTGAACTCTCTATAAGTAGAACATCTCTGTCATGACGACAGCTGGCTCTGTCCTGACAGAGCCTTTTTTAGAGAGTTGACTTGTATTTCTCTTTTGTAGTTGCATTTTAAAGCAATGAGCAAGACACACAACTGTGGAAGCTAAAGAAAAAGTGGTAATAGGTCCATGACAACCGTCACGTCACCAAATGAAGAAACCATAACGAGGGAAAATGTTTCTTAGACCTAACGAGGGAAAACCTAAAGATGGAAAAGTTGTTTTAAAACAGGTTTTCCATCGCTAGGTTTTCCCTCGTTAGGTCTAAGAAACATTTTCCCTTGTTATGGTTTCTTCATTTGGTGACGTGACGGTTATCATGGACCTATTACCGAAAAAGTAATCGAGTAATAGGGTTATATAGTTTGTTATATAGACACTGAACTGCAGTTATTAGGTAGAGTCTAGATTCTATAGCTCAAAAGAAGGTCGGACACCTTGAATGGACCTGAGCAGCTCAGTGGTGCTTTGGTAATGTAGGCTGTCTATCAGTCAAGACGTTAAAGTGACAGGTTCAATTCAGGGTGGAGACATTTACATTTTCCTTTTAACATGTAAAAAAATTATTAAAGATAGATTTGTTAATCATAAAAAAAAAAAAATTAGTCTTGACTTTACATTATATAATTCTCAATAAGGTGTCCAACCTGCTATCGAACTATGAAATCTAGATCCCATCCAGTTACTAATGTGAATACTGACCTCATTATTGCTGGGTATGACCCATCAGGCTTTGTATCATCAACAGTAACATATGAAGGACTAGAGTCAGAGATGAGCACGCCATTCAAACCTTTGTTGCGCCAGAAAGCTTCCTTGTAATATGTGATAGTCTTGATTACCGAACCCATAGGCATCCTTTGAATCAGTTGGTTTTTCAAGGGAGGGAGGGGTGGGTCAAATGACACACTGTTTAGAAGAGCTTGCGGCATTGCACTTATCACATACTGTGCTTGGTACTGTTTGCCATTTTCGCAGGTAACAACTATGTGATCTGCATCTTGCTTCAGGCGACATACTGGGCTGTTTAAAATTACCTGTAAAATTGACAAAGATTTCTTTGCTTATCACTGCTCAGTGTAGTAGATTGTTTACAGCCTTGGTTCCCTTCTCCAATTTTCTTGTACATCCGCTGAGTTTTGTTGAGTTTCTGTAGTTGCCATGGTGAAAAACGCAGCAAATGAAAATGGAGAAAGGTACATATCTGCTCCGGGTGGGGAAGAGTAAAGATAGTTCACCCCCTGATCAGTTTTGCCCTCTCCTGAATTTAACCACGCTGTATCTTTCAAAATGTCAGCAAAATAAACTCAAAAATCAAACTCAGCAAGCACACAGGAAAATAAGAGACTGTGACTAATTCTGTAGGGCAGCTGGACAGGTGGTGGGAACTAGGGAAAAAGAGGTGAATAATCTGATTTCCAAGGTAGTGGGAAGTGGGGGAATATATGAGAATTCTTTCAACTTTTGTAATATTTTGCAATCGAAAAAGCACAATCATACATAAGCCCCATGGAAGAGGTGGTAACCTGGCATAAAGTCAGTATGGGAAAAAGGAAAATGTTCACAACCTCTGCGACATTGCGTGACAAATCGCTCCTAAATCACACCGAAATCGGCGCTAGTTTAAACACGCAATTTGAAGATGCAAGTTGTGGGTGACAAAAATTGAACCGAAAAGTGCGACAAAAATTGCACAAAAAATTGTAAACGGTATATACTTCATTGTAACCACCATATAGGGATCCTATCATATAGGGATCCTAAAAACTCATTTTAAAATGGTTAGCTTTTATTTACTGTTATGGGTAGTGATATCCATAACAGTAAATAAAAGCTAACCATTTTAAAATGAGTTTTTAGCCCTAAGTAAGTGCCGGATTCTTTGACGTGCATAAATTAAAACCACCATGAAGTATATACCGTGTAAACGGGCCTTAACGACAGCAGTTAATTCTTGGTTTGCACATGACGTCACGGCGGCCATGTTGGAGGACACATACAAAAGAATTTTGATGAACTTCTTTTGTTCAGGCACCAACATGGCCGCCATGGCCATTGTCATTTGAGTCCCACAGGACTGAAGGTCAGGTGATTGCAAACCATCAATTGTAACAACTTGAAAATAGAGCGGTGTTTTAGGCCATATATTATTTTTGGAGTGCTTCTAGAGAACCCAACCACTTATAACCACTTATGTAAATTTTACATATTCTTATTGAAACGTTTTGTAGAACCTTGCATGCAGGCAGTATGGAAACAAAAGAGATGCAAATAAGTGGCCAGTTATTCTAGAATCTAGCTTTTTCTTTTATAATACCTTATCTCCAAGCTTGTCTTTAATCCTGTTACTGATTTGTTGAGATCCCCCAATGAATTTTCTTTCTTGACCAGCATCTTCAATAGCAGCCACTCTGAGAACTCCATCACCTGACTTTAAGTACCACAAATAGTACAACAAAGACATGTCTTGGGGTTCCGCCGCCATTGCATCATTGTACACTTGTATCATTCGTTCTTTCCCGTACGTTGTCCAGCAGGTCTTGTCAAAAAACTCCTTTACCGTCATGCTGTCCCACTCCGAAGATTTTGATGCTTTCCACGGTTCGTCTAGAGGGATTTCCTCGCCCATCTTATCCAACGTGCGAATCATGTTGTAATAGTCCAAAATTGCGAGGGGATTCCACGTAGAAACATCACCAGAAAAAACTCTCCGTTTTCCTCCAAGAAACTCCACCGTATCGCCTTCATTGTAGACTTTGTAAGTTTTAATTCCTAGCTCTTTTGCTACACGCAAAATTCGATTCTGTGTTGGACCAACGTAGGCACCACCCAAATCTACGTATTTAATTTTTGGGTCTTCTAGAGTGTTAGTTCGTCCTCCAACACGATCCCTCGCCTCCAAGACAACAACACTAACTCCATGCTCAAGAGAAAGCAATTTAGCGGCACAAAGACCGCTTATTCCGCCGCCAATAACTATAACTTCGCATCTTTCCATTTTTGCGCTCCAGGGGACGGGTGTAGGGGACGGGAAGAAGAGAGACCCTGGGAACGAGGTTGTTGTGCCAGGGTGGTGATGTTTTTGCGCGATTCATTGAGGTGTTTTACTGAGTACACAAGGGAGGGGAGGTATGAAAATTAGTTTGAGTGCTTTTTCTGTATTTTGTCGACAAAAAGAAAAGCAGATAAACATATAGAGCCAAGGCCTTTTAGTCTGTTTAAAAATACTAGACAAGATGGATTTGAAAAGGACAAAAATTAGTCCCCCCTAATATCCATTGTCAAATACTACCGCTCCCACTCCTCCCTCCACTATAGCAATTCGTTTCTCTAAGGAGTGGTTGTCGTGACTGCATTAACAGCACATTGAAGCCACGTACGAAGGATCTCGGTCGGAATTCTCTGTTCTGTTGCAATGGCTACTGTAAGTATAATTGTGTAATTTCGCATTACAAGGGTAGGAGTAAACTTATATATTAAATCACAATAATTTCTTCGTTTTGGATCGCTTCGTCACGAACACAAACAAATATAAGCTTATATCACGATCTTCTCTGATCTAAGATTTTTTGATCTTCAAACAATTAAGCTTAAGAATAAATTATTGCGCTTTGATTGTGCTCTTTTTTGCTTTCCAAGTAATGTACAGTGTGGCTTCTTGGCTGTTCAGATTTTGAACCTCTTGCGATCAAGAATATCGTTTACAAAAATTGGGGGCTGTTTATAGCGAAAGTGAAAGCTCTGAGACAAGTTGCATGATGTTTCTTGAGAAATTATAAACAAGCTGCAAGAAGCTTTGATATCAGACGTCATTGAAGAAAATATGCTTTTCATAAGCCTATATCGGTAAAGGAAGAAAAAATGACGGAAGTAGTTTTCACAGCGGCCATGTTGGAGGTCAGCAAAGGATGGAAATTTCATTGTTCTGACACCAACATGCTCGCCGTGAATACCATCTAAAAACAACGTGGGTGGGTGGTGTAAAAATTATACAGGGGGTAGACCTGAGGGTTCAGTTATAGTGGCGCCATGCTCTGGAACAGCCTTTCTCATAATGTAAGGAAAGCTGAGTCCCTTGGGCAATTTAAACGACTTCTCAAAGAGGAACTATAACGCACGGCATTCGTGGAAAGCAGCTTTTTATTATTTAATTAAATTCTTCATATATAGATATTTTTTTAATATTAGTTTATTGCTTTGTGTTAAGTATTATAATGATTTTTAGCTGACGAATTTTTACCGTGTTTAAATAAAGATTATCTATCTATCTATCTATCTATGAGTGTGTGTAGGGGGAGGGGGAAGCAGATACGTGGAAGTGAGAAAGGCAACATGACTGGCTTATGGCTCCTTCAATTCCAAGCCCGCTCCTCCCCCCTCCATGGCCATTTGTCGTTTTTTTTTTAATAATGTTTCAAATGCCCCACGGTGGGGTCAGCTTATACGTGCAAATTTTTTTTTTTTTTTTTTTGTATTTTACTGATATTTATTGGTTTTCAATTTTATTACACACTTAAACATCTAAACATTAAATTAAACAATAAAACATTTAAACATTACATTAAACATTAAACATTAAACAAAAAAAAAAAAAATTAAATTTAAAAGTTAATTAACTCACTGACACACATACATATACACACACCCCTTCATAATAATAATAATCTATTGTAATATTTTAGGTATAAGTACAGCTGCGGCACAAGATTGTACATTTATTGTGTTATATATTTGCCCCACTTTTTGTTATGAGCTGAAATTTTATTATTAGATTTGGCAATTATTGTTTCAAGTTGATAGATCATTTTAATTTTTAAATTAAAAACTCTAATTGAAGGCACAGATCTTTTTTGCCTACAATAATATAAGTATTGTTTAGCAACTAACAGAACATGATTTACGAACAATTCATCGTCGCACCTTATAATACCAAACATTATATCCCTGTCAGAGAAATTAGCGATTTTAATTCCTTGTTTGGTAAGCCATTTTATAACTTCAGCCCAGAAATTCTTAGTGTAATGACAAGATGTAATTAGGTGCTCAAGGGACTCGTCTATTTCTCCACAAAAAGAGCATGCCGGAGATGGTGCAACTCCAACTTTAAATAAAAAAGCATTTGTTACAAGACATCTGTTGAGCAATTTATACTGAAATTCACGCGACTTTGTATCTAAGGTGACACGAAAAGGCAAACTGTAAATCTCTTCCCATTCTAAGGCATCGTCAACAAATTTTGCATTAAAGTTCTGCTGAGCAGTTGGTGGAGTAATGATTTTATTTCGAAGCTCCCTATAGATAGTCTTGGAAACCGCTGTTTTGATTGGCGCAGTTTGATTATTTAATTTTAATTTGATCTCATCATGTATATTAAAAGGTTCATCTTCCCTATAGGAACTTGCCCTTAGAGCCTCGCGCCATTCAGCTGGTAGAGCATCAATTAAAGTCATAAGACTAAAGGCGTCTACTGGCGAAATATTCAGCTCCCTCATCCTGCGATTGTTTTTAATAAGAAGCTCATTGTTATCGGATATTAAATGCTTAATTCTAATTATTCCTTTCTCTGCAAGGTTTTTAAAATACACAGACTTGCCTCCAATACAAATAAATTTGTTATTCCAAAGCACCATATTTGTAAGATCGTTCCCATTTAAATCCTGTACACTGCCCCAACTTGCCGCGGAGCATTTTGCAAAACTTTTAAAGCATTCTTCATAAAATTTCGGCAGCTTTATCGACAATTTCTGCAATTCAAAGTTGCAACATAAGATCAATTTTCCTCCAACAGGTTTGAGATAATGCAGAAGAATTGTTTTCCAACTGCTTGGCTGATCATTAGCCAATTTCTTGCAACAGAGTATTCTTTGCGCTTCAATAATAGACTCTAAATGTGGCGCTTTAAGTCCTCCATCTTCGATTTCACTAACAAGAGCAGAGCGCTTAACTTTATCCTTTCCCTTCCATATGAAATCGAAGATAATTGTATTCACTTGTTTCACAAAATCTTTACTCATTGGTATCAAGCTTACCCGATATAAGAAGATAGGAATAATGAACGTTTTCACAATTTGGATTCTTCCGATAATAGTTAAATCTCTCCACTTCCAGATTCGTAATTTTTGTTGAATAGAACTAATTAATTCATCGGCGTTCAACTTATGTCTGGCTTGAGAATCATAAGAGAAGTGTACTCCCAATATTTTTACAGATTTCTTGACTTTTGTATTCTGAAAATTGCCTGGAGAGGCGTTGCCTTCCTGTGAAGTATAAGCACGATTGCCTAATAACAATATTTCTGATTTCTCATGGTTAATTTTGAGGCCCGAGCAACTTCCATAATCTTCTATAAGCTTAAGAAAATTTATTAGAGAGAAATCATTTTTCAAAAAGCCAGTCAGATCATCAGCAAAAAGGCCTAATTTAATTTCCTCTTTGTCTACTAAAATGCCATGGATGTCCTTGTTATTGCGTATACTGATGCATAAAATCTCTAAAACCATGATAAACAAATGGGCGGAGAGAGGGTCTCCTTGTCTTACCCCTCTTTCGACTGCAAAAAGCTGAGTAGAAAATCCATTGTTTAGAACGCAACTCGAGATTTTGTTATAGAAAGTATGGATCCTATAATAATATACGTGCAAATTATCATGGTGGGGCTTCTGGAAGAGTGCAAATGCTGACCCATGGGACAAGATCAAAACTTTATTTTAACAAGAGACTCCAAGCAGTTTACTCATGCACATGCATAAGAAAATTTTATGATATATTTTAAACATGATAAGAAGATGTCCGACATGGAGAAGAGTTACTCCTTTCATTCAGTCATTGTTCCTGCAAACCACATTGTTTATTATTGAATGTTTTGTAAATAAAGAAGGCTGTACCACAGTGAAGCCAGTGATTCTTTTAAGTGTTATATATACCTAACGTGAACATTAGTAATGTAAGTAGGGTTGTAGGAGACACTGTCGTGACACTTCAGTAACGCTGTTTTACCAAATGTGGGAGTAGCCAGAAGTCACTAAACAGGAAGTGTAAATGGCAAAGCTATGAATTGGAAGTGCACAATTTAAAATATGTGTGCATAAATTTGCATGACAAATTGTGACACCAAAAAAAAAAGAAAAATAATAAGAAGAAAAATAAAAAAAACGGAGGCCATTTTATAACTCCTGCCGTTACGCACATGAGTAATGATTGATGATGGAAGCAATAATTGTACACAAATCAGAGAAATGGCTCTTTATTCATGCTAGGAATTCTTTTGTTTTACCTCAGTATAACTTATATCCATTCCTTTATTTGTTCTAAACATTTATGTTATGTTTCCAGAAAACTTTTGACTCCAATAATTTCCTGTTGATTCTCGTTGTTATTTGGCTCTTACTCAATTATTCTAATGAATTTTGATTTTGATATTTCAAGTTAAGTTACCATTGAATTTTAAAAGGGCTGGATTCTTCAGTTGCGATATATCCTGGTGGAAAGACACGACGGCCACAAATGTTGGCAAATAAGACATCATTAATAAAAATTTGCTGCGATACTATCTTCTGTGGCACTTGAAAAGACACTAGCCAGCCTGTTTTGAAAATTGTGTTAAACTTATTTTAAAAATGTAAGCCTGAAATGGAAAAATATTATGAATGTGTTTGGTCTGTTGCTCTGGTTCACTTGAAAGGTGTGGGACCCAAACAACATTTATCAACTTTAGTTTTTATATTTCTAAATTGGGGGCAATCAGGAAATTAAAAATAATTAACCAAGCATGTATGACTTTTAAAATCCCAGAGATAATGTTGTTTTGACAATGCCCCATGCTAGGGCGGACCTGTTTTAGCAAATGCCCCACCCATGGGAGGGAAAAGTTATAAACTGCCTGGGGGGGATGAGTGGGCTTGGAATTGATGGAGCCATTACCCAGGTGCATTTCATGGGAAGCCCATGTCAAAGACACACAAAGATCCTTGAGGATTATACAGAAAAAGACAAAGATCTTTATCAGGGATGGAAATTGCTATTCGCTGGTGTTCACCTGCTCGGACATGCTTGTGCCAAATCTTCTTGGGCAAACGCAAATTGTACGTTTTTTGGTGTAATTCAGAAAGTTAGCGAGTGCCAGATATTTAAACGAAGTCTAACTTAGACAGCGGTTAAAAAAAATTATGGACCTTCACATCCGTTTATAAGTGGTTCATTTAAAGTAGATAAATGGTTTTCTAGTTTGTGCTATGCCTACTTGATATTGTTTACAGTAAATAGAGTTTAAATATTAGGTTTGGCCAGATTGAAATTGGGTCAGACTGCAGTTTTGTTAAACACCATCTAAACTTCATTTAAATAATCGACCCTAAGTTACCAACCCTGCTTTAGTGTACCCAACACAGAATGTTCCCTGGCTGTATGAGGTACCTAGAATATGACAGAACGAACTTTCCAAGTATTTTCTAGAGATCATATTTCAGTAACAATTTTCTTGGACTAATAATTTTGAATTGCTTTATTTTTACCCACAAGCGTCATGAGTTTCAAGTGGAAATGACCTGTGAGGGTTGCTCTGGAGCTGTCACCCGTGTGCTGAACAAAAAAGGTAAATATCCCTGGGGTACCTTTCATACCCTAGGGTAACTGTGACTGGCTGCTAATAAGGATTTATTCAGGTGCATCCCAAGGGTCTGTCGGAATTATTGTTGCAGCGACATTGTCAAGGTATTTCTCCGTTCACCAACAAGAGAAATATGTTTCAGAATCAAATATTGCCTCTAAAATGTCTACAAGAAAATGTTTTTGAGTTGTTGCTTCCTGAATGCAACTTTTGTCCACTCTAGTTAAGCAAAGTTTTAAAAGTTTAGGCAGGCCTCAAGATACAGTTAAAACTTAAAAGTTTCTGTAGCATGAAGCAGTTAGGAGTATAGGGAAATCTTTGCTGATGTCATTGTTTACATTTTGCTTCATTAGCATACGAATCTGCATAGAGAAGGCATCATGCTAAACACAAATTGACTTCAAAAGTTGAAAGAGCTTGTTAAACTTAGTAATCTATGCAATTTTCAGCTTTTTTCATGCAATATTTAAGGAAATATCTGCTATAAAAAACTGCAAAATTGTTAGGTGGCAAAAGCACTAATGAGCCCATACATTCTTTGTTTAATTTTGAGTTTTTAATTTTTTGGGCTCTTAATTTTCAGAGAAAACTATAATTGTGCTATGCCCTTTCAATATTCAGAGTTGATTTTTTTGTAGGTAGGTTAGAGAACGAGGCGCATATGCTAATGAGGCAAAAATGGTAAACAAAGATTCCCCTATTGCTAACACATGACAGCATAGAACAGGGTTGAGCCTTCATACCCAGATGTCTCTTTCTTTACATGAATTAGTCAAGAGCAAAATGGTACCTTGCACTTGGCTTGTTTCCAGTCACTTGTGCTGCTCTCATTTAAATATCTCACACTTGGGGGGGGGGGGGGGTTGTACTCTGTATATTTATGGGTGGTGGTGTGCCCCTGAAACCCTTACCCTATACCAGGCCATGTTCAGCTGAATTTTGCAACCCTATTCTAGACTATAAGCACCAAAAATCTCTACCCTATCAGAGACTCCCTTTTTTAGAAACTCTGTATTCATACCACTGATCAGTTTCCCAGTAAATGATACTCTATTCTAGACCAAAACTCTCCGATTCCTATACCCTATCCCAGACTAAACTGCTTCACAACCATACGGTGATGCCCTTCACGGTGGCCCATACCCATATAACAGCTTTTATAATTCAACACATTGATACACTGCCCAAATATGGTAAAAAAAGTTGTCAATATACGCTATATCTACATGACGTATATCCAACGATGGAGGTAAATTTTGCATTTTGACAAGAGAATGCAAAAATGACGGATTGGCCTCAATAATTTTTCTTCAAACTGTGCTTTGTTATCAATGTGTTGAATTATAAAACTATTATTGCACTCAAGCTTGGGTGATATCGCCTAATTTTAGCCAACGAGCGCTTTCGCGCTATAATAGTTAAATATATGAGAGTATCCTCAGGGATCTCACACAACCTCGGAGGACGAAGGGCTTGAGTCACCGACTTCAAATGTGTGTTAGCAACTAGACAATCATGCTGGCCCACCTTACATGTAAATATTTGCAAAAGTAAAATGAGAATGGAATGATCTTGAATGTAATAAATTCTAACCACACCATGTATGATCTTTTTGTATCAGAGGGGATTGACAAGATTGATATTGATATGGAAAAGCAGCGAGTTTATGTGACATCTGCCCTGTCCTCAGATGAGCTGCTGGAAACGATTAAAAAGGCTGGAAAACCCTGTTCTTACGTTGGCACTGCTTGAGAAATGTAATGAATGGAACATCCACCATTTAAAGTTGCTGAAACTCATAGAGTGAACAATCATGATAATTAGGTTGTGGTTACAGTACACAAAATAACAAAAGTGTAAGGATTTCAAACAAAATAACAGATAAATAAATTATATTTTTCTGGTTTAATATTCTGTTTGAGGGTTAATTGACTGAAATGGAAATTCCATTCAAAAGTTTGCACAAACAACCACCCCCAGAAAACTGTAAACACTATTGTAAAATTCATTAATAAATCATAAGGGTACTAACAAATAGAAATGAGCCATTCCAATCACATGATTACCCTGTATAGGTCGATACAATCTTGATACAACTTACGAGTGGTTGTATCTAATTTGAATTCCGGATACAACTCACGGGTGGTTGTATCTAATTTACATGTGAATGTGAATTTCACAAGTTGTTTACTACATTCGCATCCGTGTTGTATCGGCACTATACATTCAGTCGCCTTCGGCTCATGATTGTATAGGCCAATACAACACTCCCGCTCATGTAGTAAACATTACATAAAATAATTTAAGTCAACCACTTTTACAGCTTTCTCATCTTTATTAATACCAAGAAACTCATATGCATTATATAAAGAGTGATCTTACTTAATTTAAAATCCACCAACAACCCAAGCTGCATAATTATTATGGTTCATATACCCATAATATTACATCCTACATGGATGAAGGTGATGCAATAAAAATATTTATTTTTTGTAAAAACGGCAGCTCACCGGCAAAAGCCTCACACACAACTTGTCAAAACTAAATCACTTCTCCAGCATTGTATGTGTACTCTTTTGTACAACTTCCCAATTTTGTTAAAAAGGACTAATAAATTAATGTTTCTGACCTTACAACAAAATCCTTTTGGTACCCCAACCTAAATATTTTGTGAAAAAAAAAAACATACCAATGCACCCAAAATGGAATTAAACATGAGCAACAAGCAAAATGTACTTTAATTTGTGGCTGACTTGTCCAGAATAGTTTCTCTTGATGAAAACTTGGGTGATGAAGGGGTGCGAGTTATGATGGGACCAATCTAGACCAGGGCTCGAAAAAAACAAAATTAAGTTTGCACAAACGGCAAGTAAGTGTTAAGTTTTATTGCCTGAACAAGTTTTTATAAATTGTTACCAGTACTTAAGCTTAGTTCACAGGCAGCTTGTCTGTACCCTTGCCCCTCAGGCAAGTAAGTGGGGAAAGTTACTTGCCCAACACAAAAATCTACCTGTCCCGGACAACAAGACGGGCCTTTTTTCGAGCCCTGTAGACGAGTCTCCAATTCAACAATGAAAACAATAGAGATGACTGGGGACAAGTCAGCTTTTGCGTGATGTACAACACTGTCTTGTATCGAGTTGAATCCGTTAATTACCACAAACACAAATTTAAAACAACCACATGGTTTGATGCGAATGCTTGTGATGAACAGCCCTGATATGAAATAGACTGTTGGTAGGCCTTCTGGTTGGGGTAGGACAAAAAGAAAAGCTGGCATGGAAGGAGAGGGGCGGGGAAGGGGAAAGAAGAGAAAGGAGGAGGGAAAAAAGGAAAGGTCTTTCTGCCTTCCCCTCTCCACAGTTTCCATTTGGCTCATTTAACTCGCAGCATTTCTTTTCATCCCATCTACAACCAGGAGGCCTGTTCAGAGGCTAGATATGATAAAGTTATTTAACCCTTTCACTCCCAGAGTCAATTATCAGACATGTATTGTAGTTCTAACTTTTGAGTCTGTCAACAAAATCCTATGGTGTGACCATTCAAATGAAACCTCTTTAGCAGTTACTGTACTTTTGCATGGTGCAATTTGTTTTCCAATATTTTACAAAACGAAATTTGGGATTTTTCTTGAATTTTGGTATTTGGCATTCTTGGGAGTCAAAGGGTTAATATGGAATTCAAACGCCCCTGCTCTTAAAACAATGAGACAACTTCTCAAACATTGTTACAAGTTGAGCCTTCATTCTTTATCCTCAAAAATGGAAACATGTATATAATAGAATAATATACTAATACTAATGAAAACATTTACAAACAAAAACGTCCATAAGAAGGCTACCATTTCATAGGCAATTTATATTAAGCACCCAACACAACGCAGTTGTATCATTGTGTAATTTGCATAACAACTGAAATTATCTTGTTTCCTTTGTGAGACAAAAAAGAGTAATATTATTTCAACCACAAGGGCCTCAAAATTCAAAATATTTTTGTAAACAATGTTCCAATAGCATACCAAATATTAGCTCAATTCATTTAAAGTTGTAACACTCGCAAGGAATTTGAATAGTTTGAGACCTTCTTGGGGATAGGCTTAGACTCACTCTCAGTCGTTCATGGCACAATTAAATTGAATTGTGACTTCACCCATTGAGCTTATTGGGTAGTTTCACCCAGTCAAATTAGACTTCAAGCTCCCTTGCTTCACTTTATCAGTGCATTGAGGTCAGAGAACGAGACTGAGTTTTGTCAAAATGAAATAATATGATAGCATTCATTCCTGCAACCCTATCTCAAGCTTGAGTTATATAAGTTGTCACATCGCACGCTAAAAGTATAATGAAATCACAAAAATATTATTTACAACCCAGATAAAAACTGAAGGGCAAAGTTTTCGTGAACCAAATGTTTAGCGACTAAAGGCAGGGGTGCCTATATCCCACAATACATCATAGATTCCCTTCCATCCTAAACTGTGAACAGTCAATCATTTTTCTACAAATATGAGAGCTAAATAGCTGATTATATTTATTTGTCTTCTTAAAGACTTCTCACACAAAAAAAAAAAGGAAAAGGAAAAGACTGCTTGAGTCTACTTCCATCCTAAAGTCCCCCTTTTTGGATACCATAGCCCTGTAGTCCTTAACACTTTAAAAGGATCCTGAATAGATATGCCACCAACAATCAATACAGCAACACAGAAAGTATCAAATAAGAAACAACAAATTAACCAAAAATATTTCTCTGTCCCGCCAATAAAATTAGCACACATGGTACATACTTGATCTCTATAATACTGATTTGTATCTCTAAGCATATATTATTTCTCGTAAAAACACTGATTAAAATAACTTTTTAATTTAAATAAACCATTTTTTTTGTTACTGTACACCATGTACATTATAAAAATTTGTTACTCTACATGCATGTGCACAATTAAAATGTACCAAATATTAGAATTAATTTTCATTTCCTTTTGTTTGTCTTATTGCAAAACAAAATTACCACTTAAAATCATGATTGAAGTAATCGTAACCTCCCCCCCCCCCCAAAAAAAAAACACTTCATATCTTCTTCCCACAAAGGATATAAATATTGTAACTACATATGTTATTTTTACATCCTGTTTTACTGATTCTACAATGTCGACCATCAACATGGTCGGAACGCAACCCCTTTTGATGCCTGCTACTTGGCCAAAACATTCCATTGGGCAGTCAGATCTAGTAAATGATCAAACCTTTTAACTCAATTCTGAGCCAGACAATCGACAGGCTGCTCTGTGAATGAAAGCTTCCTGTAGAAATGACTACTGGCTGTTTTGCAACTTTTGCAACTTGGGTTGTCCAGCATGAGAAACCAAGCATTTATCCCGATTTTAACTTTTCCGGTGATGTGGCGCTTGATACATCATCTGATTTGCTTGCCACGTTTCTCTGTGCCTTAGACTTACGAACAGCTGATCTCCACAGCCACCTAACTTTCCTTCTGGTTTCTTCCTCGTTCTCAGCAGCTGATGAAGATTCGCTTTCAGTTGTAGAATCCTGCCTCTTTCCAAACCAGCTCAGTCTTTTTCTGTGCTTGCCAGTGGGAGATTCAGACGAGTTGCCGCTATTCGGTGTTGTTTCTTCTTCTAATGATGGCCCACATGATAACACCAAGTGTTCTAAAGACTTGTCTGTATTTTCTGACTCTGCAAGGCCGTTTGCCATAGCGACAGCACCTATCTGATGACTAGGGTGACCACTTTCTAAATCAGCAGATCTAATTTCTGTCTCATTGACAGCAGACTCTAGTACATCTTCACATGTCAGGTCAGGATGGTTTTTTTTATCCCCAGATGGTGGCTCTTCATTGCTAACTTCAACCATGGGGAAGTTGCCAGTTACAGTGGAGTAAGTTGGTGGAAGATCGTCCTTGCTCTCTGCCTTGATGTTGGTCTCAGACATTGTCTTCCAAGGCCTTGCACTAGAAGAGATTTTTCTTCCTGAACTGACACCAGCCACATTAGCTACATTAACAAGTGCTTGTGCGATGGCAGATTCAGAGCGAGGGCGCAGACCATTACCCTTAGCAATGCCAAATGATGTCTGTGACATAATCTGGAAGCCACAAAGGGATTCTATTTGAGACCATCTGTGTTGCCGTTCCTCAAGTTCATTAGAGACTTCAGCAAGAGCCGATCTGTGGATTTAACAAAACAATTCACTGATGTCAATGATGATTATAAAATAACTGCTGGTCATTTTGCTACTTTCTTGACATTACTATTAGTTCCAGAGGTGGGAGGGGGGGGGGGAATACTCTGCATATTTTTGGTTGGTGGTATGCCACTTGGACTCAAGCCTTATACCAGATCACGTTCAGCTGAATTTTTCAAGCCTATTCTAGACTATCCCTATCCCTATGCTATCCCAGACAGTAAGACTTGCTATTTTTAAGAAAATCTTACTATCTTCTTAGCACTAACCAGTTTCCTAGTAAATGATATCCTATTCGAGACCAAACCTGAACTGAACTGCTTGAAACCCATCCCCTTCACAGCAGCATATACCCACATACATGTAGCTTCCAATTAATGAGAGTACCCACCCGAAACTGGCCTATATAACATAATGCTAGCAGTAATCGGAGATTATGGAGACGCATTCGAAGGAACTTCCAGCAGAAATGAGCCCCTGAAAAAAGCAATAGGAGGGGCGACCATTTGGAAGACCCGACACCAAAAAATCTCAAATTTCACTGCATGTAAGGCACAGGGAAACCAACATGAAATAAGGATTGCGTTCTTCGAACATAATTAACAATGGGACCAATAAAATGATGATGTTAATGATGATGACAGAAAGATGTCGAAAAGCACACCTTGCACTAAGGATCTTCTGATCAACTTCATCAATTGATTGATCATGAGCCATGCGAAAAGAACCAATCAAACTATTGCGCTTCTTCTTTATTCTCTCACACTAAAAGGAAAGAAGTGTTTAACATCAATAACTCTAGTCTACTCCTTTGTGAAGGGAAAACTCAGCTTGATATAAAAATAGGGAGAATCAAAATGCAAGTTATTAGAGCCATTGAAATCACAATTAAGAACAAGCCAGCTTGTAAACAACTTCAACTGTATAATTATAAGACTTTAGGAAGATTCTGTAGCATAAAGAGATAATGGGTGAGAGCAAAGTTTCTGAATCAGAGATGGGATTATAACCCTGGTTTTACAGATGAAATCAGAGCCAACAAACATTATTTCTTGAATAATAGCCTGGTCCCCTGATGAATCTCCCCTCTCCCCTACCATACACAAGACTGGTCCTTGCCTGGTGGCAAGGTTTTTGCTCTGTGTATATTTACAGAGAAACTTATTTGCAAATTTTAAATTTTCTCTACAGAGGAACTGAACTGTGAAAATTTACATTTGTCTCAAGCCCGGCGGCAGAAGAAGGGCTGGCCACGCTCCAACCAAATTCATGAAAAGCTCATTTATCCCAAACATTTCACTGATAAGACAGGAAAGAAATTTCTTACGTTCTGCACTTTGGTGATGATTCTCATCTGGGACGACTTATTGTTGCAAGATGGCTTTTTAAAAATTAATAGTTTTGGGGCCGCCATGGTTTCACGGTTCCACGGTTTCATGGCAGCTCCACAGGATTTCAGTCACTTACTTCAGGTGACATTGATTCACCTTTTGAAGATTTATTTTCAACTTAAATAAACAGTAAAAAGCACAGTTTTCCTATGTTTGTCCCAAACATCTTTCATGAAAATTACATATTAACCTGCCAGAATCTTTACTTTTTTCTTGTAAATTTTGAATTCAAATTATAAGCAATGTCTTAAGAAATTCTAAAAACAAAATTGTTTATACTAGTAAAGAAGTATTTTTCGTTTGTCTCACAATGTAGTCACTTCCGATGTGGATCGCGACGTTTCGACTGCATACTGCTAGTCTTCTTCAGGCGATGGGGTCGACTGGTTACGCATCACCTTATGAAGCACGATGCTCTGCTGTGATTGGTTGGTTTTCAACAGCTGTGACTGGCGCATTTTTGATCCTCGTTGTTTCGGCGAATTGTTCCCTCGGCGGTCCGTAGTCGTACGGCTCTCCTGTTGTTGTGTTTCTTGATCGTGGGCATCCATGCTTCTGGAATTTCTATTCCACTGTCCCTGTTGATGTTGTTAGGGTTAAGTCTTATGTGGATCGCCTCTTTGACCCTGCGTGTGTACCAATGAGGATCACGATCAATAAACTTTACTTCATTCCAAAGCGGGTGGTGTCCGGTGTTGTTGGCGGCTCTGAAATGGCGGAGGTCTGGGTATGGGCGAATCGGATGTCTCGGTCGTGCTCTTTTATTCTGTCTTGCACAGGTCTTCCAGTCTTGCCGATATAAACTTTACCGCATTCACAGGGAATTCTGTAAACCACGCCATCTTGTTTAGTCGGGTCAACAGCGTCTTTAGGCCGTACTAGGTGTGATCTAAGTGTAGTCTGACTTGAAAACAGCGCCATCGCCTGAAGAAGACTAACAGTATGCAGTCGAAACGTCGTGATCCACATCGGAAGTGACTACATCGTGAGACAAACGAAAAATACTTCTTTACTAGTGTGTTCACCACGATGAACAACAACAACCCTTTTTACAATAAAATTGTTTATGTTGAGCTGCCATATGCCTACATCAAAACCAACTGAAAGCCTCATTTTTTAGTGGCCACAAATAAAGCCCATAATGCTTTGAATTGAAAGCTTCATTTTAATGATCCATTTGTAGGTTTATCAGATATTCATTATTTTTTAATAGTTTTGCACTGTTTCATTTTGTGGTCTAAATCACATACCTAAGTGCTGATATTTGCAAGTGGTCAACTGTCATGATGTTTCATGAAAATGAAAAAAAAAATCAGTATACTTACCAAAAAACTACCTGACTTGCTTGAATAAAAAAAAAATTATTTGATCTTTAATCTTAATTAATTAATTGATTAATTAATTTGGGTGACCAAATTTGAGGCCTGGGCACCCCAGCTGGACTGTTTGGGAGCCTGAAGGGCTCCCTGAAATTTTCCTTAGAGAACAGCCTTGATACACCCTTGTCCAATAGCCACCATCCCTCTCCCATTACACCCTTTTCAAGTCAAACGAAATATAGACCTCTACATTATTTACTGACACATCGTATGAAGACAAAGGCATTAAACGTTAAAAAACACCATGCTATCCTCACTTACCGCTTCTTTAGCTTCCTTCATCCGTTTCAGTGCTACAGCTCTTTTCTGTTGGAAGTGCTTAGTTTCTTTATCAAATGTTATCTGAAGCCACTGTTTCAAAACTGACGGTGCCTTCCATGTCTGGTATTCAAGTTCTTTTTCAGCTTTTCTCAAGGCTCGACGAACCTAAAAAATGACAACAATAGTGGATAATGCAGCAGAAATCACTTTAAATTAATTTCTTGCTACAATAACAATCCTCTCTCCATTAAGCACTCTACTTGGCCTCCCCATCTTAGGAACAAAATAATAGATTAATCCCCCTGGCTCTACTAACCATCCCTTTTCTAACAAGCCCCCTTTCAGGCATATAAAAATTTCCCCTCTCTGTAGACCACCCCTTTTCCAGTATACAAAAATTAATATAAATAAGACTCCCTCCTCTGTTAAGTAGTCCTTTCCACTTTATACAACCTTAATTTGATAATTAAGCCCCTGGATGGTAGGAAGACAGCAAATAACACAATTTCAGTACATTTAATTACACCAGGGTTTTGCCACAAAGTTGTTCGTACCTGGCTTAATTCATCCTCTGCAAGTTTCAGCCGTTGCATTTGTTCCTCTGTTCCAGTACGAGTATCAGACAACAGCTGTGCTTCATGCTGTAAAGAGACCATATTAATTTTATATATTTTCTTTTGAATACATACATGTTGTTAAATGCAAGTGCACTCATGGCCTCTCTTGTTTCAGTCAGATTGTGTTGTGTTTGTGTGGCTTGCTGGCAATGCAGCATCCACATTATGTTTATTCCCATCCAGTCCCTCCCTCCCTGGACCTCCCTACAGGTACGTAAGATAAATATTCATTCTAATAATAATAATAATAATAATAATAATAATAATAATAATAATAATAATACACTACACTACTTGGGACAGCCAACATCCTGCGCAAGACCCTTTCTCTGCAATGCTAAGTAGTGTGGCCTCCACACAGCGCCTCATGGGTGCCCTAGGTCCATGGTTTGGACCCGGCCCCCATGGAGAACACATAATTATATAGAGAACACATGATAATAATAATAATAATACCTGGTAATAATAATAATAATAATAATAATAATAATAATAATAATAATAATAATAATAATCTGTGGGATAGGGCAGCACTGGGTGGTTGCCATTTGCTTGGTGCCATGGATACACACCACGCTTGGCTTGAATGTCACAAGTCTTGACATGAACTTATCAAATTTCCTCTCCCAATGCCATCTATTGGTGTTGTGACATTTGCTAGAAACTTGGCACAAAATTACATGACAACTTCTATACTAGAAGATAATACAGTGGGTCCACTGTTTACAGAATATGGCAGCCATTCATTTCAAGGGGTCTGTTTCTTTGTGAACAAAATTAATGGCTAAAGAACCAATTTTTCAGCCTGGAAATGGTTAAAAGGAAAATAAATACGGTAGAATATACCTTGGTCATCTCAAGCTCTTCATTCAGCCTTGTTTCTAAATCTAATTTCTCTGCAATAGCCACCTGATGGTCATCCTCTGCCTTAGCCAATCTAAAATAACAAGAATGGATATCAAACCATCCTTCCTAGAACATGGCAGTCTTACAATAATTTGATAATCAAACACTTCAAGAAAAAACAAAGATTGAATAATTTGCCAAAGATTTAAGATAGAAAGTGGGTTCAAGTTCCATTATATCAATGAAACCTTCTAACTTGTGTCAAGTCAAAGAAAACTGATGGGGGTGATCAGCCAACTTTCTAGGGGTTAAAATATGTGGTTTGGTGCTGCTAAGGGTGTTTGAATAAAAAATAACCTCTGTCAGAGTTATTTTATTAAATACCAGAAAAATATTATGACAGGGACAACTTTTCTGAAAGAATTGGTACCTCAGGGGAAAAATAAGTGAGTCACACCCACAAAACAGGTTTCTGGTACCTTTTAGGGATCCTTTCAAAATTTCCGACAATTAACCCCTGCCAATCTGTAATGGAAGTCCCCCTGCCCCCTCCCCCTACTACCCCACCCCCCAAAACAACAACAACAACAACAACAACAACAAAAGAAGAAAAGAAAAAAGTTGAGGGCAGTTCAAAATAGCCACTAGCAGGGCTAAAAAAACTAAAATCAAAGCTTGCCCAAAGGGCAAGCAAGTCTTAAGTATATTACTTGCCTGGATAAGTGTTTATAAATTGTTACTTAAGCTTAGTTCACAGGCAGCTTGTCTGTATCTATCCTTGCCCGTTTGGCAAGTGAGTGGGGAAAGTTATTTGCCTGACAAAAATCTCCTTTTCCCAGACGACCAGACGGGACTTTTTTCAAACCCTACACTTAGAAAATGACAGTACCAGCAAACAAAGACAAAGAGGCTTCTGTTCAAGATAGCAAAAAGGTTCAGATAGTTGGACAGGTGTTTAAGATAGCGGGTCATTCTGGTGCTTCTATACAGACACATTGTTTTAATGACTCCATGTTCCTTATTATTTATGAATAGTTTCAACTTTATAAAATAAAAACTGCCCTTTTATGTTGCCATCATGGTTGGATGCAATGTCAACACAACTTAGCATGAAAAAAGAATGAGAACATGAATTATTTTAATTAACTCAGAAATAGCTAAAAAAAATGGAAGGACGAAGGTATGTAGACACTAAATAAATGTTTCAATATCTTAACAACTTTTCTTTGATTATACACCAAATAAAGATGAGAAAAGCTAATAAAAAGCACCTTAGCTGCAGTTCCTGAAGACCATCCTCAGCCTGCTGCAGTATTTTCATGTCTTTGATCATTCGTTCCATTTGATCTTTGGCTTTACGTTTCTGCAGCACAGCCACCCAACAGCCAACAGTTGCAACTAACACAGAAAATGCCACAACAAGGTCCTTCAGAAGACTATGTCCTGAAACTGACGAGGAAAAGGGAGAAAATGGAAATATGATCTGACTTGCAAAATGTTATTTTTTTGACAAAGATGTAATGCTCACCATATCATGAGCATGGGGCAAAGAAAAAATTATCTGAAAAAATTATCCGAGTACAAGGATTCGAACCTGTGGCCTTCCGCTCACCAATCAGATTCTCTAACCACTGAGCTAAGAGAGACTCGTAGCAAGTTAGGCTATATACTAGATTCATTTATGTTTTTCCAAGAGGGCACGGTACCGAATCCTGCAATCTGATTGGTTCTTAGCGTGGTCCGGATTTTCCTATCTCTGCCCACGGTCATGGTAACGCTTTTGTGAGTATTATAAAGTGATTTGAGAGACTGAGGAAAAAAAAAAAAGTTATTTACCGGCTTAGGTTGGTCCGTATAGTGAAAAACTGTGACCTCGGTCTTGAAAATGCTGCGGTCGGTCACAGTTTTTCACTATACGGACCTCCCAGCCGTCAAATAACATATATGTATGACATGCGTCCTGCCTACTAATAAGATCACTACAATGTTGAAGCATTAAATGAGGTGATAAATAAAGAAAGATGGTAAATGCTAAGCTCGGTAATGAAATGAGAAAGATGGTCACAAGAAAAAAATCTCCATTCTGAGTTCCGACAGGAATTGAACCTATGACCTTCCAGTATAACTTAAAGGCCCGTTTACACACTCAGGTGATTTTTTTGTGCAATTTTTGTTGCGCGCAAGTTTGCTCTTCAAATCATGTGTGTAAACTAGTGGCGATTTCAGTGCAATTTGGGCATGATTTGTCGCACGATGTCGCAGATGTTCGACTTGGTGGCGATTTTTGGGAAATTACTTAACAGCAAATCAAAGCAAATATCGCACCCGAATCGCACAGGAAATCGCCACTAGTTTACACTTGTAACAAAAGTTGCATTGGAAAGCGTGACAAAAATTGCATCAAAAATCGCATGTGTAAACAGACCTTAAAGCTTGATCCAGGCATTTATCATTTTTAAGCTTGCAAGTGATATTATTCAGCAATACTGTTTCAGCACAATTTGGATTTAACAATAGTTAGCAGTTCAATCACCATTCATACTGAAAAGGAAACTTTTAAAAATGTGCACGGTTCAAAATTAAGTTTATCAATAGCTTTTACATCTACATGTATTTAATAAGCAGGCTTTTGTCCTTTTATCCCCCTTTGGGACAGCTGTGAATAAGATAGAATTTTTTAGAGGTCTAAAGTCCCAATAAAAGAATATTGGTATTTATTAACAGTTTCTTGGTTTGTTTGTTTGTTTTTTGCATGTTTACATAGTTGTTGCCACTTGACTGGTTAGTAAACTTGTAAAAGAAGAGGGTGGTAAAGGGTTTTTTGTGATCTGTGAAAGGCCTTTTTTTCCCTGTGAATTGTGAAATGGCTATTTTTTCTCATGAAACGTGATTTGGTTACATACCCGTAAACCGTGAATCGACTTTTTTTCATGAGCACTGCAAAATGACTGTTGTTTTTTTTTCTCTTGAAATGCTACTGTAAACCGTGATTCTTTCTTCCTCCCAAAAAATTATCCAGTAAGCATTTAACTAGGCCGGTGGTAAATTGCGTGACAAATGCATGACCATGACTGATCGTCATTCTGGACCCCAGGTCACTCTACAAGGTTAGGTAATTTTACACAACATCAGCAAAACAAAGAACTCAGCTTTCTTTTTACATCAGGAAGAACGAGGAGTGGACGGTTGGTGAAGACAACAAACAAAGCTGTACTTTGGATGTAATTTAATTAGCAAAAAGTAAGGAATGTTTTTTTTTTGTGAAGTGGCCATTTTATTCTCCGTGAAACGTGAAATGACAATTTTATTTTTTTGTGAAACGTAATCCAGACCCCCCTTTACCACCCTCAAAGAAGACATTCTGCAATGCAGACCTCGCATGACCAATATTAGTGCAGTACAGACTTTGTACAATCAACATTACCGCAATATGGACTTTACTCTCTATGAATGGTACCTCCCTGATAAACTGCCATGAACTTGTTGCAAACTCAAAACAGTCATTATTTTAAACTAACATTTTCTGTACATTCACAAACTATACAGCATATGAAAGGCTGAGTATAATGAGCATTTTTAGGGCAATTTTCAAGTCTTAACGTTTTGGAAGAAAAATCCACCACACATCTATTTTTGATGCCATGAATATGAATAAGCTGTTTTCACAGCATTTGAAACTGTACAATTGCTTAAACTCCGAGGGTGTTAATTCCCCAAGCTCCTTGCTGACAGAGAATTTAATTGGGAATTTAAGCATTTCTACTGTTTCCAATGCTGTAAAAGCAGTGGCCTGCAGGCAACATGCTTCGCTCACCCCACTTGGCTCATAAAGCGCCTGTCATGCAGGGTATAAATTAAGCAGCAAATTCTTGTCCAGGGTCTCTAAATTAGATGTTTTATTGGATTTTTCTTCCAAAAAGCTGAAACTTAAAATTGCACCCTAAAAATGCACATATGCCCTTTTTTCACTCATGAGCCCATCATAAAGTAACAGAGGCATTCTGCAAGTTCATATTGGATAATTTGCAAGATTTCTTAATATGCATGATCCTAAGCATGCCCCTGACATTATTACAATTTAGAGATAAAACAACCACCTGTGGAATTTGAATTAAATATTGATAATCAAAAGCAAATTTCAATATTGGCCCATTTCCAGACACTATAATGTTGCAACAAAATATTCAAATATGTACATGTACATTAAAAAAAATTCATCAGCAGCTCCAAGAAGAATGTTTGAAGGGAAACATATTTTTAATTATTTCTTCTAGAAAAAAAAATTGTAGAGCTAATAACATGCACCAAGAAGTCATAGCTCAGATATATTACATAGAAAAAATAATAACAAACCAAACCCCACCCATATGACGCCTCTTAACATATTTATATCAACAACCTTGATGGTGAAACCAGTTGTAGCAAAATTTTTAGAATTTACATGTAAGTGCATACTGGGAATTTTAATATACCAGCAAGCCATTTAAGCTTAGGAAAAGAATTGAGACATCAGGAAAATTAAAAAGTCTTTAATATAAAATTCATTTATGATAGCAAGCGCGACTCAGGAACCAAAACGTTTTATTTAAAACACTTTTAAAAATTAGTTTTAATTTGTTTCCTTGACTGAAAATGCTATATACCACAGAAACAAAAAATTAGACCTATTATTTCTACTGTAGATAATGAAAATAATAATAAATTTCTGCTGTAAATAGATTTAGAACATAATTATAGCTTACCAAATGGTGGCCCAAAGAGAACAATGTCCATGGCACGTAAGCCTATTTTCTTGCGATGTTTTGGATCCTTTATACCCAATTCATTCTGCAGCAAACCATTCTCCTCAATAGCCAGCCTGTTCATCACAAATGAACATTAAGCAGCTTTGGTAAATTTATAATAAAACACACACTAACCCAAATATGGAATATAGCTACACCATATGTGTAATCTTGCACCTTTATTAGGCAAAAAAATTATAAATTACATGCATCGAGGAAAATACAGTTATAGACTCAAACCACTATCTTAATTATGCTGCTGTGTTGAAAATAACACATTGTTCCTCATATCTTCTATTTTTAAAAAATAACTTGTGGATGAAATTTGTTACAAGTAAGAGGAATTGATGTACAGTTGCAGATTTAACTTTGGATTCTCAAAACCTGATTGGACTAACAAAGTGTCAGACAGTATTGAGAACTTTGAATTAAAGCCATGTTTCTAACAATGAAACCACCTGTTGATACACAGTAGCTCTGATCATTAAGCATGCAATTTTTCTTTGCATTTGTAACACTCATGTTAATTCCACATATTGGCGTAACATTATTTTGTAACCAAAATAATTCTCAGAAGGCTCGAAACTACTAAAGGTAATTATTTAATATTTAACAAAAGCCTTTTCATACTAAAGAAACTGTTGTAGGAAAGATATTAAATGTTTTTAGAAATATTTACTTTAAAATAAATTAATATTAAATGTTCTTGAATTGGGCATTTAACTAATATCCTTTTGTAGCATTAGGTCGTAGATGCTTTGCACAAAAGTCATGATTGGTTAATAGCTACCAGCTAGGCCTATGTGTATACACAATATGTGGCAGTTATACATTAAAACATCATTCATTTTTAATTGGCATAAAAATATAGTGTTTTAATAATATCTGTTTCCCCATGGTATATAATCTAAAACAAACTCAGTATTGAGGGAGCATGTCATTATCCACAAAATTAAAAAAAATACAATCAAATTGGAGAGAAAGATGTACATACATGTACAAAGAACAGCTGAGGACATCTTAACATTTATTATAAACTTCATGACTTACATGTATTCCTTAAAACTAGAAGAGTAATTTATGTCTACAGTCGAAAAATAAATAATAATATTGTGAACCCAATATTAGAACAGATGTAAGTATGTGTCATGGTTCAAATTCCTTTTTTTTTGGTTGACAATTTTTAATAAAACCAGTTTGATTTTTGTTTTCCTTTGTCTCAGAATATGATAATGAATCTGTGACAAAGGAAAATTAAACTTGTCATCAATAGATGAGTTTGGGAGCTGGTGCCTAGAAAGCTGGTGGGCGCTTTATGTAATTAAGGCAAGCAAGGAGGTATCCATGGCAACCCTCCGAGCGGCAATCACCTCTGCATGCAGCCCCACCAGGGCACCATCACACTGATAAATCAGTGGAAAAACTACTTGCCATACTTACCCAAGTCCACCAAGGCTGACAATGGGTGGGAGGGGTGAGACAAGACTCTGATATGAATGGCTTAAACAGCAAGACAATGACTCTGCAAAAAGCAGCTTGAGTGCGATGCGATGTCAAATGTAACCACATGAATAAGACAAGCAAAAAACCTATGGGATGCCCAGCAGGTCACATACTGTCATGAAGCAGGCTGCTGGCTGCATTGACTCAAGTTTAACTTTGCCTAAATTGCTAAATTGCATTTCGCCACATTAAAAATTTGACTGGTTTGAAAATTTTCAAACCAAAGAAAATTTGAGCCACAACATACACATCAGGGAGATTATATAACAGTTGAAAGTTGTCTCACAGTTACATTAATTTAAAACACAGTTTCACATTCATGTTTGTGTTCATGTAATGAGGTAACAAACAGTGCAACAAACTTGTGGAAAATTTTTACTGGTTACTGCCTGATACAATGTGAGGTCTGTAAGGAGAACACTGGGTAAATCACTAAGTAAAATAAAAAAATATGTTCTTAATTAAACTAATACAGTGTTGAAATGCTCATTACCGTGGTATGATTGATCCATTGATAGCCAAGTTCCCAAAGACTTCAGCATATTGTGGAAGCCGAACAGAATATGTCAGCCAGTCAACAACATCCTTGTTAGTCCACTTGTGAACTACAGTTACCATTTAAAACACAATATGTCATTAAATTTACTGTGAATGATGCCAGAATTGCATGGTAAACAAACATAGTAAACAAACAGCAAATACTTTTTTTAAAAGTTTTATTTGACTTCTAAAATATGTCATTCAAAAACTGACAGACAAATAAGAACTATATGGTGACTTTAATGACAATAAAAACACTGTTTAGTGTTATTGAATGCTCTCATCTATTTATTGATCTGTCTAGACCACCAACAAAGTATGACGGCATTTTTTAATTCTTTGCATGTAATCATAAACAATACCTTGATGGCTAATTAAACAATGGGATTCCGTCCTGAACACTCTTAGTGATAGCACAATCTATGATTTATGCCCTCAAAAGATACAAGCATCTCCACCCCTCTCACATGGGTGTTCCCCCCCCCCACTGGAAAATTCACTGAACAATATATTTAGGTTGTAAAATGGCTGTTTGTGACCACCTCCCCTGCCCCCACCCTTTACCCCAGTCTCCCTTTTGATACAACTCATGATATGTACATTTGTGCAAATGGATCATACTCAACTGATTTATACTGAGAAAGCTGGGGTGCAGGAAATTGAAAGGAAACATAATTAAAATGTCTGAATACTGTCTTATGTCCCATGTCATCTCAGGTTCTCAGAAAACATCACAAATACCGACAAAAATCTCCCTTGGTAATTTATAGCAAAATATGGGTGATAAACATAAAGAGAATCTTGATATTTATCCTAACTCAGCAAGGAAATACTGCAGATAATTCTAACCTTCACTTTGCACCCAGCTTTGCCACAGTTCCTCAACAGAGATAAAGTCATCATTTCCATGAAAGTGTGAGTGGCGTTCCTCATCATTGACTTCTAATTCATCGCGCATAAACTGTAAAATTACATTAAAAAATAAATAAAGCATGAGAAAGATGTAATGTTCATCACATCACGAGCATGGGAGAAAGAAAAATCTGAGTCCTCGACAGGATTCGAACCTATGACTTTCTGCACACCGGTTGGATGCTGTAACCACTGAGCTATGAGAGACTCATGGTGAGCCAGGCCATATACTAGGTCCATGTGTGATACCAGGTAGCCTGCACTGCAGGTGTATTTTGTGGCGATTGAGTGCTCAGCATTTTCTTCACATCATGTCTGGGCGCCATCTTGGAATATGAAATTAGAGGAGGAATGCGGTCAACGGGGTGGGTATCAGGCACAAACGAAGGAAGGGGGAGGGGAAAGGGAAAGAAAAATGCGCCCCGCCCCCTCCCCGCTTCCTTTGACTTTTCCCAACTCTAAGTTTTTTTGGGAATCAGATTTGTGATCTGAGGATTATTATCTCTTTTTTTCTGGGGGTGGGGGGGCGGGGGGTGAGTGAGTTCCATCTGCTGTTTTGTTTCTTTCACATTCAGATCATGCATGGTCAATTTAGGTAAGATTTCATTGCATTAATTAACTTTCAAAGGTTATTTGTTAAAGCAGAATAATATTAAGCGAGTCAAAATAGGTTCAGTTTACATACCAATCGCTTTTTCATGTAAAATGATCCATTTTTTAGATTTTGATGTTTTTTTTTTATGTTTGTTTTGAAGAGATCCAATAAGCATTCTCCAAAAAAAACATGGCCTTAGCCGGAACAGTTCTTCAAAAAGGTACTTTCTGTTTACAAACTGACTGGTCCAGATAGCCATTTCTGACAAATGAAAAGTGCCATAACACAAAGACAGATACATATAGTTATAGTGTTGGTCCCTGGTCAGTGGAGAGCTACAGAGAGCTACAGCTACATGTACAGAGAGCCACCCTCTTTCTAACTCACCACCCCATTCTATTTGGGAAATGAGCCTGTGCTTAACCAAATAAGTGGCAGAAATCGAGCCTATGCAGAGCCTGTTTTAGGGTTTTTTGCTACATTGACGTGGAGGCATAAAGGTCACTGTTTCAATTCCTAGTATCTGCCATTATGCTGTTTCCTTAGACAAGAAACTTTGCTTCACACTATATATACATGTATAAGAGAGTTTCAGCAAATCATTTGGGAAAACTAATGAAATGTGAGGAGGTAACCTGGGATATTCAGACAAGCATTTCCTTTGGTTGTTGAATTGCAATTGTTCAAACAGCAGATAATGCTCCATAACCCACTGGGTAAATCACTATCCACTCAATATTAAACACTTAATGACTGGTCCTAAGGGAAACAGTGAATTTTGTTTCCCGAGACATCAACATTCGGGGGAAACAAAATTCTTAGTTTCCCGAGGGATCAGTCATTAAGTGATTTGTTATATAGCAACACAAAAACACAACACAACACAGTTTGAAAAACGCGCCGAACACTCAAGGTAAACATCAATCGCATCATAATCATACCACCACCACCACCGACAGAGCCTAATATTTTACACCCCAAAAAAATACATGGACTTTATATTGTGGACCCAAAAAAATACAAGACTGGAAATTTTAGACCCCCAAAAATTCATGACTTTCTTTAATTGCATAAGAACTATTAGCCTGGTGGAAATTCGAACCCCCAAAAATATGCGCAGATGTTTCAGACCCAAAAAAATAAAAGGTTAAATCTTCAACCCAAAAAAATACATTGGAACCCCCCCGCCCCCCTTTTATACCTGAGTACCCCCTGGGGTTCTTTACAGACAGACTAACCTCGTTTGACTCACTCAAGTCAACTTTGCCATTCCTATCGTCATCCAAGTGAGAGTGTATTTTGGTGACTGCATCAAAATTCAACTTCTCATTCTCTGACAGTTTCCCTGTGCCTTGGACAGAAAATACACCATACATGAAGTGCATATAACAAATACAGTCAGACATAGCCTATATAGCAGGCCTAAAAGTAAAATATAGGCCATTTCTGGGTTATGTTATGCCTCTTTGTCAAAGCGAGGCTAGGTGCACAACCTTTCATATGAAAATGGTTTTTTATTCAAATGCAAATAAAACTCATCTTCATATGAAAGATTGTGCACCTAGCCTCGCTTTGACAATGAGGCATAACGTAACTCGGAAATGGCCTATTGAGAGGGGAAGAGAGAGGGGGAAGATAATACTGAAAGGACTGGAAAGAAAGAGAAAGTGGCTTCCATCCCATCTCCCTCTTTGTAACTCACCCCCATTCTATTACTAAGCTTGCAGTACAAGCTAAATCAAACCCTACTAGTGAAGCCCTAGCAACATCAGCAGAGTGAAATGACAACAAACGACAAGAACCGAACTTGCAGCATGGTAGTGCACGAAACTCTGACAGCGACACGCGAATCTCACAAAATGACAAGATTTGAAATATTCAGACCAGGGACATACACATGTGCATCATCATCATCAAACTCCATCATCAAACTCCATCATCAAACTTCGTCATCAAACATTACTTATGTGTCAAAGCTTCCCAACTCAATTTTCCAACTAATTTTGACACCTTACTAAAAACTAAAAACTAGTTTCTAAAATATTTACAGATTTACACTGACATAAAATTCATTCATAATAAATAATAGTGTACATGTAGATTAAAATTTTAAATTTTAAATTAGAGTTACAGCCAATGCCATTTAGCTAGCCAAGGTCTTTATGGCTAAGTAGGCTCTTGAGGGCACTATGAAACAGTGCAGTTGCATCAGTGCAACATAGGAGTAAAAATTCCTTCTGGGTAACTTCCACAGAGTTATGGTAACACCAACAGGCATTTTAGAGCTCGCTACACTGTTTCTTCCCTGAAGAATTTTTCAGATACTTAAAAATTTTTCAAAGAATAAACCTTTTCAACAATGCAAAAGCAGCAAAGGGAAAGTTCAGTTTAACACTGATGCTCAACCTAACATGTTTTCACTAATTATTAATTATCATTAGAAAAACCAAGCTCAGGTATAAACAAACCATGTTTCTAACCAAGGTGAAACAAGATCTCAAGAATTTGTTCTTTTTTGGTTTTCACTTCAATTTCTAAAAAGCAGCTAATACTTAAAAATGAAAAAGTAAAATTAATATATGTAAAAATAAAATCCGAAAGGGTGGCAAATATTGTTGCTTTATTTTTTCGACATAGCATTCTAGAATGCAAATATACATCAAAACGAGTGCAAATAATTTTTATGACACTTTATTACCTTCTTCTGACCACGTGCTAGGTAAAACAGTTTCAAAAACTTAGGTTTAGGAGAAGATTACTGTTGTATACATGTATAAACAATTTATTCAGCTTTAAGTTGTGTAATACAGCTGGGCATTTTAACTCGTCAGTTTTTATTTTTTCTCGCCTAAAGGCTCAAAAAAAATAAAAACTGACTCATAAAAATACCCAGCCATATTTCACAACTTCAAGCTGAATAACCTCTATTTATTCAACAATAATTTGGCTTGGTGATTCCTTTGCAAGGCGAATTCAGAATTACAACAATTAGGTTGACATTTAAACAATCACACTTTGAGATAATTCTCATAAATCATGTTCAAACTATATCTCAGCTTTCCTTAGTTCTGATGATATGCTATTTGTACACAGGATTTGTGACAGTTTATATTGGTCTACGCTTTCACCAAAGCGAAACATGTCCAATCGAGAATTTACCTACTTGAAAGTTATATCCAATTAAAACACACCAAGTCACAGTTTACATAATGGACGGAGTTGAGTTTGCCCCGGAACTAAAATATTTCAACAATGTTTTGTGTAGAAGGCCTTTGGAAACTGTAAATCATAAAACTCTAAGCTTTGTTAAGCTTTAAGCTTTGTTAAGCTCGATGTTTGAGAATACACATTTATTTTATTTAAGCTTAACTTACCACTGCATGCAGTAAGCTTATAGTTAAGCTTCAGCTGATAACCCAAACCGTAAGTTTTTTTTAACATAAACATTGCTACATCGCTTAGACATGCTAAAAATAGAGCATTTTAGGGCGATTGAAGGAAGAAGAATAAGCACCTTTACACCTTTTCACCTTTACCAGCTTCAATTTAAGCTTAAACTAAACTTAAAAATTTACGTTGTCAAGATTGCGGCTTACCAGTGAACGTTTGACCACGACCTTTTCGGAGAATTTCACATACCACCAGCATTGGCAATAAAATGTTAAAAATCCCTGATATTACCATCTTTCTCAGATGTATATCAGCTCTCTTGTCAAATTCACAGCGGCAAAAAGGCCACCTTTGTGTACCGTGTCTATGTCAACTTGTGTCCACCATTACTGTCTTGTTGACTCGTTTTGGCGACCAGTTTTAACTGGTGCACTCGGATGCGGCGGAATCTTCGTAATTATTCGGAAATGTTCGGTAAATTTGGCTTCCCCGTGTCCCTGCAGGGTCCCTGCCGTTTTGTTTTCTTTACTTTTTATGAGGAAAAGTTTTCGTTTACAAGATCCACAACTCAACGCTTGCAATTATTGCTAACAACGATAATATCGCTCTAAAAAATTTCATTTTTAGCGCCCAGAAATGACTGTTTATGGAAAAGTTCAAAAGTTCCTTCTTGTTCCTCCACTTCCGGTTAATACAACTTCCGTTAGCTATGACGTCATCAGGGTAGTGACACGTCAGGAGTTTACGATCGATTACACAAGTTGTTCGTGGCTCAAAAATGCCGGGCGATCCGAGCCCAAAAGGTAAGATTTCTTCATTTTAAAGCAGTGCGGTTGTGTTTCCTTCTGACTGAGTGATAATTTCTCACTGAGAAACGCGGAAATGTTGGTTCAAAGACAAAAAGGTGTGCCGTGTTTTGTTGTGTCATGATTAGTGAGTTATAACGTAGTCAATAATATGGCGCTCAATTTTTTTCGATTGTTCAAGAATCAATTTGTTTTTACGATGACTCTTCGCTCGCTTGGCTCTGATTTACAGATCTCCCGAAGCTTTAGTTTCTTGTTAAGTAAAATGTGGCTTTATTTCCGTTTTGAAATCATTTTCATGAACTTTTCAAAGAGGAAGAACAACGATCTGGAAATAGAATTATTGTGTCAGAATTCTGAGAAGGTTCTGATAACTGAAACGAACCCAACTGCCACCCAACCTTGGTAAATAAATTCCATCATGCCCACATTATAAAACACCAACAGAATGACGGAATTTCTTTAACCCAGAAAATTCTTATTGTACTGAATTGAATTCCCACAAGATTATATGTAGAAGACGCTAAGGCAACAAAGAAAATATTTATATCTGATCTGAATATTCTTACGTCAAAAACGCAAAACTTATCCGTGCGCGAGGGAAGATTTTCTTCAGACGGAATCTTGCCATCTTGTACATTGTTCATGTTATAAACATGGTTTTCTCTACCCTTTCAGCTTCTTCAGGCGGTATTATAGCTTACAATGGCGATTCTGCTCGCGGATGGAACGACCCACCGACATTTGCATTTTCTAATAATAAAACGGGAAACAAACCGAAGCTAGATTTGAGGAAGAGAGTTTCACATCAACAAGCTTTGCACGGTGTACAGGCGCCTTCACCGGGTCTACAAACATCTGTTATTGGCAATAAAGATGATGTTGTCAATGGTGAGTTAAATTTTAACCCTTTCACTCGTATTTACAAACTTTGATTCGGTACAAAATGCTTCCAGCTTCTAACAGCAGTAAAAATATAAGCTTAACCTTTTAAGCTACTGTATATTTTTTTGTGGTTATCTTGAGTTTTAAAAAGAAGTACAAAATGTCACAGAAGTCTTGACTTGAATATTCTAATTTTTGAGTTTCAATTTATAATCATGTTAATGTGAACATAGAAGAATTTGACAGGTTTGAATGTAATGTTATTGCTCCAATGGGGTCAAGGTCCAGTTGCATCTAATACCCACGGTATAAAAATAAAGAGCTTTGCATTCCCACATTTAGTTACACTGCTTTTTATAATTTACTCCTGCCTGCCTCAATGCGCTCACGTGCTGTTTCATTTCATCCATATCCATTTGTTGATAAACACAGTGTATATCATATTAACCAAATGTGAGGGCCATACTGGGAGAGTAAGCGCAGTTGGTTCATGGTAGAAAGACCAAGGCCAATATTCTCCCAGTACAGCCCTTAGCAAGCTTGGTTGATAAGAAATTTTGTAACTTCACTGAAAAATGTGAAAAAATCCATGATTCGCTTTCAGACAAATTGAAGGGGTGAGTGGAATAAAGCCCTAAGTGAATTCTGATCAACTGCTAGCTTTTCCTTCCAGTTTGTCTTGTATATGCTCATATAACAAAAAGGAGAATTTGGCTATAGATCACGGGTCACTTAGGGCCTTATCCCAAACTGGAATAAGGCCTTCAGTGACTCCTGATCTGAAACCAAATTCTCCCTTTATTACATGAACATATACAAGACTGAAACTGGAAGGAGAATCTAGGAGTTGATCACAAGTCACTTAGGGCTTTATTCCACTCACCCCTTCAATTACCCTCTCTGATACTTTGAAAACATTGGACTTGCAAATAATAATTCTGTCTCTGATAGGCTGATTTTAGTTATCTGCCCTTTCAACTGTCTTAACTCGTAAAAATACCCAGTATATTACAAACTTTTTGCTACGTAATCACTATGTAATCAATAATTAATCGATAGATCAGTAAATGATGTATTGCCAAAAATCGATTGATTGATTACATTTGCATAACAAAAGATCGCATAATTGCGGTGTTCTATTTCCAAATGTGAGTGAAGACATGTTGATATTGTCACATAAAGGTTAAAAATAAAGGTTATCCATCCACATGCACTCCCTTGCATGCTCACAGGTGCGATTAACTAACCTATTAGACTACCCAGGGGACTACTAGCAGTCTAATTTATCATTATAAATAATTTATAAATAATTATATTAATTATTATACCTTCAAATTGATAATTTAATTCATATTATTTATTACTTCAGGTGTTGCTGGACTGAATCTCAATGGCGTCAAACAGCAGCCTCTTTATACACCACCGCCTGTGACCACTGCTCCGCTTGTTAACAACATTTACACCCCACCAACTATACCAGCTGCCTTCACACGGAGTGTATCGTCTCCTACATTCAGTAGTGAAACTGTGACAAATGCAGGCCAACCTCCTGCTCATTTAGTACCTACTGCAAACACAGGAGCAGTACATGCTAAATCAACAGATAATTTATCAGGAAATCTTGGGCACCCATTGTTTGATCTTAAAGACCATAGTTTTGAACCAGTAAGAACGGCGCACTTACACAGCATCCGTTCAACGGCGGAAATTGGTGATCATTTTGATGACCACCATGACAATCATAGCTCACCTCAGATATTTCATCCAATTACACCACCAGTAACAAGTGCTCCTTCTATACCGAGTTACCAAGCTGCTCCGCCAACTGTTCCTCCGCTAGGACATGTAACACCTCCCCCACCATTACCCTACCAACCCCCTGTGGGTCATGTAACACCGCCCCTGTACCGGGCACATCGTCATAGTCCAGTTCCACCAACAGTACCAACTCAGGGGAGTGGGGTGCCAGCAGCACATAGCATGACTCCACCGCTACCCCCAGGGAAACACATTGCACATCCAGGATCTTTGAGTGCTGGTAACACTCCTAGAAGTACGTCGCCATCTGGCCAAGAAAAAAACGGAGACAGTGTTTGTACACTGAATGATAAAGAAGGCCTGAAAGTGACAATGGATGCTTTGCAAGATGTAATTAACAAGCTTCATGACACATTAGAGGTTAGTTCAGATTCAGAGAGCAAAACAAAATAACTTTATAGAAATCTGGCATCATACAGAGGAAAGTAATGTGGAAGATTTTGCATTTGAATACAGTCAAACCACTACTAATGCCAACCTCCCCACAGTGGCTGCCTTGTTTTGTTGTCCTGACTTCTGATCCTTTCACTCAAATCTTGTTATTGAAATCTCACCATAACTGCCACCTTTGCAATGGCAGGAAAATTTTGGCACAGGAAACTTGTTGAGAATAGCATTAGGTTGGACTGTCATCATACCATACAATTTTACAGGTCGTGAATGGTGAACTTAAGACTTTGCAAGACAGCAAGATTAAAGCATTTTTCTCTGCAAGGCTGAAAATGTTTTGACTTTGGAAAATGTGATACCAAGACTGAGACTCCAAGAATATAGTTTCACTGAAGAAACGTACACTCTGAGACATAAAGAACACCTCAAAAAAGTGAAGACTATGGCCACCTGTAATTTTATCCAAAATCAATTTAGAACTTGCAAGATTCGACTCTGGAAGCAGTAGATCTGGTTTTAGTTCCTGGAACTCCTCAACAATTATTTGATTTAAGATTTGGACACTGTAAAATCAAGAGATTCAAAAGAAACGATGACTTTTCCGAGTGTAGACCTTTGCAAAATACTTCTGCAGTAACATTGGATGCAATATACATGTACTAACCTTTAAGTGCTATTAAAAGTTACCTAAACAACATTACTAGGTGATTAAGGTATGGAAAGATCATCAAGCTTAAAGGTAATAAAATTGTTCCAAAATTTGTTCTGCAGAAAAGAGTTGCAGATGATATTTCAAGAAGGCTGCAAATGATGTCACAGAATTGGAGTAATGGAAAGCTTAGCCAAGGAGTTAAAAGTAGAATGATAAAGCTGGCAAAAGGTAAATGCTAGAAGTATCAGTTAGAGTAGTGTTAGTTTTCACTTGACAATCCACAGATTGTTTTATTGTAATCATGATTAAGCATTGCATTGAACAAGTAATACTTGCATACAAGGCAAAATACACTGTACATGCACGCAATTTTCACTCCTTCCATTGGCCAATCGGCTGTAAACATTGAGTACACAATGTGTAATGGTTACCTGCCTTGCCCATTGGGACAGCATCAATTGAGGAGAGGGGAGGGGAGGGGAGGGGAGTTGGATGAAAAAGGTTGGTGGAGCAAAATGCCTAGGGGAGGGGAGGGTATGAAGGTTGTTTTGTATGAATCACAAGTTGGCTCATTATTATTAGGAGCATTTAATTTTGTGTCCAAGTCACAATTAACAGAGTGTTGCAGAGCACTTTTCTAATCTTGATCACGTTGTCAATAAGATGTATTTGTTTTTTCATTTGAACAGCTCTAGATGATGGTGATGTCGAAGAAGCACATCACATTCATATTTCACTGATGGTAGACTTTGTTGCAGAGGTAGGCATTAATCTCTGATGATGATGATGATGATGATGATGATGATGATGATGATGATGATGATGATGATGATGATGATGATGATGATGATGATGATGATGAATTTTATTTAAATCTTCAGTCAGTGGAACTGTTTAGACCCCAAGCTGGTACATTGTTAATGTGTTTGTTAGACACCCCCAGAGGGAAGGAATGTCATAAGCAAATGCTGTTGTGGTGGGCGACTTAGAAATACTAGACAGACAGACAGACAGAAGAACCCTTTAATGCCCATGATTGCCAAACATCAAAATTCAAGACAAATTCCAAACTTCATGTTATAAAATATTGAAAAACAAATGGTACCATGGAAAAGTACTGCTGAAGAGGTTTTATTTGAATGGGTACACCATAGGATTTCATTGTCAGACTCAAAAGTTAGATTATTTTATACTACATGTCTCCAGAATTGACTCTAGGAGTGAAAGGGTTCACATGTTCCCAAGGTTGTCAGCTTTTGTGGGTTTTCACTGTCTTTTCCAATATTACCATTCAGGCAATTACCCAAATTTCCCAGGATGGTACTTAGCCATACACTATTACTTATTTAAGAAGCTGTAACAGTTGCTAATTTGCATTGTTGTTATCTTTGTTTAGGTCAACCAGTGGATGGTAGCTGTAAAGAAATTGATCAATCTAGTTCGCTCATCAAATGCATTTCCAACTCACTCCTGATGACAAATATCTCTAAAGTACTTTAAACTTAATGTGTAACAGTAATTCCTATGGAAAACTACATTTTTAAGATGTTCAAGTGGGAGGTGAAGTATGAAAAAAATAACATATCGGGCCTTACAAGTATGAAAAATGATATCTCAGGCCTTAGAATTGAGTTTGAAGGAACCAGACAGGACATACACAAGCTTTGAAGCTTGTACTATAATGAGATCAAATATTTCAATTTATGATTAAGAAAGCGGTTTTCAGGTGTAAGAATAATTTCCATAGAGGCCAGTTGTAAAATTATTAGTGTTTAACATAGTCAGAACGTTTTCTATTGCCTATAATATTGTAGTGATTGGTTAACCGTTGACAATAATCTTTTCACTCCCTGCGAGTCAAACCTTAGCAATTTCAAGCAAGGTTCTAACTTTTGAGTCTGGATGAAATTCTAAAGTGTGAATGAAAACTCTGCAGCAATACATTCCTGTGGTGCTGTTTCTTTTCAGTATTTTACACTTATGAAATAATTATTTGGGAGTGAAATGATTAAAATGATCCAAAGGTTCTTTTGATTGTTACCAAGTGGTCTTGTTTGAAAAGGTAATCACAAAATGTAATAAAAGTCTACCAGAGAGATTTTATTTTGAAAATAGTACAAACTAGTTTATTTTCTATTAATTTCAAATATCGATAGACATTTTAGAAAAAACATGCTATATTCCATGAAGTTAGCTGTGGAACAGCATTTTTTTTCTTGTAAAGCTGGTGTTACAAGCTGGCTCTTTGTTGGTGGAATGCGTTCTTTTTTATTCCTCTAACAAATTGTATTTGTGCTGGGAAAGAGCAAACACAAAACTCATTCAAAATTCTGACCCCTTGCTGACAAATATTCTTAACAAATAAAACATATTTATTATGATACAGCAAAGCGGGTGAAAGTTGATTCTTGTGATATCTATATTTGCCTCAAGTATTACTTAGTATTCTCCTCAAATTTGTATTTATATGGTTACTACCATATTTCCATTGATAGAAATATTGATCCTTATCATTTGTTAGCTTTGTAAATTTAGGGGTGTTTCTTGGTGTTGCGGAAGCCATTGTTGGTTAGCTTTTGTGTTGTGGTGTGGGTATTGTTCAGTGTCTTTTGAATCTTTTGTTTTACGTCATTTGGTGATCACACCATCCGCAACACCAAGAAACTACCAAATTTAGAGATGAAGTGTTAGCCTGTTTGAAGGTAACAGTAGTAATATGTGCATTATGATAAACAGAAAACCGAATGCTCAATGAGATGGGAAGAATGTACATAGAAAAGAGTGTGTAAATTATTGTCACATGGAGCGGATTTTAACAAGTGTAAGAAAGCATTAATCACAACTTAGGAGAATTAACAAAACTGATTTTGAGTGAATAGAAACATAATCTTTTATTGTCTTCAATGGAATGGCCAGGAACATAAAGAACCAATGCCCAAGTTCTTTCTTTTTTACTCTCACAATATACAGGCCTTACTTGCTTGATGTGAGTCATAAACTGGCCTTGCTTTCTTGTTATTTTATACAGCTGAGTTAATTTTATTGCCACATGCTGAATGGAAAGCTTTTTTCTTTCAACATAATTATATTCATATCATATTTATTTTGAGTATGGTTTGTCATGTATTAGGTCTGCTGTTGAACACAAGTGCTAATTAAAGTATAGATGAACATTGGAGGATCAACCAAAATGATACATTTAAATGTGTTGGAACACTTCTTCAAAAGTCACTTAATTCTCTTTCGCTGAAGATCTCTTGGTATTCTTATAGCTTGGAAGAATCAGTATGCTTCGAATGAACTTTATTTAACCACTCCACCATAATTCTGTTGAGCTCTAAAGGACTGCAAAGAAGCAAACATAAATTAATTAATAAAATAGTGACTGTGTTGTGCGCCATATTGCTAGGGTGTTACCAGGTCTATTGTGTTGTTCTACACCATGTTGTTCTATTGTGTTGTTGTAACACTACATTTGGTATATATATGGTGCATTACCCTATCGCTGCCAATTGACAAAGTTTTATTTTATTGTACAAGTTTTTTATACCTTTTCAAAAAACTTTTGATGGCTTTTATTCCACCAGCCAATCAAAATGCAGAAAGGCATAGTCTGGGTGGAGGTGTGCTGCTGGGACTCTAAAACTCTTACCGAATACCCATGTTCAGCTGATTTGCAACTCTAGACTAGACATTAAAAATCCCTTCCCTATCCCAGACTTGCTATTTTTCGCATATCTGAGACATTATGTAGTCAGAATCATAGTGTTCTTTACTGGAAAACCATCTGTCAACAATGTTGCCACAATGATTCTATTTCCTTTTTGGGGGAAGGCTCTTTTTCTTCCGAGTTTCAATTCCTATTCTAGACTTAATTCTTCATGCCACTGATAATGAGTTTCCCAGCAAATGATACCCTATTCTACACCAAACCACTATGATTTCTATACCCTGTCCCAGACAAAACTGCTTGAAAACCATACCCTTCACAGTGGCACATACCCATATAGCTGATATATGAGAGTACCCCCCCCCCCTCCTGACTGGGGCATAGTTGTGTCCATTGTGAATCTGCAACTTCAATGAACACTCCACCTCCCACAGTTGCTGTATGTTGATTGATCGATTGAAAGTAACCCATCAGACACTTCAAGAGCATCAAGAAAGAGTATACTGTTGTTCAAGATAACATGAGACTAAACTGTAAGATTCTACCTGTAGCCCTGGCTACACGTTCTAACATTGTCATATAACATTTGTTAGTCTAACAATGTTAGAACGTGTAGCCGGCATGTTAGATGATGTTTGTCTAACATTTTTTGTTAGAAGAATGTTTTGATTTCGATAAAACATTCGTCTAACAAAAAAATGTTAGTCAAACATCTAACATGCCGGCTACACGTTCTAATATTGTCATATAGCCGGGGCTTTACCTTTCCAGGGTTAGGAAGTGGGAGGCCTCTTCTATGTGCGCTCTATCCAGTTTAGAAACCTTAAAAAACAATAAGTTAATGGTGACTCAATTCTCAGAGAGAGACAGTCTGAGATTTCTCATTCTCATCCATTTTGCCAAGAGCCATCTCTGACATTAGAAAATCTGGCTAGATATATTGGGCCAACTTGAAACCACATGTGGCTATAAAAACTATTGAGGTTCTCCTCCCTAAGTTATGTTTTGCGTAATAACTTAAAACAAATAATTATTAATAAGAAAACTCAACATGATAATTTACTGCTTACCCACTGATCCATTTTGGCACAAAACTGTGGTCTAATAAGACTGTCTTTTCCTGTTGTGATCATTAAACTTGGTTGCTGCACCTGTTGATACACAAGAAGAAACACTCATCAATTGTCAAAACCTTGTGGAATATGAAATGATGAACCAAGCTACAATAACCCCCTTTAGACAGAATTTACCATCTTTTGTAGAGAGTTGGTTGTCATGGGAAGGTTTTCAATGTAAAACAGAATGATAAAATATGACTTGTTTCCCTCCGAAAATAAGAAATGTATATATGTCACCTTGCGCCCAGCTATCTTGCAATTCCATTGCCAGTCTTTCAGCATGGTTCTATACCAATTTAAAGGTCCTCTGCAGAGAAAATAAAATCTGTTCATTTTACTTGGAGTGACTTTGATTTACCAAGATCTCAACGTGATTACTGAGCTCATACCAAGACCTCAGTGATATATGTTTCAAATCTGGTTGAGATTTAGAGATCTTGGCAATCTTGGTGAAATATGTTTCAAATCTGGACATGATTTAGATCTCAAGGAGACAAGATCATCTCACTGCGACTGACAGCCATACAAACCTAAAACCTGTCTTGGAATACGCCTCCACAAAATACTTGAGATCATCATCAGTAAGTATCCAGCTTTTCTCAATGTTATCTGGGAGACCAACAAACAACCCACCTGAAACGATAACATTATTTGTTTAAGGTTACAGTGTACCTTCAGATCGAAAATTTATTGAAAATTTTTTTTTGGCGTTAAAATAAAGTTTACAGAATGAACTTTCATCCAAAAAAAAATTATCGAAAAATAGTGAAAATTGACGGAGAAATGACGGTATAATTTTTGTGGGCAGAGTTTGTTTATTAAGCGATATGTTTTTTTAAGCGCCGTTTTCTCAAAGTTAATTTTTCGCTTGTTGGGGACACTTTAAAGAGTTACAACTCAAAGGGAATTTGTTCGATTTTCCTTAAATTTGGACAGAAGCTAGGCTAACATATAATCAACAAAAACGTGTCGGCGAATTTCTTGATTCCGAAAACTTTTTCATCAAGAGCCATTTCCGTGCGATCATTCCAATTTTTTTCCTCCCCTTTTCGAAAATATCCTGTAACTTTTCACTGCAATTGAATATGAGAAATCGCCGACACATTTTTTTAGCGCTTCGTGTCCGGAAATCCGAGAACAAATCAAATTAGCAAAATATAATAATCGCTTTGAGTTATAGCGTTTTAAAGCTGATTCGGACGTTCGAATTTAGACGTCGTAAAAAATTCGACAATTCATTTTATTAGCAAATGGTTTCCATATTTAGATAGCCAGCTCTATAAGCTTTAATTTGATATCTGGGTTTAGGTATATTAAGTGTAATCTTAAGACGCTAGAGCTGTTATGCTGGAGACACCCCCGAAGGTACACTGTAACCTTAATAAAGTGTTTATGCACTCTTGGTTGTATTTACGTCCACGTCACAACAACATGATTACAATGTAGCTTGAAATTCTAAACTTGACGTACAACTTTTGATAACACATTAACAGGTTTCTCTTGTGCTTGTCTTTAGATGAACTTAGATGAAGGAAGGGGCAGTGAACAGAAAATTAAAACTCCTTTGTGATCTGCCAATTAACAACATTAAGTTGCAAAATGCATCTATTTCAATCAAAATTAATTATTACTTGCCTCTTTCCAAAACATCACCAAGGCTTACTTTAAAATTCTGAAAAATGGGAACAATTTTACATAATTTTTATCAAAGAGTTACATTGTTAAAATTATTGTTTATAATTTATTGTTTATAAATAAAATTATTTAAAACAACTTACAGCAGACATTGGCGGATCCAGGGGGAGGGTCTGGGGGGTCCAGACCCCCCTATCAGACCTGTGTCTCCCATGTGGTTCATAAAAATAATAGAATAAAATTGTTTTATATGTAGTTGTTTCACTTCCACCAATTGACTGATTGTCAAGTTTTTGACTTAACAAACGCTTTTCGACTCTCAGGAATGCCGGAAATGGCTTTTTAGAGGGTAAAATTGGAAAAATTTTCCGGGCAACATGCTCCCGGACCCCGCCTTTCAGAAATTCCTGGATCCTCCTCCCCCAATATAACCCAGAGGAATAGTAAACATCATTAATTTTGGTTCTTCGAATAACTCTCACCATATCTGTGGCACTTCTTATTAACAGAATGAATGACCTTTTAACGTCTCTCTGGAGTTCTTCCTCTGCAACACCCTAAAAGTTGATTGATTTAAAAACAAACATCCATAATTTGTTATTGTCAAACTCATTAATAATTATTCATCTTGAGTTTGAACAAAGAAAATTATATAAAGTGTGATGGTGGTGTGGAAACCCAACCTTTTGAGATTAAAATTAGCATAATTAAAATTAGCATAGATTTTGCCAATTTTAGTCAAAAGAAAGCAATTGAATGATCAGTCTGAGAATTAAGGTATGTCCTATACTGGTGGCCAAGTCGGCTTAGTTGTCACTTAAAATAAATTAAAATAAATTAAAATAAATTAAAGAAAGAAACTAAAAAACAAAACAAAAAAGTATGTCTTGGTGTTGCGAAAACTATTAATAGTTGGTTAACTATTGTGTTGTGAGGTAACTATTGCTTTTTGTCTTTGGAATCTTTTGTTTTATGTCATTATTTTGATGATTACAACATCGACAACACCAAGGAACTACCCAAATACTAGTACAAACCTCCTTGTGGAAGTAAAGCTGGTATTGAAATATCCCAGGGTTTCCCTGCAATCTCTCTAGTGGGTTGATGTTAGGAAATGTTGGTATAAAAGGTGTCATGTTTATAACAGCCCTGCAAAATAGGAAATAAACAATGAAAGTCCGGCCATGACGGAACAGTGACATTAACAGATTTATTAGAAGCATTATATTATATTAACAATTTATATTCAACATTATTTTCCCCTTATTTAGCAAATGTAATTTTAAATTGTATTTTTAATGAAATTCTTTTATTGTAACTTAATTGTAATTTATTTTAATATTTTCACTGAAAAACCTCAAAAGGGGAGTGCTTAATAAAGTATTGCATTACTGTATTATTGTATTTTAAGTTACCACTCATTGACTTATTTGGAAGGAAAATACAACAAGAGAATAATAAATTTACTTACAGAATGCGTTCAGGATAATGAAGACTAAGCTCCCATGCAATAAATCCACCCAGATCACGACCTACTACTGTGGCTTGTTGTATGTACTGACAAGATAATTAAATACAACTAATTAATTAACACTCTCTTTAACCCTCTTTGTGCTAATTCCTGTGAATATAACATCTTCGCCATCATCACTGGAATCACTGTAAGTATGGCATGTTTAAAACTTGTTTCCAAAGCAATATTATAGTTCATTTCCAGCATTTCCCCTGGGGAGGGGCCTGATTGTGTTGATTAAAAGTTTGTTTACTTCTCATAAATTGTGTGTCATAGCACATACATTGTAAAAATAAACCATCTGACGAAACATCTGTCCATGGCTGCCCCTGCCCGGGTGATATGTCTGTGTGCATGCATAAGCCTTATGTACGTATATGGTCAGGGTACTGGGTTGTGCCTAAAGAATACCGTTTAGAGGGACGTCGGACACCTTATTAAGACTTATATAACATAATGTCGACACTTAGAATTTTATTTTCAATAAATTTTTAAGTGTAAAAAAGAAAATCTAAATCCCCCACCCAGGATTGAACCTGTGATCTCAGCTAGGCTTAGGCTTAGATAACCTACCGTACCACTGTACCACTGTACCACCTAGCTTCTCGGGTTGTTCAGGCCTAAATTTAACTATATAAACTGCTACCCATAACATCAACTGAAAGCTAACCAGTTACTCCGTTATATAAGTTTCAATAAGGTGTCCGACGTCCTTCTGAACGGTATTCTGTAGGCTTAACCAGGGTACTGGCCATACCGCAGAGATGTGTCATGTGATCATTGGTTTCAGATGGTTTATTTACATACCAGTACATTGTGTTGGGAGTTAATTGTTCAGACACTTACCAAAGAGTTCATCAGAGCAATAACATCCTACGGAAAAATAACAAGATAAGAAAATGTTAAATGAGGTTTGCTGATAATACATTTAAATTCCAATGCTAACTGCAAAACTGTTCAGTTAACTTATGTTTAAGTACTAATAAAGTATCATGTTAGTCTTAGCTAAGCAACACATTTATGAATGTTGTAATAAAAATGTACAAGTTTATCCTTCCTTTACAATTTTTTTAAATAAAGTCAGTTACGTTCACCAGTTAGAAAAGAAACTTAAAATTTCAAATAACAAAGTTGCCGATCAGGAAAAAAAAAATTGGAAAAGTTTTAGTTAATCTGCCGTGGTAGTGAGAATTAAAATGTAAAAAAACTTATATCCTATTTTATAGTAGTAATTGTACCTAAACATTCTTTGTATCAGCCTTCATTATATGTATAATAGGAAGTGTATTTTGTGTGTTTGTAGTAGTAGTTTATTGGTAAAAATAAAAAAAAAATGTTTATTGTAAAAAAAAAAATTAAAAGTGTTTTAATTTCCAAGCGCATGGTCCGAAAATGTAATAATGTGTCATATTTGCAGTCGTTTTGGTACGTATTTGCGGTCTTAAATGCTATGTCAAATAAAAACAACTTTTACTTTACTGTACTTACAGCACAGACTATTTCATGACCATATGCATCAATTCCTACAAAAAATGTTACAATGAAAAAATACATGCACAATAATATTATTGACACTAAATATATATAATAATCATATAATTTTTATGAACTGCACAAATGCAGTTAAATTAGAAAATGATCACAATTGACTGCCTCCCAACATAATATTGTTGTTGAGAAGGAGGACCTGGAGGTAGAGGTGTTGGAAGAGGAGGACGATGAGAGCTTATTTTTTTTCATTGGCTGAGTTAACTCAGAGAGCATTTTGACATATCAAACTGTAAATAAGTAAGCTGCTTAAACGCTAAGCTCACCATAAGGACTGGAGGTGTCTCCCATTCCTCGTAGATCTGGTGCTATTACTCTGTAGCCAGCAATCGCAAGGGCTGTGATCTGGAGATGATCGCGTCAACAAGACACAAAACAACATCACAATATTAACCTGCCTTTAATTCCTAACAGATAATTATTTTTACAATAAAAACACTTCTTTATCAATACGACAGGTTCAAGAATAAAGAAAACTAAAGGTAATCTCAACTTTTATAAACATTAATAACATCAAACCCTGCCATTATCCATGCCACAGTGAAACCAAAGCAGGCAATAAGCTCATGAAAACTTTGCTTCACACCTGGTATTTCCAAATGTACCAAAACTCAGGGAAACCATGAAGCAGGATGACAACAGGTCCTTGTCCCATCTCCACATAGTGCATCCTGATATCTGTCTACAAATAAACAGACATAATTTTATTAATTAAAGTTGCCCTGATTAGATTCTCAAACATAGTACCCTAAAACCACTTTGCAGTAAAAATAGGCCTGCCACTTTTGTATCTTAATTTAGCTTAAAATGTTAATCTTGGCCAAAATACAATGTAATGGTGTTTCTAGCTCATAAGAAAAAATGTCAGGGTTAGCAAGGTCAAAAGTGCTAGCTTCCAACAATGCGGTGCCATGCACACAATACACAATGGAACTCAGTTGTAAACAAGTGACTTTGGTTAAAATTTACAAAAGAGAAAATGTACTCTAACCTTTAGATTGACATAACAATGAACTGCATTGTGGGGAGAACAAGGTTGAATGACGTGCTGCTGAAAAACCTGCAAAAGGACACAATGGAATTAGATAAGATAATCTTAACCAATAAGCTGAATGGTTACATCACTTTGCTGGAAAACTGTCTGACTGATCAATGGCTTTTCAGATTATTCTGAAGACAGACTGGCTGACTCACTGACAGAGTGACCAAATGTTTGAATGATCGGCTGTCTGATCGACTTACCAACCAACTGACTGACTGATTTATTTATGAACTTATTGACAGGCTGACTGACTGACTGACTGACTGAATAAATGAATGTATGAATGAATGACTGAATGAATGTATGACTGACTGAATCAATGACAGACAGACAGACTGACTGAATGAATGAATGAATGAATGAATGAATGAATGAATGAGTGAGTGAATGAATGAATGAATGAATGAATACATGACTGACTCACTCACTGACTTCCTGACTGCTGACCGACCAACTTACTGACTAACTAATTATAGACTCACTGTCTGACTGGCCTACAAACTGACCTACTGACTGGCCGGCAGATTGAGTTACTGTCTGACTTACTGTGTGGCTTGTCTGCATGACTGATATACTGCCTTTCTTACTGACTTGACTATCTGACTGATTTACTGACTCACTGACTCACTGACTCACTGACTGAGAGACTGTCATTAATTGGCTAATGAACTGGCTGGCTGGCTGACTAACTGACTGACTGACTGACCAACTGTCTGAATACCTTATTGTCTGTCCAACCAACTGACTGACTGACTGAATGGTGTATGTACTGACTAACTGAATGACTCACTGACTGACTCATGGACTTACTGTCTGACTGGAAGACTGACTTACATGCATGTACCGACTGATTGACAACTGCCTTTCTTACTGACTGACTGGCTGACTGACTGGTTAACTGTCTGACTGACTTACTGTCAGGCTTACTGACTTACTGTCTGGTTTAATGACGTACTGCCTTAATTTCCTACTACCTGCCTGATAAGTCACTTAGTAAATCACTGCTATTGACTGCCTGATTAACTGTCTGACTGACTTACTGTCAGGCTTACTAACTTACTGTCTGGTTTACGGACTGACATATTGCCTTAATTTCCTACTGACTGCCTGATAAGTCACTCAGTAAATCACTGCTATTGACTGACTGATTATCTGTCTGACTGACTTACTGTCAGGCTTACTGACTTTAATACTGTCTGGTTTAATGACATACTGCCTTAATTTCCTACTGCCTGCCTGATAAGTCACTCAGTAAATCACTGCTATTGACTGACGGAGAGACTGTCATTAGTTGGCTTTATTACTGACTGACAGCAGAAATACTGTAAGAGAGTAAATTTAAACCTTTTAAGTATCATTAATTGACAAACTTACATCAATCCCTGTTAGTTCTTTCAAGTCTTTAAGAGCAGTAATAGGACTTTTCACAAGAATTGTTATAATTCCCATCTCCCTGGCAGGTTTAAGATTTTGTGGTGAATCATCCAAAAAAATCACCTAAAAATAAAACATACACATACTATAGATATGACTCAAAATATATTTTATACCATGCCTACTTGCCTAAATTACAGCAACTAATAAAAGATAATTATCTTTACAAAGAAGCAACTGATTACTCACAACCAGCAAGCCTATGATTAACAGTCAGGAATTAACTGGTAGCACTTCACACTTGCAACACTTGCCCGCCACATACTAAAAAGAATATATAGGACCTAGGCAAATAGGGACCTTTAGATTAGAGAAGTCAGTACAAGCATGAGAATAAGTAGAGGTATTAGTGTGACTGCATACCTACATAACACCATCATTGGGAGCAAGCACTATATAGCATGATGCACCTTACCTTGAGCGCCCGACAAACTTTAAAACAAGTTTCAACAATATCACCGGCTAATTCTTATAACCATTTTCCTATCTGTGAATATACAGTATGTGAAGCAATATGGTGAATAAAATCTTCTGATATTTATTAACTCTTTTTACACTCCTGTGGTAAACATGAGCAAAAAGATTACATTCCATCATGCTCAACATTGCAAAGAGGCGTGCATGTCAATTGAATTCGCACCCTCTGATTGGATTACTTGTGAAAAAGTTTGTTGGGTGTTCATGGTATGGCATGTACAAAAAAGTAACTTACAGTTTAAAAGATTGTATAGAATCTCTACTGAAAATTATGCATCTCAGCAAATTTTATCCATATCTTCAATTCTTAATATTATCTATCTTGAGCTTGCCAGATATAGGACTGTCTTGGAGTCTCAAGTTAAATTGACAACTTGGAACTTGCCTGAATTTAACCCCGAAGCTCACATATCAATGAGCACAGCATTCGTTTGTTTGTGTTACTTACAAAAAAATATGATCCATACCAACAGAAATGAGTTGTTGTTCAATGCAAATGCTACATTAAGCATTCGTGGAAAAAAATCATAGTTTCTGCAGGTTTGGATTTTTGGATCACGGCATCTCAGGCTCAGATATTTGGAACACTAAGCTTCAGGCTTGGACTTTTTAACCAGGGTCTTGCATCTCGCATTTGAACATAGGCTACATGTACCCTCAGTTTAACAGGGGCATACCCTAGCTACATGTACCCTCAGTTTAACAGGGGCATACCCTGAGCCTTCTTGCAAGAGGAGGGGGGGGGGTCCATCTCATCCAAAATCAGTCTATAAGACAGCTTAGTTACACAGGCATTCAAAATGCATGTGCATGTAATGTTCAGGAAGGAAAAATTCCTTTAAGTGAAGTGTTAACTACATAAAATAGCCCCCCCCCCCCCCCCCCCCCCCGGGCAACTTCCTGTTTCTTGTTTTCGCATTGAAATAATCTGCTCTTTTCTTTATTATTTTTTGTTAGGATTCTGTTCTCAATTCTCAATAATCTGCCAAGAGAAAGAGGGGGAGGGGGAGGGGGGGGGGGTTCCAGAACCCTCCTCTGGGTACGCCCCTGTTTAAATGTGCTGACTAACTGGTACTGTAAAAATTATATCTTGTAAGTTCACACCTCTGAAGGCTTCACATTCATCTTGGAGCAGACAAGCTTGTAAATGTCAGGGTCGGGTTTTGAAAGACCAAGTTTGCATGACTCAAACTCCTCATCAAAATAGTGCAGTAAATGTGGAAACGGCAATGACTTAAACTTTGTTCCTGTGTCATTAGCCCAGTTATTTGTCAGAATACAAGTCTTGATACCTGAAAATGGTTTTTACAAAAACTTCAGTGGCAATTTATAATTACAGTGAATACAAGAGGCTACACTGGTAGCCTATACTCATGCAATGGCATAAGAAAATTTTACAGTTTATTTTAAATGGGTCACGCACCCCATCCCCCTCAACGAATTTTGCGTGACACACTAAAGAACACGCTGAGACACATTTTCTGTACTCCCTGTGAATATTTAATTTATTTAAATCACGTGACCGTCTGTTGGAGTGCACAAAAACATTTTCTCGGTCTGGAATAACTAGTATGACTAATTTTTGGAATAAAATACACCAGTTGTGTATCGAAAATTGCCCGAGAAACTTATTTGGAAATAAAAATTGCAAATATACACAGACATCTTTGTGTAAGGCGATGCGTGTGAAGTTAGAACTATAAAATTAAGTCTTGTTTTGCTTGGTACATAATATCAGATATCATTACGACTACTACAAAGGCTTGGTGGTTTTAACTTTTATCTCTGTTGTTAAGAATCCTATAAAGCAAACCTTTTCTGTGGTGATGAGTCCTCTTTTAAGTTTTTAGGTGGTAGCTAGATATATCATTTTAAAATTTAAGAAAAGGTAACAAAAATAAATAATTTCCCAATGATAGTTTTACCGTGCTTCCTCAGGGCTGTTGAAGCATTCAGCATCTCTGGTATCACTTTTGCAGTTGCGAGGTATTCATCCATGATTTCTTGAAATTTAAACTCCTTACAGAGATCAAGGCCCTGTTTTGTAGCATGTTCTTTGTAAATTGCATCCATTTCTGAGCAAAACTAATAAGAAAAAAATAAGTAAAGTAAGATTAACACAACAAGGCCATCAGTCCAATGTCTGTAAGTAAAAATGGTTAAGTTTTTTGTCTTTTTTATATATATATTGTAATGATGGGCGATTTCCCGCGGGTCCCCCTCTAAGTAACTATTTGTAACGTCACATGTGGTTCAACCCAGCTGAACATTGGGCCCGGTTTTCATATAATGAAGCAACTAAGAATATTACTAGTCCCTAAAATAGGATGCTAGCTCATCATCGCAAAGTTGCACTACAATATTACATTAACACCTAGGTGGAGAGAGACCATAGTCAAAGTTTCTTAGGAGAGTCCAAGGAATTCTGAGGAAAGGACAGGTTGACAAGGAACAAGACTCTAACAACCAACAAGAACCTGTAAGAGAGCAATGTGCAAACAACTAAAAAGCTGCTGTTAAATGTAACGATTTTTGTTGCAAGTTGCACGCACGCTTTTTATGTGTAACACACCTTCGTGCAACTAAATTTTTGTTTTGTTCTTAAGTTGCATGAAGAGTTGAATCGTTTTCTACTTCTTCAACAAATTTTCTCAAGTTGCATAACAAAAATATGTGTAACATGGCTCTTGCAACTTGTATCACCACACTCTTCAGTCAACAGATGCCTCATTTTTCAACTTACACAATTTTTTCGCGACACAGGTTACATGACAAAATTAATATAAAGTGTAACATCGTACGTGCAACTTGCAACAAATTTTTTTGCGAGACAACTTGCAGGAAAAATTGTTACATGTAACAGCACCTTGATACCATCATGCTTCCATATCTTCAAATGATGCCATCTGCCAATCCCCCACCCCTAAATAAAGCAGATTTACTCACCTGGGAAAGAGACACTTGACCAGTGTCAAGTCTTTTTGTATTGTTTATAAAACTTTTTAAAACAAATTCACTGAAAAAAACAACAACAATATAATTAGCATGGATGTTGATGAATTAAAGTGATTTAATTCCTTTATAAGATGCTGGGAAACAGAAATAATCCATTGAGACTGTGGAGTAGAAACACTGTTCCACGACTTTAAGAGAGCTCAATTGTCATATTTTAAAATTAATCACTCCTTTACTTAAGAGAATCAAACAGTAATACAAAAACATTTGTAATATCTACAGATGGCATCAGAGATGGTTTACTTTTCTTTAATAGTTAGTTATATTTTTAAATTATAGAAGATTAATTTACATACATAGTTTTTTATTAAGTTGTAGTTTATATGAAATTGTTAACGCCTGATGTATTTACCGTGTTTTTTTAAATAAAGATGATGATGATGATGATGATGATGACTTGTCTTTCCCTCTGTAGCACCCCCCCCCCCCCCTCCCACGGGGAATTTTGCAACCTATTCCTCATACCACTGATCAGTTTCCCAGTGAATGATACCCTATTGTAGACTAAACTAAATTTCATGGATTGCTTTATCCTATCCCTATACCCTAACCCTATCCCGCTCCTTCACAGAAACACATACCTATATAGCTTATATACGAGAGATATGAGAGTACCCCTAGACGTGGTATGTGCAAACTCTCAGTGGTTTCCCCCAATAGATGGTTTTCACGTTACAGCACGGCGGCCATATTGGTGTACAGCTACAAAAGAATTTTAATGAACTTCTTTTGTTATGTACACCAACATGGCCGCCATGGCCTTTGTCATTTGAGTCCCACAGGACTGAAGGTCATGTGAGTGAAAACCATCTACACAAGGTGCATTCTTTGTAATGTTGAAGATACAACAAGATTTTTAAACCCTAGGGTCACCCACCTGGTAAGTGCATAAGTAACCAGAAGAGACGTTGATCAACCTGCGAGGGTTGCAGGGGAGGGTCCCACTGCAGCTGCAATATACCTGAAGCTGGTTTGTTCAAATCCCTTCATATACATGTGCGGGTAGGAGAAAATGTCAACTTTGGCTTCTTGGCACCCAAAGCTACACAGTTGTCACAGAAAAATAGTCTATCTGTCTTCGCGATTAATAGCTTATATAGCAAGCTTGCTTCGATTTGTTTATTTAGGCATATTGGACTTAACTTACCTAGAAATTCCTTTCTCCCATGAATACTTCTGAAATGCAAAGAGAGGACTTGTAACAACGACACCTCCCAGGTCAAATATTACAAGCTTCGTCATCTTAGCCTCCCTGTGCAATTAAGTAGTTTTCATTTACCAATCACGAATATTCACTCGCAGGACCGTCTCCTCAGTAGTCCCGCACCTCGCTACCGTGAATCGTCCCGTGAATCCTGCAATGCCACATTATTCTAAACGAAAATGTGATTGGCTTAGACCCTCAAACCAATCAGATTCGATGTTACACGCTGCACGGAAGACATCGCAAAATGGCGGACGACCTTCCAGACGATTTCGATGTTATTGTTTTGGGAACAGGTAAGTCATTCACTAATAGGAAACGATGGTTCACGAGAACATTGGTAGATTATAAAGTCATTGATTTCTGTCGTCTGTTCCGAAGATCAGGTAGTACAGAGATAGATGCAAGCAGTTTAGTGTTCACGCATATATTTAGCAGAGCCGCCTATCTTCGCCTATCTCCGCCTATCTCTGAAACCAAAAGAAATTTCTGTAATCAAGAGATCGTTGAAAAGCTTATGCCATAGATTTAATTATTCATGGTAATTTGGTGACTAGTTGCATTGGAATATGTCAAAACGTAAAGCTTAATCAAGTAGTGATGGAAGTAATAAAGTTGAAATTGAAGTGGCGGATCCAGGGGGAGGGTCCGGGCTGTCCCCATAATCAGAACTGTTTTTGTTTTTTACTACTTGTTTGACACTGAAATTCTTGCATTGATGGGATCGCAATCACTATTTAACTGGTTGATTTCTTTTAATGAAATGAGCATTGCATTTTGTTGTGTTGGGGAAAAGTAATTTGCCGCAAAAAAAGTTTCAACAGTGTCTTCTGAATCAAAGTTTGGACCCCCCCCCCCAACAAAAAATTCCTGGATCTGCCTCTGTTAATATAAGTGTATTGAGCAACATTAGGAGCAATTACAGAATGCAGGGCCACTTTGGTCCACCTCATTTACATGTAACTCTTTGTAGTATGTGGTATAACACAATAGCCACTTTTGTCATTCAATGAGATGCAAATAAGTGGCAAAATTATTTACAAAATCCACCAATCTGTAAACCCATTCACTTATTTAATAAATGATTCAACACTGCATGCTAAACAGCAGTGTTTTTCCTATTTAATTTAAAGGGGCAATGCAGTGGTGGGTCTAGGGTATCCGACCCCCCCCCCCCCCTTACCCCACTATCAGACCTACGGATTTTTTTCAACTACCTGTTTGACACTGAAATTATTGCATCAACAGAATCGCATATCACTATTCAACTGGCTTATTTTTTTTAATGAAACATGTGTTACTATGCACTTATTGACTGAGTTAGGTCGGGCCGGACTGGAAAATATTTGGCTCGAGGTCATGGCGTATGGACTGAGTGCGGCAAGGTCCATGCGCCATGACCGAGCATTATTTGTATGAGTGACGGCAGTCTTCGGGTTAACTTTCAAAGGCAGGGAGTCAATGAATAATTTTAAGAGGTCAAAAGGTTGTGGGTCTCTCTAAATCTTCTTAAGTTAGCCATTTGATTTGTCAGGTCAGGACACCAGCCTTGTCGGGTTTTTGACCAGAGACCCCTCTCTTATCTGAAACACTGGGAGATACTTACATGTAGTTGATACTTAATAGGTTTGATTAACCCTTTAAACCCTAGGAGTGATCAGCATCAAATTTCTCCTTGTAATACTAATGCCTTATCAATCAAAAAGGTCACGAGAATTAAGGACATGATCACACAAGATGAGTTCTCTTGATATCCAAAAAATGTCTCCCCACTACTTCTATAGAAAATGTATAGGACTAGAAATGAGAATTTAAATTTTGATATTAGGGCTTAAAGGGTTAAAAATCAGCAAAATCACCATGACAATGCTCCTTTAATATTTGTAAGTGATTTTCTCATAATTATGTACCTAAACTCTGTTTCTTTGTTTCAATGTTAGGTTTCCCAGAGTCTGTTGTTGCAGCAGCACTTTCTAGAATAGGTTTGAAAGTTCTTCATTTGGACAGGTAAGTTATGTGTGGCCTTCCTTCGCATTTTAAGGAAAGTTTAATCACTAACTGCGGAATATCCTCAGAATGTGGGATGTTTTGGTCTAACTGAATCTCTTTTATTCAGCAACTAATATTATTATTAATATTATCAATTTATTATTATTATTATTATTATTATTATTTTAGCATCAAAAATAATGCTTTTTGGCTCAAAAAACAATTTGAGAGTGAAGGTTTCAAAATTCAACATCTAGGCTCTATATGCTCCCAGCCCTTCATTTAATATATATTGATCTACACTGTACCACTAATTCTCGTTTCAGGAATGATTATTACTCTGATCAATGGGTAACATTTACATTTGAGAGTTTGCTGAAATGGATTGAACTCAATCAGGTAGGTTACATTCATAATGCAAGTCATATAATTTAGATGTGAGGGCTGTGAATCATGTACGAACACAGTGCTGTCATTTGTAGCACTCATCCGGCAATTATGGCCAGCAACTATGTAAAGGTGACAGGCTTCTCAAAGTTTGAAAGTGACAAGAAGACAACAAGCATCTATTTTTAGATAACTTTCTTTGTTTTATAACCAGCTACTTTCCTTGTGAAGCCGGCTTCTTCAAAGTTTAATGACAGCCCAGTGAACATTTTAATCCCACTGCCGTGGATTCCAGCGTCCTTTTTCAAGGGTTTGAGGTGTGACCTAACCTGGCCTGGGAAGCACCAATTTTTGCATGTTTCTCAGAATTCATTTTAGAGTGAAAAGGGTTGTTGTCTTTGGAAATGTCATCAGTTTTATCATGCTAGATATACCTTGTGACAACTATCTGAGTTTTGTTTGCAGACCAAAGATGAACCAGATGCTGAGGAAGTTGAAGATACACCAGAAGGGATTGGTACCCACACAAATAAACCCCCCAGCCTGGAGACTGGTACCTACTCAATTCCAGTCCCTAGCCACTCAAGTGAAATTAGCAATGTTGTGGTCAGGTCATACTTTAGGTGAGTGTTAATCTATAGCATTTTTGTACAGCGTTTGCATGATCGTTGCACTGAGAAAAGAGGGGAAAAGTATGGTTTTAAGAGCGAATGAACAGAAATGTCGAGCAAAGCGTGGCCACAGTAAAAAATTAACCTACCCTCATTTTGCGTTTGTAGGAAGGTATTAACAAGTTTTGAAAGGTTTCGGGGTTTATTTTTTAAAATACGACCGAATTTTGGAAATATTTGAGAAAATCGATTTCGCACTCTCGCTGGCAAAAATGGCCGAGTTAATTAGCAAAAATACCGTTCACAAAAACGTGCTCTCATTGGCAGAAGAAGCTATGGCTAAAGGAATAAGACAACAAATACCGAAAGAAGAGGCATTTAGTATTTTACCTATACCTGTTGTTCGGTTGTAGAGGTATTTTTCACGGCAAGAAAACACATTATTCGATGGAGATTTGACAACAGTCTAGGAAAACGAATTTTACCATTTAATTACAAACTGATTTTTCGATATGTGGCCAATCTCCAATCAGAATCATTTTAACGTTGTAAAGTGTCTAAGCACCCTTCTTATACGACATGTAAAAATCGGTTTGGGTTTTTAAGCGCACGCTTCATAAAACGACATCGAATTCTGAGAAAATTTTACGAAATTTGAACTAATTTGCATATTGCTATCTTGTTGACAAAAAATGCAAGTGACGTGTATTCCAGTAAAAGCCAAAAACTTAGGTTTTGTTTTAAATTATGCCTTCAAAATGTGCTTACTACTTAAATAAGATAACTTTTTTTGAATGGGGTCCAGTCAACAGTTCGAGATTTCACTGAAAATAGGTGGTCAAGTTGATGCCACTAAGGGCGAAATAAATGCTCTTGAAAGGTCAGCTGAAAGGTCATGCTAGTAACTGTACCAATATTCTACAAACTTTGATATATCATTGCTTGCATCTTAAAAGAAGAATGCTGGTTCATGAAATCAAAGATTTTCCAAAGTTCTGAACATTTTCACGAATCGACTGGAACAGCTAAAATAATGTTCTGGAGCCGGCGCCAGGACTTGACAATTAGTGTAATGCGTGACGCTTGTGACTTGGCGGGTATTAAATTTCACAGTCATTCGTCGGCCATGGAGAGCAGCGTGTGTTCCTTGTTCACCATTGTTGGTGGCCACTGCGGCTTCGATTCAAAAGACAGGAGTAGGTCAGTTGAAATGGTTCCCTTGCTTAGCTGTAATAGAGATATTTCAAGACATAAATCAGCGTTTTCCATTTTTGGAATAGAAAATGAAGTAGAACTGTTACTGGCGAGAGCGTCTATCTTTGCGCTTCCCAAAAATGTAGAAAACTGGACCATATGCCCACAACATCGTGCTTCCCTGGGTGTTGGCTGGAAGCGCAGTTCTGCTAAGTGTTCCGTACCCGTAAACTTGTCGATGCACGACATGACTTCTTCTAAAAAGCCGAAAGCAGAGAGAGGCCTTAGTAAGTCGGGATCGCAGATCGTTTTGAAGGAGACTGGAATTTTCCTTCCCGTTGGCGCAGGTGAGATAATATTGTTTCTTCTTTTTATAACTAGTTGCATAAATGTATGGTCAAGTTAAGGATTTCTTGTGATATATTTAAAGTGATAAAGATACTGCAATCTACATGATAGTTTAAAGGTTCAGAGTCCGCAAACAGTACCGTCAGTACCACAATGGTAAATGAAATTTAAGACGGGCGCTTATTCAATTTCCTGGTACTTGCTATGATAGTTTCGGTTTTACTTCAGAAGAAATAAGCTTGTATGTTCTTGTGCATGTGTCTGTTGCGAAAATTATCTTCGTTGATATTCGATGAGTCAACTATAAAATCATCCCCAAATTGATACAAGCTGGATTTTGATCTTTTTCATTGAAGTCGCATTAATTCGCACGTGTTCAAAAGAAGTTGACTGCAATGTTAAAACTTTTTTGAGAAATAAAAATAAAGAATCGTTTTGTGCGCCGCCATCTGGGGAAACACGTGAAGCCATTAATGTTTTTTTCTGTATTTTCACAGGCGTGTGTTCTAAATGCCGTAAGCTTCTTACAGAGGCTGAAAAGAAGACCACGTACCAAACTTCTGACATCGAAAGCGAAGTTATCCTAAAGATCGGAAATATATCACTGGTATGTCTAAACGATGCCCTGTCAATATAATAAGGAAATTTTATTAACCCTCGGACGTACACGCAAACTTATACCCCCACCGTGGTACAGGTACAGGGGGGGGGTTGTTGCAATCCCCCCTTGGGTTTTTGCGATGTTGCAATATTTCGGAAATATTTTACATCTAGTAGATAGCCCGCGATATGCTTTACAAGATAAGGTAAATATTATGGGTTGTGGCGCTGCTGGGGGTCTGTGACGTCATCCAAAATGGTCGCCACGATGGCCGCCATCTTGGATTTTACTAAGAATTCAAAATTTTTGGAAAAATGCGGAATTGCAAATATTGTTTGCTAGAGTTACAAAATAACATACAATTAAACATTTTGATGCTTTTGGTAGCATTTTATATGTTTTTTTCACTGAAAAAAGGTAAAACAAAACACGCATTTTATTAAAAAATGGCTTGACCACATGTTACTCATGATGTCATATCTCATTACCATAGCAACTAGTTGTCGCCAAACTTTACCTAAATGTGTCTCAAGGATAAATGAACAGCTAATAAAAACAGCATGTGCTAATCTTAAATGGTCTTTAAAATATGGTAGAAAAACCTTAAGGGGGTGGCCCCCCTCCTTTGTACGACCGAGGGTTATATGTTTTGAGATTATACTAATCAAGATAGGCCACAGTTTAACAAGTACTTTTACAATTTGCTGCAGGATGAGTCTCGTATTGGAGCTACCCCAGTTGCGCATAGTACGCCGGCAACCGTCTACCATTTCGCCAACATCGAAACGCCAGCAGGGAGCGTATATTTGCCTTCAGTCTCCAGTGTGGATACAACAGCTGATTCCCGCAGCAAGAGGCACGATGACTGTTCGTCGCTGGCCAAAATGAACGAATTCTTAGAAAGCAGGGATGTCAGCCCAGTCAGGCATCCTGTTACTATTCCATGGAATGAAGCGAGCGAAAGAACGAGGCGCCGCCATCTTCGCAAGGCGACGCAGGTAGTGAGTGCTGTCCTAGATGAGGTAGCGCCCAATCAATCAGGACCGTTGTGGTACTCGCTTGTCCCATCGTTGAATCGCCAATTCTCAAATGGCAGCGACAGTGAGGATGACGACGTCGACGACGCACTCATGGATGCTCTGAGAGAATGCTACAGTAATGCCAGCTCCTGGGATATCCGGAGACAAATACTCTCGATAATGGCGGACAAGGTAACCTTTCGAACTCTGAAGAAGTGGATTCTTGGCCTTACTCAGTATCGCTTCAGTGCTGCACGAAAGCATACGAAGCTTCATGGCAGAGGTGTTCCACTCCAACAATCACCGCAGACAAGATTGTACGTGTCACCCACACAGGTCGACCACTTTTTGGATTTCATAACTAGTCCTCATGTTATCCAGGACTTACCATTCGGGGAGAAGTCCATCAAGTTGTCAACAAATGAGGTTGTGACAGTCCCTAACGTCATCCGAATGTTAATCCCTGAGTCCATTGTAAAGCAATACCTTGCATATGCAGAAGAGTCAAACGTCACCCCACTCAGCCGCAGAACTCTGTTAAACATCATTTCTGTTTGCGCAGCCTCCACAAGAAAGTCTTTACAAGGTCTTGATTATATCAGTTCTGCTGGAGCTCAGGGCTTTGAAGACCTCATAAATGTGGTAGAGCGCCTAGGGGACCATTTTATGGGAATGTCGTGGTCTAGAGAACAGAAAGAACGTCTAAAGTCTGCTAAACGCTATCTGAAAAGTGACTACAAGGTAAGATGGTATGTCTTAGTTTGTTCTGGTGACCAGCAAAAAGCAAGGCAAAAATCATGATGTGTTGATGATCATTACATTTACTGAATAAATAAATTGCATCGAAAGGCTAAACCACTGGTATAATGGTTTTAGTTACCATCATTAGAATCGCACACTCTTGTACAAACCGATGTAAGCCATTTACAGCACAAACTTAACCCTGGACCCTTGTAAACCAAGTCTATGTTGAACTCTTACAATACGATAGAAAAGCAATCAATAATCAAAAGATCTTATATGAAACAACTCGTCAATACACGAGTACGAACTCCTTACCCCCCCACCCCCATCCATATCAGGACCAGGCGCGGCTCGATGTCATAGAAGACCTAGATGAGTCATCTGTACTGCTAGTGGAAGACTGGGCTATGAAGTTCTTGCCGCGCAAGTACCGTGAAAGCCAAAGCGACTGGTTTGGAAAGCGTGGCCTCTCGTGGCATATCACAGTGGCGACCCGGAAGATCGTGCCCAGTCAGCAGCTACAAATGATGACGTTTGTACATGTATTCCAATCATGCAGCCAAGACAGCAGTGCTGTGTTAGCAATCATGGAAGATGTCATCGGTAAGCTTAAAGCAATTATGCCATCACTGAAAGCTATCTTCTACAGACAGGACAATGCCGGTTGCTACAGAAGCGGAGCAACTATAACGGGTGCGTCAAAGGTCGGCCATGTCCACGGAGTTACCATTAAACGACTTGACTTTTCAGATCCTCAAGGAGGAAAAGGTTCGTGTGACAGGAAGGCGGCAACAATCAAGGCCCACATGAAAGTTCATCTAAATGAAGGTAACGACATCGAGAATGCTCGTCAAATGGTTCACGCCATGAGATCGTCTGGTGGTGTACCAGGCGTTAATGTCACCTTGTGCGAGTTGGAAACCCCAAGCAGCTCTACTCATGTTAAATTTGATGGCGTCAGTACAGTCTCTAACGTAGAATATAGCTCCGATGCAATTACAATCTGGAAGGCCTATGGGATAGGACCCGGTAAAGTCATTAAACTCAGCAAATTCAAGGTCGACGCTAGTACTCCAATTCAAAGCCTATCTGCTAATACAAGTGAAGAGCTATCAGATAAATTCACTTGTATCAAGTCCAGGTCGACCAAACCTAAAACAGTATCAAGTTCAACCGAGTCATCGGAGCCTCCAGCTGCTTCACAACTATTCGCCTGCCCTGAAGAGGGCTGCGTCAAATCATACCAGCGGTTTTCTGCTCTACAAGAACATTTGGATTGCGGTAAGCACGAGCGTATCCTGGAACGTGAAACTTTGCTGGACAAAGCCGTACGTGGCTATGCTGTTAGGTTAGAAGAACAGTTTGGGAGTGTCCCACAGATGCAATTGTCGGCTGAAACACAGACGACAGCAAATCCCCTTTCACTATCAATGGGTTGGGCTCTAAAGAACAGCCAATCATCAAAAAAGCGATTTAGCGAGAAGCAAAAGAACTATCTCATTAGCAAGTTCCTTATCGGGGAGGAAACGGGGCGGAAGGTCAACGCTGCCTCAGTTGCCCGCTCGATGGTAAGTGCAAGAGATACAAACGGCGACCGTTTGTTCACCAGCGCTGAGTTCTTGACCGGGAAGCAGATCACAAGCTACTTTTCTCGGTTGGCGTCCAAGCGTAAAGGCCAAGGCTGCGACCATGCCCAAAGTGAGTCTGATGACGAAGATGACGAAGGTGCAGAAGCTGAGGTGGCGCTCAGCGAGCTGAGAGAGGAAGTTCTTCTAAGTATCCAACCTGGACATCCCCTCACCTACGACAGCTACAACTTATGTGAGCTAATGGGAAAAGCCAAGTTGTCGAAGTTTGCGATTTCAATGCTGGACAGAATATGTCACCATTTTGACATTCCCACGTATGATATCAAGGAACGAAGAAAAGCGCCCTACCTAAGCCGAATAGAAGAATTTTTGAAGAAATGTAGCTGTCAACAGTTATAATTAGTGGCGCATCCAGATTCTATCGTAAAGGGGAGAGGAGAGGTGTAGTGAATTGGGTGAGGCGTAGGGAAAATGTTAGAGACTGAAAAGTTGCAAGATAACCGTACGGGGCCCTCCCCTAGATCCACCAATGATAATAAACGTATTCGTTTTGGGTCAGGTTTTAACAACCGCTACATCGTGCAAAAACTTGGGCGTCATTCTAGAATTTAAGACACAACTTTCAAATCTTTTTCACTACTGTTTAGCCCGTTACTTATCACTGTAAGGCTGCGTAGCAGGCCGGTATAGGGAAGGGGTTGCTCTAAAAATCCCCTTTTGTATATTTTTGCGGTCACTGGTGGGCACAGTAAGCAGTGAGCAATTAATTCAAATTTAATAGTGAGAACATCACAATATATAAGACAACGGGGAACTGCAGGGGAGGTGTGAATTTAAATTTCATTTCTGTTTGCGTATTTACATTGAAATCTGAGCAAAAACTGATTCAGTGAGAGAGCTTTTAGTTGGCAGCGATGTTTTAGTGTTCTTCCCATTTCTTTCTCGCACTTGCCTCCTCATCTACGCCTGTCAGGCAGGCCACCGTTAGAGTTGCAATTCTAATGACAGTTAGGATGGATATATGTAAAGAATGTTTCTTTCACCAGTAGATTTAAATAAAATGTATTTTGTAATTGTCAATTTACCTAATTCGAAATGGACTGAATTGATATAATCGATCAAAACTACCATGATCGATTTCATTTTAGTGCCTGTCTGTGTGTACGTGCGGGCAGATAGAAAGTGCAAAATAAAGTTATATTTCTGTTACAACGGAGTGCAAAAATTGTAGTATTCTGTGATCTGGAAAACAACAGATTCCATGTGGTATGCGTTACAGCCTTATCTCATCAGGAGCGTGATGCATTACAGTGACAAGCCGTGACCCTTGACCGGCGGTAGTCAGCTTTGTTTTCGGCTGTTTTTAACTCAGTCTCAAACTAAGGCATCACATGGACAATTATTGGACTGTCTTTGAAAGTAAGTCATTCTTTATAAGTGGTAAGAGGATTTTGGAAACAATAAGTACAATTAAGACCTGCGTTTTTGGCACATATTCGAATGCGAATCAAATGTCAACAATATAGCAGTATGCAAATTAGTTCAACTTTCAGTTCAAATTTCTCAGAATTCGAAGTCGTTTTATGAACCGCTCGCTAAAAAACCCAAACCGATTTTTACATCTCGTATAAGAAGAGTGCCTAGACACTTTACAACGTTAAAATTAACCTGATTGGAGATTGGCCACATATCGAAAAATCAGTTTGTAATTACATGCTAAATTCGTTTTCCAAGACTGTTGTAAAATCTCCATCGAATAATGTGTTTTCTTGCCGTACAAAAATACCCATGGAACCAAACAACAGGCATAGATAAAGTACCAAATGCCTCTTCTTTCAGTATTTGTTGTCTAATTCCTTTAGCCATAGCTTCTTCTGCTAACGAGAGCACGTTTTTGTGAATGGTATTTTTGCTAATTAATTCTGCCATTTTTGGCCAGCGAGAGTGCGAAATCGATTTTCTCAAATATTTTCAAAATTCGGCCGTATTTTAAAAAATAAACCTCGAAAGCTTCAAAACCTTGTTATTACCTCTCTACAAACTCAAAATGAAGATAACTTGATGTTTGACCGTGGCCGCGATTTTGTGATTTTGCTCGATATTTCTGTGCATTCGCTCTTAAGGACAAAGAGGATAACCACATGATGTTGAGTTTTAGGTTTTTATTTTTTTCCTCAGATTTGAATTTGACTTAAAGAGACACTGTCAGGGATTTGCATGTACAGACCAGGCTCACTTCAAATATCGTTTTCCATCCCGATTTTTTTAAATACATTGTATCCTTTCCGTCCTGATATTTTTTAAATATCCTTTTCTGTCACGAGTTTATTAGTTTTCCACCGTGACCTCCACCACTAGCTGACGCCATTTTGAAATTGACACTTCAACTTGAAAAATTCAGGCTAAACTTTTCAAGTTTCAATTCAAGAAACTGGCGCATGCGCCCTCATGACAGTGTCACTTTTAGGTGAGCAGGGATGGCGCAGGGGTCACGCAGTGGTGAGAGCACTTGCCTCCCACCATTGTGGCCTGGGTTCGATTCCCGGCCCAGCGTCTTATGTGGGTTGAGTTTGTTGTTGGTTCTCTCCTTGCTCCAAGAGGTTTTTCTCCGGGTACTCTGGTTTTTCCTTCTCCTCAAAAACCAACACTTCCAAATTCCAATTAGATTTGGAAAGTGTCCACAATTACTGCTCACATGCTGAATACTTGGACCAGGGTTCTCCCTAAATTTCAGCTCAGCAGGTAAGGGATTTTTGCTAAGCGGTAAAGGGAAAACTGTGTGTCTTAAAAATATTCCGGGGGCAAGCGGTTACAGGCGGTAATAAGTGCTGTTTCAAGCGGTAAATTTTACCGGTTACCGCCTCATAAGGAGAACCCTGTTGGACACTTAAATAAATTGATTTGATTTGATTTTATGCTCTCAGTCCTTCATTTAGAATGATAAGTGTCCATGCAGTTGGTATTTAAACCAGTTTTCTTAGAAGTATTGCTACTGACTCCTGATGATTGGAATGTTAAGCCACATGTGCCAATGTGCTAACTAGAGAGCTCCAAGAAATAAAAAAGAGTCAAATACATGAACCTCACTAAATGTAAGGAAGAAAAACTATATGAAGCCTGCGATTTTATAACTTTTGACATAAATGGGAAGGGATTGAAGGCAACTAATAGAGTGAGGTGATTATTTCAAATATTTCCACCAATTAATTTGTTTTGGTCTTTATCCCTCTTATCCGTTTTGTTGTTGTTTCAGTGAAAAACAACCTCAGCAAGATTCAGTAGGTCCAGAAACAGCAAGTCATAATGTGGGAGATAAAGATACTGCGGAGTCAACTGTTGTCTCCTCTGGGCATCAGGAAAGTACAGGATCCAGTGAAACAGAGAAATCAGAGCCAAATGACAAAATGGAAACATTGCAAGAAGCTGAGACCTTAAAAGATACAAACAGTGAAGAAAATACTGCAGCAGAGCCAAATGACAACATGGAAACATTGCAAGAAGCTGAGACCTTAGATGCAAGCAGTGAAGAAAATACTGCAGCAGCAAAAGCCTTGGAGGGTACAGATGATGGAAAATCACAGGACCAGAATGAGAGTAGTCTGCAGTCAGAAAAAGAAAATGAAGCTTCAGCAATTACAGCGAGTGGTGCAGAAGAGATGCTAAAGGGCGAAGAGGATAGCAAGGTGCCATCTAAAGTAGATTCAGGTGACTCGGTACAAGTTCCCTTTGTGCCACCACAAAGAGCAAGAAATGAAAGAAGGCCAACTATTGGTGTGAACATGACTTATGATGACTTAAAGCCATATTGGAGAAGATTTAACATTGACATTTCCCCTAAAGTTCTTTTCTCGAGAGGCCCACTTGTCGAGGCATTGATTTCTGCAAATATCAGTCATTATGCAGAATTCAAATCAGTCACCAGGATTTTGACGTACATGGATGGGCGAATAGAGGAAGTGCCATGCTCAAGGGCTGACGTCTTCAGTAGCGATGTGATATCCATTGTGGAGAAAAGAATGTTGATGAAATTCCTAACTTTCTGCCTTGACTTTGAACAACAACAAGATCAGTATGAAGGACTTGAAGAGCAACCTTATGCTGAATTTCTTCAGTCTCGTAGATTGACGCCCAACTTGCAGCATTTTGTTATCCACGCCATAGCAATGGTCAAACCAGAAACTCCAACACTACAAGGACTTAAAGCGACACAAAATTTTCTTCAATCTCTTGGACGATATGGAAACACGCCTTTCATTTGGCCTCTCTATGGTGCTGGAGAGATGCCGCAAGCCTTTTGTAGAATGTGCGCAGTGTTTGGTGGGTTATACTGCCTGAGAAGAGGTGCCTCCGCGATCACAATCAGCGAAGAAAACAACGAGTGTAAAGGAATTATATCAAACAATCAGCTACTGAAATGCAAACGGCTGATATTAGGTCAGTCATATGTGCCTGAAAGTTTCAGAAAGGAATGCACACAGTTTGTTTCCAGAGCAGTTTTTATAACATGCAGCTCTCTGAAGGCTTCTGAAGAAGAGTTTATTACCGTTCTCTCAGTTCCACCTTCTTCTCCAGCAGGAGAGCCTGTGAGAGTAATTGAGTTGGGTCCAGCCACAATGGCTTGTCCTAAGGGTCTTTATGTCGTCCATTTTGTTTGCAAAAGCTTGTCTTCAGCTAAGGAAGATTTGGAACCAATAGCAAACAAACTGTTCCAATTTCCATCTGAAGGTGAGGGGTTGAAATGAGATTTGGTTTTTGTAACAGTCAAACCTATTTCCAATAATTGCCATTAACAGAATAGAGTTTCTTGGTCATGAGGACAAAATAAAGGTTTTGAGAGGGGGGGGAGGATTGCCAAATAAAGTGGATTGGCAGATGACACGGTAATTGAGGTGACTGTTTACAAAGTCTCAAATGTGGCTAAGAAGCTAACAAAAATTAAGTGTGGATAATTTTGTCAGGTGGCGTATGATGAAGTGTTGTCTTTGAAAGTTATTTTCATTGATTGGGAGCCCTATTTGTTTTCTTGTAATTTGGAACCCCTGTTTTAATTGGGATGAAGACATTTCATGACGTGTCACATGACAAAATACTCCACAGGGGACTGGAAGAGAATTGCAGTCGCCTTAGCTGCAGCTGCCGACCGATGATGATGAGGACGACGACGATGACGACGACGCTGGTGGTGGTGATGATGATGATGAAGATAACTAAGTGAATATATTTATCATTGTGTCTTGCAACAGGGAATGTGACAAGTGACAAGCCAACAGTGTTGTGGTCACTGTATTTTAACCAAGCAAGCTCTGATCCCTCATGTGTCACTGGCTTGCCATCAAATGTTCATGTTTTGTCCGTGCCTGGAATCTCATTGGGATTTGGTGAAGCTCTACAACAGGTACGATGAAACCACAATAAAGTGACACGCCAAAATTATATCGGCTTATATGGGTCTTGAAATAATAATTGGAAATAATAATTACTTATTACTTATTGTTTCTTAATAATTTCTTATTGTTATTGCTTAGCAGAACACATATCCACCCAAAGATTCATTTGGGACTTCTCAAAATCATTAATAAGTCATGACGAGAACACAAAGGAAATCACTACCGTGAAATGGTTTCTTAATTTGCATAGATTTTGGTGATTTTATTCCTTCATTTTCTCCGCATTTAACAATTTGAGAAGCTATATCAAACACTCGAAACAGTGTTTCATCACATTTCCAAACAACTTGCAGTGGGTTAAAAAAAACTCGGCTGCGCCTCATTTTTCCCACCCACTTCTCGGTGTTTGGAAATCTCATAAAATGCTGTTCCTTGTGTTTGATATATTATGTGACATTTTGATGTTTGTTTCTAGGTATTTTTCATTATAAAAATGTTATAAATGATATTTCTAAATGGAGAGGAAAAAGGGGATATTTTATTTGTTTATTGCTCAAGCGTGTCATGTACCATCAATCATGTCTCATCATGTCTTATTTTAATACTCCCTGGATGTTTCTCCTTTTAGCCATGCATTGATCCCCGGGCGTATAAGCTATATGGGTATGTGCCGCTGTCGAGGATATGGTTTTCAAACAGTTTTGTCTGGGATGGGAATAGAAATCAGAGAGTTTTGGTCAAGAAAAGGGTATCATTTACCAGGAAACTGATGAGTGGTATAAATACAGAGTTTCTGGGAAAAAGGGAGACTGAGATAGGGATTTTTGGTGACTAGAATAGGATTGCAAAATGTAGCTAAACATGGTCTTGCGTAGGTAAGGGTTTCAGAATCCCAGCGGAATACCACTACTCAAAAATGTACATAGTACCTCTCGGAATCAATTCGCACTAATCATTTTGATAACTGTCCCCTTACAGGCCAAAGAAGTGTTCGAAAAAATAAGTCCAGACGAAGAGTTCCTCCAGGCAGTTCCTAACCCTGAGGACATCATACTTGATGACTTCCTTCAAGATGGGAATCAGAACACTGCCGAGCTTGCAAGTGGAGCTCAAGCTGATGCTGTTGATCCAGCCAGCGGAAACGAAGAGAGGCCAACTGTAGGGACAGTGCAGGGAGAAGGGGATAGTGAAACAGGTGACAGTGGTGCTCAAGTTGACGCAGACGGCAGAGAAGAGAGTCTCACTTCAGGAACAGGACAAGAGCAAGCTGAAGCAAGCAGACAGCCCAGTGAAGCAGGTGCCTCCTGGACAGGACAAGAGCAAGCTGAAACCGGTGAAGCTAGCAAACAACCCAGTGAAGAAGAAGCTTCCGGAACAGGACAAAAGCAAGCTGAATCTGATGAAGCTAGCAGACAGCCCAGTGAAAAAGAAGCTTCCAGGACAGGAGAAGAACAAGCTGAAACTGGTGAAGCCAGCAGACAACCCAGTAAAGAAAAAGCTTCCGGGACAGGACAAAAGCAAGCTGAAACTGGTGAAGCTAGCAGACAGCCCAAGCTAGCAGGACAAGAGCAAGCTGAAACTGGTGAAGTTAGCAGACAACCCAGTGAAGAAGTCAGTCAGTCGACAACAGTAAAGGAACCATCTGACCCAGGGATTAATTAACATGATAAGCATGTGTCTGAGGTTTGTCTTCCATTTTACTGGCAGAGTCAATTATGAAGACATGTAGTGCAGTTCTAACTTTTGAGTCTGTCGACGAAATCCTACCATTCAAATGAAACCTCTTTGGCAGTACATTTGCATGGTACCATTTGTTTTTCAATATTTACAAATGAAATTTGGGATTTTTCTTGAATTTTGATTTTTGGCACAATTCGCCACTTTAGAAACGAGAAGGAAACTGGGCCGAGTGAACTTTTACAACGACTTCTGGGATCGTTACAGGGGACGCTTCTTTTGTCTCTGTCCCCAGTAACAGTCCCAGAAATCGTTGCGGAAGTTCACTCGGTCCAGTTTCCTTCTCGTTTCTAAAGTGGCAAATTAGGAGTTAAAGGGTGAATTACTTAATAAAAGATCAACCAATATGAGACAAAAGCATTGTGCAATAACTAAATTCCTTCACTTGAGTTCAAAAATAACACTGAAAGCAAAATGCTTACAAAAGCCAAACTTAGTTCCACATTGAAGATAAAAAATTAGACTGCGAGCAGTCTCTTATTTTTCTTTAAATCAGTCGAGCGCGATCGATCCGAGAACGGCGTGACATACGAGCCGCGAGGAACAAGGGCGCTAGCGGTATCGCCCCAATCCCTTCTCGTTTGTACAGTAATTTGCATAATTACAAAATGCACGCTCTCGCGCGTGGCACTGAGGAGAAAAGGGCGACAGCTCGCGGTCTAATAAAAAATAAGATATTGGCAAAAGAAATGACTTGTAATGACTACATTATTTAACTTTTCATAGGTTTTGGCTGGGAAAAATAAGGAATAATCTGAAATTTTTGTTCTCTTTAGGACTAAGGGGTGTGATGAGAGAGAAAAAATACCGTATGGTAATTTAATAAAGAAAAGGGATTTCAGATGAATAATTAACTATTATGATTGTATGATAATTTATAATTATAAAGTGAAAAAATTGTATGCAAATATATGTAGTCTTTGAAGTAGTTGTAACTGTGTATCAAGCACTAACCGGTAATTTAGTCCTCTAACCATTTAATCCCGGACCTTTAGTCCCCAAACAAAACTGTGTTGCGTGAAAGGAAACTAGAATACATGTATATTCCTCGTTCTAAAATCATGTTTAATGGCGGCTAAAGCTTGTTAGGTTTGGGGGCGAAATGACCGTAATATTGTCGAGCTTGTGAAGGTGTGTTGGTATGGTCTTTCAATATGAAGGTTGGTGAGACTGGTGTTAACCTGCCTGGCAGGGGAAGGGAAGGGGAATTTGGGTGGGTGGGTGTTGGGAGGGGGGGGGGGGGTTATTTCCTATAATGGCTACACGGGGATGCTCTGCTCGAAATGGGTACCTTTTTTAGGCTGGAGGTATTTAAAAGGGAGGGATTGTGCGTGTTGAAGTATAAGAAAAAGGTAGGGAAAATTATTAGGTCGCACATAAAGCTAAAGGTGTATTTTTTAAACATTTGTCTTAAGTTTTTGTATAGTATATGAAAGTACTTGTTAGATTAGTTTTTGTTTTGTTTTATAACTTAAATTGTATTTTAACTTAATTGTATTTTTCTCGAGCGTTTTTTACATGAGCCTCTGGCTCGGGAGATTGGATGACCACTCCCTACGTTATCGACCTTAAATAAATTATTACTATTACTTACGTAACGGCTAATTCATCTATTAAAGTATTTTAATGTTTATACTGAAAAAAAAGTTTAAACGTTGCTCAAATGTTAGCCAAAAACGTTTCTTTTGTTTTTCCCTTGTCATTACAACATGTATCAGGGATGAAAGTCGACTAGATATATGAAATAGTTACCTTTTATGTCAAAAACGGTATCTAAAAGATAAGGTTAAAGAGACCTTATTTATTCAGGATTTGCAGCCAGCATCGAATGCCAATGTCAGCAGCGAATAGCTGTTACTTTATTAGTATAGGTTTTTTATTTCATTTTTCATTTACAGACAGCTTCCGTTAGGAACGTCTTAAATTTCCACTGCGGATGTTTTTTTCTGTCTAGGTTCCAGACCCCACTGATACAGTATAAATAGCTTCCCATATTTTAACGGTTATACTTTTGAAAATGTATGTTGACCAGCATACGAAACGTTAAGTTCATAAAATGCATGTTTTTAAAATGTTTATCACCGCTGTTTGTTTAATATTTTTATTCAAGCTACGATGGCCGAAGACCAAGAGTTTATATGACATTGGTATCAAAAAGGATAAGGGTTTGGACCTCGGGGCGGAGCATCCCCGTGCAAAACTTTGTGGAGTACCCCCTCCCGGGGAGTGTGTGAACCTTTCCTCTCCCTTTGCACTCCGCACTCCTTCACGCGCTGCCGCATTCTCGAATCTTCTCTCCCTCTACCCCCCCCCCCCCCCCCCCCCCACCATCTTGCGCTTTGTCGATCGTTCCGAATGATTACCAGTCTCTTGGGAAACCTAATATCATGCTGGGTCTCTGATGGATTTGCATCCCATCCAGGAAGGGGTGGTGTTACCTTATTACATGACATTTTCACGACATAAAATTATCTCGTATTTTGCGAACATTGCAAATATTTGATGTCGCGAAAATTACGTAGTATGGGCGGAAAATAAATTTAGTGTAGGTCAATTATATAGAGTGGAACGTTAGCGATCTCTTAGACATGGCCGGATGTACTCCGATACAATGCAAAATTAAGAGTAAAAACGTTTTCAAACAGGCAAGAGAAACAGAAACTTGGTCCCCACTGTATGCTTAAATACCTTGTTTTCAGTAGCGGACATAATCATAAGCGGACTCATAAGAATTTCCGTCAAGTTAAGGCTGGTTCTCATATAATCGTCCCGGTCGCTCCGGTCGTCCGAGTCGTTTCAAAAGTTTTTTGCCAACGACTCAGACGATCGGGATGACTCAAGCGATTTGGGTTCTCATATGATCGTCCCGGTCGTCTCGAACATCAATAGCGCAGTCGTAAACTGTGTCCGACAACATGTTTTGGGTAATAATACTGCATTCTGGGGTAGATTTGGGTCGCTTCGATCGCCTCAGTCGTCCCGGTCGCCTGAGAGTAGTTCTCATATGATCGTTCTCGATTATTCACGATCGTCCCAGTCGTCCGGATAGAACACAGTTCTATCCAAGCGACCGCGATCGTCCCAGTCGTCCGGGTCGTTTGCGATCGTCCCGGGTCGTCTCAGAAGTGTTCTCAGATAATCGTCCCGATCGTTCGTGCACTTTTTGAAACGACTCGGACGACCGGGACGATTATATGAGAACCAGTCTTTATGTCATGCACGTTGCGTGGTGATTTCATGTAAAATGTTAACAGGGACGGTATTGTTTAATATGGAAGTTTTTGCAACCACGACGGCAACGCCATTTTATAAACTACTATGAAATTGAAATTGTTCCAAAAGGTTTATTAAGACCATGGCGACTGGAGAATTTTTTAAATGATTTCCGAAGTAGATTGGTTTCAAAGCCTTGTTGAATGAGACGTAATGAAATTGCGCGGAGTCTATCTATGAAGTCAACTTTGGACGTGTAAAGTTCGACGGGGTCACCCTGCATAAATAAAAGTCATTGATAATTATTACTTTATTTACTATCATAAGACAGACATATTGTGACCTTTATGTAAGGCTGTAAGGTTGGTATCGTTAAAAAAGAATAGTAAAAGTCGAATACGGGCACACATCTGCCACGAAATGAGTAGTATAGTGTGCAAGAGAGCAGGTCGATCCTACTATTTAGGTTTCTCTGAATCGTACCACAGGCAAACCATCCTCTGTACGGTGTGTGGTTTGCTGAACATCTATAGGCCCAACTTTTTTCAAGTTAGTCTCCCATTTTCGTTTTCGAAAATGTGGGCTACAATTAACAGACCATGACCTGTTCCTCGTTCAAGAATCGTTGAATATTTTCTCATGGTGTTATAGTATTATGTTGTAAATAAAGAAAGGTATTGTAGCATAGTGTTGACCAAAAATATCAAAATTCCTGCATGTGCCACTGCCCCTTTATAATGACGCGTCATGTTCGTTGTCACTTCACTGCCTTTGCTGCGCTTGTTTATGCGTCGCTGGTATAGAACGTGTTACGTTTGTTAACAGTGTTATGTTGAACTGAACAATTAGAAATGTCTAAATTGTTGGTCTTATAGAGCTGATAAATTCAGCCATATATCTTCTTAATTTTTTTAATTTTCTGACAGCATCACAGATTTTACTTAACGGTAAGATTGGAAACTTGTTATTCAATTGACATGGTCGACAATTGTGAAAATCAACTAACAGTGCCCTTATTGTCCTAGCCTGCGAATACAGCCTCCTCTCATCGCTCCCGGCCGCTAGGAGCGTTCGCTCTCTCGCGCGAACGCCCCTAGCGGCCGGGAGCGATGAGAGGCGGCTGTATTCGCAGGCTATTGTCCCGCCGAAATAGTAAAATTTCGCTTTGTTTATTTCCACGTAAAATCGCCAAATGCCAATACATACACAACTCAGTTGGATAAAAAAATTCTATAGAGCAAAACAATAGCAGTAGTTTGCAGATAATGTGCAGGATTGCAAGGATTGAAGTGAATCACAGTTAATGAAATTTGATTTATTCACAGGTCAAGAAATCAAACTTGCCGTTCTTGTGAGTTTTGACTTTTCTAGCCGTTATTTTGTCTGTTTAGTTCATATTTCTTTGCTTCTATCACTTTTGGCGATGGTTTCTTCCAATTTCAAGACAATAAAGTCAGCTTAAAGAAAGCTCCTGGCCATATAAACTCTTGTTTTTAGGCCATCGTAGCTTGATAAGAAATAAAACACAAACAGCGGTGATAAACATGGTAAACCAACGCATTTTTATAATAAACTTGATGTTTCGTATGTTAGCGCCATACATTTTCAAACGTAACCGAATGGTTACTTTTGAAAATGTATGTTGCTTAGCATATGAAACGTTAAGTTTATTATAAAAATGCGTTGGTTTACCATGTTTATCACCGCTGTTTGTGTTTTATTTCCTGGCAATAATTATGGAAACACGATGTTGCAGTCGGGACAGTGCCCGGTAGGGGAGGGGGGGCGGGGGGGGGGGGGGCTTGAGGGAGGGAGGGTATACTCAACGAAGTTTTGTACGGAGATGCTCCGCCACCCTTACCCTTTCATACACCGTTTTTGACAGAAAAGGTACCCCTTACATATACCTTTCATTGAAAATGGTACCCCTTTCATATAGCCTTTACGTGCGTCTGTTTGCAGATATATTAGCTTATATTTTGAAAGGTCCTTATTATAATACTTAAATGGCAGTTTTCCCTACCCTTGAGTCTACCTTTTATATCCTTTAACTCGTGTTTTCCCTACCCTTTTCTATACTACGTGAAATCCCTACCCTTTCATATACTTCAACTCATTAAATCCCTACCCTTTCATATACTTCAACTTATTAAATCCCTACTCTTTCATATACTTCAACTCATGAAATCCCTACCCTTTCATATACTTCAACTCATGAAATCCCTATACCCTTTCATATACTTCAACTCATTAAATCCCTACTCTTTCATATACCTCCAGCCTAAAAAGAGGTACCCCTTTCGGGTGGAGCATCCCTATATAGCCTATTATAGGGAGTAACCCCCTCCCGAGGACCCCGGAGGACAGTGTCTGTTTAACGTTTATTTCTTTTCATTGTACCGACTTCTGGCAAAGGCAATTGAACGCTATTTTGCAAATGACAGGGACTTGACAGATCGCATACTTGCGACCTAGACTACGTTCACATGTTTACTTAAGTAGACGTAAATTGCCAACTTGTGACGACTTGAGAGATATGTCCAGAAAACCAGGCAGAGGGGGACCAAGCTACTCCATGACTGGCATCACATAGTGTCCTCACCTATAAAAGGTCAGCAAATTCTGTCACATATAAAGTAATATGAAAACGACAAAGAACTCTGTCAAATATGAAGTACTCGTTAATGCGGAACTCACCTGTTCCAGAAGAAAGTTTTCCTCGTCCACTGTAATTCTGTAATAAAATCAGGGATGCAAAACGTTTTCAATGGCACCTGAAATCATGCATCCTTAAACGGACAATATGGAATATAAAAGAGTGTGAAAATAGCCGGTCTTTATCAAGGAAATTCTACCTTTCTTATAACAAATTTCTCCAACTCAACTTCGCCCGCCATGTTGCTTTATATGAGGCCAGGAGGCCAAAATGTGACTCGAGCTTGTAAATCAGGGAATAATCGCAAGAGAAATAAAAATATTTCCCGTAAAAATTGCTCCTTAAGAAGAAAAAAAACGGGGGAATAAAAAGAAAAGTGAAAAACGTTGTGCGAGAAAGAAACAATAAAAGAGGAAAAAAAGTGAATGCGCCAGCCGGGAATCGAACCCGGATCAACGGCTTGGGAAGCCGCCATGATAACCATTACACCACTAGCGCCCATGCGTGTTTAAATCAATGGCAAAAGTGCAATCGGTGGATTTATCTCGGAAAATTTAATTGTCTTTTTTTTTGCACAGACTTATAGAAATATTAAACTGATTCTCTACGTTTAGACATGTAATCTGATGGTTGTCCAAGAGATGGTAAGTTGAAAAACTGAGTTAAAAACGTCACAAGGGGTACGACGTGTGGACCACTGCACTAGAGCGTGCCTGAACTGGCGCGTTTATCGTAAGCTTGAGTTTTGTGTGCATGACGCAGCAATTAACTGGGATATTTGAATATCGAGCGATATATATTTGTCAACGTAAAATCTTTAAATATTTCATACATTCGAAAGATGATTTTTCATTTAATTTTATCCAAGATAGAGTTAAGAAAAACGTAGGAAAGCCAAACTGATTTCCGGCGGAAGCCAGCATGCTTTCACTCTACTACAAACTGTGAGGGTCAGAAAGAGTTAAACTACATCATTCTCATTTCTCTTTATTTGCGTTCTACTTTTATTTTAAAGATACACTGGATAGTTAGTCTGTTATTTATTCTGTTCGATTATGGCTATTTTTGCATTAGTAAGTTCATAGAAATCTTTAGATTCAACTGTCGCCTTTGTGAGTTGCATTTAGCGAGCGTTGTTTACTCTAGACTAAAAGTTTCCTCTCGCATCCCATCTCGCGTGCAATTAAACAAATGCTTCTTCTGGACTGCGGTCGCTTCCCCTGAAAAGTAAACAGAACGAGAACAAAATTTTAAAATGAAGAATTCATAAAGTTTTAAATTTTGTTCCTCGCTTTAACCAGATTAGCTTTTGGAAGTCAAACGATGTTAAAAAATTTACCAGCATCACTCGTTTGCCACTGGTTCCAGGCTTCTAGAAAATAATAATAAAAAGTTTTCCGTTCACTAAACGAATTACCACATGCCGTAAGTAATTAAAATGGAAAAGGATAACTAAATTATCCTTTTTCTATGGAAGGATTTCTAGAAGACAGTTGTTTCCTCTCTGTATATGAAAGAATTACGACATGACGGCATTTTTAAATTACTCGTTTTGTTCGGTACATGTTCTTTTAACGCCGGCCGTCGGAAAACGCATCAAGATTATAACGTTGCCTTCAAACTTGCTACATTTCGAGAAAATAAGGGAATTGCCATGAGTCGTAATAGAGCCATGAGTCATGATAGAAAAGTTGCAAACGCCAGAAAATGCATCAACAGTACATTTGATAGGAAAAATTAAGTGCTGATAAAGGAATAACTAAAAGAACCGTTCAAATCGAGAAGGGAAAGTTTGAACAAACGAAAAAAAAACATTGAAATAACAATTGTTAAGTAAAAATTATTTCTAAAAATCGGACCTGAAGATTTAAGAGGATGGTTTAGATCGGGGAGGGACGATTCAGACGGATTATGAAAGAGAAGCTTGTACACAAGAGAGATTTAGTTTTTGAAAGCAGAATATGGAAAATATAAAATGAGTAAATATTTATATAAACTCAAAAAAATCGAAATTCATCTAAATACAAATCTACCTTGGTTTTGCATCCTTTGCATTTTAGAATTACCATCATGCCTTCTACTTCCAACACTAAAGAGAGAAACAGCAAAATAAAACCAAATCTCGCTACAGTTTTCTTCGTCATGGTGCTTTTAAGATAAAATGAATTCTTTTAGCGTCATCAGTTCCCTTATATAGCGGTGCTATAAGCTGTTACCAGCTGCCGGCTGTTAGAAAAATGATTAAATAAGAAAATTGTCAAGACTATAATGAAAATAAAGCTCTGCTGCAATTGACCTCAGGGATTTATAATCTCAAGCATTCTTTGCTTTTCTAAAGTGTCGACTCCCTCGTCACTTGTATTATCAGAATCAGATATATAATTATTATTGTGCAATGAAAGCAATAAAGTTGTAAGTTGAAAATGTTTATGATGTGTTGTTATCTTACCTACATGTAAGCATTCTGTCAAACTGGAAAAATTTACTCTGTGTTTCAATGACTAGTTTAACCAAAGAAAGAAGGCGTCAATTGTAATAAACATACAATAAACTGCAGGGCTGATCTGACTACTTAAAAAAATAGACTTTGCGAGACACCATCACGACAGAAACTGATAAAGTAGGATCGCAACCGTGGCCAGCTGTTCCGTTGTTATTGCAATGCAACTCTTCAGCACGATGTAGCGAACTAAATGTCGCCAGCAAGAAAGCCCGCGCAAATAGATCTATTTGCACTGGCTTATCTATCAAATCTATTTGCGCTGGCTTTATTGCTGGCGACATTTAGTTCGACACAGCGTGCTGAAGAGTTGCAATAACAACGAAACAGCTGTCCGCGGTTGCGATCCTACTTTATCAGTTTCTGTCGTGATGGTGTCTCGCAAAGTCTATAAATTTCCACATGGTCAGATCAGGCCTGCAGTTTATTGTTTATTGTATGTTTGTTCATTTTTTTGCAGTGGCTGGTTAGATCTCTCGCAAATCCTAAGCAAAAGTATATCATTTGCGGTCCTTTGCAGATTTCACTTTTATTCGTAAATAATAACAATGCCTACAGCGTAAGTGTTAAATTGACGTGTTTGATTTGTTGATTAAAATACATTGTATGTGAATATTTTACAATACACTGAAATACAAATAAGCGAAGAGAGAGACAAAAAGAGAACTAAATAAAAATAATTACAGCAAGTACGTCAGCGACGTAAGCTAAAAAGAAAAACACTAAACCAAAAACTACACGCGTATGTTAATTACGCAATTAAAACAAAAAATATATAGTTTCCTTATCATAAGCTGTTAGGGCAGTATATCGTTTAATGTATGAGTTGCGTTTTCCCATTTTCCATGTAACTTGTCATTTCTTAATACAATGCGTTTTTTTTTAATTTTAGATATATTATGAACGTACAAACGAAACAAAGAAAAAATTGGGCTTCACACCTTTAAATTTCGAATAGCATATGCTTTGTTTTGTGATAATAAATTAGTGAATGATTAATTTATAATTTCCATCCATCTGAAAAAGACCTAAGAAAATTTGTTGTTTACTCAAAAAACTTAATCAAATATTCAAATTAATTTAACCATAGAATAAATTCTGTCCAAAATTCTCTTACATAGGTACAAGTACAGAATAAGTACTCGGGGGTTTCGATCTTCATGCCACAGAAGGAAAACGTTTTGTTTGATCAATTAACTATAATGATGGGAGTCCACCTGCCCGAGGTATGTTTGTGAAACGGAGACGCTGGTAGAAAAATATTGTTTGGGAAAATACAGAAATGAATATTTGTGAATATTTTACTTTAGATCGAGCCCAACGCTGAAATACCCAAAGGAATATAAAGCGGAATACGAAAATAGTAACTGTTGACCAGACTCAATCCGAGTTGGCCCCCAGTGTTGTATAGAACAATAACCGCTGTTATACCTCCCAACTCAAACGCCTTTTTTGAATGGGCAACGTGTCACGTGCCACGGGTCAAAACAGTCCAACTCCCTGGGGCGAACAAAACTCACTAACTCCCTGGGGAAACAACAACTTGAACCAGCACACATTTTTTCTCATCTTAGCCACATAATTTTTTTCTGTTTGCGAGTTGGGAGGTATAACAAAACATTTAATTACTGGTCCCACGCGGGGAAACAATGAGGGTCTCGGGGAGAACAAAACTCACTGTCTCCCTTGGGGCCAGTCATTAAGTGCTTATTTGCGCCCATGCTAGAATCTCTCTCTCTCTCTCTCTCTCTCTCTCTCTCTCTCTCTCTCTCTCTCTCTCTCTCTCTCTCTCTCTCTCTCTCTCTCTCTCTCTCTCTCTCTCTCTATCTATCTCTCTCTCTCTCTCTCTGTTTTCTGGAATTCATTACCAAATGACATAAAAGCGTTCGAATCTAAAGCTATCTTTAAAAGAAAACTGGCTAGTAGGCAGGCAAACTGTTGACTACATTTTACTATATTTTATTATTTGTACATATTTTTAGTGTAGTTGTACAATATTTACTTCTGTTTCTATACGGCTTTCATGTAAAGAAGTTATGTAACTTATGAAATTACCGTATTCAAATAAAAGTGAATCAATCAAAAGTGAATCTCTCACTCACTCTTTCGTCGTTCCGAGCCGAACAGTTGGTAAAACGGCAACGCGCGAATGCCTCCTTAATTGTAAATTGACACGTTCTTGTTCAGCCGAATGTGTTTGAATTCGAAGGTATAACAAGACTCCTTGACGAATTTGTCGACTTTTCCAAAAACAAATCGACGGATTTGTGCAGGAGTTGAGAAAAGCAAGAGTTTCTGACCAACTGTAGTGGTTGTATGTCTTAATGTCCTGCTTTAAAATCTGGTGATAGCTTGTTACAAATAAAACTGGAAAATTAAATAACAAGTAGAATCCAACAATGAACATTATACTTCTTGTCAGCCTCTCTTCTCTCCGCCTGCAGGTTTGCTCGGTAATCGGCTGTAGAGAGGGTTGCACCTGCCGACGATGACGACGGAAACTCAAAATAATTCCAACGTTTGCTGCCCCTGTAACCACAAGGGAGATAAACCACACGATCAAATGTATTCCTCTTGAAACCTGATTTATACCCACCCATTGCAGACCTGTTAATAAGACATTAAAGATCCAGATGGCCACGATATACTTAAGGACTCGTTTTGACGAGAAAACGTTATTGTATCTTACTCGTAGACGAACTGCAACCAATCGCTCGTAACTTACAGCCGTGAGAGTCATAAAAGACACTCCACAACACATATAGAACGCATTGGCGTACACAATTCGAACAAAGCAAGGAACTGAACGATGCTGGTTTTCCAGAAGTCGGTAGGTGATGTAACCTGGTTGAACTGCAAGGCCAACCAAAATATCGGAGAGCGCAAGGCATCCTATCATAAGATTTGACGGCGTTCGAAGACGGGCGTTGTTGAAGATGGCAATGACAATTAAAAGGTTAGAAACGACGGCAAAAGGGGCGGAAATGATATTGATGACGGCTGTTACAAGATTTACGAGAAAACGTTCCGAAACTCGGTCGAAGGAAGGATCAGGGAGATGAAAGCAAAATGACGTGTTGTTAGCCATATGGTCGCGTCGCCTCGATTCTCCTACGATGTTGGATCGGATCGAAGTGATTTAAAAGTCTTTGGAAAGTGCCAATCCTGCAAGACAAAACAAATCTTTTTTATCTCTGAAATGGAACAAGCAGCCGAGCCCGCCTCAATGCTTTTTGACTGAAAGTGTCACACAAGTGCTTGCTTTAAATTTGAACCGAAAGGGATGAAACGAGCAAGGCCTTAGACCGCAAAGGAAACAACTCTTTCATTTGCTTCATTTCGATTCATCACGGGAAAATGATACATTTTTATTACGGTCTCAAACGGTACTGCAGTTACAAATAACACCGTGTGTGTCGAAGAAATTATCTGCCAGAATTTTTTTATCGGTAGAGAAATCGAAATTTTCATCGATCACGAATTTTTATCGGCATAGAAAGAAAAGGCAATAGTAGAAAAGAAATAACATTTCTCTATGCTATTTTCTTTACTAATTTTGTCCTGAAAAGACTACATCTGTTTTTTCTATCCATAAATTGTGTCATGACTGTTTTTGTTCTGATAGAGTGATTTTACTTCATCTGTGAAACACTATCTAACAATTAGTGTGTGATAGTCCAAATTAAACAAAAGAAAACAAAGGAATTCTAGTCTAAAAGTGCGTACTATTCTACTAACTATTTCACAGATGAAGTAAAATCACTCTAAGGAGGTTATGATATAAACTCGTTGTCACAAGAACAAAATATAATATTTGTTATTGATTATGCAAACCGACGTGGTGTACTACTAAAATTGGAATTAGTAGACTTACCTCAGTGTAGCAATGTTTACTTTGAGTGGCTTCAAACCACTAGCTCTACCTTTTCTTTATATGAATCATCTAGCACTTCAACTTTCTTTTCATCACCGCGTTGAAGACACTAATTAATACCTTGAAACGTTTACATGGAACTGAATTTGTGGCCAAAGTTCACCTGTTACGTCAAGCGTTCGTTTAATTTCGCCATTTGTCCATCATATTCATTGAATGTGCTACTCAAACGTCTAGCTGAAACAGCTGAAAAGGACCATGTCTTGATAATTTTAAGATGCCCGTCCGACACCACTCAAAAGTGGTTAAGAGTTTAGCCAATAGCTTCATAGATAGTATCACGGTTAATGTTTCTCATTTGCATTACAATAAAATTCAACTTGAATACGATGCAATTTCGGGCAGGAACTCACAAAATTACCTGAAATTGCCCTGCATCTACATTAAATTTTATTGTAATGCAAATGAGAATAGTTTACCGTGGAAAGGGCTATTGAATGGCATCTCTGACATTATAGGGTTCGTTCGGGAAGGCGCAGCCGAGAGCAACTCTTGCTTCTTGGGTGCTCTCCAAACTTCCGGAAGTTCATCATATAAAGGGCTCCGTCCACACGTATCCAGATATTTTTGAATCCGCAACTTTTTTCGTTGCGGATTGGCCTTCCGTCCACACGTATCCGGCGAATTCGAGCAAATACGATTCGAATACGCTACGTGTGGACACGAATATTTTCTAATCCGTAACAAAAAAATTGCGGATTCAAAAATATCCGGATACGTGTGGACGGGGCTATAATTACTCGATATACCTTAGGGTCTGGTCACACTACAGACAAAAACAAAAATTAGCCCGTGCAAAATGACTAAAACAAAAACATTCCACAAAAAGCGTGTCCCACCGGAGCGGTTTCTTTTGTTTTCCTCGATTTTTGCAAGGGCTAATTTTTGTTTTTGACTGTAGTGCGACCGGCCCGTTTCTCGAAACTCCCGGTAACTTTTCGGGCCCGAAGTCAAATATTGAAATCAAAATCTAAAGAATAAAAGCGCAGGTCCTAGCGGACAAGCCAGTCCATTTTGTTTTGCTAACTGATAGTTTTATCCTATTATCTGCAAAACTTTTGAAACCTCGATCTTCAATGAAAATAAAACAGCTTTCCGGGCCCTGTAATTACCGGGTCTTTCAAGAAACGGCCCCCAGGTCCTTTAGCGCTCCGCATAGATGACGTCACGATTTTAGACCCCCAGGTAGAAGCGGACAAACAAACCTGCTCTCGAATCTCTGTTAGTAACGACAGACTGGGAAATGGCCGACTTTGCCAGTTCTTCGGTCCATCCGCTCACAATTCCTACCGAAAATTACGATGTTCCGGGATCAAAATTTGATACTGAGAGAAGCGGAAAACTATACAGTGGAACAGATAAAACGGTAGCTAAAATGCAGAGGTCTCAAACAAGGAGGAAAAAGAGCTGAACTTTAATATCACTCGTGTTAACAATTGTATTAATGCTGGAACTCACCACATCTTAGTTGCTAGCATTGACGATGGCAAATGGTTCGTGGCGAAAGTAGGCCGTGAAAGCAGTAAAGTTCATTCTGCAACTCGGTTTTCTTCAACTCGGCGGCTTTCTTCAACTGGCAGACTTGATCAGACTGCAATTCTGGAGCTCTGCAGCGGCGTAGCCAGGCGTGCGTTTCTCAAAACTCCCGAAGACATTTCGGGCCCAAAAGCTGTTTTTTAAATTCAGTTTCTAACGAATGATCATGAAGTTGTTGGCCAGCAAACCAACTCAACTTGTGTAGTAAACGTGAAATTGTATTGTTTAGCTTTCAAAAAGCAGCAAAAATTGGATATTTGTTGGTAAACATTTTACACTTAACATAGCTTTTCGGGCCCGAAAAGTTTTCGGGAGCTTTGAGAAACGCACGCCTGGACTTTTTCAAAGGTACGCACAATCACTGTTTTCAAACACTCCCCCTACCTCCTTCCCCCACCCTCAAGTCCCAAATCTTTCTTTTTCTTCGACTTTTTCAGGTACGCACGTGCGTACGTGCGTACGTGCGTACGTGCGTACAGGTAGCTGCGCCCCCGCTCTGTTCAATCGGCGGCTTTCTTCAGTTTTGTTTGACCTATTGCTGTGCTCATGTAGCCATTTTCTTTGCAAACAATGTAAGATTCTTCACTCTCTCTGAATTCCACAGATTGTCGGATCTTAAGTTTGAAATTATCGGCCGTCAATGGTTTCTTGCAGTTTTTTTTTTCGCTGGGCCCAGCAGTGTATTTATTGCAAGCCTAGGTCGTATTTTCATGGACTGGTGATATGTTGGTCTGAATTTTCAGAGATAATTGCAGCTTTTTATAAAGCTATGCAATGTTTCGCAGAGAGTATAAATCAAGCGCATTTCGTTCGGTTTTGTATAGATTATTCGCTTCAAAATATATGAAATCCAACACGTTCGCTACTGAAGTCTTTGTGAATGAGTGCAATGTGACGCGTCTATTTTTAGAATCTGTGCGGAGCGCTATTAAGGCGGGACTTAACCTTAACGCCATTTTTCCGTCACTTGACATGGCTTTAATGGAAATATCTCGTTCATGTTTCAAGCAATCCAAAAACTCTACGCTTAAAACATAAACCTATGTTATGGGGTGTTTCGTAATTTTTTTGGTGATTTTTGGGTATGTTTGGGAGGAAATAGTTTTTCTCAAAGGATTGGTAAAATTTAGAGAAATAAGAAATGTCGAAGATTTAGTGAAGTTTTAAAAATAGAATTTGTAGTTAATAATTAATAGACGGATACCAAGATAGTCCACTAGCAACCTGGGGTGCTCTTGCGTGGGTATCGACTGTCTGTTGGTGTTCCAAAAATCATTTTCTTACTCCTATCCCTTCTTAAAACCTTATCAAATTTCATTCAAATTTAGGTTAAGTCCCGCCTTAACGATGCATGTTATCAAAAAATTCGCGTTAATTTTATGCACCTTAATTTACGTCATTGTTAATTAAAATGACACTATTTTACAGCATCGTTATTTTAAGAGATCTTAAGACTCCTTTATTTCTAGCCTGCGAATACAGCCGCCTCTCATCGCTCCCGGCCGCGACTAGGGGCGTTCGCGCGAGAGAAAACAATGAAAGGAAACTAATACAAAAGTGAATAATTAGTAGGTTTCTTCGCGAATGTCGAGGCCATGAGGTACAAGTGTTCTGCCTTTTGAAATTAAAAAAGCTTTTTTGGCCTTTTAATACGTATTGAGTCTCGGTTATAGAAAATTTTTTCAATGGGAATTAGTTGCCTCGTCTGGCTAAGAATTAGGCGATATCACGCGCGCTTTCGCGCTATAATAGTTAAATATAGAGCATAACAGTGTTCAGCCGTTCGGAAACGAACAAACGCTCAAGAGGCAGTCACACGACAGTGGGTTGATGTCGCAGCTCTTAGAAGGTCTCACACCATTGGCTTGCCACCCTTAGACCTAACAATAGGACAAACAACACAACAATGGACCCTAACCCTAAAAACAATAGCAGCTGTGTTTTACAACGACAGGGGTGATGTCGCAGCTCTTAGGCATTCTATGATCCAAGACACATGCTATTTAATAATCAAAGGCATCTATCCGATAAAGTACCGTACGTCAATGAATCACGAAATGCGTTTTCTTCAACAATAGAAATATGATAATTTCTTTTCTTAGAGCTAGAAAACGAAAGAAAAAAGTGCTATGACCCGTTCCGCAAAGGATCGCGACGGAACTTCATTCAGACTTGTCTTGATGAGTTTTATTTTCCAAACATAAATATTCGAAGTAAACAAACTCTCATATCCTCACGTGCCAGTCGCGCGTGGTGCATTTTACGTAAAGCACCCCTTATATGGTAAGAATGGGGGTGTTGTCCTGACGTCATCTGTCAAGGTCAAAAACGACCTGTAATATTTCATCATCCGAGGCTCCGCGGACGATGAATTATATTTTTAGTTAGCCGGTAATCTTGAAAAGGTTATTCTCCCGGCTTTTTCCTCGTCTTTTCAAGCCGGATTTGTTACTGAGCTGTACTATAATTCAGGATGAGTCAATCAACGAAGCAACACTCAACAATCGTTCATTTTGTTGGCGGTGGTTTGGGAGGATCGTTCGGCGCCTTTGTAACATGTCCGCTCGAAGTTATTCAGACAAGACTTCAATCTTCCGCTTTTCACTGCCAAAGAACTGCTGCCAAAGTGCTTGTTGCGAAGAAGCTATCATCAACGGGCCCATCTACGAATTTTAGTACAGCCAGCGTCGCCGACACCAAGATAAACATCGCAGCGAATCGCTTCAAAGGAATCATTTCTTATGGTAGATATATGGTCCAACACGAAGGGTTCCTTTCGTTGTACAAAGGTCTTGGTCCCACGTTGGTTGGTGTCACTCCATCAAGAGCTATCTACTTTGCTTTCTACTCCAAAACAAAGGACTTACTGAACAAATCGGGCAAACTAACACCCGATTCTTCGCCGGTTCACATGATTTCAGCCGCGTTCGCGTCCTTCGTAAATCATACTGTCACTAATCCTGTGTGGTTTGTGAAGACTCGACTGCAGTTGGACAACAGAGAAGCGAGAAGGGTCAGTGCTTTCCAAATTGTCAGGGATGCTTACAGAACCGAAGGAATACGAGCTTTTTACCGAGGCCTATCTGCGTCGTATGTGGGAATTTCGGAAACAGTTGTTCACTTTACGATCTACGAAAAAATGAAAGCGAGATTAACAAAATTCCAGCGGAAGACTCAAGACGACTTCAGTGTATTTGAGTGTATGCTTGCGGCCGGCATTTCAAAATCTATTGCAGCAAGTCTTTGCTATCCTCATGAAGTTGCACGGACTCGGCTCCGTCAACAAGACAGTGAATTTCTTGGGAAACACAAATACAGATCGTTTCTTCAAACGCTGAAAACTGTTGTGAAAGAGGAAGGATGGAGAGGTCTTTATGGTGGACTGGGAACTCACTTACTTCGACAAGTTCCCAACACGGCTATTATGTTTTTTACATATGAAGGTGTAGTGCATCTTTTGGAGTCGAGAAACACGTAAAATAGCTCTACGAAAGCTTAAAAATAAAATTTCGCAATTCGTGCATCGATCGTCATGGGCCATTTACCAGAAATTTTGTATACGAAACATAACATAACTAACCAAGTTAGGACCAGTTAGCTTACCCAATAGGGTTGTAACTGGTTGCTAAATTCTCTCTTGTTTCTTTAATTTTATTTTTGTTTAAGTTCTAGTTGTGTTTAAGCGCATGTCTCAAAGTATTTGCACTAAATGTTTAGTCTATTAAGTCCTTTGTAAAATCTTTCTGGGTGAAGGTTCATCAGGGTTCATGAATATTAATGAAATTATGTTCTTTTCGTTGAAAGATTGCCAGCGTTACGTTAGTGGTTAATTAGGGTGATATTATTTATATATTTCTTGAATTATTATTTTAGTCATTGAAGTATTAACTAAAATTTAAAGCGAATTCAACATCTTTTTGTATGGTCACAAAAGGCATTGTAAATATATAAGGTACCCTACATAAAGACCACTAGTAAATGGCATTTCAATCCCTCACATTTATGTTTTCATTTACCATGGTAAAATGTGCAGTGGTTACATGTGATTTTTTCTATCAAGGTAATTCCTTTTGTCATATTTATTCAATGTGAAGTTTCCTTTTTAGTGTCAAACAGACTGGTCTGTCATCATTATTGGCTCATTTACCTTGTCAGTATGCAAATAGCTTTTTACCCTGGTAAATGCCATTTTCCAGGTAAATTTTCCTTGGGAAATTTACTCACAGGTACGAAATGTGTTTTCACATGGTAAAACAATAATTTACAATGATAAAAGTGTACCGTGTTACGGCCCCTATTTTCTCCTGAAGTGGATCCATAAAATTTTCTATTTATATATTTATAAGCCAATATGAAAAGAATTTATCAGTTTAGATAAACTCAGATATATTTACACTGTATTTGAAGACTACCATTCTTGTTAGGTATTATTTGTTCAAATTACTTGGGAAAGCAAATTAATATTGCTTACAATGTTAATACTTTTCTACTTGTTATATACAAGGTTCGTACGGTCATGGAAAAACCTGGAAAGTCATGGATTTAAGTGTGGGTCATGGAAAGTCATGGAAAATTATGTTCATGGTACAAAATCACTAAGGCAGCATACGTTGTGGGAATAATAAGGCAAGATGAAAAATTAAAAAAAATGATCATTTTGTTAAAATTTTGAAAACAACTGTTGAACTCTTGGTCATGAAAAATTTGAAAAGGTCATGGAAAGTAATGGAATTTTAAAATCTGAAAAGAGTACGAACCCTGTATATATTAATTATGCTGCTAAATATGGATATCAAATAATCTTTTTATAGGTATTTATAAATCTATTCTTCTGGATAGTTGAACTTCTTGTTAGAGTGACCATTACCTTAAAGTCACATAGAAAATTGTTAACAGTGCTGTATTTATTGGCCATGGCTAAAAAAATCAAACTTAAAGTGTAAACTTTAAGAGAAAAATCTTTTTTTTCTAAGTACAGTTGGTTATTCTGCTAGCTAGAAATTGACTTATCTAAATATGAATTTTGTGTTTCGGCCATCTTCAATACTGCCATACATGATTTTTTTCATGACTGGATGCAATTTTTTTGGGAAGATCTGAAATTATCATAAAAAGGATTTTGCCTTTTTATACTAAAATACAAAAATAGATCATAAATCCATTAAATCCACACATCCAATTTTATTGGAAACTATGGACAAGCAGTCTTAAGTCCATATGATCTGAGATCACAAATCCAATTTTGGATTCTTTCAAAAAAAATGCAGCCTGATGTAGTTAGAAATTTGAACCACAGTGTTCGACTTATTTTTAACAAAAAGCTATTTTAGGTTATTTGAATTTATTTATTTTAGTATGTGCATGGGAATGGCTGGTTTTAAGTTAGAAGTCTTGAGTGTACCTGCAGTAAATGAATTTGAATGATCTTTGTGAACTTGTAAGCTCATTAAGATAATTCATTTCATCCTGGACAAAAAGAAAACAATATTTGTTTTAAAAGCTTGTAAAAATAATTTTTCATATGTTAGTTAGCTGATCAGTTTGCCCCTGCGGGAGACTCATCTTAGCTTACAAGACACACTAAAGGTTGATGTCTTTAAAAGTTGCTCTTGTTTTGAAAGCAAAAGTAGCTACTTCTAGGCATTCAGATAATAAAGCAATGGAAAGGCTGTGCATGCATAAAGAAAAAAAATATTGCAAGCACAGACAGAGAAGCCGGGTTGGGTATAAGAATCGTTTCCTTATGTTGCTCACCACTAGCACTGCATGAATCTTAACACCTGGAACAGGATAAAGCAAAGCATTTTTGTGTTCCTAGCATTGGGCAGGGGGGGGGGGTAGTATTGGCTACTTGGTACCAATGGGTGGGACTTTGGGAGGGGTGGGGTGGGGATTTGGAGGTGTTAACAAAACCTGGATTGGATCATTACCCCAGTAACTCACTAAATGACGAAAGGTTAGGGATAGGGTTACAGGGGTAATCCGATCCAGGTTTTGTCAATGACCGGGATTTGGCTTGCTTATTATAGCAATGGATTAGTTTTTATGTAAAATGCATTTTTATTAAATTGAATTGGTTTTGAAGTTTGTTTTGTTTCATTTATGTACCAGTCAATTCCAAGACCGCCCATCCCCCCCCCCCGGGCATACCCCGGGCATTTGACGAGAGGTTAGCTCCGCATGGTGGGGCATTTGACGTGAAACGAGGCCCGACGGGGCGGGCATTTGACTTCAACAAAAATGTTGGTTAGCGGTCGCAAGGTAAAAGATTTCATGATCCATTCTTTCCAGTTCCATGTGTCTGTTGACACGTTTTTAATTGTGCCTTGTTTTTTCAAATATTTATTTGGAAATCAGATCAACGGACAAAAAAGGAAAGTGACTAAGCAAGATCTTTGTTTACATTTAGTATTTCGAAACATATGTTCAGAAGTTGCAATATCGTTCTATTTTTTCGCTGAAACTAAATCTAGCTATATATAAACAACAGACAACAGCACAAGCAAAGATTGCAAGACATTTAAAGTGAACATGAAAGATAATTGCGTTCGAGGAACGAGAACGCAGTCCTAATTTGTGTTGGGAGTTCTGTGCATTATTGGGTGTCCTGTGCAACTGATAAGGGAGGTTTTTTCGAGATTGCTTTGGTTTGCCTCGCTTTGAGGCGCTTGCTTACGTTTTGCCTCACTTTGACGAACTAACTCACGTTGCGAGATTAGTTCATTCATCTCATCCTTGCTCACATTCTGTATTTCCATGTGCTTTTCGTACGTCCTTCTGCTTTCGAAGCTTTTTTGCAGTTTTCACCGAACTACACGCTCACAACACGCTGGCACAACACGCTTAGTGTGTCCTAAAACATATAAAATATGCGAATCAGCGAGAATCAAATCATGGCGATGATTCGGCTGACACGAACGAGACAAACAAACGAGAATTGAGCAAGAACAGAGGGAGACATATGTACCGCCGTGACATTCGGATGGCTAGACTGAGCTTGAATCGGACCATATTCAAGCCATCCCGTTCGAAAATTTATGGCCGGACACGAGCGAGATTCAAGCCAGAAAACGAGCAAGAATCAAGCGACGAATTTTTTTCTCACTTTGATGGAGATTATGCGGATGGATCGATGGAACGCTCGCGAAACCAAACGCGGCTTATTTATTCCCGGAGACACTCCAAACTTTCTGTGATTTTTTTAGCGCGCGTGGAAAACTTGTAAATGAAGGCTGAGAGTTTGGAAAAGCTTAATCTTAATTTGGCGAGCGAAACTACAAAGAAAACGGAGAATTTGTAGAAGCGCGTAGTCTGTTTAGGGGTGGACCATTAGAAATCCTGGGAGGGGGGTCAAAAATTTTTCAGTGTATGAATTTTTTTTTCGACCTGATTTTCCTGCAGGATTTTTTTTTGGGGGAGGTGCAAGCCTGCAGGTTTTTTTTTTCTGAGACCTTCTTTATAAATGCGTGCAAGCTCCAATTTTTTTTATACCTGGCCCAATCCATTTTTGGTATTAAACGCTGGAGAGTAGATTTAAGTCAGACTGTGGAACCTTTGCATAAAAAATGAGGAGAAATAAGAATTGAGATAGAGTGGTCGAGCGCCGAAGGCTCGAGCCGCTAGGGGGGTCTGGGGGCATGCCCCCCCAGAAAATTTTGAAATCTGGATGCTCTGAAACTCCATTTCTAGTGTTCTGAGACAACAATTTCTGTCAAAAATGTTTGGCAAATTGATGTGGCTTCTCGTCGCTTTGCGTCTCTTTGTGTGGCTCCACATACAAGTACTCGATTTCATTTTATATTTCTTGCTGTTTCTTTAGTTTATCTGGATATCAGAGTAAAGTATATGCAATTTCGTCTTTTTGTATAGTAAGTATTATGAGAATTTGACGTACCAGATAGACCTTTGAGGCAGGTAATTTTTGACAGCATTTGACTCAACCTGAAGTTGCTTTTGATGAATTTTACTACCAGAGAGCATGTCATACTCATACATACAGTTTAAAATAAATAAATAAATAAATATATGTATATATAGCCAGTTAGCTTGCAGGATTTTATTTTTTTATGGTCAACTGCTTGCAGGAATTTTTTTTGAGACAATTTTCCTTTGCAGGATTTTTTTTTTGGTAATTGTCACCCCCCCTCCCAAGATTTCTAATGGTCCGCCCCTTATACAAGTACTTGCGAATTTCGCTTTCGCCAGCGTGATTACCGTTTTGACATATGCAAATTTGGTGCACCTTTTCCACTTTTCCCAAGGGACCGCCAAGCACTTTTCTTTACCGACAACTACAACAAACTTCAAAGGATTTACACATGTAATTTGTTTTTCTGCTACCAAAGTTTCCCTACCGTCTTCATACACAGAGTAAATACAGGTTTCACTGTACACAATAACCCTTAATTTGACAATATGCCATAGACATATTCATCTATCCCAATAACCAAAAAAACAAAATCCCCCCTTTTAACCGCCGAACGCACTACCCTAAGCTCCGATTACTCCTAGTATACAATTTATATGTTGGTCGAATTCAAAACAACAACTGAAATAGCGGCATGCATCTTACAGCGTACGTGATCTCACCTCGAAAACAAAGTAGCCGGAAGTCACTAAACAGGAAGAGTAAATGGCAAAGCTATGAACCGGAAGAGCACCATGTAAAATATGCGTGCATAAATTTGCATGCAAAATCGTGACACAAAAAAAAAAGAAAAAGAAAAAGAAACACCGAGGCCATTTTATAACTCATGCCGCTACACGCGTGAGTAATAAAATCTCCAAGTGTAAAGATGAATGCCAGAAAAGGTGATTTCCAATTTACAAATATGTGGACTGAAGCAGCAGATTATGGACTACTCCCGTTTTGGGACCATAAGCGAGTTGGAGCGATGTTGGATCCATTACTGCGCCTTTCAATAACATGTGGAATTTTAAATTCAAATTTCCACCAACAGTTGCGTTTTACGCTGCCGTCAATCATCTTAGCTTACCTCTCAGGAAACAGATCTTCACTTCAATGAGTTCAAAAGGTCACGTCCGTGCATTATGATTGGTATATTTCGATCCATTTTGTTTGTTTCTTTTTTACATGGTCCATTGGCTTTCGTATTAATTATGATTGACGGCAGGGAATAACGCAACCATTGGTGGAGATTTGAATTATAAATTTCGCATGTTATTGAAAGGCGCAGTAAAGCTGTTGGATCCATTAAAACCTGTTGTTCTTTTGTTTTCTTCTCTGTCAAATCATATACAGTGGGGAGACTGGATACCAAATTGAAATTTCCCAAGATTCGTTGCGCGCTCCCGCCAACATGGCGGATTCCGAGGACGAAGATAGTTCTCTGAATCTCACGGGGTTTTTATTCGGAAATATAAACGAGAAAGGAGAACTTGAAGACACAGAGATACTAGATGAGGTAATGAATGTCCAAACCCAGTCGAGTGAATTATTTTAATTGCTAAAATTGTTGCACTATAATCTATTTATCTCGGTTATGGTGGGTGCAACATTGTTTGTCAACAAAGGTCAACTCAAGCTACCTATACAAGACAACTTGTTAGTTACCAACTAAAAAATATTATTTCAATAACATCCTGCAGTGAAACTGTACGTAAGCTCATTTAACTCTTAAAGGGCGCATCATATAAAAATCAGAACTTGTTGGATCAACCTATCTCCCTATATACCTTTGGTTACTTTTAAGGTGATGTTACGATTCGCAACAACGATTTTTAGCACAACATGGGTACGCGGACGATTTTCTTCGCAATTTTTGCGTTGTGAGTTTTCGAATCAGCTTCAAAAACCTACAACGCAAAAAGTTTGTTTAAGGCGATGTTACACGGAACAATTCGCAACAACGATTTTTAATCGTCCCGTGTAACATCGCCTTTAAGATGATGTTGCACGGGACGATTCGCAACGACGATTTTTAGCGCAACAATGTTGCGCTAAAAGTTGACGTCGTGTAACATGGTTGTGCGGTCGATTTTCTTCGAAATTTTTGCGTTGCGAGTTTTTGAAGCTGATTAAAAAAGTTGCAATGCAAAAATATGTGAAGAAAATCGTCTGCGCACCCATGTTACACGGCGTCAACTTTTAGCACAACATTTAGCGCAACATTGCTAAAAATCGTCGTTGCGAATCGTCTCGTGTAACGTCACCTTTAGGGGTGTCGACAACAACTGTATTTAGCGCGCGCTAAAAACCACAAATTTAATGGCGTTATCATTCGTCAGCAAAATTACAATTTTATAAAAAGCAGAAAAAAAAATCCCAAAATTTTGTCTGTTTACAACTGGTGAAAAAGAACGAAATGTCACTTGCAAGTTGCTCACTCAAATACATTGTCGTAACGAGCTTGAACCATGCTATCGTTGATTCAAGCAAGAAAACTGCATTTACGAATAAAAAATATTCATTTTTTCTTCATTTTTCTTCCTAACTGCATGATGAATGATGGTGCATGATAACGGCATTAAATTCGTGGTTTTTAGCGTGCGCAAATACAGTTGTTTTTCACTATATAGCGCAACACCCCTAAAAGAAACCAAAGCCAAAAGGTTGGCCAATCTCCCCACTCTGTGGGCAGATTTAGTGGTCAAATACCACACTACAGTGAAACCTGTATTAAGCTGACACCCTTGGGACCCTTGCTAGTTTCCACTTAATAGAGGGGTCCACTGGATATAGTTTGTTTCACATCAAATATTGGAAGAAAATTTAGGAACCCAAGCAGCTGGTTCCCACTTAATATGGGGTCCGCTCAACACAGGTTTCACTGTAGTCGGAATGTTGTATTGTGTCAACTTCCCTTGACTGAGTTGTATTTACAAGGCTGTTTGTCTGCGGGAGACTTTAATTAACTGTATTTGAAACTGCCAAATGTTACCTTTACTGTAGGAATCCCGGCGCCACCTTTCCCAGTTGAGTTCTCTTAGCGGTCTGGGAAGCCTTGTTCAAGATATTGCAGAAGAAGGAAACTCACAGCCTCAAGACTCACTGAGTGAAGCTAATAGCAGTATGTTACAGTTAACACAAGAAACATTCTTAGTGGTCTATCAAAAATTATATCAATGCAAAACTTACTATCTGTGCATAATTATACCTAGTCCACAGTCTGCAGTCCACATTCCGTCCATCCTTTTTACCGGTTGATAAAATTAGGGGTGGTCCATGGATACTTATCCATACATTTTTCATAAGCTAACATCCAATCCCATTCTCATAAATTTCGCAATTCGTGCATCGATCGTCATGGGCCATTTACCAGAAATTTTGCATACGAAACATAACATAACTAACCAAGTTAGGACCAGTTAGCTTACCCAATAGGGTTGTAACTGGTTGCTAAATTCTCTCTTGTTTCTTTAATTTTATTTTTGTTTAAGTTCTAGTTGTGTTTAAGCGCATGTCTCAAAGTATTTGCACTAAATGTTTAGTCTATTAAGTCCTTTGTAAAATCTTTCTGGGTGAAGGTTCATCAGGGTTCATGAATATTAATGAAATTATGTTCTTTTCGTTGAAAGATTGCCAGCGTTACGTTAGTGGTTAATTAGCGTGGTATTATTTATATATTTCTTGAATTATTATTTTAGTCATTGAAGTATTAACTAAAATTTAAAGCGAATTCAACATCTTTTTGTATGGTCACAAAAGGCATTGTAAATATATAAGGTACCCTACATAAAGACCACTAGTAAATGGCATTTCAATCCCTCACATTTATGTTTTCATTTACCATGGTAAAATGTGCAGTCATAAGTGTATGTGAAATGCCATGAGTCATGTGATATGTGTGCATTATAAGTCTCCGTTCATTTTTATATACACCAAATTAAAGAAACGTTGTCGGGTGAAAAGCATAAACCATTAACAATGTGACCCAAAGGCTTACTGGGAAGTTGGGTAAATTAATCTTCGTCTGTCACAGAATACACATTTTATTAACACAGGATGCATAAATCATGCTCTAAAATGTCTCAAACAAAGAAAACATCTTGATTATCAAGAAATGGAATATTACTAGCTTGCTAATGCTACCTACCCAGAATCCCATTCAGTCTCATCGTTTATGGTTTATGCTTTTCACGGGTCAATGTTTCTTCAATTTGGTGTATATCCCGGTAAGATGTTATGTAAGATCCTGTAAGATCTTATGTAATGTAATATATATCTTTAACAAAAAAGATAATACAAAAGGTCCTGTGAGAATAGGATCCAATTTGATCTTTAAGAGGTTAGGATTCAAATGAGTCTTTATGGATACAAGTTAATCGAACAAGATGCAAGCCACTCATCATCGGCAATGTCTACAGGATGTGTGGAATGCCTTGGACATTACTTTAAGAGAAGCTCCAACTTTGTCTGCTTTTAAACATGGCTTATCTAAGACCATTTTTTAATCCTTGTATACCATACTACTTAACTTATTTTTATCTATTAATAATTAGTTTTAGTCATTTAATACTAAGAGTAAATTTTTTAAATGGCTAAGTACATTTTTAACTAGTTTTCTCATAGATTTTCTTAGATTCATTGTATACCTTATAGATATGTTTTTATTTTTTATTTATTGTAATTTTTTGAGAACCCTTTTGTAAACCACGTGTATGTGAAGAAGGCTTCCTCTTTAAATATTAAAGTTATCGCATTCGAAGAACGCAATCCTAATTTCGTGTTGGTTGTCCTCTGGTTTATGTGCAGTAAAATTTGAGATTTTTTGGTAGACGGTTTTCCAAATGGCCGCCCCTATTGTTTTTTTTTTCAGGGGCTCATTTCCACCGGAAATTCCTTTGAACGCGTCACCATAATCTGTGATTACTGCTAGTTATTATTATTAATTACCAATAAGGATCGTACAAAGATCCTTTGTAATGATAAATAAAGAAAGATGGAATGTTCATTGTGTTGCAAGCGTGGGATAAAGAACAAAATCTGAGTTCCCAATGGGAATTGAACACACGACCTTCCTTTATTCCATTACTGTGCTTAAAATTTCCATCTTCATTTGTCCCCACACGTGATGCTTTTGACATTGTTTATCCTAGCAATACACATGATGTGTGTCATATATTCAACCTGGAGTGAATGGCCTCGCTCACTACGGGCATCTCATAGCTTAGTTGTTAGAGCATCGCAACAGGTGTTTAGAAGGTCATGGGTTCGATTCCTGTTGGGAAATTAGATTTTTTTCTTTGTCCTACATGTATGCTCGTGATACGATGAACATTGCATCTTTTCATCCTTTGTAATCTTTCTAGTTTCTACCAGAAATTTGACTCATCTATAAATGTTACTCGTTGTATTTTTGTTCATCATGAATTCATAGGTTGGATTCAAAAGGATGTGGGTGCTACAGATTACAGTGATATCACTGAGCTAGCCGAAGAGGATGAGGAAAAGTATTATAAACATGCAGCTGTGTCTATATTCTCCCAAAAGAAAAGCACCACTTCTACTGGTAAGTTGAACAAGCTAATCAACCCATAAATTCAGGGCTCAAAAAAAAAAATCCAGTCTGGTTGTCTGGGACAAGAAGATTTTTGTTTCGGGCAAGTAACTTTCCCACTCACTTGCCTGATGGGCAAGGATAATAATTATGGACAAGCCACCTGGTCTCTGCCATCGCGTTGTTTCCTTAGACAAGAAACTTTACTCCACACTGTCTCTCTCCACCCAGGTGTATAAATGGGTACCGGCGATAAAATGCTGAGGGTAACCCTGCGATGGACTAGCATCCCATCCAGGGGGGAGTAGCAATATTCCTAGTTGCTTCATGCTACGGAAACCGGGTTAAGCTCCGGCTGTGTGGGCCATCGTGGCCCGAGTGCGACTTTACCTTTTACCACCTGTGAACTAAGCATAAGTAGCAATTTATAAAAAACTTGTCTGGGCAAGTAAAACTCGTCGGTTTAAGACATTAAGATCTAAAACCTTTGTCTTGAAAGACAGGAAAATTTGTCCATTGTATTTAACAATTTCCCATTGTTGCATTTCCTTTGTTGTTTTCATCAATTTAATGGTGGTGGGGCAGTTTATCTCCAGGATATTTTTACTACCTTTCTTGCAATACCTTCCGTATTATTTAATTCAAATTGATTCCAATTTTAAAATTGACAATTTCTCCTCGTAAATATATCTTTCAGATGATGATTATGATGAGGATGGTAATGACAGTAATGATCAAGGTTTGCTGTATACCAGTACTTCCATTTTGATAGAACAGTTTTTAATTGACTGTCAAAAGTAATTTAGTGATTGGTTTGGTTTTAATTTTTATGCTTTGTGAGTGGCTAAAATAAAATCTCCTGCCATTTTCTTATCCAATCAGAAGTGAAACCAAAACCAATTGTGACTTGCCTGCACACATTTTCCTGCACTTGGCAGCAGGTACATGTATTTATGTCAAGTTCTGATTGTTTCATTGGGTAATGTATGTTGTGGTTCAAATTTTGCTTTGATTTTTGTTTCCCTTTGTCTCAGTTTATGGTTATGAATTTGGGACAAAGGGAAATAAAAATTAAACAGGTTTGAAAATTTGAACCACAACATGTACATCTGCTGTGACTGGCCAAACTGGTCACTTAAGTTTTGGGTTTACGACACTCGATTGAAAACCACTCTAACAATGTAATGTGGGGAGCAGGGATGGCGTAGTGGTGAGAGCACTCGCCTCCCACCAATGTGGCCGGGTTCGGTTCCCAGCCCAGCGTCGTATGTGGGTTGAGTTTGTTGTTGGTTCTCTCCTTGCCCCGAGAGGTTTTTCTCTGGGTACTCCGGTTTTCCCCTCTCCTCAAAAACCAACATTCTAAATTCCAATTTGATCTGGATAGAGGACCTGCATGAAAACCTGCTATGGCTGATGTGGCTTTCCTCTCTAAATATAGTTTTTTTTTTAATCATTGTTGAGGATTAACAATCACTGTGTCTCAGATAAAATTATGAGGTCAACAAACACTGTATTGGAAGTTTAAGAGTGCTAATAAAGGTCATCAGGAGACAGTTCACTGTGATGACTTCCAAAATTCCCACTTAATTAATCTTTGAATCCATTTACATTTACAGTGACTCTTTTATTTGTACTTCACTCACTGAATAACATGGAAATTTTACCTCTGAAAATTTAGCTGGCCAATTTTGGGCTCATCCTCGGTGTAAGAACCTGTGAAACTCATGAGTGACATAAAACAAAGACAGCAAAAGGCATAAAACAATAGAGTCAACTGGGAATGCAATACTACAAAGGTAAAAAACAAAGGAAAAAGTCACAGGTTCTTATACCAAGGTAAACCCCAATTTTGGGTGATTTTCATGAATTCTAAATCCCTTGAAAATAAAAGGCATTAGAGTATATTGTAACTATGATCTGCATTATTTCCACATTAGCTGCTAGCAGTATACTGTTACCCACAGTCGCACCTGCTGCTTCTACACTATCCAAACAAGAACAAGACAGATTGGCAATGCCGCCCCCACCCACCCCCCAAGTGTCTGTTTCCCCATCAGGGGATGGCACGGGAGATACTGCTGATGCTGGTAACAGCTTGTCAGATACTCCTTTGGCCGACACAATAGGTGCAGGTAACTCGGCAATTTATTCATGTTTTGTTGCTAAGACCTCAGGCCAACCAGTCTCTCTGTGACTTCTCCCATAAGCAACAATAAGCTGGGTCGAGGCCGAGTTTTAAATCAGGGCTGGAAATAACGGCCGGTCAACGGACAATGTCCGGCCTGATTGGGGCTTTGACCGGTCAAACGTTCTTCTTGCCGGTCATGTTGACCGGTCACATTCATAGTGATCCTTTTAAAACTTTAGAAAATCAAATACAATAAAACAGCTGTTGTTTACTACCTTATTATCGGAAATTAACACTCCATGAAATTAACGCGAATTCTCAAAATTCGGGTAAATTTAAGTCGCGTTAATTTTTACGATCGTTAATTTCCGCGACATTATTTAAGTGGAGAGTTCATTTCCGAGACCTCAATTTCACCCCAAATTCTGGATACCGTTCGGCACATATAGCAACCGTAGGAAACAATAACCTCAGTTTTCTGGACACTATTTTTCAATCTTTTACAATGTAAAAGCCTTAAAGATATGTCATCTGCAATATTTCCATTTCATTCTTGCTTTCAGAAGAGCGGTTCTCGACATCCGTTTTTCTTTTGTACTACACAGTCCGCCAAAGTATCTTTCCGAGAGAGATCAATAATCGCGTTAATTTTCTTCATTCTGAAAATTTGCCACCTCTCTTGCGTTAATTTCCTTTATTCGAAAGAAATTTTCCCTCCAATTCGCATTAATTTAAGTCGCGTTAATTTCAAAGACCTTAATTTATAGGAGCGTTAATTTCTTATAATAAGGTATGCACTTTAATAAATATCGCAAAGTTATCCTAGAGTTATCGTAAAGTTACCCGTAAAGCTACCGTAAAATTATCGCAAAGCGGCTACCGTAACGTTAGATTTACCGTAACGTCCCCGTAAAACTTACCGTAAAGTTATAGCAAAGGTACCGTAACGTTATTGTAAAGTTCCCGTAAAACTACCGTATAGTTATGAAAGCTACTGTAAAGTTATGGTAAACGATTACGGTTACTGTAACGTTATCGTAAAGTTCCCGTAAAACTACCGTATAGTTACGAAAGCTACAGTAAAGTTATCGTAAACGGTTACCGCAACGTTATCGTAAAGTCCCCGTAAAACTACCGTGTAGTTATCGCAAAGCTACCATGCCGTTATCGTAAAGAAGTTTCTGTAACGTTATATCGTAAAGTTGCCGTAAACTACCGTAAAGTTATCGCAAAGCCATCGTAACGTTATCGTAAAGTGCTGGTAAAACTACCGTAAACGGCTATAACAAAGCTACCACAAACCGGGGGGGGGGGGGGGGGGTCATATTGTGTACTTGTGGAAAATTAAATTCGTTATATTTGACCGGCCAGAAATTACGTATGACCGAGCTAAAATTTATTTGGCCGGTCATCTTGACCGGTGGACGTCCCAAAATTATTTCCAGCCCTGTAAATATATGCCTCTGGTGTTTATTTGTGGTACAAGCGTGGAGACACGGTGGTCTAGTGGTTAGTGCGTCGGACTTTTAACCTGAAGGTCGGTGGTTCAAAGCCTGGTCTCTGTTGCGTGTTGTTTCCTTAGACGAAACTTTTTCCACACTGTCTCTCTCCACCCAGGTGTATAAATGGGTACCGGCGACAAAATGCTGGGGGTAACCCTGCAATGGAATAGCATCCCATCCAGGGGGGAGTAGCAATATTCCTAGTCGCTTCATGCTACAGAAACCGGGTTAAGCTCCGGTCGTGTGGGCCATCTGGCTCGGGTGCGACTTTACTTTTACTTTACAAGTGTTTAATTGAGGGCCGACATTTATTTGAATTCAGTATGGTGTAACTGATTTTTACCATGAAGTAATGTAGTTTTAGGTAACATAAACCGCCAGCTGCCAGCCTTTCCACCTAACGATACTTTCTGTATGCTTTGTTTTTCAGTAAAAAGTATTTGCCAAAATGATCCTACCCCATCAGATTAGTAAGAAGTTAAATGACTATCATATGACCTGTATGGCCCTGCGAGCCTTTTCTTTGCAAAACCATTGATGAAAGTCCTGTATGAGGGCTGTATGCATTTATGTGAGCGAGCCAGGAAAAGCTGTACGGCTCTACTACAAAAGCGTATGGTTGCACATGTTAAAATTTCAAGCAATTTTTTTTCTTCAAATTGGTCATATGATGAAACACAGTTTATTGATTAAGTTAGGTCGGGCTGGATGAGAAATATTTCAATGGCTCTCGGTCATAGCGCATGGACCGACCTGTGCCCAGTCCATACGCCATGACCTTGAGCCAGTTATTTTGCCATCCGGCCCTCCCAATAAGTCGATAAGTTCATAGTATTCTTTTGGCTTTTTAGAGCTGTTGACCAAAGAAGGCAAGCTCACCACTCATGATGGGAAAACAGTCACAGATCTGTTTCCAGAGTTCCGCCCTGGACAGGTGTTGAGGTTTTCACGTCTTTTTGGACCTGCTAAAGCCTCGTCTATGCCGCAACAGTGGAGAAATGCCAAGAAAAGAAAAAAGAAGAAGAAGAAGCAAGGGGAAGATGAGAAAACTGTGATAGAACCACCCAAGTCCCCTCCTAGCCCTCGGCCAGAAGACTGTATGTCTGATGACGAGGTGAATTTTAATTGTTATTATTTTTTTGTAGGGGGAACATATGGCACAATGTTTTTATATTGTATAAGCTGTATTTGTATTCAGAGGTTGAAGTGTTGATTTAAACTGGAGGGGGGGGGGGGGGGGTCCTTATAAATGTGACAGAGAAGTTCAAAGGACTTATAAGTTGAAAAATTGATCATAAATCAACTTTGTTTGGCAAGGGTAACACTTCAAAAACAAACTGAAAAACCTGTGGTCCTCAAATTTCAGGATGAATTGCAATTTAGAAATGTTAGTTTTTGAGGAGGGAAGAAAAACCAGAGGACCCAAAGAAAAACACTCGGAGCAAGGACGAGAATTAACAATGAACTTGATGTGACTATGACTCCAAGTCTGGGAATCCAACCTGGGCCACAATGGTGGGAAGCATGTGCTCTTACCGCTTCGCCATCCCCACTCTCCCTATATTATGTAAACTCTCATTTGTGCATCCTTTCCAGGACAAGTTGATGGCGCCATGGGAACCAACCATTGATGAACTAAGGGATATCAATGGTGACTGGAATGCTAATGGGGCTCTAGATATGAGCAGTAAAGATGCCTGTGAATGGAGGAATGGTCCAGCAGCACTGTGGTATGAAATGCTTGGGGTGAATGAAGATGGAACAAACTTAGACTATGGCTTTAAACTCAAAGAGGTTAGATTTAATAAATAAAAATAGATCTATTTATTTAATGGTTGCAGATACTTGATTGTACAGTTAAAGAGGTGTAGTGAACCAGTGGAAAGAAAACTAAAAATAAATAAATTAAAATAAATGGTTGGAACTGCAGTGGAAATCCACAGAGAGGTGCTTCTACTGTATCCACTGTTTCCAGGTGAAATTGAAATTTATAAAATGTTAGATTAAAGGCCCATTTAAATGAAAGCCTAGATGAGTTTCATCAGTCCTGATTTAAGTGTCGCCCCAGGATAAAAAACATTTTTTTGTTTACATGAGTGGTTTCATCTCAGGAGCTTGGAATGACAGTCATTTCACCTGAGACAGACACAAAACAATCTTTTTTCCAATAAATTGATCTGTGAATTGGACACACTGTGAGAAGAAAGTTCTACAGAAGCTTTTAATTCGCCTTGAGCATTGACTACAATGTATCATCAGCTGGTGAAACTGAGCTCATCATAAATTTACATGGCATTTTTTGTCACATTTCATTCTGGTGCTTAGGACAGGAATGAAATCATCCCAGGACAAAACCATGTTACTAAGTAGCAATGAAAGGCTCCTACGAGCCAACTCTCCTCTCCTATGCATTTCGTTACACTGACCCCCCTCCCACTTTCTGCATCCAACTCCCCACCCTCCCCTCCCTCCAATGCCATCCCCATGGGTAAGGCAGGTAACCATTGCCCATCACATAATTTGAAACAGGTGAAATATATGTGTTTTAGGTTGAAATGAAATTCAGGTTAAAATGATTTCAACCTAGCTTGATTTTGAATTACCTTTGTTTTTGATTTATGATAATGAATCAAAGACAAAAGAAATTCAAAATCAAACTGGGTTGAAATCATTTTAACCTCAATTTCAGTTGAACCGACAACATATGCGCAAGCCTTATACACTTGAATTACCAAGAAAAGTTTACAGCTGATAGATGGAAGGAACAAAGGAGTGAAAATGTGCATATTTGTCCCTGTCTGCTATAAGTTGTTCAAAATGACCAGATACTGAGATGAACTCATCCCAGGATGACAACTGTCATGTAAATGGGCCCTTAGTGGAGGAAGGAAAACCAGATTACCAGGAGAAAAAACTTATTAATTTTTTTATTTATTTAGTTTCCATTACAACCTACCCCTCATGAATGCATGAATGAGGATAATTGTTGGGTTGGTCAGTGGACGTAACTGTAGTATACAGATTAGAACTTAGAGCAAGAGTTCCCCTAGGGAATAATGAATAAAGCTGTTATTCCAGTATGTTGTTACAGATGGATAACTGAAGGTGGTTTTGTAATTAGTAGAATTGTCATGGATACCTCCTTGGTGCTAGTTCAATGTTTTGTTTGTTTGGTTGTGTGTCATTCTTAGAAAGCTGAAGATGAAGAAGATGCTCCACCAAGCCCCAAATCCCCTGAGTCCCTCCCACCTGGGGACTGTTTTGAAATGGTGTCGCAGGTCAACTGGGAGGATGACATCATTTGGTCGCTTGATGAAGTGAAGCCAAACCTCCAAGCACAAGCGAGGGCGGGGTGGATACCCACAGGAACAACGCGCACGGCCCATGCTTATGCTCTACAACAGGAGCAGCTTCTGCAACAACTGGGTATGAATACAAGTTTTAACCCTCACACTTACAAAAATGACCAAGATTTTAACAAGAAAAATACCAGATTTTATTTGGCAAAGTATTAAGAAAAAAAAACAGCACCAGATGAAAGTACTGCTAAATAGCTTTCATTTGAATGGTCACACTTTAGGGTTTCGTCCATAGACTCAAAAGTAATTACCACCTTGTACAGCATAATAAACAGCACCACAGGAAAGTAATGCTTGATAGCTTTTATTTCAATGGTCACACTTTAGGATTTCGTCCACAGACTCAAACATTAGAACCACCTTGTACAGCATAATAAACAGCACCAGATGAAAGTACTGCTCAATAGCTTTCATTTGAATGGTCAGACTTTAGGATTTCATCCATACTCAAAAGTTAGTATTACCTTGTACAGCATAATACAAAATTAGCACAGAAAAGTACTGCTCAGTAGCTTTCATTTGCTCACACCAAATGATTTTGCTCACAGACTCAAACGTTAGTACGATCTTGTACAGCATAATAAACAGTACCACAGAAAAGTTCTGCTCAATAGCTTTCATTTGAATGGTCACACTTTATTTGGATATTTACATTTGCATTGTGTTAAAAGGGAAATATTAATTATTTTGTCAGCCTGAGATATTAATAATGTTGTTCATGAAGTTTGTGGACTAGAAACAGGACATGATGTTATCATTTTTAATCAATTAGTTATTTTCTTTTAATTTGTTATAAATATATTTAAATTTCCATACAGGAGTGAGACACCCGGGACTAGAGACCTTTCTGAAAAACACCACATCTGCAATTAAAGCAAATGTGAATTTTCTGAATCAGATCACAAAACAGGGGATGGCTGGAGAGGAGAAAACTTCTGAGGAAACTCCCACATGGTATTCTATCTTTCCTGTGGAAAACACAGACCTTGTTTATGGTGATTGGGAGGATAAGATCATTTGGGATACACAGGTATTCTTTGAATGTATATTAATGAATGTGTTATTGATTAGAACGTAGTGCTGCAATATGTTGCATACTGTAAATTGCAGCCATAGGACTTCACCATTTAACAAAATCTTTAACTAACATCTGAGTTGAAAAGAAAAAAGAAAATGGATGACTTACTGTACAGCACACATATCACAGTCATGGCTCATGGATTGGATGTCAACTCGTGAAGTCACCTCAGGCAACTGCCATCAGTCCATTATTGATCTCATTTCCCCACCCCACTCCACCCATGAACAATGCATGACACTGAGAGTGGTCATACAGAGATTTCATTAGAATCCGGCAACCGGCGAATTTCGCTGGCTACTTCCAAAATTATTTTCACTGAAGTTGATGCCCAGAATGCTGGAAATGCCATTGCCACTGCCGTCAATTTTATAAATATTGCCACTTACTCTTAATTTTGTTGAAACCCCTGGTCATAGTGAGGGTTTTGGTACCTCCTCAGTGTTGTTTACATCCCCATTGGAGACGCAGGACTGCCTGACATGTTTGTGCCAAAAAGATTTAATAGACCTTTTTACCAATATAGCAACCATATTGATTGTGCCCCCTCGATATCCAATAATGACCACTGAAATTAATAATGGTTAATTAAGGATGGTCATTATGGGATGCCGGGTGGGGGGCAAAATAAATGTGTCTGCCATATCAGAAAAATTGTATATTACGAGAGCTGGCTATAAAGTAATTACCTTAGGGTGGACCTTACTTTCAGAAATTATAAGAAAGGTAAAAAATAATGTTACTTTCGGGGGCCACTACTTTCAAAACTTTAAAGGAAACTGGAAATTGGAGGCTTCTGCATTAAAAGAAGTACAATAATTTTTTGAAGGTCTTCTTGAGATCATTCCACCAGTTCCTGTCGGCTACCACCCTGAAATTCTCAGCAAAGCTTTGTAATATTATTGAATGCTCTCAAAATGACCAGCTCTTGTTACAACCACATTTTTCAAATTCCCAAGGTGGTTACCTATGAGAGCTTCAACTGTATTTTTTGTTCCAGAACATGTCATCAATACCTTCTCCGACTTTGACTAAATATTTATTGTTCTAGAACGTGTCATCAATACCTTCTCCGACTTTGACTAAATATTTATTGTTCTAGAATGTGTCATCAATACCTTCTCCAACTTTGACTTAATATTTACAGTTCCAGAACATGTCATCAATATCTTCTCCAACTTTGACAAAATATTTATTGTTCCAGAACATGTCATCAATACCTTCTCCGACTTTGACTAAATATTTATTGTTCTAGAATGTGTCATCAATACCTTCTCCAACTTTGACTTAATATTTACAGTTCCAGAACATGTCATCAATATCTTCTCCAACTTTGACAAAATATTTATTGTTCCAGAACATGTCATCAATACCTTCTCCGACTTTGTCTAAATATTTATTGTTCTAGAACGTGTCATCAATACCTTCTCCAACTTTGACTTAATATTTATTGTTCTAGAACGTGTCATCAATAACTTCTCCAACTTTGATTTAATATTTATTGTTCCAGAACATGTCATCAATGACTTCTCCAACTTTGAATAAATATTTATTGTTCCAGAACATGTCATCAATGACTTCTCCAACTTTGACTAATTATTTATTGTTCCAGAACATGTCATCAATACCTTCTCCGACTTTGACTAAATATTTATTGTTTTAGAATGTGTCATCAATACCTTCTCCAACTTTGACTTAATATTTACAGTTTCAGAACATGTCATCAATACCTTCTTCAACTTCGACTAAATATTTATTGTTCCAGAACATGTCATCAATACCTTCTCTTACTTTGACTAAATATTTATTGTTCCAGAACATGTCATCAATACCTTCTTCAACTTTGACTAAATATTTATTGTTCTAGAACATGTCATCGATACCTTCTCCGACAGTCATGCAGCTGGACCCAAATGATGAGAACATAATTCTGAGTATTCCTGAGGACTCTGGACCACTTACAAAGGACAGTTCTTCAGCACTTACTCCAAAAAAGGTGCAGTATAATGAGAAAAAGGTTGTTGTGTAATTAACCTAGGGGGAGGGGGGACTCCTATATAAAAGTGAAGGGGTGATTGTTGTACCTTTCAGGGGTCACAATTCATGGTTTAGTACTACTAAGGCTGTTTGGGTAAAACATTATGCTGACAGGGACAACTTTTTAGAAGGAATTGTTACCTCTTAACATGAAACATCTTTCTGGTACCTTTTTGCTTGTCATGCCAAACAAATTTTACTCTGTAGTATTAAGTACATTGTTATGATTCCACCTACCAAAGAGTAATTGGACTGAAACACAGGTGGTAAAGCAAACAAAATGAAAGAAAATTACCTAATTTCACCTTCTAATAGGGTCACTGAGAAGTGTCTAGAAATTTGGAAAAACTATTCATATCTAGATCTGTTATTTTTTAACCGCTTTTTCAAACCTAGTGTGAGAAATAAAAGTTTAGTCTGAAGAATAGCATAGGATTCAACCAGGTCTTGCAGGTCTTAGAAAGAGATGGTCTTAGACAAAGGTAATAGTTACCCAGCACAATGTTTATCTCCTTCTTCTTTAGATCATTTCCAGCTGGAGCTGAACTCATTTTTGTGAAAGATGTACTTTTGGAAATCTCTCATTATATTCTAAACGCATTAATTGCTTTTCTTCTAATGAATATTATATGTAGTTTTGGGGGTTTTAAAGAAGCAAAAAGCAGTGAAAAAGCACGAAAGCAAAGTGTCTTTTGGGGGACTCTAATACATGTACCTAAAAGGGGAATACATCTAATAATATTATTGGTAACTTTCAGGAGTCTAAGAAATCCAAGCTTCTTCTTGGGAAAAACAGTTCTAAAGAGGAGGATGAGGAGGATGTAAAGAAAATGCAAGAACAACAAAAGAACAAGTTTAATTTGTCAAATGATGAGTACTACACTGCAAAGAACTGTAAGTGATAACTGCTGAAATGTTGTGGATTTGACTGAAGTTACTATTTTAATGGTGATCTCATATTCTTGGCTTTCACATGACGTCACAAAAATTAAAAAATCTAAAGAAAACGTCCTACAAAGCTGTTTTTAACATGGTATGTGGATACAAGTGTTATAATCTTTCACAAAAAGTTTCAGGTTTTAACGATGTTTTGCTTCCAATTTACAAAGGTTTTAAATGTGTCACGCAATATGTCACGCTATTTCAGATAAGCCGCAAAAATAAACAAAATTGAATCAGCTAAAAGTTATTGTTTGCATTACAAGTGCTTATAAGCCGAGTTAATTGAGCTTATAGCAAATACAATATTTTTGGATGTGATTTTTGGTGTAATTAAGGCTTTGAATTTTTGGCCGCCATCTTTGTGCCCCTCTCAGGGGCACAAAGATGGCCGCTCCATACATTTCTTACTAAAAATATCTAATACTCGTTCGCCTATAACTCTTGAACGAAATGCTTTTGCGCTTCAAAATTTGGCCAAGATGTGTAGTTTTAAACTCTCTACAATTCCATAAACATTTTGGATTCGAAATCTATTTATTAATGCTTCTGAATTTTGATATGACGTAAGTGAAAGCCAAGAATTGTTCAGGGACCTAATTAAAGTGAAAATTTATAAATATCATGATATTTTGATTTTTTCCAAATTGTTAATATTGTTAATAGTTTAACGCTCTGATGTACACAAAAACTTATGCCCCCACTGTGGTACAAGTGGGGGGAGGGGGGTAGGGTGGTTGCAAACCCCCCCCCCCCCGGTTGTTGTGGTGTATGAATAGTTTGAAAAGTAAAAATTGTGGGTTATGGCACTGGTGGGGATCTGTGATGTCATCCAAAATGGTGGCAAGATAGCCTCTATCTTGGATTTTACTCAAAATTAAAATTTATTGAAAAAGTGTAGAAATGGAAAATTTTTTATGATGAAGTTAAATGAAATTTAACTCAGTTAACAACTACTAGGAGCAATCATTGTGTTGGTGTGATTATGTTGGGTAGCACATAGTTAGCGTGCCCTCAACTGAATGTTTATAGCGTTTAGTGTTTAGCGTGGCGTTTTAGCGTGGCGTTTAGCGTGGCGTCTTTTGTGCAGCGTTTTAGCGTGGCGTTTTTGTAGCTGGGTCATTTCATATACATTATAGTGCGAATTGCAGTGTGCCTTATATGATAGGTCAGCGGCTTGCCTTGTTAGCAGTCGCAGGGTCAGCGGTCTTTTGGTTTGGGGTCAGGCTCATTGCGTGTCGTTCTTCCTTCGTTCATCGTTGATTCACGTGGCGTGGAGAAGTCAATTTTTGGCCGGGAAATTTTACTCGGTTTCGGGCGGTTTTCGTCTAGGTAGCGTTGAAACAGTGTGTGCTTGGCATTTAGCATTTTTCTTGCGTCAGTTCGTGCTCGCGAGGATCAATTTTTGGCGTATCGTTGCTGTTCTTGTTTCTCATTTTGGCGCGTCGTGGTCGTGGGGATCAACTTTTGGCTTTTCGTTTTTCGTTTTAGCACAACGTGGTGCACCACGGCTTACCTTTCGACAACATGGTGAACACCAGGTCGACGAACAACAGCGTGGCGTTTACGGTTGCGGTTGCGGTTACGGCATCGAACCCAGGAAGGCCGCTAGATACAATGCCAGTTTTTCCATCAGCAGTCTCTCCCGAAGCTCTTGCCCAAGCAGTTGCAATCGTGCAATCCTTGCAAGGTCGGCTCCCACCGATGCAACAGGCTCCAGTTCCAGGAAATATTGTCGTGTCCGCGGCGACTTCAGGGCAAAGTGTGCTGGTATCAACCTCTTCGTCCGGGCTTGGTACTCAGAGCGGTTCGTCTTCTGTTGCGAACACAGCCTCACTTGCTTCTTCCTCGGCGGTGTCGTCAGGTATGCCCCTTGTCCCATCATTTATCTCCACGTTTTCACCTATTTCTTCGTTGTTGCATCGACGGCTGTGCCTGCCCATGGCTCGTCACCTTTTGGCCATCAGGTTGGGAGTCCTTGGTCACAGCCAAGCTTGTCCACTGCTGCACTGCCTGGCTGGAACAAGGCGTTTGTCGTGGGCACAGGTCATGCTCCCATCCCATACAAGTATGTATCAAAAATCACCTCAGGCCAGTTTATTGACTTGGCTGATTTACTCTTGCCTAACATCCGGGCAGCAGAAACAGATCCACATGCCTTTTTGGAGGGGAAATTGGTGTTAGCCACTCCACGTAAAAAAGCAGCCGAAATTGAGGATATATTAACTTGGATTGAAGCGTTCACTATTTTTCAGCTGGTGTTATGCTCCGTCTTCCCCCATCGTTGGCCAGATTTATCTCGGTACAAGCTTTTAATTACGCAGACCGCCCGCCAGTATCCAACGAGGTCATGGCTGGAATATGACACCGCATTTCGTAAGGAGGCCGCAGCTACGGGGCTGTCCGACTGGTCTAAGATGAATTTAGATTTGTACAACTTTCATTTACGTACTCCATCGCCCGCAGCTACCAATCTGCACTCCTTGCCACATTCCTCGTCCGCCACTCGCATCCCTGTGGGATCCAGGCCTCTTCAGTTTTGCCACTCGTGGAATGAGGGTCTCTGTCGTTGGCCTTTTGGCAAGTGCCGGTATCGCCATTCGTGTGAATCCTGTGAGGGAGATCACCCAGCAGTCAATTGCTTCTTTCGCTTTGCAGAGCAAAGCCACCGTCCCAGGTCACCCGTCTCTTCTCGGAAGGGACGGCGTTACTGATTCAGTCCCCCAGAGGGCGTCATTACCTGTACATAGTGTAAATTATGAACTTTATCGGCAGAACAGTCTGCTTCCTGTTCCTGTTCCAGTTCCTGTTCAAAGTTCTGTTGGTGTTAGTGTCCTTGTTGAATCGAACTTAGTCAGCCCTTCTGTCGAGTTGGTTCCTCCTACGATGATCCAGAGTTTGGCACCTGGTTTTTCCCCATTGGTATCAGCATCGGAGGTGTCACCTTTACATGCAGCCAAGTTTCAATCAGAACTTGTCTCCCACCCCAATCAGGCTCTAGTCTCATATGTCCTCTCAGGGCTATGCAATGGTTTTCGGATTGGCTTTGACTCGTCTTTTGTGTTAAGGTCAGCTTCAGGCAACATGATCTCATCCTCCCGCTACCCGCAAGTAATCGATCAGTATTTGGCTACTGAAGTGTCGAAAGGCAGGATCGCAGGTCCATTCTCAGATCCACCATTTCCCAACCTTCATGTTAGCCGATTCGGTGTTATCCCAAAGAACAACCAACCTGGTAAATGGAGGTTGATTTTGGACTTGTCAAGCCCGGAGGGTTACAGCGTCAATGATGGTATTCCAAAAGAGCCATACTCCGTTCAGTACATCACGGTTGATGACCTTATTGATGGGATTATGCTGCAGGGCAGAGGCTCACTTCTGGCAAAATTTGATGTAGAGAGCGCGTATCGGAACGTTGCCATTCATCCAGATGACCGTTACTTACTGGGTATGAAGTGGCGGGACAGCTTCTATGTCGACATGGTGTTGCCTTTTGGTTTACGCTCGGCGCCTTACATTTTTTCCTCAATAGCTGATCTGGTGGAATGGTATCTGATCCACAATCACGGAGTTGATTTTCTAAAACATTACTTGGACGATTTCATCACTTTGGGACCGCCGGGTTCCCCTGTGTGTGGGCACAACCTATTCACTTGTGTTAATTGTTGCGCGTCTCTTGGCCTACCTTTGCATCCGGATAAGTTGGTCGGTCCCACCACCTGCCTCACCATCCTTGGTATTGAGTTGGATTCAGTCAACCTACAAGCTCGTTTCCCATCGGATAAACTTCAGCGGTTGGCGGGTCTTGTTGAGTCATGGAGCTCAAAGCGTTTCTGCAAGAAGGAGGAGTTGGAGTCATTGATTGGCCATCTCCACCACGCTTGTAAGGTGGCCCCTCATGGCTGAACCTTCCTTCGACGGATGATTAACTTGTTGTGTGCCTTCCGCCGGGATGATCATCCCATCAGGCTTAACCGGGAATTTCACCTTGATTTGATGTGGTGGAAAGAGCTTCTGCAATCGTGGGACGGACTAAGTTTTTTCCTCATGCCTTATTGGTCTCCACTTCCAGATTTCCAAGTTTCGTCCAATGCTGCCGGTGCCCTTGGTTATGGAGCATTCTTTCAGGGTCACTGGTTTTGCGGTTCATGGTCTGCGGCCCAGCGCCCATTGAGCATTGCCTACAAGGAATTGTTCCCGGTGGTAATTGCTGCTTCGTTGTGGGGTCATCTGTGGGTTTCCAGACGGGTGGAGTTCATGTCAGACAATGTAGCAGTGGTCGAAGTTCTTAAATCGGGCACGTCCAAGGACGCCAACATGATGGTTCTCCTTCGTTATCTAGCTCTACTAGCCACGCGCCATTCGTTCTCTTTCACAGCATCTTCGGTTAGGGGAAAGGATAACCTGGTGGCTGACTCTTTGTCTCGTTTTAAGTTTCAGCACTTTCGTCAATTGGTCCCAGACGCAGACAGAGAAGCTACAGTCGTGCCCCCTACTCTTTTGGGCAGCCTTCCGGTAGTGTCACAGAGAGGTGCCAGTTCTTCTTGAGGCATGGCCTTGCATCGTCCACTCGCAACGTCTATCTGTCAGCTCAACGTCGTTTTTACTCCTTCTGCCAGCAAGATGGCCGATGTGGCCCTGATGGTCAAGTCCTTCCCGCAAGCGAGGAGACACTGATGCGCTTCTGTACTGTTTTAGCGGAAGAGTTAAACCACTCATCAATCAAGGTTTATTTATCAGGGGTCCGATCTCTTCATATTGACTGTGGCTTCCCTGACCCTTTAGTCAATTGCTTACAACTTCAGCGTCTGTTGCGTGGTGTTAAACGGTTCCAAGGTTCCCCCAACTCTGCTCGCTTACCCATCACTGGGGAACTCATGCATGTGATTAAGCGTTCACTCAACCTGTCGGACCCAGACCACATTATGATCTGGGCTGCATGCTGCTTGGGTTTTTTTGGTTTTTTAAGAGCAGGCGAGTTCACCACGAATTCTACTTTTGATCCTGCTATCCATTTGTCGGTGGCCGACTTTCAAGTCGATTCTATGGTGAACCCCTCCTGTGCCAAGGTCCATCTGAAGTGCTCCAAAACTACCCGTTCCGCAAAGGTTGTGACATTTACTTGGGCCGTGGCAGTTCAGCGTTATGTCCACTTGTTGCCATCATCAACTATCTTCAAGTCCGCGGTTCTGTGGCTGGCCCTTTCTTCCTTTACCGGTCAGGTCACCCATTGTCCCGTCTACAACTTTCGTCCTTTGTTCAGGCAGTCCTATCCACGGCAGGCGTTTCGGGTAACTTTTCCGGGCATAGCTTCAGAATAGGTGCGGCGACTACAGCAGCTAAGCAGGGCATACCAGACCACCTCATCAAAACCTTAGGGCGTTGGTCTAGTGATGCCTATCAATTGGACATCCGGACACCTGTTAGCACTATTGTCAACATCACCAGTCAGCTGTCATGACAGGTATTCAATTATTTCAGTTGGTTGGGTGCCTCGGGATTTGGTGGTGGGCTCCCCAGCCCCGAGCCCCCCTTGCTCAGAGTTGGCTGGTTCAACTCTGAGATCCCTTCGGCTTGGCGTGGGGGGGCTCATGGCTGGGTTGCGGGTAGTGCCAGCCTTTCGGGCAGTTTTCCATCTTGGGGTTGGGGTCTCACCACTGCCTTAGGTTTATCCCCGGGTACCCAACCTCCAATTGCGACGTGGTTGTTAAATGAAGTTAAATGAAATTTAACCCAGTTAACAACTAGGAGCAATCATTGTGTTGGTGTGATTATGTTGGGTAGCACATAGTTAGCGTGCCCTCAACCGAATGTTTATAGTGTTTAGTGTTTAGCGTGGCGTTTTAGTGTGGCGTTTTAGTGTGGCGTTTAGCGTGGCATCTTTTGTGCAGCGTTTTAGCGTGGCGTTTTTGTAGCTGGGTCATTTCATATACATTATAGTGCGAATTGCAGTGTGCCTTATATGATAGGTCAGCGGCTTGCCTTGTTAGCAGTCGCAGGGTCAGCGGTCTTTTGGTTTGGGGTCAGGCTCATTGCATGTCGTTCTTCCTTTGTTCATCGTTTATTCACGTGGCGTGGAGAAGTCAATTTTTTTTTTCCACTGACATGGTCAGTGTGACGGGTGCTCTGGGGTGCGTGGGGGGGCTTTCGGGCAGTTTTCCATCTTGGGGTTGGGGTCTCACCACTGCCTTAGGTTTATCCCCGGGTACCCAACCTCCAATTGCGACGTGGTTGTTAACTAGAGTTATAAAATATGATCTAATAAAACCATTTTCCTGCCTTTTGGTAACATGAAAAAAAAAGGGGGAAAAACATCATTTTAATATTATTGAAAAATGAATTGACCTCATGCTACTTATTATGTGTATCTCGTTGCCTCAGCAACTGATTCTCAAAACGTTACTAACATGTGTCTCAGGGATAAATGAACAGCTACTGAAGACAGCATGTGCTGACTTCCTAGAGAGCAATTTTAGTAGTAGCAATATAGTAACCATTAGCTGTTCATGTAGATTTGCAAAAAATAATGTCTCAATCAAATGCTGTGAAAATGCCACAGACTCTTTGCTGCTCAAATTGCAAGACAACATTAATATCCAGTATCACCAAAAAGGAAGGGTTTTGTTATAGTTTCTTCTTTTCTTTGCAGCTTCTGAAACCTCTCTGGATACCAATGGAGGCTCTAACCTTGTACAGGTCAGCTCTGAAAAATAAAAGATTGAAGCACTCTTTCATTTAAGCTCTGACTAGTTTTCAGAAACAATAACCTTTGTGTGTATTTTTCCCCCATCAGCACTCTCTACCTGCCATAGAACTTCAGCGGCCATACTTTCCAACCTACATGTCTCTCCAGGATCTGCGCATTTTTCATCGCACTCTTCTCCAGCGTGTTAGTCATGGTGTATGCTCCAAACCAGGCAGGCATGCTGTGTATGGACTACTAAGACACATCAAGAAAAAAGCAAGGGTAAGATAAGTAAAATAATTTTTCACCAACTGCTGCAGTTTGCTTAGCAGTTGTTTCCTTCCTGAGAGTACAAACAGAGGTTTCTAAATCTCATTAATAATTCATGATGAGAGCACAAAGGAAATCACTACCGTGAAGGAGGTTTGGATACTCAGTCTTAATTAACTAGCATAGATTTTGGCGATTTTATTCGTTTGCTTTCTCCACATTTAATGATTAGTTTGAGAAGCTATATCAAACACTCTAAATAGTGTTTCATCAGGTATCCAAAGTGTTTGGATATCCTGATGAAACACTCTTCTTCATGTTTGATATATATATTGCTTGAAATGCTTGGAGCCAAGAAGGGGCAAAAACAGTTGAGAGGGAGGGGAGGAGAAGGGTATTTTTCTTCCCCTTCTTTTCCTTTCACCCTACCTCCCACTCCCTTGGGCACTTCTTTTTACTCATTCCAAGTTTCCTTTGTTTCTCAATCCAAGATGGCTTGTAACTTGGCAATCACCGCCCCCCCCCCCCCACCCCTCCCACAACAATATGCCTGTTGAGTTTGTCAAAATCGTAAGAAGAAACACTTTGGAAATTGATTGCTGTGAGGGTGTGAAGGGAGAATGGATGTTCACCACATGCTGAAAGGACTTAAAGCATACAGTGTAACTGTAATACTCTATGGCCACACCCCTTATTGCCGCGCCAAGGGGCAATACTGTGGAATTTGCAGCAGATTGTGCCACACTTACGAATTTTGGTGCCTCTCTGTACAGTCTTACTGTTATTTATTGAAAGCCTGCATTTTCTTTTTATTAATTCATATGATGTCCTTAAACTGTATTTTCTTAATGATGTCTTTATCAGTTTAATTTATGATAATATTTGCAGGAGCGCGAGAAAGAACGCCTGGCATCAGGAGGTGGTGAGATGTTTTTCATGCGGACTCCAGCTGATCTGACAGGAAGTGATGGTAGCCTTGTGTTATTTGAATACTGTGAAGAATACCCTCCCCTTATCATGGCAGTCGGTATGAATACCAAAGTCAGGAACTATTACAAGAGGGTGAGTTACAGCTTGGTTAGTATTTTTTTACCCTTTCAGGTTAACAGCTACTTACATAATTAAGTAAGTAGTATCTTAATTCCGTTTTGTAAATACTGAAAAGAAACAGCACCACAGGAAAGTACTGCTGAAAAGCTTTCATTTCAATGTCCACACTTTAGGATTTCATTCACAGACTCAAACGTTAGAACCACCTTGCATGAACAGTATGTAACTCAAAAGTGTTTGCATGAGGCAACTCTTATTTTTCCTTTCTGTGTTTGAACTTGAAAGCCATCCCTACGAATTCAGCTCCTGGACAATTTAGTCACACCAGAGACAAATTAAAAAACTGGAATTGCAATAATTTGCAAAGTAGTTTTAAAGAGCAGAAATTGTTTTTCTCAAGTGACATTTTCCCTGATGTTGACATTGTGGTTACTTAAGCTCCCTATTGAAAGCACAAAGTCTACAGGTCCTGATTTTTGGCATACGGTTTACCTACCAAAGAAAAACAAATGAGGACAAACAAACAATTCATCTTGTTGCCTTTAGAAACCAGGCAAGGATGAGAGTATGCCAACACAGGAGTTTGGAGAGCCTGTTCCTGTTCATCAGACATCACCATTTCTTGGACAGCTGGCACCAGGAGAATCTCTTCAGGTTAGTCTCCAGGAATCTAGTAATGCTAAAGGGTGGTGTAGGGGAAGGGGTGGGGATTCTGAATGTCACACTGCCTTAACCTTTCATCATCATCATCATCACTTCCTTCTCCCCAGCCCTCTAGTGCTGGGGAATAGGATCTTAGATTTTGTTTTGCCAAGTTTCTCAGTCTTTACACAAACGCCCAAGTCACACCAGTCTTTGAATCCCCCCTCTGCCATTTCCTGCTACATTGTTTTTCTCCAGATCTCTCTCAGTCTGCCTCTGTGTAATTGCTCTCTGGCAATCAAGTGAGGTGGTCGTTTGCGCTCATTTTCAGTACATGTCCAATTAGCTGCCAATTTCTCCAAGATATCTGCTGGCTGATTTCTTTGTCTGGTCTCCTCATCTGACACCCTTGTTAGCCAGTATATCACCCTCATTGGCCAGTAATATCACCCTCATTGGCCAGTATATCACCCTCATAGGCCAGTATATCACCCTCATTAGCCAGTATATCACCCTCATTAGCCAGTATATCACCCTCATTGGCCAGTATATCACCCTCATAGGCCAGTATATCACCCTCATTGGCCAGTATATCACCCTCATTGGCCAGTATATCACCCTCATTGGCCAGTATATCACCCTCATTGGCTAGTATATCACCCTCATTGGCCAGTTTATCACCTTCATTGGCCAGTGTATCACCCACATTGGCCAGTTTATCATTCTCATTGGTCAGTATATCTTCAGAATGCATCTGAGGCACTTGTGTAGGAAGACATCTCATCACTTTCTGTCATTCACCATGTCTCACAGCTGTACAGTTGTACCCTTTATTCCAAGTTACCGCCCCTTTCTTCGTGGTTTCCGCCTTTTTTGCTCTTGAAATTGCAAAATATTATGCAGTTTTGCATTTTGTCCTATTCCTCTCACTTCCTGTGAAGATGCAGTGCTTTAGTGGTTAGCGTGTTGGACTTCAGATCCGAGAAGGTGGATCGCCACGGATCACAGACTTTGGCTGGTTCAAATTTGACTGTTTTTCTGCACAGACTCATAGTGTATTCTGCTCAAATTTGATTGGCCGACAATCGAAAATGAGCACTCTGTGCGTGCTCAAAAAATCGGTACTGGCTAGAGTCCGTGATCTGTGGTGCAGGCCAAAAGGATCGCTAATGAGATGTGATGAGAATGATTCGAGTTAGCAATGTTTAAGTTATGGGGGGTTCAATTACTGTAACGGAGTTTAGCAAGAGAAACTTTAGTTTGAGTTAGCAAAAGTTCAAGTTATCTGGGATTCGAGTTGCCACGATTCTACTGTGTTCTAGAAATGCAAGCAATAAATTATGCAAGACGAGTGAAAAAACTGATTGATTTGGCCAAAATGTTTAACTTGAGTGATTTTGGCAGATTTTTGAGAAACTTGCTGTCAAGGATGTTGGCAAGAAACATTTTATAAGTAGTTGTAGTAAAACTAGTTTATGTTTTACTTATTGTGTTCGGCCTGTCATATTTTTTACCAGGCTTTGGAGAGTAACTTGTTCCGAGCTCCCATCTACCAACATGAGTTACCAGAGACTGATTTTCTGGTCATCAGAAATTCCTCTGGGTGAGTACAAATGCTTCGTGTTACTGATTCTCTCACTCATTGCCATGCATTCACATCACAGTGTTTCAAGTACCGTATTTTCTAGATTGAACGCTAGGATGTTTATTTAAAACTCTTCCTCGCCGACTCGGCGTTTATCTGAACCGGGCGTTTATTAAACAGGGGTAATGTTTTACTATTTTTCATGATCACATTTTACGTCATTTATTCCTAAATTTCCTGATTCAAAAGCTCAATTGATCAAAATGTTTCTAAACTCTTGATGGAAACGAGTGCAAGGTAGCAAGGAAACAAGGTACAGTCAATAAACTGTAACAAAATGTTTACCAGAAAGGAGGCGTTTATATAAAACTCAACCTTGTCGACCTGGTGTTTATTTGGGGTCAGGTGTTCAATCAAGAAAATACAGTACTAGGTGGTGGTCAGCAGTTGCCTTTGTTGTCAAATTTGGGAAAATATAGAATTATCAAATTCTCCCAAAAGCCCTTGCATCAGGTTATCTACATAAGCTCAAAGAAATCATTTTCTATATAAAAGCAACCAATTGCATTCCTTTGTTTAAATATTACCTTAGCTATGCCTGTATACAATAATCTCATTTTTTATAAACTACAATCAACTCCAAACTGACATTTCCGATTTCATGAAGTCCGTTCAATTTGTTTTAGATTCTTTTATGCAAGATAAATAAATTTAAAATAGCATTTAGGCAGTCTTTTAATTTCTGGGACTGACATCCATTTTGCTCTCTTTTGATTGATTTCTCTGTAGGTATTTCATCCGTGATGTGAAAACAATTTTCACCGTGGGACAGGAATGTCCAAAGTTTGAGGTCCCAGGTCCAAACTCTAAAAAAGCCAACATTCATGCCAGGGATTTCCTGCAGGTTTTTTGTTGTTATTTATGATTCCTTCTGAACTGTGAAGTTTGTATCTAGTCTTTTGACACATAGACACATCTAAACCAGGTGCTCATAGTTAATATTCCCAATCATTCTAAACAACACATGGCGGTCTGCGGCCTTTCCACACACCAGGGCAACACGGAAAGCCGCAAAAATCTAGAGCAAAACTTCATCTTCCAAATCAGCACTCCTAATCCCCACGGAACCAAAGAACGCTTTTCATTCAACTGGAGCAGTTTTCAATTGAGTGTCGTAAAACCAAAACCAAAGTTATTACTCTGACCAATCACAGCAGTCGTAAACAATCCAATGAACCAATCAGAGCTCGAAGCAAATACATGTCGGCGGCGCCAAGCGCGGGAAAAAGCATGCGAGCAAGTCACGATTGGTTTTGGTTTTACTTCTGATTGGGCGAGAAAGTGGCGCGAGATTTTTTGGCCAATCACAAAGCATAGCAATGAAAAACCAAAGCAATTGTGTAATTACTTTCGACAGTCAATTGAAAACTGCTTTAATCTATTCTTGTTTTTCACATAACAATGTTTCCACCATTAGTTTAGCTCCACCGTTCGATATATAAACCACACACAACCCACAATTCCTTGATTCGCCCTGACGAAAGGCGAGTGCTCGAAACGTCATGCAGCTTTTAAGTAATGTTTACTACATGAGTGGGAGTGTTGTATCGGCCTATACAATCACGAGCCGAAGGCGAGAGAATGTATAGGCCGATACAACTTGTGAAATTCACATTCACATGTAAATTAGATACAACCACTCGTGAGTTGTATCTGGAATGCAAATTAGATACAACCACTCGTGAGTTGTTGTATCAAGATTGTATCGGCCTATACAGGGTTATCATGTGATTGGAATGGCTCATTTCTATTTGTTAGTACCCTTATGAATTGTTAATGAATGTTACAAAAATTTTTTAACGGTGGCCAATTTACGTTATGAACTCAGTTGAGAAAACCAATATTTCATGTTTCTCTTCCTCACCGATGCAGCGTCACAGTTTCTTCACAAACTAACCCCTTTAATCTTTACACAGCCATTTTACGGGTCATTTTACAGGTCATTTTACGGGTCATTTTACGGGTCATTTTACGGGTCATTTTACGGGTCGTTTTACGGGTCATTTTACGGGTCATTTTACGGGTCATTTTACAGGTCATTTTACAGGTCATTTTTACGCGTCATTTTACAGGTCATTTTACGGGTCATTTTACGGGTCATCCCGCAACCGTTTCGTCTCCCCACAACTGAGACGTGTAATGTGGTTTTTGTTTTCCTTCAGATTTTTATTTATCGTCTATTCTGGAAGAGTCCAGATACCCCCAGAAGAATCAAAATGGACGACATCAAGAGAGCTTTTCCTATGCACTCTGAAAGCAGCATCAGGAAGCGGCTCAAGCTTTGTGCAGATTTCAAGAGAACAGGTCAGTGATGTGTCTACGTTGGCGAAATTTGTTCCTTTAAGGGAACTTTTTAGTAACTGTGAGTGAGTGAGTGAGTGAGTGAGTGAGTGAGTGAGTGAGTGAGTGAGTGAGTGAGTGAGTGAGTGCGTGAGTGCGTGAGTGAGTTAGTGAGTGAGTGAGTGAGTGACGGACTAGCTGATTGATTTTGTTGGACTTACTGGCTGTCTGGCTGGCTGACTGGCTGTCTGTCTGACTGACTGACTGACTGACTGACTAACTGACTGACTTTTGGACTGATTGACAGACTCACTGACTGACTGACTCCCTCACTGACCCAGACTCACGCACTGACTGACTGACTGACTGACTAACTGACTGACTTTTGGACTGATTGACAGACTCACTGACTGACTGACTCCCTCACTGACCCAGACTCACGCACTGACTGACTGACTGACCGATTGTAGTAAGTTGCATTACAAATGTAGTTTTACTGGTAGTTTAGTTACAAATGTACTTAGCAGTGGCTTATACGCGGTGAAGTTAACACGAGATTAATGATTTCAGATTCAGACAGTATGGAGTTAGATCCTCTTGACTTGTTCAGTGAGTACAGTATAATATAGCGTAGTATAGTATAACAGTGTAACATAGGATAAAATTGAAAAATAAAGAAGGATGGTATGATCACCACACATGACGCTTTCGACATCGCTGATCCTAGCAGTACACAGGCACGTGCCATACATGAACCTAGTATATGAATAAATAGTCGTGCAGTGCGAGGTCACTTGAACTCGAGCGGGGCCGGACGGCTTTTTCCGGACCGGCTCACGTCAACCCGTCTGGCCCCGCCGCTCACGTCACCTTGCGATTCTATTTTCTGTAGGATTGCGTCAGCGGAGTTGTACGATCACATCATAATAAACATTACATCTTTCTCATAAAATAAAATAAGTCGTAGTATAGCGTAGATCAGCATAGTACAGCATAGGAAACATATAGCGTAGTCACCCCTATTGAATTTGTACTGGTCTTTACTCAGTTGTATTTTGTAGTTGATTATGTTCTAAGGCTACTTACTGAATTTGCTGTAGCCTGCAAGCGAACAAGAGAGAGATTTTTCATAGCCGGCGGGGTCTTTCGCGTATGACAAACTTGGCAGCTCCTGACAGTTGGCGAAGCTTCGAGGGAAGATCTCACCGTATTCACTGCTCATATTCATTGCTCTTCCGCCAAAACTTGCTCTTGCACAAACATTCCCTCTAGCTATGTAGGCTAGATTTTCGCTGATTAAAAACTAGGTTTTTAATAGCTGTTTGTATTGGTGCAGGTACTGACTGTAACTGGTGGGTGCTGAAGAGTGAGTTCCGTTTACCGACGGAGGAAGAGATGCGAGCTTTGGTATCCCCTGAACAATGCTGTGCATATTATAGTATGTTGGCTGCAGAGCAAAGACTCAAGGTAACCATCTCACCACCTTATTACCCACGATAGAGCAGTTTTCAATTGAGTGTGGTAAAATCAAAACCAAAGTAATTTCTCTGACCAATCATAGCAGTCGTAAACAATCCAATGAACCAATCAGAGCTCGAAGCAATTACATGTCGGCGGCGCCAAGCGCGGGAAAACGCGTGTGAGCAAGTCATGATTGGTTTTGGTTTTACTTCTGATTGGTCGAGAAAGTGGCGCGAGACTTTTTAGCCAATCACAAAGCGTAGCAATGAAAACCCAAAGCAATATGCCATTTCCGAGTTGCCTTTAACCTCTCTATCAAAGCGAGGCTAGGTGCGAAACCTTTCATATGAAAATGAGTTTTCATTCACATGCAAATAAAACTTATTTGCTTCATTAGTCTCATTTTATCTCATATCTCTAACAGCCAGAACTGTTCCTACACTTGTCCGCTCAAAACACGAATTCTCCTTGTTCATTTATATAAATTTATTGTAACGTTAGTCATGAGAATTTTGAGGTACATTATGGCAACATTTCCCGACTGATTATTTTCTGGAGTCTCCTTGCCAGTCTCTCTATATTGTATTGTTATTAAAAGAAGAAAGTAGACGTTGATCACTACTGGAACTTATAGGATTCAGATACCCATATTTTGATCAGTTGTTTACTTCTCCTTCGTTTTGTTAGGATGCTGGGTATGGAGAGAAGTCTCTATTCTCGTGTGATGACGACAATGATGACTCGGAAAGTAAAAATATTGACGATGAGGTAAAGTTAAGGCCCGTTTACACATGTGACTTTTGTCGCGCTCTCCAATGCAACTTTTGTTGCAAGTGTAAACTAGCGGATATTTCTGTGCGATATCGCGGGGGAAAATCGCAGGCACCCTACCTTTTTTTCAGTCATTCTAATTGAGTACCCGTAACATTTGTATAAGAAAACACTGATCTAATTTCGATTGTTAGAAATTGAAGTAAATGAGGGAAATAGAACTGAACTGCAGACTTTCTGTTTTGCATTTGGTAACCAGGACAACAAATGTTGTCTGTTATTTACTTAGCGCTAAGACGTTTCTGTTTAAAACGAATGTAAAAGGTTACCTTCGCCCAACACAATGGGTTTTGGTGTCATTTTTATTGTGTCCCCGTGAGTTTATAGTTGAAGTTGCAATACACTGTCTGCTACAAACAACACTGGATGTAAATGTAAATGTAAATGTAATTTATTTACCCACATAGCACCTATGAGCTCAGGAGCTCGTTCAAACGTGCATATGCGTTCCAGATCAAATTAGAATTTAGAATGTTGGTTTTTAAGGAGAAAGAAAAACCGGAGTACCCAGAGAAAAACCTCTCGAAGCAAGGAGAGAACCAACAACAAACTCAACCCACATATGACGGCGGGACCGGGAGTTGAACCCGGGCCACATTGGTGGGAGGCGAGTGCTCTCACCACTCTGCTGTCATTTTACCACCTTCACTTATGCTAAAATGGGGCATATTCGATGCCTCAAGGCTCCTAAACCAACACAAATTGAAATTCACATGCGATGAATATCAAGTGGGCAAAGTCTGAACTAGAATTTTTTGTTGGTCTTATATCAGCAGAATGACCTTATTAAGGTGCCTATCACCCCTAGAAAGTTATTTTCAGAATCAACTCTATGTACATTGAATAGTTGAATGGTAAAATATTTCTTGTTTTGAACGTTGCATTTGTAAGTTATAGAGATTTGAATTTACAAAATGCTAATTAGATGACGTCAACCCGGGAATTTTCCATTATTTCTACGCCAATTTACAATGCACAGTTTACAGCTTGAGGATAATTAATTTGATAAATACTAAAAATGAACTGTGGATAGTCAATTGATTCATAAAAAATATTACTTGGAGGTGAAAACAAGTAGTTGTATAATAAGTGATTCCCGGGTTGACGTCATCTAACTAGCATTTTGTAAATTCAAATCTCTATAACTGACTAACACGACATTCAAAACAAGAAATATTTTACCATTCAACTATTCAATGTACATAGAGTTGATTCTGAAAATAACTTTCTAGGGGTGATATGCACTTTAAGTCATGCTAACTCTTTTGATCATACTACATGTTTCGCAATCAACTTAAATTTCCAAACTTATCCGTTTCGTTTTGAACTTATACTTTCTTGTTTTCTAGGTTCGAACAGCACCATGGAACACTACCCGAGCGTTCATTTCTGCGATGAAAGGAAAATGTCAGCTGGCTGTGACTGGATCTGCGGACCCCACCGGGTGTGGGGAGGGATTTTCGTACGTCAGAGTACCTAATAAACCCATGGCAAGCAAGGTATCGAATCCTTGTCAACGATTTAACCCTTTTAAAATCCCAAGAGTGCCAAAAATCAAAATTCAAGAAAAATCATAAATTTCATTTTGTAAAATTTTGAAAAACAAATGGTACCATGCAAAAGTACTGCTGAAGAGGTTTCATTTGAATGGTCACACCATAGGATTTCATCCACAGGCTCAAAAGTTAGAACAAATGGTACCATGCAAAAGTACTGCTGAAGAGGTTTCATTTCAATAGTCATACCATAGGATTTCGTCAATAGACTCAAAAGTTAGAACTACACTACAAGACTTGTTTTGATTATATGTTTATTGTTTGTTTTGTTCAGGAGGATTCAACTACCAGCTCACCTCAAATAAGAAAACAGAAAACAGTGACAGGGACAGACGCTGATCTGAGAAGATTGTCTCTTAAACAAGCCAGACAGGTGTTACGAAACTTCAGAGTCTCGGATGAAGAGGTGGGGTTTTTCAGTACCAACACGTGTAAAATCTTGCTAAAAGAAGACGAACACTTAGCTATTCAGCTTCTTTTCAGGCAGGCAACTCAAATAAAGAAACGAATGTTGCAAATTTGAAGATTACAGGTTAAAAATCCCAACTGACAGGAGGCAAAGCAGTTAGTCATTTTACAAGCGTGGTCGAGGAATTGAAGTCGGGTCTATTGTGGGACAACTCCTTCTTGTGGTCAGAGCGGACTTGACTTCATGACCTCCAGGTTTCAAGTTCACCGCCCTGACCTGTCGGTCTAGCTGCTTCCTTAATGTTTCCTTCTTCCGTAGGAAATCAGAAATTATGAAAAGCTACATGTTTTTGTTTGTTTGTTTTTGTACAGATTCGCAAGCTTTCCAGATGGGAAGTTATACACGTTGTTCGTACCATGTCCACAGAGGCGGCCAAGTCTGGAGAAGAAGGTGCAACCAAACTTCTCTTTTTTAAATTGTACTAAAGGCAGTTTTACTCAGAAACTTTTCTGTGCAACATTCTTTTTAAATACCATTGATAATTCTAGGTATGAGCAAGTTTGCCCGAGGTTCGAGGTTCACTATTGCTGAGCATCAAGAGCGCTACAAAGAAGAATGCCAGAGGATATTTGACTTACAGAACAGGTAACAGGATCATTTTATCCTTTCCTTTCTGGATTCAAACTGTTGGCGTTGTTCATTGTGCAGTACGAGATGGTTCTAACTTTCGAGTTTGCACAAAATCCTACAGAGTGACAACTCAAATGAAAGCTACTGAGCAGTACTTTCCTGTGGTACTGTTTATTATGTTGTACAAGGTGGTTCTAACTTTTGAGTCTGTGAATGAAATCCTAAAGTGTGACCATTCAAATGAAAGCTACTGAGCAGTACTTTCCTGTGGTGCTGTTTATTATGTTGTACAAGGTGGTTCTAACTTTTGAGTCTGTGGATGAAATCCTGAAGTGTGACCATTCAAATGAAAGCTACTGAGCAGTACTTTCCTGTGGTGCTGTTTATTATGTTGTACAAGGTGGTTCTAACTTTTGAGTCTGTTAGTGAGATCCTAAAGTGTGACCATTCAAATGAAAGCTATTGAGCAGTACTTTCCTGTGGCACTGTTTATTATGTTGTACAAGGTGGTTCTAACTTTTGAGTCTGTGGATGAAATCCACAGATGAAATCCACAGAAGTGTGTGGATGAAATCCACAGAAGTGTGACCATTCAAATGAAAACTACTGAGCAGTACTTTCCTGTGGTGCTGTTTATTTTGTTGTTTAATGTGCTTGTAACGTTTGGTTCTGTGAATGAAATCCTAAATGTGACCATTCAATGAATGATCTCGAACAATACTTTTAGTTTTAATGCTCTTTTTTACAGTTTTTTGGCAAGTTAAATTGTTGCCGACTTGTTTTTTTGTCTTCTCCAGAGTTTTATCATCAACCGAAGTCCTGTCTACAGATGAAGAGAGTAGCAGTGACGAAGGCAGTGATATTGATGAGTTGGGTAAAAATCTCGAAAGCATGTTGGCCAACAAGAAAACCAGCATGCAGGTCAGCATTCAAATTATCCTTACTAGTTGCCAAATGAACTGTAACACATCTTGGGGAATTTTTTTTCCTGAATCCGTGGGTCATTTCTGAGATGATCATGCTCTTAAGACGCAGAGATTTGAGAAATGTCAAGGATTGCACGCAGCAGGGGGGGGGGGGGGGGGGGGGGGGGCACGTTACTCCATGATAGGCATCACAAAGTGTCCCAATCTGTAAAAGTTCACCATAACATATGAAGTAATACGAAAATGTCAAGTAACTATGTCAAATATGAAGTATATGTTAAACAATACTTGCGTGCTATTCTGGACATATCAGTAAGTGACTGTGTGCACATAGACAAGGCATTTGTTATGACTGTGGGATGAGAAAAAGAGAGCTTCGAAGAGAAACGAGGAGAAAATGTCGAAGACAGTATGAAGGTTATGAAAATGAAGGTAAATGTGTCAAATTCTCTCTTGTCTAGTGCGTGATATTTCGATCAAGAATCATTTATTTTAAATTTTGAACACTTCATCTGGAAGTTAGAAAGATGAAATTAAATTGCCAATAGTACACTTCATTTCTTCTTTCTAAGGCGGAAGGTTTTGCTCATTATCATACACTGTTGGTTTTTATAACTATTATTTATAACGATATAGACCGATATATGTTTTCCTTATTGGTACCTGGAATAAATATAATTAGTATATACTGAAACAGTGGATAGCATAGTTGGCGCGCTCTGATTGGCTACTGAAACTCGGAATAGCAAGTGCTATTCACCTCCCAGCAATTTGCGCGCGAAAATTGTAATCGTTGACAGGAATAAATGAGTTAAAAAGCATCATTTTCGTTATATTATCTCACTGTTTCAGTATATAATAAAACAACTATTCACCTCAGTGGAGGTGGGTAGTGGTGGATATTTACCACCACTACCCACCTCCACTTCGGTGAATAGTTGTTAATTATCTCAGAGAAATGGTCACCCGAGTTTGCTTCTCCGAGCAAAGTTGGTTCTGAAACTTCTTTAATAAATGAATATGAAGTTGTTTGTATGTGAGTGCGTGGCTTAGAAGTATTTTTTTTTCTTTAGCTCACTCACGAGGAAGAAGAAGCCGAAAGAAGAGAACTTCAGAAGTTACTCAGTGAAGACAAACCCAGTAAAGATTCCGTAAGTGAAAACAGCCTTTTAATCATTTGTACTTTTCCTCTACTGTTCGCACCACGCCCCCACCTCCCAACTGTGAAAACGCGAAACTGTCATACCTGTATTGACGTCACAGCCGACTATCCCCAGTCCTTCTTCTTGCGCACGATAGCTAGCTAAATAGCTAAATCACGGAGAAGACATATCGATATCGAAAAATGTTTTTCGATTTCCTGATCAGAACACCATGTAGATTCGATCAAGCAAATAAAAAAACCCGTCATATACACTTTAAACGTCTTGCTATTGTCCATTCCAATTCAATAGGCAAACCAGCGTCAAAGCAGAGTAGCATAAAAAATTCACCCTCGTTACCACACGCCCGTGAATAAAAAGGCCGGAAATTCATTCTTATTTCTCTTTTTTTTTTTTCTCAACAGAATGGCAAGTCTTCAGGTAAGAGTGACTTACTTTTTGTTTATTTACGGTAAACTTTTTTAAACGCATTGCACTAATTGTTTTCTCCGGCGGAAACCATGTGCGGAAAGCTAATACAGTTTGAGTTTTTCATTTTTTTTAGCTGAATATTTCAGCGGCAGAAAATTTTAGGAAAAGTAATCTTATTCCCCGAATTTACTAGCTTCTTTGTCCCTTCTGAAAATCATACCTGACTTTATTTCGTACCCAAAACGACGCTTTTTAGAGCGGCTTTCATTTGAGTGTCGTAAAACCAAAACCAAAGTAATTACTCTGACCAATCACAGCAGTCGTAAACAATCCAATGAACCAATCAGAGCTCGAAGGAAATACATGTCTGCGGCGCCAAGCGCGGGAAAACGCGTGCGAGCAAGTAACGATTGGTTTTGCTTTTACTTCTGATTGGTTGAGAAAGTGGCGCGAGATTTTTTAGCCAATCACAATGCGTAGCAATGAAAAACCAAAGCAATTATGAAATTACTTTCCGACACAATTGAAAACTGCTCTATCCGTCCGAAAGCAAAACGCTTTAAATGTTTCGATGTTACGAAAGTTTGAGAACACTAGTTTTTTATTTAATTCATTACGAATTTTCAAGACGGCTTAGGCCTTTCGAACAGGTTTCCTCCGAAACGAATGGTTGGGTGCTTCTGATGAGATTCAAGCAATTTTGGGTGTGCTCTAAGGTTTATTCATTTATCATTTAATGTTGCAGGCGAAAAGGGTGGAAAAGAAGGACTTAAAAAAGACAGTAGAGGGGATGAGGATGAAACAGCTTCAGTGACAAGCTATGAATCATCAATGGTACTAAAGTACAAACATGGTTTATTATAATTCAACACATTGATACACTGCCCAAATATGATCAAAAAGTTATTGATATATGCTATGTCTACATGACGTATATCCAACGATGGCGGCAAATTTCGCATTTTGACAAGAGAATGTAAAAATGACGGACCGGCTTCGATATTTTTTCTTCAATTTGTGCTTTGTTATCAATGTGTTGAATTATAAAACTATTATAGCGCGAAAGCGCGCGTGATATCGCCTAATTCTTAGCCGACGAGGCGGTAGACCGAGTCGGCTAAAATTAGGCGATATCACGCAAGCTTGAGCGCTATAATAGTTAAATATTAGTCTGTCAGTATCGCTCACCAACAAGATTCAATCCTGAATTGAGTTTTAATTTAGGCGATTTTAGAGAAGTGTATTTTACTGCCGTGGAGTGGAAACACAAGTAATCAAGCTCATTATTTTGACAATGAATAGTTCAAACTATGAAAAGCGCGGGAAATTTGCGTGCGCCGAACGTTGCTCGTTTGAGTTTGGCATCTGATTGGTACAGAAAATAATGTCAATCTCTGATTGGTCAGAGCAGTCTGCACGTGAACCTACAACGCAACAAATGCTCACAAACTGCAAACCAAAGCAGGCACCTCACTACTGTCAAAAAAATGAACAAAAAATGAAATTTAAGCTTAGATATATACTTTTTGGTTTCTGTTTTGTCAGGTTGGCCGCCGTCTTCGCATCCGGCGAACATTTAAAACAACAGACGGGAAGGAATTTGTTCGAATAGAACTCGTTAAAAACCAGGCAGTTATTGATGCCTACCTCAAGTTTAACAAGGACAAGAATGTCAAGTACTCTATTCTTATCTATGCTTTTTGTCGTGCATTTCTCAAAGCCTGAAAACATTATGATGGAATCTTACTTTTTTCTTTGTTGTGATTCTCACAGAGCCCAGTTTGCAAGCGTAGATGAGGTTCACAAGGAGGAAATTAGAAGGGAAAAGAGAAGGTAATGTCGGCATGCGATTGCAAGATCCTTATGTCAAGATCGAAAACACAAAAACGCCAAAATCGTAAAAAACCGGATGAAATGGGGTGTCAGTAAAACGCGGGGTCGGGGCCGGGGTCGGGTCGGGGTGGGATTAGGTCTAGGATTAGGTATGAGATAAGGCATAGTGTTAGGATTAGGTAAATCGATAATATTTAATTGGTGCAATCATTGTCAATAAGTTTTTTCGCTTTCTCATTGGCTAACTGATAACAATAAAGAAATTTCATTGGCTAAAAAATTGACAGGATAACATATTGCATAAATTAAAAGTTTTTGTGTCTGTACTCTTATTGATGATAAAAATTGACCAATCAGCATGCGAGAATAACTTCAGTTATTGTAAAACTTGGTTGTGTATTTAGTTTGATACTTCGGTCTGTGTTTTGGCAGATACTACACACGGACATTTAACGAGTTGCGTTGTGTTTATCCAAGCACCGCAGGGGCGGAGAAAAATGCAAGCAATAAAGTAAAATGCCCTCGCCGTGTATATATTATCTGCCAAAACACCGAATAAAGGAATTGGTTTATTATCCCACCGCATTTTCCTTTTGTACCAGCATCTATAGAACAGTTTTCATTTGAGTGTCGAAAAACCCAAACCAAAATAATTAGTCTAGCCAATCTCATCAGACACCGATAATCCGATGAACCAATCAGAACTCGAAGCAAATACATGTCGCCGTGTAAACGCATGCGAGTAAAGGCCCATTTACACAGGCGATTTTTTTTGCAATTTTTGTCGCTCGCAAGTTGCATCTTCAAATCGCATGTGTAAACAGGTGGTGATTTCAGTGCGATTTGGGCGCGATTAGTCGCGCGATGTCGCAGAGGTTTGGAACATGTTCGAAAACTGATGCAACTTGGCGGCGATTTTGGGGCAATCGCAGCAAATATCGCACCCGAATCGCACAGGAAATCGCCGCTTGTTTACACTTGCGACAAAAGTTGCATTGGAGAGCGCGACAAAAATCGCATCAAAACTCGTATGTGTAAACGGGCCGTAAGTCATGATTGCTTTTGGTTTTCCTTTTGATTGGTTGAAAAAAGGGCCCCAATCACAACAGACACAGACAATCCAATGAACCAATCAGAGCTCGAAGCAATTACATGTCGGCGGCGCCAAGCGCGGGAAAACGCGTGCGGGCAAGTCACGATTGGTTTTGGTTTTACTTCTGATTGGTGGAGAAAGTGGCGCGAGATTTTTTAGCCAATCACAAAACTTAGCAATGCAAAACCAAAACAATCACGAAATTACTTTTGACTCTCAATTAAAAACCGCTTTATGTCTTTTTGCTATTTATACAGTGTAATACCCTCGTATATTATTATACTCTGGCTGTGACCACCCTTAGTGCCATACATTGTTCATGAGTGGGGTGGGCGAGATGAGATCAACAATGGGCCGATAGCGGCTGCCTGAGGCGCCTTCATAAGCTGACGTCCGATCTCATTCTCATAAGTGTATGTAAAGCGCCATGAGACATGTGATATGTGCGCTATATAAGTCTCTATTATATTATATTATATTGTATTTTACGTGTTCTCTTGCCCTTATACCGTAAAATGATGCAGTTGTGGAATAATAAAAACAAAAATTCTAAATAACTTTGCTCAACATTTCACGAGCACGTCGAACTCTTGGCCTTCCGCAAAGTTGGTTATCTTAGTCACCGCACCCTATGCTGGCCTGTTTATTTTGCTTTTTTATGCTTTCTTTTTGATTATAAGTTTTCAATTTGAATTTTAGGATTCAAGAACAGTTACGAAGGATTAAACGAAACCAAGAAAAGGAAAAGCTACAACCAGTAAAAAAGAAGAAAGAAAAGCCTCCTAATAATGTAAGTTTGCTGTGGAAATGTGCCCCTAAAACTCTTCCCTGTTTATTATGCTATACAGTGTGTTTCTAACTTTTGAGTCTGTGGATGAAATCCTGAAGTGTGACCATTCAGCTATTGAGCAGTGCTTTTCTGTGGTGCTGTTTATGCTGCACAAGGTGGTTCTTACTTTTAAATCTGTGGATAAAATCCTAAAGTGTACCCATTCAAATGAAAGCTACTGAGCAGTACTTTCCTGTGGTGCCGTTTACGCTGTACAATGTTGTTCTTACTTTTTAGTTTGTGGATGAAATCCTATAGATAAAAGCTATTGAGCAGTCCTTTCCTGTTGTACTGTTTATGCCGTACAAAGTGGTTCTAACTTTTGAGTCTGTGGATGAAATCCTAAAATGTGACCATTCAAATGAAAGCTACCGAGCAGAACTTTCGCCTGGTGTTATTAGGTTTGGAATATTTTAGAAAGCGGAACAGTATTTTGTTTCTTGGCCCCTGTTACAAGTCTTGGCTTGCTTTGCACATTTGTACTTTTTTAGTTGAAATGCGGGGCGTGTGGAGCGATCGGTCACATGCGAACAAACAAAAACTGTCCAAACTACCAAGAAGCTAACCCTGGGTCTGTAGCAGTGGCCATGACGGATGAGCAGGTGGCTGAGGAAGAACTTAACATGCCTCAAGATGATTTAGTGAAAGTAGAAGGAACAAAGATTACCCTTGGAAAGGCATTCCTCGATCAGTAAGTTATACCGTAACATTTCCTAGGGAATTGGATAAAATTTAAGTCTTCGCTTTTCACGGTTTAGTTTTAAAGGTTTGGTGGTTCGATGGTTCGATGGTTCGAATACGTGGTCTTTGACCTTATGTTGTGTTCTTGGATCAAAAACGTTTGCTTAGGGCCTCTATTGATAACAGTTTTTGGCATTGTGCATACTGAATGAGTTACCGGCCCTATTAAAATAAAAGGTAGTTTCTTGGTGTTGCGGATGGTGTGATCACCAAATGACGTAAAACAAAAGATTCAAAAGACACTGAACAATACCCACACCATAACACAAAAGCTTACCAACAATGGCTTCCGCAACACCAAGAAACACGCAAATAAAGGCATCTAATGTAATCTTCAGCTATGTCTCTTTCCACCTGCTATACATGTAAATGGATGCCGTTGGGGAGCTGTTGGGGCGAAGTGCACAAAATGCTGGAGGTTATTTTTCGATGTACCAGCATCCCATCCCAGGGAAGGATTAGTACTTCCCTTAGATGCTTTATGTTACAGAAAAAGGAGCTAAGCGGCGTCAGAGTAAGGCAGTTGGGCGCTGGGCTTCACTTAACTTACATTTACTATTCCTTTTAAGATTTTTTCTATCGAAAATTCACCATGTATGTGTAACTTTATTTCAGAACGAATGAGTTAAAACGGAAATCACTTGTTCTGCGCTTCCCGAAAGAATCTGGTGAGAAAGCAATTTACTTGTTATGTTTTTCGTGTTGATTAAGCTAACTCAACAAATTATATTTATGGATTTATTATATGATCATGTTTATTCATTCATCTTCATTAGTTCGAAAGAAGAGGCGTTCAGGAGTGATGCATTGTGATTATTTAAAGGTAAAAATCTGATTAGCAGGATATTGACTCATAGTCTGAAGTGTCTACCCACGGGGGAGGAGGGTGGAGACCCACGGGGGAGTTAGGGCGAGGAGACGACCGACACTCAGACTAATTGAGTCACGACCTGTATTTCCCCGCGTAATGGCGTCTGAGTAATTTAAGTGTCGTAAAACCAATCTGGTCAATCCAATCAGAACTCGTAGCAAATACAGAAAGCGGGCGCCAAGCGCGGGAAAACACGTGCGAGCAAGTCACGATCGGTTTTGGTCTTACTTCTGATTGGTTGATAAAGTGGTGCGAGATTTTTTTAGCCAATCACAAAGCGTAGCAATGCAAGACCATAGCTATCACGCGCTCTATGGTATGACTACTCAAATTAAACCTCTTCGTACTTTTGCATAGTACCATTTGTTTTTCAATTGTTTTTTTCAAAATGAAATTTGTGGTTTTTCTTGAATTTTGATTTTTGGCGCTCTTGGGAGTTAAGGGTTCAAACCAATCAGTAGTTGGTAATACTACGTACTCAATATGGAATCAGTTTCCCAGTTCTTTACTGAGATATTTTGTCATGGGAGAATGCAATGAGTCCATTTAAGAAGTCTGTTTGCTTCGATCAATTGAGGATATGTCTCAACTCTATTTTCCATCCTCTTTTGTAGAAACCTCGCAAATCGATCAACCGTCGTCGAGCCAATCCTGAGGTAAGTGCGTGTTTATCGATTATGAGCCGAAGAAATTTCGACTTCTTTCTTTCGAGGGTTCTCGGATGACAAGTTTTGGACAAAGATTTTTTTTCGGTATTTAACTTGTTTTGTTGTGTTTTAGGTGGCTTTACAAGTTGTCTTTGAAGGAATTCTAAACAGAATGAAGGACGTTGACGATGTAAGTAGAAATTCGTTTTTATCGTATTTTTATGGTTCTTTTTTAACAAACGCTCTCCTAGTCTTTGTAAACCTTTGAAAGTAATGATTATTTAAAAGAATAAAGACATTAGAAGCGCTCTTTTGTGAATATTTTTAACATTTTGGTTTACAGACGTGGCCGTTCCACCAGCCTGTCTCAGCGAAGACTGTTCCAGATTATTACAGGATTGTCAAAATTCCTATGGATCTACAAACCATGCGAGAGGTGCGCACTACAACATTTTTTCTTACTACTTCATACCTTTAGATAGTCACTTTCAAACTAGCAAATACGACAGTAGGGTTGCTCCTCTTCCGAACCTCTAATTTCATTGGACATGGATAACCCGCAGCTCTATTGTTTTCAGGGCTAGGATCCATTGTTCTGTTGTTTGTTCTATTGTTTTCTTAGCGAATCATGTGAGGCGTTTGGAAAGGTGCAACCCGACCTAATACGGAAACGAAATAAACCGATCAGAACTCGAAGTAAAATCATGCAACCGTTGCCAAACGCGGGAAACCATGCAACCGGTTCCATGCGCGGGAAAACATGTTATCAGTAGTGTCAAGCATGGAGAAACATGTAACCGGCCCAAAGCGCGGGAAAACGTGTCACCCGTGCCAATCGCGGAAAAATGTGCAACTGGTTCCAAGCGCGGGAAAGTAAGCGTAACCCCGGGTAACGGTTGTTTGATTGATTGCGGGCAATACAGCATGTTTGCTTTTATTGCTTAGAATACGTTGCGTCAAGTTTTGGAGCTACGAGTAAACACACAGTCCCTTTTAAATTTTGCTCTTTTTTACCGATTTGTTTTCTTCAGAACCTTCGAAAGTGTCAATACCTATCAAGGGAAGCGTTTCTTGAACACGCCAGCTTGATTGTCTCAAACAGCGTTTTGTACAACGGTAAGTCTAGTCTAAAAATGGATGCGTAACTAGGGTGAACATGATAAAAATGTAAAAACGTTCTCTGGCTAAAACGGTTTCAAATCAAAGGCTCCTATGAGCCAACCAACCTTCGGACCTTCCCGTCTTGTACGGGTTTTGCTATTCAAGTTTTAGTAAAGATTTACAACACAAGGACCTTGATTGTATCTTGGAATGTCTTTGGAAAAAAACTTCAGACAATCTTCGAAAGATTTTCCAAAACATATTTCAAACCAATGGCTTTTACCCTTTCACTCCCAGAGTTAAGTATGGAATCATGATGTAGTTCTAACTTTTGAGTCTGTGGATGAAATCCTATGGTGTGACCATTCAATTGAAACCTCTTCAGCAGTACTTTTGCATGGTACCATTTGTTCTAACTTTTGAGTCTGTTGATAAAATCCTATGGTGTGACCATTCAATTGAAACCTCTTCAGCAGTACTTTTGCATGGTACCATTTGTTCTAACTTTTGAGTCTGTGGATGAAATCCTATGGTGTGACCATTCAAATGAAACCTCTTCAGCAGTACTTTTGCATGGTACCATTTGTTCTAACTTTTGAGTCTGTGGATGAAATCCTATGGTGTGACCATTCAAATGAAACCTCTTCAGCAGTACTTTTGCATGGTGCCATTTGTTCTAACTTTTGAGTCTGTGGATCAAAACCTATGGTGTGACCATTCAAATGAAACCTCTTCCACAGTACTTTTGCATGGTACCATTTGTTTTTCAATATTTTACAAAATGAAATTTAGGATTTTTCTTGGATTTTGATGTTTGGCACTCTTGGGAGTTAAAGTGTTAAAATAGAGATTTCTCCGAGGCGTCTTTATGTCAATTTTTCTTTTTAATAATTTAAATAATAATGATAATTTATTGACTTTTATGGCGCAAATTCTATATAAATATTTTCAAACGCCCCTTGACAAAATAACTTACAATAAAAGGGAAATAACATACAAAAATACATCCTAAATATAAATGCGATTATGGTGCTTTCCACTTTTAGGAGCTAACCACGCCTACACTGCTTCAGCACAGAAAATGTTGGAGATTTGTAACAAGACTTTGAACGAGGTCAGTGTATTCAATAATAGTCTTCATTATAAAAACAACTTAAAAATATACGTCTAAGTTTAAAATGCTATAACCTATGAACAAGATCCTTTTTGAAAGAAAATTGGGGAGCGCGGATTGAGAAGGGGGGAAGGGTGGGGGGAAGGGTTGGGAGGAGGCGGCGACACTCTCTTCCCCTCCCCAATCCGCGCTTGGCTCGCCGATTTTCTTTTAACCCAATTCCACCTAAAAGAAGCCTGTTCACAGGCTAAAAATGCTAATATCTGTCTAGTAAAACTTGGCGGCAAATCGCAGCAAATATCGCACCTGATTTAGTCACACACAGAAGTCTCCGCAAGTTTATATTTGGAACAAAAGTTGCATAAGAGAGCGCGACAAAAATCGCATCACAAATTGCGTGTGTAAAATTAACTCATCTTTCTGCTACTTATCTGATTTACTTTTGAATATTTTGAGTCACTAAATATTAAACCTTTTTTTTGTAGAAGGAAGACGAGATTATTCAGTTGGAGAAAGAGATAAACCCGTTGCTTAGCGACGATCCACAGGTAACCTTGTGATCACGTGAAATTCTCCCTACTTGAACGGAGACTGAAAAACCGATCATCCGTTCATGTAGCGTGGTTGTAACTTTGGAGTCTTTGGATGAAATCCTAACTGACTTCTTGATTGATTGATAGATTGATTGTTGTTGTTGTTGAACTCGACAGATTGCCTTTTCTTTCATCCTGGAAAATCTTGTCGCACAACTAAAAGCTTTGCCAGAGGTAAGAAGTCTTTTTCATTGCAACAAATAACGCTCTGTTTTGTTATTTGTAGACAAAATAAATCTCTATTCTAAAATCACTATATATTATGAAGCGACATGATATTGAAAAAGGAATAACAGCTTTTGGTTAAAGCCGTGCATTTGGCTTCGAGTTGTCTGCCGTTCTTCTCTCGCTCATGCTGTTATTTGTGGTTGTTTTCACTTTGCAGAGTTGGCCTTTCCAGAAGGCAGTGTCAGCCAAGCAAGTTCCTGATTATTATGATGTAGTTAAGACGCCAATTGATCTTCTTACCATAAGACAGGTAAAGTGAACAAGGCCTCTACAATGGCCACGCCAGTAAACCAGATGAGTGTTCAACAATTAAACAACTTTAATGTCCGGCAACCATGATAGCTCCCTGAGTACACGTGCTTTGGAAAAAAATACTATGCGTGCGAATACCCGGTATGTACTTGGTGTATCCCTTATTATTTTGTATTTAAACACTTAGTTTTTATTTCAGAAGAAAAAGAAGATAAAAACAGCAGAATAGGGAATCGAACCCAGGCCGTATGATCTACTCCATGCACACTATCCACTACACCACCGAGGACTAGCTGCCGGAAATTGTAATTTTTAAGAGATATAAGATAATATGCTGTTAGCCCAGACCATATATAAGAACTAACCCTTTCGATACACTAGAAATACTGGAATCAGTGCTTAACCCTAAATACTAAAATCAGTGCTTCAATCCTAGATACTGTAATCCGACCCTAAATTACACTGCAAAATATCTAAATACATTACAGTAAGGGATACATGAAGTACCATACATTATGATCAGGGATACACCAAGTACCTAGGGAATACCCGGATGTAGTACCACTGACCTATTAACATTACAGCCTCCGTTGAAATCATCAACATTAGAGATGGTGTGGTGGTGGGAGCGCTCGCTTCTTACCAATTTGACCCTGGGCCCGGTCGCATAAAGCAACTTTAACATAAGTAGAGTTTATTACCAAAGGATTTTCTTGTGCTCTCTCAGGGTTCTCTCTCAGTGCTCGCTTCTTACCAAAATTAGAGATGGTGTGGTGGTGGAAGCGCTAGCTTCTTACCAATGTGAACCTGGGCCCGGTCGCATAAAGCAACTTTAACATAAGTAGAGTTTATTACCAACGGATTTTCTTGTGCTCTCTCAGTGCTCTCTCTCAGTGCTCTCTCTCAGTGTTTATTTTTATCGTTAATCGGCCCTCGGCCAATAGCTCCGCAAAGGCACGAGAGGAAAACTTTCGATAACCAGGGCTTGCCTTGAAAACCCTGCACTTATCTTATGGTTGTTTTATCCAACCGGGCCCTGGGGTGCGTTCAGTTCTCAAAGGTCCCGAAAACTTTTCGGGCCCAAGAAACTTTATTTTGTGCACAATGTTTGTAACAAAAATTCAGTTTTTGTTTATTTTAAAACCTAGAAATAATATTTTTAGTTGATGAAAAACGTCGGGTAGGTTTGCGGCCGGCTAAACACTAAAGCAGAAACGAGTTTAAAAAATAGCATTCGGGCCCGAAATGTCTTCGGGAGTTTTAGCTAGAAACGCACCCCTGGCGTGTGTTTCTCAAACTCCCAAAAACGTTTCGGGCCTCACCGCCTGAAAGATATTTGTTAGATTCATTTTCTATCAAGTGACGGTGAAGGTTTTCGCTCACAACCGCCTTCACAGGGCAAATTAAAATATGCAAAACGTCCACCACTGTGTGTAATATGAAGTGTCCAAGGTCCGAGTCACGTGCATTTCTGGACATAAGTGAATTTCTAAACTGATTTCTCTCTTATTTCACTCCATATACAGCAAGTGCAGGGGCACGCCTACCAAAACAGAGACGAGTTTATGGAACACGTACGAATGATGCACAGGAACAGTGTCATCTACAATGGTATGCTGACATTACACTAATATATTCACATTGATTCAAAAGGCACTCTGTGACTCTATGCATAAGCCATAGAGTGGGAGTGAATTTGTGGAGAAAGCCGACGTCGCTGAAGGGAAGGAGGGCGAGGAGAACCAACCCCTGTGCTCAATAGTAGACTTAACCCTTAAAATCAATATTCAAGAAAAATTCCAAATTGTATTTTATGAAATAGTGAGGGGAAAATAGTACCATACAAAAGTACTGCTGAAGAGGTTTCATTTGAATGGTCACACCATAGGATTTCATCAACAGACTCAAAAGTTAGAACAAATGGTACCATGCAAAAGTATTGCTGTAGAGGTTTCATTTGAATGGTCACACCATAGGATTTTGTCAACAGACTCAAAAGTTAGAACAAATGGTACCATACAAAAGTACTGCTGTAGAGGTTTCATTTGAATGGTCACACCGTAGGATTTTGTCAACAGACTCAAAAGTTAGAACAAATGGTACCATACAAAAGTACTGCTGTAGAGGTTTCATTTGAATGGTCACACCATAGGATTTTGTCAACAGACTCAAAAGTTAGAACAAATGGTACCATACAAAAGTACTGCTGTAGAGGTTTCATTTGAATGGTCACACCATAGGATTTTGTCAACAGACTCAAAAGTTAGAACAAATGGTACCATACAAAAGTACTGCTGTAGAGGTTTCATTTGAATGGTCACACCATAGGATTTTGTCCACAGACTCAAAAGTTAGAACAAATGGTGCCATGCAAAAGTACTGCTGAAGAGGTTTCATTTGAATGGTCACACCATAGGATTTTGTCCACAGACTCGAAAGTTAGAACTACACTACATGTCTCCATAATTGACTCTGAGAGTGAAAGGGTTAATAGACTTGTTATTATGTCTTACGAACAGACTATGATTAGTGTTAGGGTTTTTGTTCTTATGTTGTCTTCACTAGCAATTGACGCAGCAAAAGCATAAGCATAAATACAAGCAAAATAACCTTCGTAGCTGGCAGGATTGTTCGCGCAATGACTTATCTTTGTGGTTATGCTTATGATCAAGTCGCTTGTGAAAAGCAGTCTTTAACCGGATGAATAGAACTCATATAACTGCCCTGCTCCGTCTAATACGATATAGTCGTTAAAACCTTTGCTATCTTTTAACAGGTGAATCTCATGATTTTTCTAAGATGGCCGAGAAGTTGGTCCAGTTTTGCGAAGATTTCCTGAAGGAGGTAAGCATCACGAAAAACTAACTCTTGTTTAGACCCTTCCGAGTAAAATTAAAGTTTGTAACTCCGCTTTAGTAAAACGGTGCATACCTTTGACAAGTTTACATTGACTATTTTTTAGGTGGGGGGGGGGGGGGGGGGTGGGGGATTTCAACTTGTCAGCCAGTCAGATTGAAGCAGCAATAAACACTGCGCGTAGACATCGGAAGGAAATAGGAGACGTGAATTTGTGTGCTAGCTAAATAAAATAAATCAACTTTGTTTAGCGAGGGTGACTCTTAACAGTCATGCGACTGACCAACCTGTGGCCGTCGAATTCCAGGTCGAATTGGAATTCAGAAATTCACCTAGCTTTCATCTAGTATAATAACAGGTTTTCTTTGTATTGCTAAAGCTAAATACCTTCGCAGGGTTACCTCATTTGGTAGAGGGCTGGTCTGCTAAGCGGGAGGTCGCGGGTTCGATCCCCGGCCGGACCAATACTCAGGATCTTAAGAAACTGAGGACGATGGTGCAACCTTTGCTTTTGGGTGTCAGTAAAACGCGGGGTCGTGGCCGGGGTCGGGGTGGGATTAGGTCTAGGATTAGGTATGGGATTAAATATAATCCGTTTACCTAATCCTAACACTATGCCTAATCCCATACCTAATCCTAGACCTAATCCCACCCCGACCCCGACCCCGCGTTTTACTGACACCCTTTGCTATGATATCTGCAAATGGTTAGACCTTCACGTGGCTCGGATGACCACGTAGAAATGGCGGTCCCGTCTCCCATGGGGGACGTAAAAACAGAATCCTCAATTAGTACTTTCATGCTAAATACATTGACACTTAAATCGAGTGATTATTTTTTCTTTTGATTCCTTGTCATTCAGAACGACGAACAGTTAAGTAAATGGGAAAACGAAATCCTGCTTACTCCAGGAGACGACACGTCATCATATGCCGCCAGTCAGCCGCCTTCGGTCGCAGGACCAGAATGGTCAGCGGAGAACAGCATGGATGACTTCCCCGAAGGCTCCATGAAAGAGGAAGACAGTATGTTGGACGCGGAGGACCTGGACACTACTGGCGAGGAATATCGAGACTTCAGGGCAGAGTTAAGCACTCCTGTCTCGGCGGCGGATCAGTGTAAGTTATCTTAATGTTTAATGATTGGCTGTAAATTGTCATGTTCACCGCCAAGAACTGTGAAAATCAAAATTTAAGAAAAAGACGAAATTTCATCTTCTAAAATCCTGACAAACAAAAGGCAAACTCATCCCCAGGGCCTACTCCGCGTCCAAGATGGCGACGGGATGAACTCCCCCCCTTCCCCACCCCACCCCCTTCCCCACCCCACCCCACCCGGTCAAGGCTGCCGAAATACTCCAGGGATTTCTACTGAGGTTGAAAAAACAGTACCATAAAAAAGCTGTTGCCATTCATTTCAATTGTGGGCAAATATCTGGGGAAAGTTCTCCGTTAAATCTGAGCTTCTGAGTAAGCCATCCCTGTGCCATTGAAGAGGACAGGCATCAGGAAGCAGTGCGAGAAAGGGCGGGAAGAACTAGAATGTAAAAACTCTGTACGTTGTACTCACACCCTCCGAATATTCCAGGTTTTTTCTCGTCCATAATGTTTTTTTTCTCTCACTCTAGCTTCTCGCCTGGACGCCGATTTCGACGAAGAAGAAGAAGTTGACATCGAAGGCTACGACGATGAAGAAGGTGCTTCGCAAAGCTACACAAAACAGGATAGTCTTGGATCGCAACCGCAGTTCGAAAGCGAACAAGATTCTCAAGATATGAGTCAGTTTGGAAGTATTTTACTTCAAGATCTTGAGCACAGTGACAGTGAGAGCGATGAAGAAGATGACTTTCCGTTCGGCGATGGAGATGATGAAGAAGAAGAGGATATTGAGGAGGAGGAAGAGCAGGAGAACTTTTCTCCTGCAGGTGAAGAAAATAACGATTCCATGAACACGACGGAAGATATGTCCGGGGACGAGTTATGAGTTACGACAGAAATTCTTCCATCAACTACTACTAAGTCGAGTGCCTCAACGGCACAATAGCCCTGGGGCTTAAATGTGTTCATCGACACTTCCTAACTTGAGTTTTGACTTTTCTTTCTTATCCCATCTTTGTTTTAGTTTATCATTCTTTTCAGCCAGTCTAAAAGTCAAAATCCTCAAGTACAATGCCGGTGTTAATTAATCAATTGAATTTATAACTTGTGTTACAACTGTACCAGACAATGGTAAACCATCGCACGTGGTATTACACGCAGTTGCAAATACCCCGTTTCGCAAATACGGCAGCCATATTGATTTTGCCCCCAGGGCATCCAATAATTGTTAATTGAAAACAAAGGAATATATTAATTTAAATGGTCATTATGGGATGCCCTGGGTGCAAAATCAATATGGCTGCCGTATCTGCGAAACGGGATATTGGGGGCGGTACGCAGCTCTTACAAGGTCTTCTCTAATTGGCTGAGAAAACAATAGAGCTGCGTGATACCCAGGTCGAATGAAAAATCTACCTTTTTACGTAGTCGGATCAGCCTTGCAGTTTGTCGTTTATATTTGTTCATTTTTTGGCTGATTAGGTCTTTCGTAGATCCTACGTATCGTTTACAGCATTATCGTTTGCGGTCCTTTGCAGATTTTAGTTCTATTTTCATATTTTTTTTGGGACCGTAGGTCATTTATTGATCCGATATGCTGGCTCTTTTTCAGCATGGTTTTGTCCATGCGTTTGAATGTTAACATTGGCTTGCCATGTACATTCAGTTTTTGCGAGACACCATTGTGACATCTTGGGATGTCTTGTTCCCCGCAACACGTGATGTGGCACGCGTGATGCGGGTGACAAGTTGGTTCCAAGGTACGGAACTTGATATTGTGTACGGGTCATTGTGCAATCTATTTACGACTGCTTTCTTGTAGTTGTTCTTAGTTTGTCACAAGCTACACCGCGCTGACGAGCCCCAATACAAGGGCGAAACAGCTGTCCGCGGTTGCTACCCTGCTTTATCGGTTTCTGTCGCATTGGTGTCTCGCAAAATCTACCTTTTTACGTAGTCGGATCAGCCTTGCAGTTTGTCGTTTATATTTGTTCATTTTTTTGGCTTATTAGGTCTTTCGTAGATCCTACGTATCGTTTACAGCATTATCGTTTGCGGTCCTTTGCAGATTTTAGTTCTATTTTCGAATGAAATACACCGAATGCAAATATGGCGGCCGATTTATATTCTTTTATATGTATGTTAATTAGCCTGACTAGCCTCATTTTAGAGTAAATATTCTTTTGAACTTTGCACATGCAAACGAGGCCAGTCAGGCTAATTTACATACACATAAAAGAATAATAAATCGGCAGCCATATTTGCATTCGGTGTATTGGAGGTTCTAAAGAGCTGCGTGGTTACTGGATCATTGCACTCTATCCTCCTCACTCTTCCCCAGGTTCTGTGTGGGCAACACGGTATCCCCGTAAGAATAATAAATAGCATTACTTGCAAAGAGCAGCTTGAAATTATGGATATCATTAATTCAGGCCGCCACCGGGATGGTATCTTCCCGTGGTGCTTTGTTGCACCCTCACAGAAACAAGATGGCGACCGCGAAAGGGAGTAAAAGGGCGAAAAGTGCCAAAGAAGATTGGGGTTAGGTTAGGGTTAGGCTAACCCTTTTGGATACAGAAGCTCACGAGCTGGAAAAATTGTCACCGCGCCGTTGCTTTCTTATAATTTGAGTCTTTGTTCCAGTTCGTTCCACTTCGTTAAGTATGGCCTGAATTAATGATATCCATAAATTCATTATTCTTGAGGGGATATCGTGCTGGTGTGGGGCATTAGAGGAAATCCACTGAGCGAGGTGGGTGCAGATACAAGAGTAAAGTATTGCGTCAGCATTCATTTCACTCAGCGAATACAACCATTCCCTTCAGAGCTCCTGCAAAGGAGAAGTGTCCTCCTCTGAAATGGCTTGCAGTATTGCTGCAGAAGAAGTACCATAGGAATAGAGTAAAATCATGGATGCTACAACCCGTGCCCCCGTCATTTCTTGATGTCGAAATTTAACAAAACTTTACCAAGTGGCGTTCACTTGACAGAAATATATAAACGTAAAATGTAAATAAGTGTAAATAGCACCAACTGTTAATAAAAAGCGTTTTCTCTCATGTTGGAAAAAATATCGCAAGAGTGGTTGAGCCAGAGCGTTTAAAATTGCAATATTTGTATAATTTTAAAGATTGCCCTTCACTTTGGAAGGTAAGAGCCAGTTTACATGAATATCGAGATGAGCCGTTTCGTTCCGGGATGAGTGTCATTTTTTTTTTTTTTTTTTTTTAAATCGTTTACACGAGGGGTTTCATCCTGGGACGGAAGGCCGATGTTGATCTCAGCCGAGCGTAACGGACACAACAATTTTTTTCGCCAGTAAGAAATAAGTTCTACAAAGGGCCTGGTCGCACTACAGTCAAAAACAAAAATTAGCCCGTGCAAAAATTTCCATAAATTTGAAACCGCAAACGGGAGTTTAAAAAATTTGAGAACATTTTAGGGTCGCGCTGTCCGTCCATGCTGTCGAAAACATACGCGTAATGACAAAATCAAAAACATTCCATAAAAAGCGTGTCCCTCCGGAGCCGTTTCTTTTGTTTTCCTCGATTTTTTCAAAATCGGCCTGCCCCACCCATATACTACGGCGTCTTTGAAGTTTTGCCGGAATTTTCAAATTTTTTTTTCAAATTTGCGAAACACCGGTCGCATTAGGAAACGATGTGATGACAGATTCTTATCTTAAACAAAGACAAATTTGATCAAAATTACCCTAGTGCCACCAGGCCCAAATGCTCTAAAGAAGCTTGAGTGTTGACTTTCATCAACTGGTGAATTTGAACTTATTATAACAAAATGAGTTATTGAACTTTCATCACGGGAACATTTCATCCTGGTGCTTAGGTCAGGGATTAAATCATCCCGGGATGAACTTAAGGCCCGGACACACGCTCAAGCCCCAGAAGGACGTCGGACATCTTATTGAGACTTATACAACGGAGTATCTGGTTAGCTTTCAGTTGAGGTTGGGGGTAGCAGTTTTAGGACTAAGCAACCCGAGAAGCTAGGTGTTACAGTGGTACGGTAGGCTATGTAAGCCTAAGCCTAGCTGAGGTCACAGGTTCAATCCCGAGTGGGTATTTTAGATTTTCTTTTTTACACTTAGTTGTCGACATTACCTTGTATAAGTCTCAATAAGGTGTCCGACGTCCTTCTGGACGGTATGATTAAGGCACAACCCGGACACACGGTGCACTTTTGCGCGCAACGTCGCAAAAGTAGAACTCGATTCTACTTCTGCAACCGTTACCCGCAACGTTGCAAGAAAAGTTTCACAGTATGTCCGGGACTAAACGAAACCATGTAACTACAAAAGGGAAATGACCAGATACCGCCGAGATAAACTCATCTCTGAATGAAAACTCATGTAAACGGGCCCCAAATTAAACTTCAAAAACCAAGAAGTGATGGAAAGCCTCAAGGAACACGGATGGTTAACAACAAAAAGATTGCGTCATCCGTACGTTGTAAATTTAGTCCCTTTTTCAATTTTAAAGCCCACGAGAGGACATTCCCACGCGAGACAACGTTTGAACGAGAATAAAAAAATCCTACATCCCAACTTTTATAGCCCTTTATCACGCGGCGGCCATGTTGACTCCGTACCCTGATCATAATGTATGGTACTTCATGTATCCCTTATTGTAATGTATTTAGATATATTGCAGTGTAATTTAGGGTCGGATTACAGTATCTAGGGTTGAAGCACTGATTTAAGCACTGATTCCAGTATTTCCAGTGTATCGAAAGGGTTAGTTCTTATATATGGTCTGGGCTGGCAGCATATTATCTTATATCCCTTAAAAATTACAATTTCCGGCAGCTAGTCCTCGGTGGTACAGTGAATAGTGTGCATGGAGTAGATCATACGGCCCGGGTTCGATTCCCCATTCTGCTGTTTTTATCTTCTTTTTCTACTGAAATAAAAACTAAGTGTTTAAATACAAAATAATAAGGTATACACCAAGTACATACCGTTGACTTCCCGGAGAATAAAATTCTTTTTTTTTTTTGCCCGCCTAGCCTCGCAGTGAAAAAGTTGAAAACGGGGTTGGGCGGGCAAAAATCTTGTGTTTTTATACAAAATGGCGGGGCGTGATAAAGACCTATTATGGTACAAAAAATGTGGCCTAGCAGAAAAAGTCATGGAAAATGACAAACTGATAAAATGGAAGAGAACTTAGCGTCTGAAAAGACTGCTCGATAACAACAATGACGTAGTGGCAGGAAATGTTTTTCAAATCTTTATTTACATAGTGCAGCGATTAAACATTTTATCATGTTTTCTTACATGCAGCCTAAAGAATGGTCGTCACGCAATGGAATAACCACCTCGCCATAAAGTTTCATCTTCTAATTAAACCAATTTCCCGTCACCACTGTTTTGTTTTCTAAGTATCACACACCAGTTTCCTTTATCGTAGTAATGCTTTTCGACTATCACGTGACTAAGTTGACTACAAAGCTCCAGGAGCTCGCCATCTTGGAACACGTGATAATACCGGTGGAACACGTGACCTTCGGTGACATCGCCTGTTTCTTCAGTTGTCCTTCTTTGTTTCTCTTGCTGTTTGCCTGGTCCACTGTATTTCCACGGTACAAACAAATCTTGTTGCTCAAAGGCCTCTCGACTGGCATTCACCCGCAGCCGATTAGCCGTCGAATTGTCGGAGTTACTTAAAAAGGTTTCTTTCCTCGGGGGGATTTCTTCTGCCACTTTGCCTTCTTTCAAACACTCGTCTTCGTTGTTTCCGCTGTCTGCTGCATTGTAATTTCCATCTTTTCCCGTTAATTCCACTTCTTTCAAATGTTTCTTTTTAACTTTCTTGGCTTCTTGTTCCAAAGCCCAGACGTACACTAGCACCAGTCCACCTGGCCGTGTGACTCGCACCAGCTCCCTGAGACCTGCCAGGCGTCGCTCTGCTGTCGAGAGATGATGAAGCACCGCGATACAAAGGCAGACATCAAATGCGTCAGACCTGAACAGCAAAAGGAATGGAAATCAGTCGATGCGGTTTCTTATTGACTCACGCTAATTTGACTTTGGCTGAACAATAATTGATAGGAAAAAACTCATCCACTTTGTCCTGATCAATCTAGCCTGCATAAAAGGCGCAAGTTTATTAAAGGCTGGTTTTCACTAGCGACGGAGTCGGAGTCGTAAGAGCGCTTCCGACCTAGTAAAAATCGAAAATCGGAGTCGTAAGCGGAGTCATAAAAGCTCGACGGAATCGGAGTCGGAAGAATCAGAACGATTCCATTTTCTTCCGATTCCGCTTATGACTCCGTAATCTTCTTCCGATTTCGTCGGTTTGATTTTCACTAGATCGTAACGCTCTGCGCTTCTGATTACGACTCCGACTCCGTCGTTGGTGAAAACCAGCCTAAATAGGGCGAAATGTCGAGGACGCGCGCGCGAGGGGCACACGGAAAAGGTAGAGGTACTTCGCAGGTTACAATCAATCAGAACACACCTACTGCCTTTTAATCAAGAGCAAAAACGAAACAAAACCAAAAGCAATTTTCACTGAGCATGTGCGTATTTTTCCGCATTTTATAGCAGTTGTTTTTCAGTTCTTTACGAGGTTTCGAAAGTATACACTCCATTTGATTCATTGCTTTGCTTGTATTTGTTATGATTTGTCACATGATTAAGCGCCCGTCTTCGATTAAGCGCCCTCCCAGACTGCGAAATTGTCCGGTGTTTCCCTCTTAAGCTCGAGGAGGACGCGCGAAAAGCCGACACTCGGGAGAAGAGGCGGGAAGCGCCGATTCTCGCGCCCGTGTCTCAGCTTTTGCAACTTTTTTCAGTTATCTCTCGCAAAAATAAGGACTGTTTTGCGGGCTACCAACCCCTCACTCTGCCCTCACCAATGAAAAGAAGTTATAAATAGTACATGAGTTAGGAGAAGGGTCAATTTCTACATCTACATAAATTTAAAGTCCTACAAAGGGATACACATCACTCTACGTTTGACGCCAAGGGCAATAAATTCGATGTTGCAAGGGCAAAAATATGAAATAAACTTCCCGGGCGCTTGTTCCAGGAAATACAATACAAATATTTGTAATTTTTAGGCCCGGTTCAAACGTCGAATTTCACATGTGCCGAATCTAATGCAAATGAACAAGAACAATAGATTTTGCTTATTTGCATTAGATTCAGCACAAGTGAAGTTCGACGTTTGAACCGGGCCTTATTTATACAATATTATTTGATTTGGGTTTCACAATAGTAATTAGTAAACCTTTTGTTGTCTGTGTATAAGAATACATTAAGTGTTGAAAACGTTTGGAAACTAAAGTATTACTACTTCTCATCTCCATTTACCTGTAAGGCAATGACAAGATGTCGCACACAATCACAGAAAATCCCCGCTCTCTACAGATAGCAGCAAGATTAAAACTTCTGTCGGAGCCAGTCTTGAATATGTTGTCGTTAACTCCGAGGTATTTCCCATTCCCGCAGCCGACGTCAGCCACAAGACCTCCTACGGGCTGCTCCCGGAGAAACTCCGTTATCCGCGGCCACGGACTGTGACGTGTACCACTGAAATGCGGCGCGATTTTCTCGTACACTTCATGCACATAAAGCTTCTCCAGCTTTTCTGCTTCTCCTTCAGACTTAGGGACATCGGACGATGGCGGATCTTCAGGTGAACTTTTATTCTGAGTTCGCGAATCGCATTGAGACGGAAAGCCGCAGTTACATTGAGTATGGCGAATTTTTCGCAGTGTTAAGGATATCCTTGTTTGTCTTTCAAACAGCGTTGTGCCCACTTCCGCGCCTTCTTTTGACGTGCTCTCTTGAGTGTTAGCTTTAGGTTCCTTGTGGCTTTCACCATCATCAGCCCCCTTGTTCGATGTGCTTTTTGTATCCTGTATGATATCGTATTTCCGGGGTGTTATACTGAAATCAAATTAAATCAGGTAAGCCCTATAGAGGCATTCTAGTGTCATCCACTTAAAGTGATATACGAAAAATAAGTGCGAAGATTTCCTCAAAGGTTCCGAAAATCGAGAAAATTTAAAAAGAGCAGTTTTCAATTGAGTGCCGTAAAGTAATTTCGCGATTGCTTTGGTTTTGCATTGCTACGCTTTGTGATTGGTTAAAAAAACGCGCCACTTTCTCGACCAATCAGAAGTAAAACCAAAACCAATCGTGACTTGCTCGCACGCGTTTTCGCGCGCTTGGCACCGGCTACACGTATTAGCTTCGAGTTCTGATTGGTTCATTGGATTGTCTGAGTGTGTTGTGATTGGTCAGAGTTATTACTTTCGTTTTGGTTTTAAGCCGCGGCTACACGTGTGATTTTTTGCTTGCGCAGGTGATGCGATTTTTTACAAAATTGTCGCGTCGCCAACGCACGGTAAAAATCGCACGTGTAGCCACTCATGAACATGCGACGCGAGAGCTGAAAAAATCGCAGAAAGAAGTCGCAAGAATTGAATGTTTTGTGATAAAATCGCGGACATGTCGCTCGTGTAGCCGCCCTGCAACTTTTTTCTTGCACTTGCGATGCGATAAAAGGGTATCTAACCAATGAAATTTAAGAACTAAAGCGAGGCTCAGGCTTAATTACCAACCCAGCCTCGCGCGGTCTTTGTTGCAACATTTTGTCACCAAAATTTGTCCCCCGTGTAGCCACCACCGTGCGCAGGCGACGCGACAATTTTTCAAAAAATCGCATCACCTGTGCAAACAAAAAATCGCACGTGTAGCCGCGGCTTTACGACACTCAATTGAATACCGCTATTTCGAGTTGTTTACAACCTCTTTATGAAAAGTTCTGAAGTAATGGGAACCTTTGCCTTTTGAGTTTCTAATAATATATTTTTACACTGATCAGAAAAGTCGTCCGGAATTTTGGCACACCGGGAACGTCCGAAGCATACCAGTAAATGTCTGAAAGTAAAAGGCCCGAAAATAATCGTAGTTAAAAGAAGTAATTTCTCGATTTTAAACTAATAGATGGCCTCCCATCTAGATAGTCATCAAGTTCTTTTTCATTTCAATGATATGATTTCAAAGATTATGACGCTCTTTTAAAAAGTGGGCCATAAAGGGACATTGTCCCGCCTAAATGACAAAATTTTAATGTGCTTACTTAATTTCCATGTTATATCACCAAATACTCCATGTTATATCGTCAAATACCACTAAATATAAAACTAAATTGAATAAAAAGATTCTATAGAGAAAAACAGAAGCAGCAGTTTGGTGATAAAGTGCAGGATTACAAGGATGGAAGTGGATTACAGTTCATCAAATTTGATTTTGTGACAGGCGGTCAAGAAATCAGAGTTGCCATTCTAGCAACATTTTGAATTTTTTTAGTCGTTGTTTTGTCTTAGTTTTTAGTTCAATAAAGCAAGCTCCTAGCCATAATCCTGAAAACATGACATTTCAGCTAGAACATTGTCCCTTTAATAAGATGTGGTGTAGGATCAGTTTTCAGCTCACCCATGACTCCAAAGGTATCGACTCTCTCCTGTCATCACAAGCAAACTTCTTCTCGGTAAAATAACTGGTACATGGCGACCATCAGGATGGCGGAATTCCATAGTAACCTTAGCAGGTCACAAAAATGATTGAGAATAAAATAATACATGCTTGTTAACCGATTAAGAGGGCAAGGCAAGAAAAACTGTTGCTCAGAAAAAAAGCCATATTCCATAAGATTTATCACAGTAAGACTAGTGCAAAATGGTCAGTGAACAAAGACTTTTCGGCCTGGCTAGATTCAAATACAGTAACACCCCGCTTATAAGAACCCAGATTTTTCCAAGCTAGCCTAAACAGGTTCTTATGTAAATGGTGCTTACCAGGAAATTAGGCTAAATATGTTCTTAAATAGGTTCTTATTTTCTTAAGAAAAAAGTGACTCATTTTCGGTAGGTGTGGTGTATAATTTATAAGAATTATGCACAAATTATCTAAAAAATGACAGTGTGCACTTATACCAACCCTGTATGCACTTTAATCGAGATTGTCATGTAGTATTTTCACTGAAGAAATACAGTTATTTGTTGTTGTGTTCATATGGACATGTTATTTATCTGAATGACATTTCCAGGGTTCTGGGTCATTTTCATTTCAGTTTGTGAAGACTGCTTAATTTCTTTGATTTATAAATTTTTAATTTTCACTCCATTTATTTTGATAAAATAAGAACCTGCTTTGAAATTCTAGCCTAAACAGGTTCTTATTTAAAGTGGGTCTAAATAAAAAATTTTAGCCTAACAGGTTCTTATACGCAGGGTTTTACTGTATTTTTAAATCATAGTTTTAAAATTTATTGCTTGAAATGTTTTCATCTGATTAATACATTGCCTGTACTTTAAGTTTTAAAAGTGTGAATTTTAAAAATTCCAAATTGGACGCTGAAAACCACACACAAAAGAAGATATTGATAAGAAACCTTGTTTGTTGCTAAACTGAGCTGAGCTTGTCACCATGAAGTCTGAGTTACCTGTGATCCAAGGCTTATTGAAGCAATCCCATCTTCAAACGCTGAATGAGTGTCTACATGAGGAGGAATACCTTCAGAACAAAATAACAGAAGAGAGAACTTTTTTACTGAACATTTTTTTTTTGACTTTCGATTTTTCAGTGTCTTGTTTGTCAGCACCATTTATGGCCTGAGTGGAGAGAAACATTGGCAAGTGAAGTTTTTTTTATGAACATAAACAACATGATGGCAGAAACCTGGCTCAAACCACCATCATTCAGATAGAAAGTCTTGCCAATAGTTGCCTCCTAGACAGACATCCCTTGGGCTCATCATGCAATCTTTCCTCCCCCGAAAAAGAAAAGAAAGATCACGTGACAAGCTCAAAGGACGTCTACATAGGAGGCTATGCTAACAGTACTGAATAACAACAGTCAGTCATTGGACAATGTCCAAACAAATTCTTAAAATGTTGAGTAAATTAACATTGTGCTCAAACATGGTATCCAAGAACAAAAATGACTTGTCATTGGTTTCTGAAAACATTAAAAATAATAATTTATTGTAATAGCACTGCACAAGGCTCTCTTCATTTGTAAAAGGCCAATAATTTGAAATCCCTTGTAATGCATTGCAATCCTCTTTTAATATGTCATGTACGCTTCCCAAGATGGGAGATGTCTGAGCAATAATTGTAAGACGTCCTATCAAAATAAATGAATGGGGTTAGTTTCTAGAGAAACTGTGGTGCTGCGTCGGTGGGGGTGAAGATTCGAGAAAGCTGACGTTTCGAGCGCTAGCCCTTCGTCGGAGCGAATCAAGGGATTGTGGGTAGTGTGTGGTTTTATATAGTAGGAGGAGCTCCGCCATTGGTGGAAATTTTGTGACGTGAAAAACAAATGTAAATTAGTTGAATGAAAAGCGTTCGTTAATTCCATGGGGTTTGAGAGTGCCGATTCGAAAGATGATTTTTTGTTCTAAGTTTTTACGGCTTTCTGTGTTGCCCTGGTGTAGGGAAACGCCACAGATTGTCATGTGTTGCTTAGAATGGTTAGCAAGATTGAAATGACGCGCGACTGGTTTGGAGCGTCTTTGTCATTTTTTTCAACGTCTCGGAGATGTTCTCGAAAACAGTCGCCCAGTCTCCTCCCTGTTTTGCCAATGTATATCTTTTTGCAAAAAGTACATGTTATGCAGTAGATAACATTTACGGAGGTGCATGTAAAACGATCAGTGATTTTAATAGATCGTTTAGGTCCCGTTATTTTGTTGGCGTTGTGAATGAAAGGACAAGTGTTAAAGTGTTAAAGTGTTTCCACGACTTTATCAAAATAAAGTCGTGGAAGGACATGTGTCCTGTTTGTGAGAAAAAAACAATATTTGCAGCCATGCACTACCAAAAATTATTGACAACCATCATGTTTACTAAACAAAAAAATATACAAATATTGTTTATAGTGGACGAGCACTTAGCTATCAAGCTATTTCACAGGCACACCACTTCAAATACAGAAACAAATATTGCAAATAGAACATAACATTTTTTTAAAAATCCCAACTGGCAGGAGGCAAACCAGTTGGCTATTTTACAAGCGTGGTCGAGGAGTTGAACTCGGGTCTGCCGTGAAACAACTCCAGCAAGTGGTCAGAGCGGGACTTGAACCTGGGACCTCCGGATTTCAAGTACGACGCCCTAACCACTCGACCATGCTACCTCCACCTGCCTCCTACTCAACCCTACCTTGGCCTGGTTGGTATTCATTGACAGTCATTTGATCAGGTTTGGATGCTACATGCTGCTGGATACGATCCAATAACACATCACATACACTAGGAATGCCATCATGTAAAGGATTTGACTTGTCCACATTGTTGGTCCCGTACAAGAACTCATAGCCAAAATGTTTGACTCTTCTGTGACGAAGCTTCTGATTAGCTGCAAATAAGAATAATATAATTCTTACTTACTTGTTAAAACACCATTACTTACTTAAATTACTTCAATCTACTTATATTACCTTGAAAATCTTGATATTGATTTTTTTTGGAGATATTAGCAAGTTTTTGCTGCTCTACAATCTGACTTAAAATAAAGTCATGTTTGTGTTCCAGAATAGCCTGCGAGCAAGCTCTCGGGCTCGGGTTCGGGGTTTTGGCTGGGGGAGCGGAGGGCGAGAGCTCTCATTCCTTTCCCTCCCCAACCCCCTCCCCCCCAAAAAAACTCCAAACCCGAACCCGAGAGCTTGCTCGCAGGCTAGTTCCAGAAATGAGATTCCAACAAATAAGACATTTGTTCCATACAAAAGCACTAAGGTTGGCATGGCAATGAGACTCAGCTTTGTTCGTGAGTTGAGTTTGTTCTTGCCCAGGGTATTTTTTTCTGTGGTGTCCAGTTTTCCTCCATCCAAAAAAACAACATTTCCAATATATTTTATGCTGTGAATTTGTATGACTATCAATTTTTATGACTGTGTTTTAATGAGTGGGGGTGATATTTATTTTAGATATCATTTTAAGACTCCTAGGAGATGCTTACATTAGAAGGGGCATTTAATTGAAGAACGGTGCTTAATCAAGTAAATACAGTATAAAGCTGTGGTTATATGCAAGCAATCTTTTTGCACAGCTGGGTGACACTGGGGAAGTCAGGATTTTAGGTTACTTTCAATTTGTTAGTTGTAGTACTTTCCTGGCAATAGGTGGAATTCCAAAAAAATTATGACATAATATATAACATACAATGTTCAAGTCCCAGACTTCATGGATGGTAACTAGACGTTGATTGATGGTTCCCTCACTGCATGTTCTGATGTCATTGTGTCAAGCGACATGATGATGCGTTATCTCATCCGAGGTGAGAAGCAGAAGCATGCCATCAAGGAATCATTCAACTTCTAGTTCCTGTCTACGACTTCTGGAAAATCAACATTCTTGTTGCTTGAGGTCCCTGAAAAATATTGAGCTTGTATAGCTTTAATACCTGTCCCTTGCAGTTCACTATCATTGCTTTCACTACCCCATCCTAGAACTTGGATCAATTCTTCTTCTTCCGCGTCACTCACAAAGTCTTCCACCAGAACAAGACCGGCCGGCTTTACCTGGTTCTCAATAGTAACGTCATCCGGTACACTTGCGAGAAAAGAAAGATAAAACGTCACTTCCGGTCTTGGAAATTCTGAAGGACAATCCAAAACTCGTCCATGTAACGTATCCATGGCTTTCACCGATTCACTGACATTCTCAAACGACAGAAATGAAAATGATCTACCAGGAAACATTAAAATGTGTTCTATATTGCCAAATTTCTGAAACACGCTCACAATCTGACTCCGTTGCACCCCGCACATCAAACCTCCATTTCCAATCATCAAATGGCGAGTTGGCGTTTCTGATACACTCGCTAGATCGGCGTTATGTCTGCGAAGACTATTCACCACTTTTGTTTGTTTCCTTAACGCCTTCTTCTCCGCTTTCGTCAATTTAGTGGCACAAGATTTCACCACATTTGAAGTCGCCATCTTGGATTTTACAGGGGAAACCGCCGGTCAAACTGTTTCTGGCTCAAAACTTTAGAACTCTAGGGTACACCGCTGACCAAGGACAAGCTTTCGAACTTCTTGATCTTGTAGGTTGGCGCTGAACCGGTGGAAAACACATTTTTTATGCAGAGTAACGGAAGATTATCAACTATACGCAACCACATAACTCCTGAGAAGGTTAGAAAGTACATTCACTACTATGTCAATTTACTTAGATGTGACACGCGCGCGGCTCGATCAAAGAAACCCATTTGAGGTTTTCACGTTCTTTGCAAAGTATATGAGTACAGTGTATATCCTGTCAATTACAGAAGCACCATCGATTCCACCATCGATGGGAACAGAAATAATTCTTACTCTTTCTCAATTTCTTTTTTATCAAGCCTTTAGAAAAAAAAATTTATTTTCACTCTGCTAGCAGGGCAGCAAATGGAACATCATTGTTTTTGTTTTAACTAGGGGGTGGGGGGGGGGGGAGCTCATATAAAAATGACGGGGCTGCTCGTCGGAAAATTGAGCATAAGAGGTACAAATTCTAAAATAACACGTCTTACTTTTTTCCAAGAGGGCACTGTAACGAATCCTGCAATCTGATTGGTTCTTAGCGCGGTCCAGATTTTCCTATCTCTGCCCATGGTCATGGTAACGCTTTTGTGAGTATTATATAGTGATTTGAGAAACAGAGGGAAAAAATAAGTTATTTACAGGCTTAGGGTCGGTCCGTATAGTGAAAAACTGTGACCTCGGTCTTGAAAATGCTTTCCTTGGCCTTCGGCCTCAGTCACAGTTTTTCACTATATGGACCTCCCAGCTGGCAAATAACATATATATATATATATATATATATATATATATATATATATATATATATATATATATATATATATATATATATATATATTCTGTCATAATTTTTCGGCTTTATACCCTAAAAGGTACCTCAATCATTCTAACTGTGGTCATTTTTTATTTAAGTACCCTAAGTGGTACCAATCTGCAAATTTTGACCCCTGAAAGGTATGACGAGCACCCCCATCATTTTTATATGGGAGTCCCCCCTCAGGATCTAAGAAAACACTCAAAGACTATGATTAGTATTAGTAGTACTTATATGCGTGTCAAATCAAACCTTTAACCTTAATAATATGTAACATTTATAGTGCGCAGACCTATAAATAACCCCTATGCCTCTTTCATGCCCAGTTAGGTGGGAATTTGAAAAAATAAGTTGTAGAAGCAATTGACTTTCTGGGGGTAAGGGCATTCGATCGCATGACTGATGAGCCTTGAATGGGGCATCCGAATAACATTTCTGGTCTGGGGGAGGGAAATTTAAACAAATCAATTTTTAAGGGATTGATGAAGGTTTCCATTTGACCGGTAGATTAGTTTTTAGACTTTAAAGGGTTCTGTCAGCCCAGTGTTTAATATAGGAGAATGAAGACAAAGTCACAGTGACCTCATCTTTATTTTGGGAATATAATATGGGCCGCATCACGCGAAAAGGGCCCGGACGACATGACATATGATTTCAAGTAATTTGCATTTAAAATCAGCTGCTAAAAATGGCAGAACCTTATGGTATGTGCATCCAAGGTGCAATTTTTACGGTTTAAATTTTTATTTCTGGACTTTTCTCGCTTCCATCATGTTATTTAGGGATTGAAGTGGGCAAAAAAGCTGAAAACTCAAAATCAAGAAAATATGTCGTCCGGGGCCTTTTCGCATAACGCGGCCCAAATAACAAATGATACTCTCTCTGTCTCCCTTCCCCTTCTCCCCCCCTAGTGAACCTCACCTAAAGACCACCCTGTCAATATGACAACTGGTGCCTTGTTATTACAGCCACATTTTGTTAATACAACCACATTTTTATGGCATAATACCACTGGTTAAATATTCCAGGAGTAATTTATTTACAAGTCAAATTTTCTGCCAGCATAAGAAATTGAAACATCCATGGGCTCTCTAGAATGCTTTTATGTTGACTGCTTCATTTCCATATATGCAGAGAGATTTAGCATTGCATTTGTAGCTAATGCTGAATGCAAGCTTGTCCTTCTATTGTATTAACTAAAGTAGGTTTACCATTTATGTGTGGATTGTTAATTTTTTAGAGATTTATTTCATGAAAATCTGAATGCCCTTCATTGAAATCATCCTACCATCACTTCACTTCTTTCTTACTTTTTCATTCTATTTTATAGTTATTTTATATAGAACATAAAATAGGAACTGTAGGCTTAAAATGGAGTTGTAAATACTAAAGAAATAAAAAACGCGCCGAGTGCATTATTGAGTTATATAAGAACGCGGGAATTTTTAAGAACACGAGAGAAGTGCAGAGAAGCACGAGCCAAAGGCGAGTGCTTCTCGCACTTCTCGAGTGTTCTTAAAAATTCCCAAGTGCTTATATAACTCAACAATGCACGAGGAACAAGTTTTTTTATTTCTTTTATAAAATGAAAATGAAGCTTACGTCACGCGCGTGCTTTATCGAGTTATAATGAACTCGGTTTGACCAATCATAGCGCGCGCATTTCCTTGAGCATTTTATAAAGCAGAATGATTCAAAGTATTAAAGTAAATACTCATATTGTTTACAAACCTGAAAACAGCCTTACTTGCATTGAAAACATGTGGCAGCAAATATAAAAAACTGGTGTCAAAATCTTGATCATATGGTACTTTTTGCTGCTCACGCTTATCATACAGTTACTAGTAACACTCTTTACAGGTTTTAAAGGGTACGGGTTCATCTGAGAAAAATGATGATAGTGATTAATTCACATGCATCCAAAAAGCACTCTATGGGATAAACGTTTTGCATAAGGCATTGTGTGGAAGAGGAAAGAATGTGAAGATGACCAATTATGTTGCTGAAGGGGAGGAGGGTGGGGGAAAAATCAACACGGAAGCTTGAACTAACCAGCATCCAAATCAAGGAGAATGAAAACAACTATGCGAACCTCCTTAAAAAAGATGGGAAAACCCTTTGGAGAATAAGGTGAAAAGGCTTGCAGCACTATAAAATGCAACAAACTGTGAAATTGGGAACATAAAAGACATTATGATGACTTTTGAATAAATGTGAATCTAGAAGAAAGAATGAAAGAGAGAATCAAGAATTTTTTAAAATGAGTTTAACTTTCATGCCCAGAATAACACCTTTATTTTTGTGTGATGTTGTTGTAACTTTGAGTCTGGATGAAGTCCTAAATTGTGATGACATTTGCACCTGCTGTCCAGGCTATTATCGTGTACGAGGAAATTTTTGCGGGAGGAAAATTTTGCGGATTGCCGACTGGATTTGTTTTGCGGGAGGAAATTTTTACGGATAGAGACAGCTAAGGGTGCGTTCGATTGACCCTATTCCGGAATAAGAATAAACGGAATAACCGCGAATGCCCGTTCGATTGAGTCGCTTTTCCAGAATACACGAAATGCTTCGCTCGCTCCGCTTGGCTCATAAAGCGCCTGTCATGCAGGCTATCTGCACTAGGGAGCAGAATGCTTGGAATAATCCAGAATAATGACGTCACTCCGTCCTCGTCTCGATGACAAAGACGCATCCAAACCAGTCGCGCGTCATTTCAATCTTGCTAACCATTCTAAGCAACACATGACAATCTGTGGCGTTTCCCTACACCAGGGCAACACAGAAAGCCGTAAAAACTTAGAACAAAAAATCATCTTTCGAATCGGCACTCTCAAACCCCACGGAATTAACGAACGCTTTTCATTCAACTAATTTACATTTGTTTTTCACGTCACAAAATTTCCACCAATGGCGGAGCTCCTCCTACTATATAAAACCACACACTACCCACAATCCCTTGATTCGCTTCGACGAAGGGTTAGCGCTCGAAACGTCAGCTTTCTTGAATCTTTTTACGGTGGCTAATTTACCTTATCGACTCAGTCGATAAAACCAAATTCTTGTGCTTCACCCCCACCGACGCAGCACCACAGTTTCTCTAGAAACTAACCCCATTCTTTTTCAAAATGGCTACCGCCGGCGGCCATGTGCGAAGAAAATGAGTTGTTATTTATCTTTATCTTTAATGACTTTATTTTAAGAGGGTAGCACGTAACAGTTAAAGTACAACTGATGACCCTGTGGCCCTCTATTCAAAAAAGGATACAAATGTACTCCTGGAGTCGGGAAGAGACGCTTCTCATTTCCTTGTACGAAGAAATGAAAGAGATGTTTCAAAAAGTCAATTACAAACGAAAAAAACAAAGAAAAAAACAAGTCCGCGTGTTACATGTATATCGTGGGCATTATTCCAGAAAGGGAATAATCGTTTTATTGACCTACAGACGGAATGGCTATTCTAGAATAATCCGGAATATATTCTTATTCCGGAGTTGGGTCAATCGAACGCCGGCAACCTAAAATTTCTGCTGGGAGAAAATGTTTGCGGATTTCTGGTCAAGTATATAATAAATTCAAGGCAGTAGCGGTATAAAATTGTAATTTTACTTCCCGACCGGAGGTTTCTATAGTTCTCGTAGTTATGGTTGCTTTTCTAGCGCCAACTTGAACATAAACAACGAGAAAACCTAGTGAATTATAGTACGTTCGTGTAAAAACGTATTAGTCGATTATGCTAACAGTCTCTGGTTCTTTTGAGGACGTGTCTGGACAGATGACTGTTGTGCTGGTCGCCTCGGAGTTATGAGAGTAATATGTTCACTGTCAAAACAAGATTTACTAATTTTTCTGCGGGAGTATATTTCTGCGGAGGATAATTTTGGGGGAGTTTTTTTCTGCGGGAGTTTTTTTAATTAAACTCTTACACGGTAGTAGGAATGGAAGATTGAATGTGACCCCTAATTCTCAAAGTTCTAGTTTATGTACAATCCTGTAAGAAATTTAACTGATATTCTTGACTGTGCAGTGGAACACCTTACTGCTGGCTGCATGCAAATTCCATCAACTAAAAGACCTGCTGGATATGCTTGTATTAAAACAAAAGAAACACTGAATGCCTTAGGTAACTGTTGACTTATAAAATGATTGTGATATGAGAAGGTGTAAATTATTGTGGATGCAGTATTGAGGTCCTCCACTATCCCTTCAAATGAAAGGGACCAATTAATTTATGTTTGCTTAATTCAGTGTCGCAGGTTACAAATCAAACTCAGGTACATCTATAGGTGAGATTAATCAACGGCCGTGATGCAATAAAAATCATGGAACAATATAAATGACCATTATCATAGTCCAAAGATTGGTCGCTGTAATTTTGTTATAAATAGCATGCATAGCCAAAACACCTGTGGGCGGCCGTACAGTAAATTAAAATAAAATACTGAGACTAGACCAAAACAAAGAAGGCGTGAAGGATAATCAATGCTTTTGTTAATCCAAGAACTTAGGTTGTCAAAAGTAATGTAGAATTAGTGACAATATAATTAATATTGATTGATACAGAATTTAGTAACGGGTTTAGTAAGAGACGGTAAGAGATAATGTTAAACTACATTTATGCATATTAGAGAAAAAAACAGTTGCGAGTTTATCAGTTTGTGCCTCAATAATGGTGACCTTAATTCGCAGTTTGGTAATATGTTTTAGACATCTATTTTATATGCAGAGATAAAATTAACACGTGTAAGAGGTTGGAATGAGAAAATTAAACCGGAATTAAATGCATCTCCTTGCGGTTTAGATATGGCCTGAGACAAGTCATATTTCTATGTTTCTTCAACGCATTTATAAAGTCATTGCTTCTCGATAAAAATCCATAAAGATCAGTGCTTATTTATTAATATATCTATTTGGGTCATATGTGGATCAAGTAGAGTGCATGAAGAAAGCTACGTAAGCCGTTCTTTTTCCAAAAATATCTCTCGGCTAACTAATACCGATATAACTGCCACTTCATTCAGCCCTTCAAGTCTAGATCTATTGTCTCCCTTAAAAATATTGCAGATCATTGTTTTTAGCCAGGGACAAATATATGTGAGAGCAATACATTTAAATTGGAAGCGTTGTTTTCCTATCTCTACAGAAAATTCCTTATAAATTCGTGGAATAATATTTCAAAACGGCACGCCGGTATTGGCTTTCGTTGCCTTTTCATTTTTGTCAGTATGGCATCATTTAAATTCGTTTACAAGGACATTTGAAACGACACTGTAACATGAATAGCCGATCTAACTTTAATCAGTCATGCATGGTTATTTAATTCTTGTGCAGAAATGCGTCTCCAAAAGTCAAAGGAAAACTATTTCGTAAGAGATTTTCCGTTCCTTGTTTCATACGTGTATAACTGGGCATTTTTAAAAATGCAATATAAGAACACTTATTCTTGGAAAGTAATATATCACATACACTGTATTAGCTTTTAATTGCTTTTGGAGGATAACATTATTTGACCCCCACCTTGAGCTAAACCTTTAAAAGTCGTATTTGCCACCCTAACGTTGACATAAAAATAGAAAATCGTGTGCGAAAAAACTGAAAGCATTGAAATGTAAACGCAGTTGTATAAACTCCCGAATAAAGTTGTAAGATACCATATGACGATAATTAAAAGTTGAATTATTTCGTTAAAATATATAATTTACTATATTGTACAAATTGCGCAAAAACTGACTGTGTCTTTGTGAAGCCGATATCGGTTTTTCTACCATATTGTTAAGTGTTATATATGTTAATATACTGCATTCACAGCCACTTGTCTACTTTTCAATTAATTTTGGAAAGATATGATAGGATAATTCATGTGTGTAAATATAGCGTAAAGACAAAATAGGCGTCAAGAATGGAATTCAATATTAGCTAAATGTTATATTTTTTTGATATGTCTTCTCTATCGTCTAACACCTTGTAATGGCTTAGTCGTGTGTGACAACTGTTTTTGAAACAAGCTTGGTGACATTAAGATATATTACTTTGGTTTCATGCCAAGATTTTCCGTGAAGTTAGCAAACTGTCGTTATGAAATCACTGCCCAACATGAAGTAATGCTCCGGAAAACGACCTATATCAATTTACTCTCGTCTTGAAAAAGTAAGGGTGTGATGTCAGCTTTTCACACTTGCATCCACCACGAAAATAAGTCTTTCAAGTATTTTACGATATCGGACCAGTTGGTATCTACTGTAATATACGGATTCTAACGACAGGCAATTTTTCGCTCATTTATGGGTTGTACAGTCGGAAAAGGGGCTTGGCTTTATGCAAGTCTTAAACATATCTTTTTTTCTCTTCTTAAAAATAACGTTTGAGTATTTATTCGGTATATGGACAGTTTTCTGTGCTATAAGTAACGCACGCATGAAATAGTGACCAGTTGTGAGTGTGACATCATATGATATTGCCCGGTTTCAAAGTCTGTTGAAGTTTTAACGAGCGCGAATCGTTGACTCTTGTCTTTATACGCGACAATGGACGTAGAAACAAGTTCGGTTGTTCTTCTCCCCGAAGTCAAAGTGGAACCTTTTGAAAACTCTGAAAACCACCCTGATAGCGAAGAAAGTTCACTTGGAAGTCCAACAGATGAGAATTCACTGCCGCGTTTTGGTGAAACTTCGGAAGAAGATATTCAAAGGTTGTTGGAGCACCGTTCATGCAGCGAAAACACATGGCGAGCGACTAAAAACGCCGTGAAAATTCTCCGAGACTACATGGAGGAAAAAAGTATGGATGTTAACTTCGAGAACATGGATAAGCAGACGCTAAATGACCTTTTGCGAAAATTTTACGTCGAGGCGCGTAAAAAGAATGGAGATTACTACAAATCTTCGGCCCTGGGAAGCATACGTTTTGGTATTCACCGATACTTACAGTCACAACAGAGGAATATCGACATTAGAAACGACCCTGAATTTACCGACTCCAACAAGATTTTCAAAGCCCAGGTGATAAAGCTTAACAAGCAAGGAAAAGGCGAAGTAAACCGTTCCGACATCGGTCCTGATGATTTGAAGAAGCTGTATCTCTCTGATGTGTTGTCGCCATTCAGTGCTGACGGTCTTCAACGGAAGGTATTCTTCGACCTTCTCATGTATTTACCTGGGAAACGTAACCGCAGCAATGTGAGAGAGCAAACTCGAGACACCTTTCTCATCGGCTATAATTCAAGTACTGGCTTGAAATACATTTATCCAAACCCCTCGCACTGTGAAAATGTGTTTACTGAAGGAAAATCTCCGAGAATGAATGAAAAGCCAGGTAGGTGTTTTAGAAAGCGCGCGAAATCGTTTACCAGCTTGTTCAGTAGTGATGACTTGTGATTTGGCAAAGAACCCGAAAAGAAAATATTTGAACAATCAAAGTATCTTGTGCGATTTGCGACGTGTAACAAGAGCTTACTCAAGAAAACTGTTTTGCGTTGAACAAGTCATAGATCAGATGATCACAAGATGTTGTCGTTTTTTATTCCTAACTTTTACAAATAGTCCAGGCGTTTTGTCAAAACAATAAGACTTAAGCTTAAGCTTACCTGTTTTGCGGATTTTGTAAGCGTAGGGTAAAGCTTACTATTGAAAAAGTAAAAATCAAAGGAAACTCTAACTTTTGTTGTACTATAAAAACGTAGGCTTGGCTTAAGTCTACTGTACTTGTGCTTATATTTGATCAGTTTTTACAGGTCGAAGGTCAGGTTATCTTCTTAACTCGTAAACTGAGTTACATTGACGGAATTTTTATAATGCCGCATTTACATTTTAACTCCGTTTAACTTCCAGAATTGATGAATTACATAATTCTGTCTCTTAATTTTTATCACAATTTTTCAAAAAGAAACTGACTGAAGTAATTTTTAACAGAAACGTAAAACCATATAAAAACTTACATCTTCATATCCCGCTATGGTTGTAGGACTTAAAACGGTTTTATTCAGACAAATTTATAAACATAATATCCACAAACTGGAGATTTGCTTGGCAATAATTATTCTACACCATCCCTTCAGGAAATCCAAGATGTCCTGTGGCATCATTTCTCAAGTACCTTTCCAAGCTGAACCCTATGAACTTGTACCTGTGGCAAAGACCCAAGGCTTCATTCAAACATCATGCTTGCGAGGATGATCCTATCTGGTATGAAAATGCGGCAGTTGGTCACAATTCGCTGGGCGAGATGATGACAAACATGTCAAAGCTTGCACGATTGTCCAGGATTTACACCAACAACTGTATCAGAGGGACCTATGTGGCAATACTCGACAGCCTTGTGGAAGATTATCCGCTCATTAATACATTGGTATCTTTGCCAGCTCCTCAAAGATACCAACCTATCCTCCCTCGAGAATCATGTGACGAACGTCCTACCATGGTATCGGTGAATGGAAAGTATCAGTTACCAAGTCCAGAGGAAACAGTGTCCTCCAGATCCAGTGAAATCCAAGTGGGCCGTTCTTCGCCATTTAGTGTAGTTCAGGGAAGAGAACAAGCTCACCTTACAAAGATCTTCATTGATACAAGTCACTCCCAGTCACAGCCTATAAGCCCAAACAATATCAGGACCTCATCTTCTCAGGGACACAGCCATGGCTTTAATGACAAGCAAACAGAGCTGAAGCCATCAAGTCCAACTGAAAGCTCTTATCTTGCAATGCAATACTATTCAAGCCAAAGGGGACTACATACGCCCTTTACAGCTTACAGAATGAGCCAGCTTCAAGCAGCTTCCTCGCATAATCTACGCAGTCCAATCCAGTCATCATTTAAATCTACTGAGAACGATTACGGCTCACCTCGAACATCATCAGCAGCTCGTCTTGGAAATAACCACTCAGGGCATGCAAGTTCGAGAGTTGTTTATTGCCAAACAGCACCAGCTATGGCATCCTCCTCATCACACATAATGGTAAGATCAAACTGATTTACAGGCTATGGAGTTCCTATTTCCCTCCATTTTTCAAGGAAAACTCAAAATAGTGTTTTCAGGCAACTGAAAGATGCTGCTTTGTGCTTTAAAATTCAGGAACGAACATCTCTGCGACTTTAAAACTTTACAAATTACCGTAGTAGAATGGCCCAAAACCCCTGGTGGCAAGAATATTTGGCTCTTCAAAACTACTGATTTGCCAAGCTGTAAACAGACTCTCTGCCTACCTATTTCTAATCACATTTTTCTTAATCCATCGCACAATTTGGTTGATTTTGGAGTAACTGTTTGGGTTTTTTTATGTTGAGTCTATGTCTAATATATAACTTCTTAACTATACTCCTATTTTTTAATATTTCACATAGTATTTCCCTATTTCTGTTCAACATTTTCCTATTCTTTCTTGACCCTCTAACCTCTATACTGCTTACCACCCAGAACATAGACAAACAGACAAGATTTTTCTCACAGTGTATCAAATCTACACATGAGTGATGTTACCCGTCTTTGAAACCAATATCAACATAAGGAAAAATATTTGAGACATGACAAGTCAGGAGAGTGTTGCAGTGTTCAATGTTGCTGCTATGCAGTTGCTAACTTGCAATGTGTGAAAATTAATTATTGCCTTTAATTATTGCCAAAATGATATTTAAATACTGATGTATCTGTTAATCCATAAAAATAACTTCATAGTTGTCTCTCATCCCTATAATGATACTGTTATAACTTATCGTTAACCCTTTCCTTCATGAGTTTTTATACCATTTTTCCAAAATCATAAGTAAACATTCAATGGCCATGTATGATATGCCATTTGAAAAGTCTTGATGACTGCAGATACATAATGTATTTACTCAAAAAAAGTCCGGGAAACAAGTGCCATCCCCAAATGAGTCCCACCCCCAAATAAGCGCCGCATATAACAGCAAAAATATTACTTAGTAAAGCACCACCCTCAAATAAGCGTTGCACCGCTCAATAAGTATATGGCACTTTTTCAGAGCACTTGAGTTCAAGAGCAGTGATTATTCAAAGAGTGTCAAAGTAAAATGTGTTTTTCATTCTTTCTTGTTGGAAAGAGCAGTTAATTTTTATTAAAAAGTATTGTGTCTTAATGACGTTTTTAACCAGCACTGCCTCCAAATAAGCTGCACCCTTGAATAAGTGCTGTATTAGAAAGTTGAAAAATTTAATAAGCACCACAGCACTTTTTCATTATGTTTATGTTTCATATTAATTTATGATTTTTGTTTTGGGCATAAGTAGTAGTATTTCCTCTAAAGCTTCTGTGCATCATATGTGAATCAATTAGTAAGAATGTGCTGTTAATTCTATCATTTATTGTTTTGGTTGTGAAGGGGTGGGGCAGTGGGGGGGGGGGGGGGTTAGCTCAACAAAGTTTGTGCCCTAAAAAGGGGTGGAGGGGCGGGGGAGGGAGGTGGGGGGGGGGGGTGCTTAATAGAGGTAAATGTTGGTAGGTGTTATACCCAGCCAAAAGTATTGATGATATGTAGCAAGTGATTACTGAGGGGCTTGCAATAGTGGGGTGGTGATCTGCAAGGCAATGGTGGACTGATCATAGATTTTGTCATCGACAGCACTGTACAGCTGAGAGAAGCTCAATGTCAGGGAGTCCGCTGACCACTCATGTGCTGGACACAGCACGAGGGACACCAGCCAGGAACCTACAGATACAACTGTACTTTGAAGAAATACGACCAGACAGTCGCATGTGGAAACATATTGCAACAGGGTAAGATAAGTGCAGTCAACTGCTGAAAGAGTTTGTGGTTTCTGTAATTCACAGCTGTTTTACAGGCTGAAGTGATTAGCCCAGCTGCAGGCCCAAATCTGAAGGGCCAGGGTTTTTTCTTCCATTAGTCATGGGTACAGCAAAATCACAAACTATTAATGATACTGTAATTTTTACAGAGTTACCAATGGTGATGGTAGAATTCCTAACTTGCTGACTCAAGAACAGTTTATTCCGGGTAAATACATGATCAGATTTGAAACTGAGGCATACTTCAAAGAGACTGGAGTTTCATCATTCTTCTATCCTTATGTTGAGGTAATTAGATCTAATACCTATCTATCTGGGCATAGGGGGAATCTGTTTCACTTGGATAAAAAGAGACAATGTGGAGCTATTTAGTCTAAGGATATAGCATGGTGGCAGAGACCCTTGAGGACTTAACTCAGGACCGTAGCCAGATGAAAAATTCTTACTGAGGCAATATCGGAAGAAGAAAAAAACACTTCTTTCATTTTTTTTATGTGTAGCCTCTTACAATAGAGATCCAATGCTAGTATTCAAAATTGGATTTTTACCAAGGCAAGTGCCTTGGTTCACCTCATGCTAGCGGCTAGCTACAGCCTTGTAACTGATTGACCGTTGGATCTTTTGTTTGATGTTCGATATACTAAACCACTCTGCTTCCATAAAAAGCCTAACCTTTGACTCCTGAGAGTGTAAAACATCAAAAATATTATTCAGAAAAATCCCAAATTTCATTTTGTAAAATATTGAAAAACAAATGGTACCATGCAAAAGTACTGTGGAAGAGGTTTCATTTGAACTGTTGCACCATAGGATTTTGCCAACAGACCTCAAAAATTAGAACTACACTACATGTCTCTGTTATTGACTGAGGGGAGTGAAAGGGTCGATAGCCAATAATTACCAACATCTTGCAAGATTCAGTGTACATATTTAGCTTATTATTGTATTATCTCTGCCATCGTGTTTTCTTTGACAAGAAACCTTGCCCCACATTGTCTCTCTCCACCCAGGTGTGTAAATGGTACTAGCAAATATAATGCTAGGGTGGGGTAACCTTGCGATGGACAAGCATCCTATCCAGGGTAAACTAGTAATACTCTCAGTCACTTTATGAAGTGGAAAACAGGTTGAACAAGTTAAAGGCCACTTCATGTTCCTGTTTGTGAAGGCTTTACCTAATACCTTAGCCTGCATGGCAGGTGTCAGGGAGAGGGAAACTGGGAAGAGAGGGAAAGGACACCTGCAATAAAGACCCCCTTTTGTTCATATTATGATTGGCTAATTTGCACTGGGCGGTGAACATAGTAAATTCCCGCTTAAAGTCAGCCATGCATGAAAGCGCGCACCAGTTTCTTATTGGTGAATGTATTGACAGTTGACATTATTTGATTACCAGGAAATCAGTGGGTGTAATGTGAATAGCCTTTGGTCTTATAGCGGGCATTCCTTCCCTTCTCCCCTCTCCTTTTTCGTGCCCCCTCCCCCTTTTTGTGCCCCCTCCCCCCTCCCCATTTACACCTGCCACGCAGGCTGCTAATAGCTGTATTATTCATCCTATTTCTTTAGATTGTATTCCTCATCAGTGACCCATCTCAACATTACCATGTACCACTGCTCCTCAGTCCATTTTCTTACTCTACTTATCGTGGCAGCTGAAGACTTGGAGTCTGTTAGCAATGTGATCTCAGACAATAACGTCAAAGACAACAAGCAAGTTGAACTAATCAGTGGCTAGTTGTTATAAGAAATATTGGCAGGCACAATGAGGTGCTTAATCACACAAGATATATTTTTAATATCCAAGGAACAAGAATAAAACTTTTTTCTTCAAGTTTCTCTGTAGGGTTGTTAAATTGTGATTGTGGGTGTGACAAGTTCATTGAACTAATTTCAATAAAAGTTTTGAAGTTACCAAGCCAAGTGTAGTGCCATTTAAGAGTAAAAATTATTTTGAATTTTACACACTAACGAGGCCAGTAAGGTTGATTAATATACATATAAAAGAATAAATAAATCGACCACTATCATGGAAGAGGTCTATAGCAGCAGAGCTGCAAAATTCTGTCCTGGCCTGGACCAAAAAAAAAAACAGTTCAACACAACATTCAACCCTATGCACATCAGCTATAGCCTGTAAACAGGCTCTACTATTTAGGGCAGAGAGGGGAATGAAGGCTTCACTAATCACATTTGATACTTGCACAATAAAACAATCCCACAAAACCTGAATAAGGGCCTGCTCACAGGCTACATTGTCTTTTGATAATTCAGATTATCTCAGTATTGCATGCATTCTAAATTTCATACAGTTGGCCCTCCATGTGCGACCACATAAGCAACTGCCTTTCCAAAGTACCACATTTTTCCAGTCAAATCAGGGCTGTTAAACCTTTGAGGTTGCTGGCTTCACCACTGGCAGTCCAAGCTCAGTATGTGACAGTTTTTTGATATTACACAACAAACGATTTATAGACTTTGTATGGGAAATTCACTTTAGTCTTATATATGCTAAAATAAAGCTATTACAGAAATAAACTTCACATACCTCAACATTGGGTTTTCATTGTCTTATGCATATTGTGTCCATTTTAGACGGTTTTGTGGCTTACGACTTTTTGTGATGTCGTTGGTTGTTGTTTTAACTCATAAAGTGCCCAAATGGCATAAAAGACAACGAAAACCCAATGTTCAGGTAAGTGAATTTCCCATACAGTCTATAAATCATTCGTTGCGTGATATCAAAGAACCGTCGCACACTGAGCTTGGGCTGCCTGTGGCCACACAAGTAAAATAGATGTCCATAAATTCAAAATAGCCTGTCATGTTTGTTGTCCTTTAGTAATTTTCAAACTTCAAGTTGCTGGTCATCACCACAGTTGCTTGCCGCCATAACAGCCAGCTGCTAATAACATCCCTGGTCAGATCATTATAGTCGAAACCTCTCGTAATCAACCGCAACCACTTTCAACACTGGCCACTTGATTTTTTCTAATATTTTTAACCTCTGGGAAGTAACCACTCACCCATATTTCAATGTCTGCTACAAACACAAATTTATTACAGAGCAACAAAAATTGTCCCATTCATCAAAATCTCTCTGATTCAATATTTTGCACTGCTGAGTACTTTGCACATTGAAATTACTTAAGGTTTATATAGTTCATAGTGAAGACCCACAAAGGTCTGACCTCTTGCAAGCCACCACCTTCACTTTGCATTTTGGGTGTAACAAACAAAATGCATGAATAAAATTCATCCTTAGTGTCTTTTTTGCTAATTCATCTTTCCTTGACCTGGGGATGGACACTGGAGCTTACATCTAGGATTTAAGGAAACCTCAAATATTACATGTTTGAGGAAAAAGAAATGAGCCAGCTTGAAATAATAATCATAAATTCAAATTGTATCACGTAATTAATCATCTGAGTGGGCCCTCTTTGATCCAAAAGATCACTGAGCAACATAAAGCACAAAAATTGTATCATGAGATATATAGCCTGTGTGGCCATGAATTCTAGCTGTTGTGCTATTTCTGCACTGCAAAAGCAAATGTTATGCAAGCTACAGTGTGATGCGAGGCCACACATACTGTAGCTTCTTCAACCCTTAAAAGAATGACTTAAAGTCTCACAAAAGAAGGTCAACAAACTTATTTTTATTCAGTCAAACAGCTATGCCCAACAAGATATTCCCTAGAAAAAACATATGCCTGGCTATTAAGATTGGAATGCAAGTCAAAACAATTACTTGCACTTACGTGTGCCATACTTTATTTAGATAAAACTGACTTAAGTACAATGTAGCACAAACTACAACTGTCCCTCAATGATGACATCACCCAGTTCAGTAGAGTTAGAGAGGTTTTCTTTAAACCGTGAAATAGTAACTAAGCTAGAGTGATTTTACTTCATCTGTGAAATAGTTAGTAGAATAGTACACACTTTTAGACTATAATTCCTTTGTTTTCTTTTGTTTAATTTTGACTATCACACACTAATTGTTAGATAGAGTGATTTTACTTGATCTGTGAAACACTCTAACAATTAGTGTGTGATAGTCAAAATTAAACAAAAGAAAACAAAGGAATTATAGTCTAAAAGTGCGTACTATTCTACTAACTATTTCACAGATGAAGTAAAATCACTCTAGTAGGCAGTAGTAGACACTAATTCCATTGTTTTCTTTTGTTTAGTTTGAACTAATTTTGATTAAAATTGCTAGATACTGTTTCACGTTCTGAGGAAAATCACTATTTCTTAAACGAAACTGAGAAAAATCCACTCAAGATAAGAAAATAAATAACTTTAACACCAATTAAACATTTTTCAGAAACCCAAAATTCTTTGTTGGCTTTGAAATGTTTTGTTTTATTTTATATAATCTTGTCAATAATATTCTTACATTAAAATAAAACTTTTGAAATATTAAATCATCTTTGCATACTTTCAGATATTTTATGTACAAAATGTATAAAATGAGTAATTACATAATCTAAATTAATGAGACAAACACTGAATTAAAACTACGGTAGCTTTAAAATTCAGGAGATATGGTTGCCTAAAAAATGTCACAAATATATTAGCAACCAAATCAATCACAAACAATGAATGATGTAAAATATCTGCCAGTTTGTCTTTTTCAAAGCACAAACCAGATATTTTAAAATTATCTGTCACTTGATAGCTTCCACATGGTATTTCTTTCATGTAATGTACTGCCTACTGACATCCTATTGAACCTTAAATTAATGTTACATTTTTCCAACACATAAGAATGCTTCAGCTTATACTATTATCCTGGATCATGGCAGATCTTCTTTGCATAAGCAATGTACCACAGCTTCGTAAGTCAAAAACATGATTGCTGTGTTTGGAACTTGTCGAAGAAGGTGAGTGCCTAGTCCACCGTAAAGTCCAACTCTTCCTTCTTCATAGAATATTTTCCTAAAGGCCTGAAAAAATGAGTGGTATTTTCTCTTCCCATCAACCTCTTGCTGGCGTAACCTTGTCCTGATGACCTCATGCGGATATGCTGCAACAGATGCTATGCATTTAGAAGTTGCTGCAGCCATCATAAATTGAAAAAAGTCTATGACATTCTTTTCAGTTGTGCCCCGTACTCTGAAATTATGTCTTTGTAATTCAGCTTTGATGTGTTCGTATATCACAAAATGAATTACAGTCTCAGTAATGCCAACATATGTTGCTGTTAGCCCACGATAGAATCCCTTTAATCCATCAGTCTTCCAAATACTGTGAATAAGTTTTGTTACCTGTCCTCTAGTTGCAGCCCTGAAATGATAACAGACGCCATTAATTTTAGAATCATATCAACATCAAAAATTCTAGATTGTGATTGCTCATCCATGTGCTATTTCTTACGTAAATGGCATCCGGTCAGAATTTCTAACTCAAACCTCCACAATCTTGAACTTGACTAACTCAATTTCAAAATACTGTTTCCTTTCCTTTGCTTACTACATAATTTAATGATATAATCCAGCTTTTTTCCAGCATTTTCCACTTCACTTCATCAGATTTCACTTGCACTTGCTCATTCTTATAATGCTATGTGACACACTAGGCTTCATTTCATCACTGTTGCACTTTACAAATTCCATCTGTACTTACTTATTATCAAGCTGAAGTCTCGTTTTCACTACCCAAAGAGGACTTGACAAAGTCGATGTGACAACACCTATAAACCAGAAACATAAGTTGGTAAAAGGGTACAAGCACAAATAAAAAAAATAAATAAATGGGAAAAACTTAATTCACCAACACACATCTATCTTGAACTTCTCAATATCTTAAATGAGGTGTCTGAAAAAGACACTGATATCAGGTATGCGTGGCACTAATAGGTATGGTCTTTAGCTGTTTTTGTCTCAATATTATTCCCATAACCCCAGACCTGATGTGTAAAGTATGACAAGACAGGTAAAACCATATCTGTACAAACTGTACCTGCAGAACATGCTGAACCAATATGTACAAACTTGCTGTCTGGTAACACCACACCACTCCTGTTAAGAACATGTTTAGCTTTGGCATACACCGTAAAGTACAAAGCTCTTGATGGAGCAACACCAACTAATGTAGGTCCAAGACCTTTAAACAATGCCACAACTCCTTCGGTCTGTATAATATGTCTCAAGCATGACAGGACGCCAACAGGTCTCGGGTAGGAAATCTCCACTGGGATGCTCCATCCTCCTGGCCCAGGGGCTGTCGGGCACAGTACATGTCTGAAGGTGGGAACTGAGGACTAAACATACAACAGATGTTGGTTTGCAAGACAGTACAACCTTCAGTGAGTAAATTGTCTAGAAGTTTTTATCTGTGCTTTCACTTTCCAACTGTCAGTTTATTCTCCAACAATTCATAACAACAATAAAATAAAAATGAACATGCAGGGATGTAGCTCCGATATCCAACAGGTGGACTTTTGTTCATCACAGGCGGAAAATTTTGGTAAAAAAGAGAAAGAGTTAAGCAGACACAGTTTTCCAGGCGGAAAAAATCAACAAAACTCAGTCTTCAGGCGGTTATTTTTTCCGCCTTCCGCCTATTATTTACATCCCTGACATGTGTCATTTACTACATAAACATTGTTTTCTGTTCATGTCAATTATATTTATATAATCAAAGAATGGTTTTATATACACAAACATAGTACAAAAGTTCGTTTCTTTTTCGTGATCTACAACAAAGTTTCACTTCGTAAACATCTCGTTACCAGTCAGTTGACTTTCTCGAGAATCAAACCAGCCCCACTACAGACTAAAAGTTTAAATTCTGATATCAAATTATCATAATCCGATCTTGATCTTCACAACAACCTTTCGCAACTTTTAAAGAAAGTAAAACTACTACACTGTTTTGAATAGTGTTTGAAGGCAGTAGCATGACAAAACTAAGAAATATGCGAACTTCAGAAAACAATATTGTACACGGTGGAGAACATGCATAAATTTAAAAATATTAAGCTTAAGCTTACAAGTCACGCGGGAGTGTTTATCTTCATATTTGCTCTACAGTTTGAAGAATCCTACCTGTAATCTCGTCTTTACAACCTCCAAAGGACAAGTTAATGTAGCACCAACTGTTCCTCCAACCCTGCAAAAAGTTTTATTGAGAATTCTTGTTACAGTTTCGGTTCCAGATAGAAGGAATTTCTTTACATTTCTTACCATTTAACGTACGCGTATGCGCGCCAACAGGTTGTAAACAAGACTGATTTCATATGAAATCTTCGAGATTCCTAATGAAAACCTACACAATCAAGAAGTTTGAATTGTCAAAAATTCCTTGACTTGAGAAAACCGTCAAGCAAAGCATAACTGAATAAGCCAATTCAAGAAGAACAATCAGCTAACAGGGAGAAAGATCGATGCGAGACAGGGAAGCAAGCACGTCTTACGTTTTCACCGCAAGATTGGCCCCGGAAATCTAGAGCAAGGATAAACTTTACAATTTTAAAAGTTTAAATATGCACCAAGAAATGAAATCCAAACGACTGACGCCCAAGTTCATTCAAAAGCTTCATGTTATCGAAGCACACATAGAAAACAAACGCTCAACGAAACGACGGCATTGATCTCAAGCACACGCTAACCAACAAAACTAAACGCAAAAAAGAGCGAAAAAACGCTCTTTGGATCCAACGTACCCTCCTGCCACTAAGTGTACATACGAAGATTTTCCACCGGGCATATTCCGTTCGTTTTCGCCGAGAAAAGAAGCTTCGTCTCTAGAGCTAGTCGAGTCACAGCTCATCCATTTGAAAACACGAACCTTGTACTCCCTGTTTACCTGCGCGTTTTCTGTCTTCCCGCTTCACAACAATCACATGGGCCATTGATCGAAATCATCAAGGGAGAACTTTAATTTGATTGGTCATTCAATTATCTTCACGTGCTCCACATGCACTCCTTTCTAGGCATTCTGCCAAAGTTCAAAATTTATCACGTGCACATGGTGACATTTTCCTACTCAGGGGGAGAGGGTATCTTCTATTTACATTATATCGCTGATTATGACTTCATTGAGTCTTGAAAATGGGCGCGTGATTTCATAAGCCTGCGAGAAAGCTCTAAAAGGAAACTGTGGTAAATGTATACTTCTATACCGAATCAACACAATTTCGTAAACAGATAGATTTTAACAGTCGTTGGAAGAGAAAATTTTTCGCGGATAAGTGAAGAGAAGCTGGTGACCCGAAAAGTGGGCCAGTAGTGGGTGTGAAAGGGGCTGGCAGGAGGCAGAGGAACGCGATCTTTGTGTTGATTTACCTGACGTCAAAACAGCGTTGCATGGTAAACTTGGACACAAGATGTTGACGGTGTCATAAAAAAAAAAACAGAGCTAATGCAAAGGGCTTTATGTGTATTTTTTCTTCAACAACTTGTGTTTCTCAAAACAAGGTACCCCAAGCTCAAGTGATGTTTACTGGCAACTGTTGCGTAATAGCGAAATTATAAGGATTTGTATGGGGAAAATTCGCATTCGAATTTGAGCGTAAAATTACGAACGATATTTCAATAAAAATGGCTCAACTAAAAGAGAGAAGGAAGGAAGAAATGAGTGGAACTAAAACTCGCTGGAATCGCTTTGAATCGACCCAAAAACCACTCAATAGGTCTCAATACTGCACCAGTAAACACACAAAGAAGTTCAGGCGAGCCATTTTTATTGAAATATCGTTCGTTATTCATGTTACGCTCAAATTCGAAAGCGAATTTTCTCCATACAAATCCTTATAGGTAAACACTTTTTTCGTTTGTCTCACGATGGAGTCACTTTAAGATGTTGATCGCGACGTTTCGACTGCTATTACTGCTAGTCTTCATCAGGCGATGAGGTCGATTGGTTACGTGTCGAAACGTCGCGATCAACATCTTAAAGTGACTCCATCGTGAGACAAACGAAAAAAGCGTTTACCTATCTTACACACCACGATGAACAACAACCACATTTTTAGTAACAAATCCTTATAATTTCGCTATTACGCAACAGTTACCACGACGTTCAAATTTATTACAACGTGGAAACATCATGCACTTGAGCTTGGGGTACCTGTGCCAACACTGACGGTTTTGACGCCAGAATCCCTACCGCGCCTTGCCATTACCGATTATCAGGAGTTCCTGTGATTATTTATTACTGATCACTTTACAAACCACTCTATTCACGAAAAAAATACGACTTCCGTTTAATGGCTTAAAACTCACTTACAAACGGCACAATACAAATCAAGTATTCAAGTCACGGCTTTGATTGTCGTTTAAAAACCATACACCGTGAAAAAACAACAACACAATAACGGTTATTTTTCTTGCTTGAATAGCCTGTGTACAGCCGCCCCCTCCCCTGACTCCCCTTAGGGAAAATCGGTGATACTGTAATCCGGTGCCCCATGGCTTAATTATGACTATTTAGCCAGTCGTAAACTGAGTATTTTTTCATAACAAGCAAACTTTTGTTTGTCTGATAAAAAAAGTGACTCGATATTTACGTCTGGGAAATTGCGTCACAGTGAGACTTTCGTTTGTAAGTTTTCTTAAACCTTTTCTACGACAAACGAGATTTTTTAGCTCCTCTGCCCAGTACCTGGTCCACGTTTCGGGCCACAAAGCTTCTCTTCGATTTATCGCACTTGTGGCACCGGCCGGACGTCCTGGACTTGGTATCAAGGTTATGATTTCGTGTTCTGAGTTAAAAGAAATTGGCGCGCAGAGCTAACTGAGCGCGCCAGGGAGGGGGAGGGGGCCGAGGAGGGACTCCGCTCGTCGATATCTTTTAACCCAAAACTTCCTAAAAGGAGCTTGTTCACAGGCTCATTTCCCATTCATGCAAACACCCTTATCCCAACATCCCAATATATAACGGTCACCTCTCTACAACGCTCATAAAACTCTCTACCACTGGGTGTCGCCTTTGTATTGCCCGTATTTTTGGTCCATGCTAACGCGGGCTCAGTACCGAGTTCTTCAAAATCTACCCACCTGCCGTAATCCACAGATATATTTATTCCATATAATGCGGGACTAAACGCCCCTTTATAAAGCCCCGTCTACACGAGCAATTTTTATGTGGCAACTGTATGTGGCAATTTTTATTTGCCCGCGTAGATGATCGAATAATATTTGTTGTTAATCGTCAGTGATAATTTCGCACAGCGGAGGGACTGGGTTCTACAGATGACGTCGATATAATTGTCACATTTTATGTGGCGTCTCGTCCACACCGACAATTATCGGTATGTGGCAATTTTTATTAGCCACATAAAAACTAACACGTCAGCTTTTCAGCAAATACAGTTGTCACATAAAAATTGGTCATTTTTCATCATCTACACGGGCAAATAAAAATTGCCACATAGAAAATTGCCACATAAAAATTGCTCGTGTAGACGGGGCTTAAGGTACTGACTAGGTACTAACTAAAAAGATTCCTTTAATTACAGTCAAACCTGTATTAAGCGGTCACCATTGAGGAATTAATGGCCGTTTAATACAGGTTTGTCAGGTTTGACTGACCTAAAAGTAAATCAATGAAAGAAGACTTTGACGCGTAGAATGATCCGTCACAAGAAGAATTGACTGCAAAAGAGCCACAATCGGTAATGGCTCCTGACGAGCCCGAACATCAAGTTCTGTTTTCCATATAAGGTATTTTGTGCGCTCTGGCCTGCGTCAAGGTTGGCGCAATTTGCACTGAGAAATCGCCCAACACGTCCTTCACATGGATTTGCGTAGGCTCCACGCTTGTGGTCCTCCGTCCCCGGATTATGGCTCCTGCTGCAAAGCGTTTTATACTTCTCCTTATCAGAAAATAAATTACAGACATTATTTACCAGCACTGAGCATACTCTTTTGGTTTCTATTGTTTCTCAATATTTTAAAAAATGAAAATTGGGATTTTTCTTGAATTTTGGGGACTCTTCAAACGGTTAATAGAGGTCAGGTTTAAAATACTGAATTAAGGAGAGAATTTTCTAGGATTTTTTCGACTGACCGTTTAGTGGAGGGTCCGCGTTACGAGTTTTGCTGTATCCTTCTTTCACGATAGCTGTCAAAATATGACAGTTACTGAGCCTTTATCTAATGGACTATTTTTAATCCCTACTGGGATATTTATTTTGCGTCTTTTAACTCCTTAAACTGTTTTTTGTTTTAAGTGTAAAGCGCCATTGTTCTTTATGGATTTAAGAACTATATATAGCAAAAAGATCGATCGACAAGTTAATCAGTTGTCAGTAGCCGATTTACAGTTAAGATCCATCACGAATTTGTAACGCCGGTAAGTTGGTAAGAAAGCTAGACTGAAAACCAGCACCCAAAGGTAGGAAACTACAACTGAAAGTCTACTTATGAACAGCACAATTAAGTTTTAATACTTATCGATATATATTCTCTCCTGAAATAATTAGAAGTGGCTTCATTTATTACTTCCATCCGCTCAATTTGTAATCGGACATGTCTTCGACTTGACCAGCTTTTCTCTGAGTAAATTAACGCCGTGTTAACCAAATTACTGAGCCGCAATCTTAATTTCACCGCCGTTCGAACTTATATTAATTGCCTCCCTGACCTACATGGCCCGGTTTCAATATTCTGAAGTCGATGCCATGTATACAAGATGGCCGCCTGCATGCTGCAGCTGAGCTCGATAACTCCACACTTAACAAATGAGAGATAAATAGGCTGCAAAGCGAAAGATCTACTCTAAAAAAAATTAATGGTAATCATGTTAATTTAACGAGAGTTCCGAACTGCAGATCAGATAATTCCATTCACTTATATATGTGGGTTGAGCGAGTTCATGTTGCCAATGTTGGTTACCCGGGTTTCCACCCTTAACAAGAACCAACACCGGTTTACGGCGTGCTTGATGGGCAAACGAATTATTGTATTTTACTTCTACTCACAATCGTTTTACTGCAACTTTCCGTGCAAGTCTAAGCTTTGCAAGACTGAAAAGCACATGTAAACTTCCAATTCCTTGCCGGCTAAATTTTGTCTTCTAAGCCGGAAAGACTTTAATTCAACCTCATTTAATGATTTCGCAATTTACCCGGCCATACCATCAAATACCTCATTCTTACATTCTTATCTTATCTTTCGGACCAAAGACGTTAGTTTAATTTCAGGTGTATATTTACAAGTTTTGGTCTTTATTTCATGTTCCAAATAATAGCTTCATTTATCCAATGACTTAAGTATTTTTGAAGATAATATCGCTATATATAGATGCAATTTGTTATCCTTATTAACGCCTTTTAAGGTCGCTGTATAGGTCAGACAATGGCGCGCGCAGGTAGGAACTATCCAAGGGTGGTTTGTGGTGGGAAAGGGAGGGGAAAAAGTGCTGGAATGTCAGTTATCAATTCAATAAAATTCTTTTAATCCCCAATATTAAGTTTCAAATTCTCCTAACTTGTCTCCATACATTTCTTATAGAAGAGAAGCAGGGAGAATTTGTTCAAATATCAACAGAATTCATCTTGGGTGATCATACACACTTCTCATGACCTCTCCGATTGACTATAAGCATTGATATTTTAAGTAGAAATTTGATGCTGATCGTTTTTCAGTGTAGTGCCCACAGACGTCTCCTAGGCCTATTTCCGCGTGAAGCAAAGGGAACAGGAAGCGTTCCCAGATCTTAGTTGCTTTTTTTTTTAAAAAATGCGGCATTTCTCAGCTGTGTTTCACAGTAGGGTTCTCAGTTCCCACCTTCCCGCCCATTTTTCCCTAGTCATCCCGCCATCCCGCCTCTTTTTACGTCGAATCCCGATCCCGCCGTCATTTTCTTTTTAAATTATCTGAAAGTCGATACAGCTATACACAAAGTGAAAATACAAAACTGAATGCAAGGCTGGCACTACGGCAAAGGGCAGATTTATTAATGGCCAATATTTCGACTAATTGTACTAGTCTTCCTCAGGGCCAGGGCTATACTGAAAGAAAATATTGTAACGGCTCCTAAAATTTGAAAATTACATGGTTATAAATTATTGGCTAATACATGACATGTAGACAGCGCACTTGTAGACATAACCATGTAGACACTTGTAGACATAACCATGTAATTTTCAAATTTTAGGAGCCGTTACAATATTTTCTTTCAGTATAGCCCTGGCCCTGAGGAAGACTAGTACAATTAGTCGAAATATTGGCCATTAATAAATCTGCCCTTTGCCGTAGTGCCAGCCCTGCATTCAGTTTTGTATTTTCACATTCAAGTGACGCCTGGCACGAGATCTTTCACAAGGAAGATCCGGCAACTACCAGTAAGTTTAATTTCTGCGTCGTGTGGACCTCTGCATTCAAAGGTTTTTCTATACACAAAGGATCCATTTGTAGACCTTCGCACGCTGGCCAATTCAGTCAATTCATGAGGTCACGTTCAGATTGAAATCCCGTATCCCGCGATACTATGCCTCACGATTCCCGCATCCCGACCGCTCAAAAACGCGAAATCTCGCTCCCGCTCGTAGTTAAAATCCCGCTTCCCGCTACTGTTTTTGACTCGCATCCCGAATCCCGTCCTCAAAATAGGCCAGATCCCGCATCCCGCCAAACGTATTGTGTACCCTGTCAGCTGACAGTTAAAATTATGACCAATTTTCATTTATGGAGTACGATTGTCTCTTGATTTCCACTAGAACGTAAGGCTCCTTACGCTTCCGACTCCGACTCCGCTTCCGATTACGTCGCTAGTGGGAACCAGCCCTTAGCCGTTATTTTATCTCTTTGTTTATATTGCTTTGCTTCAGCATCACTTTTAGCGATTTTTAATTTCGATATATTAAAATTCAACTTGAAACAAAAGACATCACTACGAGGCTTAGGGGAATAAACCATGTAAATCCCTGCTATCATTCCCCTAAGCCTCGTAGTGATGTCTTTTGCTTCAAGTTGAATTTTATTATATCGAAATTGGGCTATTAACGACCCCCCTTTAAAGGGGTCAAGCCCAAATCATACCGTCCAGAAGGCCGTCGGACACCTTATTGAGACTTATATAACGGAGTAACTGATTACCTTTCAGATGGGGTTGGGGGTAACAGTTTATACAGACCGAGAAGTTAGGTGGTACAGTGGTACGGTAGGCTATGTAAGCCCTAGCCTAGCTGAGGTCACAGGTTCAATCCTGAGTGGGGATTTTAGATTTTCTTTTTTACATTTAAAAATTTATTGAAAATAAATTCTAAGTGTCGACATTACGTTATATAAGTCTCAATAAGGTGTCCGACGTCCTTCTGGACGGTATGATTTAGGAACAACCCTTTAAAGGAGCTATGTCATGGTGATTTTGAGGTTTTTGGGTCCAACTGTGCCCAAATTAAAACTAAGTACTTTTGTCGAACACGAAATGCTAAAAGAACACTAAGAGGGAGATATCAAGTGAAATTTCTAAGAGAAAATAAACCATAATCAGAGTTTTAGTGAGTTTCCAAGACAGAAGCGATAAACTTGAAAAGATTAGCCTAATTTTTTCAAGATGCAATCCACTTCCATCCTGGCCATCTGCAGCCCAAGACACTTATTTTTACGGCTTAGAGCACTAGTAGATAATATTATTTTTGGGTTTTCACTGATATAAAAATGTCTTTTGGCTTTTTAAAGTAACACTAAAAATGGTGACATAGCGCCTTAAGGACGTTCGCGCCCAAAATGTTCCCACGTACAGATTTTTTTAAAACTTGCCATGCAGTAAGGTGAAGATCAACTATTGCCAAAATGACCAAAAAAGTGGGGGGTCACCGTGCTCGTTTTCGAGATAATGCGCATTGAAGTCCATGCGTTTTAAGAAGCTTTCGTTATTTAAAGACGATCTTAGCTAACAACTATAAGCAATAAAAGAAGCTGCTTTAGTGAAATTTAGATCAGGTAAACGTACTTAATTCAACACAACTAAGTCTATTACGTAAACTTTTGCATCTGATGTCGTTCATTGAGGAAGAATAGGCCTTGAAAAAGAAAACATATTAGTCTTGCCCGTCCACATTCGAAGAAAACTTTGGTCGCACGAGAGCAGAAAAGGCGAAATATTTGTAACTTCTCACGTACAGATTTTTTCTGTTTTTTGTTAAAATGGAGAAAATTAGGAAAGGAAGTGATCTACGGAAAGAAAAATTGGGGTCACCGGGCATCCAAGAGAGTAAAATGGCTGCAAAGTTCTCAAACGACCATCTATTCGCACTGTCACGTCATTGCGTGACATTTCCGAGAAGGCCTGGTTCCACAGCTATCCCATGAAACTACACGCTCTTTACGTTCCATTCTATAAAATGGAAAAAAGTTCGCGTTGGGTACGTTCTGTTGATATTTCATGGGCTTTTAACGTTTGCGTGACATGCGCGAAAGAATGCGCAGTAGCAATGGGCGCGAACGTCCTTAAGTAGCGAAAGTAGCGATAAAATTTGATTTGATGGTTAGAGCAGTTTTCAATTGAGTATCGAAAGTAATTATCCAATTGCTTTGGTTTTGCATTGATACGCTTTGTGATTGGCTAAAAAATCTCGCGCCACATTCTCGACCAATCAGAAGTAAAACCAAAACCAATCGTGACTTGCTCGCACGCGTTTTCCCGCGCTTGGCGCCGCCGACATGTAATTGCTTCGAGCTCATTGATTCATTGGATTGTTTACGACTGCTGTGATTGGTCAGAGTAATTACTTTGGTTTTGATTTTACCATACTCAATTGAAAACTGATCTATTATAGTAAATCCCGAAAGGACTCGAAACCTAAAGTGACCAGGGGGCCGTTTCTCGAAAGACCCGGTAATTACAGCGCCCGGAAAGCTGTTTTATTTTCATTGAAGATCGAGGTTTCAAAAGTTTTGCAGATAATACGATAAAACTATCTTTTAGCCGAACAAAATGGACTGGTTTGTTCGCTAGGATCCGCGCTTTTATTCTTTAGATTCTGATTTCAATATTTGGCTTCGGGCCCGAAAAGTTACCGGGAGTTTCGAGAAACGGGCCGGTCCCAGGGCCATTTAATACTTTCGGAACCTTACTAACAGTAGTTAGGAGGGCCATTGTCAGGTGTCACTCTCTTAAAATAAAGTTAATTCATTCAATCGCACCCCTGAAAAGTCCATTGTTGATGTTTGAAAGTATTTATAGCCAACAAAAGTGTTGTGGCTATTCATTAATGGCTTTAAAACTTTTCAGGAAATGCCTTTTCAGCTGATAATCTCTTCTTATTTAGTACGCGTGTGATCCACTATAAAATTGCGGGACAAATCCTTCCTCAATATGATCGGGAATATAATTAACAAACCGCAAGTGAATTTAAACAAAGGCTTTAAAAGCGGTGTCCACTTTCGCCTAGTTTTCAAAGTTTTTGTGAATTATTCGACATTTTGAGTTCCTTGTAGCAATATCAGTTCCGATCAGCTAACTGCATTCATTCTGAATAACGACCAGGTTCGACTTCTCCTCGTGCACTAATCACCGGAGAGTTTGGAGTTAATAATTCCGGTCGTCTTTTCAGCATCTTAATGCTGAAGTATGCTGGGAACCGGTACACTTTGCGACCTGAATGAACCATGGTTCCAAGATATTAGATTGGAAAATATATAAATATGTGAAACATTCTTCCATGCGCTTGCTACCACAAGCGCTGTCATGTCAATTTGAGTTTATTTTATTTGAATTTAGAGTACGTACGTTGGTGTATGATGGTCTTTGTGTGTATATATAACAAGCCATGTCATGTCATGTCAAAATTGGGTATTAAACGATTAAAATTTCGCTTTTCTGGCAACCCCGCAAAGGTAATCCGCAACACAAGCATGAATTAGGCTTTCAATTATGACTAAAAGTGCCATAAGCCTGATATTTTTGTCAAATTTGATTTTACAATAACACAAAGCACCGCCATTAAAAACTTAATAAGAGCGACGTTTTTTTCGGCGCCATCTTTCCTAACAACTTTATAATGACTTAAACACCTTTTCTCAAATAGTCCCTTTTATTCATTTTGAATTTCAAAAACAAAAGCTCTTAAGCTCTCCAACCCGCTATTAATAACTGTGTTGAAAAGTTCAGAGCCTTCATTACCGTTTCATTCTTCGTCATGATAGCTGTCACATGACGAGCTCCAACGGGGACTGTGCATAACATTTATTGACTTCATCACTCTCCGGCGAAACTTCATCAAAATGGTAGCTATTCGTAATTTGTCTTTTTTAGGGCCTTAATCTTAATTAATTCAACAATTGTAATCGATAACTTTGGTTATCAGTCCACCAGCTGAGAGGAAATCTGTAAAGAATGCCCTAAAACCCATCTGGACAACACATATGTGGCGCTGAAATCTCTCTGGGTTTACAGTCTGTATTATATATTCATTATCTCGAGTGCTGTTTTAACCTCTACATCAATTTAAAATTCAATTTAAAAGCTATTATCCTTATTTTGAGGTCCCCGAGAAGATAAAGGTGTAAAATACTTATTGTTACAGTGAATTTCTTTAGCATATGGTTTGCAACAACTTTTCGGCTCGGAGTTTGCGGTACACTGGATCTCGTGCAATTTTCGCTGCCTACCTTGAAACTTCACTTTTTTCCTTCTATTTAAAAACGGCTTTTGTAAACTGAGCATACACAAAGCAAATTTTGCAATGATTTCAATGACTAAGCATTATTGAATCCACCTTGTAAAAAGCAAATTAAAACAGCAGGAGGTATTTGTAAGACCGGAAAAAATAGACGATAATTTTCCTCACACAGTGCAATGGTACTGGTCCCGGGGGAGGAGTCTCCAGTAAAAAGGTAAGTGGTTTAACTAAAAAAATTCACGGTTTAGTAACACTTGGTGCATGGGTGCAATTCGAGCAAATCTAAAATTATCGCGGTTAGAGTTAACCAAGAAAAAAATCTGGTATGTTTTTCCAGGTTTCAAAATTTCCGAAGTTTGCATTCGCCCCTTTTGCATGAATCCTCCCCCGGAGTTGTTTTACATATCGATTATCAAAATACGCTTCGTAACGTTTTTTCTTTGAAGCAGTATCGTTTGGAGCGGTATCTTTTATTCTTGATCCGAATTGCATCGATACGATACCGATAGCGAAACGTTTGATGTTATCGGCAATTCCAAACCTCAATTATTAGCTCGCAAGAAGGAAACAAACTGGAATGTTGTCATAAAAGCTATAACACATCTTGAACTCGCAGCCAGTACAATGTAGCGCTCCAGTGACATTGCAAGACCATTCATATCGTTTCAGGTAAGCTCAACTTACGTTCTGAGGAACTTAAACCGTACATGTAGGACTGAGAATAAGCGTAAACTCGCCGTGTAATGTCTTGTGCAAGATTCCACTTTGCCAAACGATTGATAGGTAAACACATGGTATATTGTAGCATACGCGGTTTTGTTTCCAAATATTTGCCAAAGTCACTGAGAATCGTTTACCAAAACGTGTTATTTAAGCGTTTTGTGTTTGTTTTTACTGTGGCGCGGATCAATTGTGATTAATGACGGTGAGTTTCAAACACTCAATTGAAAAAACATTCAATCTTCAAGACTTTTTCCTCTTCAGTCATTTGCTAAGGTGAGTTCACACCGGCGGGGTCAGTAATGTTCTGCGAGCATGTTTGTTATAAGGAAACGCGGATACATTTTTCTTAATTCTGTAGCTTTGGAAGTATTAAAAACAAGGAAAAGCCAAACTGGGATAGGAGAATTAAAGCTGTCAAACAATTATGGACAGAGAAATAGGCAGCAGAAAGTTGCTGGGTTTTCAAAGACAACATTGGAACTGAATCACCTTCGGCCGGCAACTATCACGAATACAGTCGAAACTTTCTAAACACTGATAAAGGAAAACAAAATAATTTACTATTGATACGAAGTTTTCCAAAACATTTTTCTTTCATGTCTGTCAAGGCAGACGATTTTAAGCTTCAGTATTTCTTAATTCCTCACTACACACTTTGCCATGCATTTTTCATTAGTTACATCTAAAGTCTATTTCAAGTCTTAACTACAAATTCGCATTCTTTAATTGCTCTGAATTTGTTGTTAATCTGCAAAGTTGTTTCATTGTCATCGCTTTCATTGAAATTCCTGTTTACTAGAAGCTAACAGCACTAAAATAACATTGAAAAACGCTCGTGGTTTTCATTAAAAAAACTTCTGTTTTTGCAATTAGTCTCTCAACCGACCTCCCTAACACAAATATGAAGTAAGTTGTCTTAGGTTCCAAATTAGTTTTCCTTCTGTTATTCTGATCTGCTTCAGTTGTTTTAGCATAGTTTAGCGCGACAACCCACTACGCTGAGTTCATATGAATATTCTTGACTGGCTGCCTGGATTTCGCAAGTTCAGACAAGACGAACAAGTTTACCGGAAAGATCGAGGTATTTTAGTTCATTTCAAATTATTTTCTAATTTTCGTTGACATTGATTAATTTTCATTTTGACTTGATCGTGCCCCGACGGAAGCGTTTGAAACTAATAGCCGATTCGCGGCAATTTAGCCGGTTGTTACGGCAAAGTGACGAAAGTCCCAAAACGCGATGCTTTTTCTTTTAAGATTACAGAAACTATATTTATGAGAGAATTTACTGTGATAGGCAAACATCCGTCCTTCCCTCCCCCTCCCTCCCTCCCTCCCTCCTTCCCTCCCCCCCCCCCCCGCTCCCTCGCTCCTTCCTCCCTTCCCTCCGACCAGCGTCCCGCCATTTACATTGGGATTTATACACACTGTTTATATAAGTACGGATACCATACCACTGAGTTTCTGTTGATGCTTAATTTAGTGTTTATACACACGACTCGACAAGCTTCTAGCTAAATAAACCAAAACACACCGTGTGTAAATAAACTTAATGTGAGTAAGTGATAAACTATATTTAAGTGTCATGGAAGATTACTGGTACAATTCAGTAAAAATTGCTGTACAATTCAATAATTGAGTAAAAATGATTAAAGTTTTTGGTAAAAAGGTTAAAATACTATAAGAACAACTTAAAATAGCAAACTTGGATAAAAATAGTAAAAAAAAAGGTCTAAAAACCCTCAAAAGTAATTGATATGAACCTTCGCCCTGTTATATATATTTAGCCCAAACTCTACAGGTATGAAGCAATACTGCTCAGAATTTATTTATTTTATTTAAGCAAATATTTAGACAGGCAAAGGTCAAATTCAGCAAGACTCGTTGATATGGATGCCTTGGTTATTTAATGTAAATGCACTAACAAGCCATACAGAAACATAAAGCTAGTACAATTACTGACCCTAAAAGTATAGTTAACCAACTCTTGCGTTTAGCCCGTACACAGGATCCTTTTAAGGGCTATTGGGGTAAAATAAATCCTCGCCCTCCTTTCCCTCCCCAAACTGCGTGCTTGATTGGCTCTGCTCGCCAATTTTAACCGCCCGAAAGGAGCCCCGGTTCATCACAGCCTAACTTGCTTAAGGGAGGAGTAGCCATTGAAGGTGTTTATTCACGGTTGTTTCTTAAAACACATTTTTCTCACTGTTCAGAAACGTTTTTGGTGTATATAGGATTGGTTAAATTAGCAGGGTCTTAATAAGTTTATAAAGTTAAACGATAAGCATTTAGTGATATCTTGATATTACTGCAACTATTCAATAGCCTACAAAGCAGGCGTATTTTCAGGACGTTCATAATTTGAGTGGGGCGTTAATACTGTAATTTCGTTTCCGGAGACCTTATCATTCTCTTACCTGTGAAATAACTGTAAAAACCATGTTCGCCGACAGGGCAAAAAAAAATAAAAGAATTGAAATTAAAAAAATAAGACACGACAATCTGCATAGTTTGTTTTAGCGGCGCCAACTGGGTTGGCTGCTAGGCAACCTACCGCTGACAAATTGGGTCATTCGAGTTGCTACAATCTTCAACTCGACAAAATCCCGCATTTATTTGCGTTCCCCACCGCAGACACACGTCTTCTTACATTCTGAGATTTGCAAGGTATGTCATGATTATGCTTACATTTCTCCACATAAATAGCGATATTTTAATTAGAGACTTGCAATTTTAATTCTTGACACTTATAACCTCTGCTGCAATGCAGACCACTGACATGAATCGCATTTGCGGCCAAAGAAAAAGGGTGCATTCTTTCACCTGTTAACTTACGTTTCGAAACTGAAAGATTTACCAAACCAGGACAAGCAAATCCATAACTTTTCTTGCTAAGGGACGCGAATAACACCTTTTAGTATCTCTTTTGGAATCTGATTGCAGTGAAAAAACTTCAAGTGAGTTTTTGTTCCAACACCAATTGTCTCTATTTGGCTACTCCTATCCTTTAGCGTAAAATTATTTGATACATTTTCGTTGTTCTTACAAGAATTTTTAACAACTGCTAGGGCATTCTTATGATATTGAAATTCATTTCTGCTCCAAATCAGTCAGGTAGACCTTGGTTGTAAGCTGCAACTGAATACGCTTTCAGTGCATATTACCGTTTTTCTTAACGTTTTCTTTCTGCAAAACTGTTGTTTCCCGAGTTTTCAAGTTACAAACGCTTGCCCGTTTACCGACAGACCCATGTGAATTGAACGGAAACAGCAATTTTTACGGGGTCAATGATTTATCCAAAGTTTTAATGTATCAAATAGTATAGTGGCCAAGAATCTAAGAGATTTCGGAAATGACTTCGGAAGCCGATACAACCTCAGAGCCAACAATACAGACAACTGGCAATATAACTGGACTACTAACTTCATATCCGTTTTACCAAACAAAGCGACACAAGAATGTTGTTGTAAATGGGTCAAGAGCAGCAATTTCCGTAAACTTGATACTTGAAATCGACGCCAAACTGTCAGGCGAGCAAACTTTGGTTATTTTCAGTTTTGAAATGAATCAGGAATTACATATTGCAAGTCATCTATCCTTATTACATCCGCCGACTTTCGCTTCGAAAAAAAGGACGCTTGATCGCAGGTTAGCATTATAAAAGAGAAACTTAATCTGATCCAATTAAAAAAACCCTAAAAAAACCACAGCCATTCTTTCCAAGGGAAAAAAACACATTATCACTCACTTGAAATTCACGAGTGAGCCATCTTGAAAATAAAATTTACGGCTTCGTTGTCCAATTTTAGGAGTTTGGTTCAGTTTTCACTTCGATAATCGACCACTGTTAATTAGTGATCATAGTGAAGTGAATATTATTAATTACAGTATTTCCATTAATTTTGACCTATGTGTCTTGTTCGATAATATCTCCATCGTGATACCGTTCCGTATTGTTGCAGAATCCGGCTAAAGCACGTTGTTTGAAGCACGTTGCTGCGTGAAGTACTTTCGACTCATTGTCGATTTTTGGCGGAATATTTTTGCTCCTTAGTCCTAAAATACCGGCAAAGTGGCTAAATTGTACAGGTTCAACCGCATTGTCCCAGTATTCAAAATAAGATAACGAGCATTAATACACAGAAAGAGGTTTTTGCAAAAAAAAAAACGCAAATAAATCATGCTAAATTTTCCACAATAAGCCGGATATGAAGCATGGGTAAAAATTGAAGGTAATTTTTTTAAAAATATATTTAAAAAGGTCGAGAAACCTTACACGAGGCGCTATCCGAAAATCGCAGATGCAACTGGCCTCTGTTTGCTATCTTTTGTGTTCCGCCGGGTCGAATTGTCTTTGGTTGCATAACTTCTTACTTCTATATTTAGTAAATATAAAGCTAGGAACTGACCAACAAGGGGCTATGTATACGTAGTCAATATGCATGGCTTATTTGTTTCTTTATGTAAATAACGCGGCAAAGCTGCAGCGTGGATGGAAAATAAATCTTGTTTAACGTTGTGAAACCAGCATGAAATTGAATTGAGATTTTTATAATCATTTTCCTTTAGTAGCACAACCAGTTGAAACTTTGATACAAACACTGATATAACACAGGTACCTTATTGACCTAAGGAGAGTCCGCTTGGCGCAAAAAAAACAAAACAAAAAACAATTAACCTCTTGACACCTTAGAGCAGTTTTCAATTGAGTGTGAAAAGTAATTACCCAATTGCTTTGGATTTTCATTGCTACGCTTTGTGATTGGCTAAAAAATCTCGCTCCACTTTCTCGACCAATCAGAAGTAAAACCAAAACCAATCGTGACTTGCTCGCACGCGTTTTCCCGCGCTTGGCGCCGCCGACATGTAATTGCCCCGAGCTCTGATTGGTTCATTGGATTGTTTACAACTGCTGTGATTGGTCAGAGTAATTACTTTGGTTTTGGGTATGTCAGGGGACACCCAACGAGCCTGCGAGCGAGTTCTCGCCTAGGTACTTGGTGTATCCCTGATCATAATGTATGGTACTTCATGTATCCCTTATTATAATGTATTTAGATATATTGCAGTGTAATTTAGGGTCGGATTACAGTATCTAGGGTTGAAGAACTGATTTTAGTATTTAGGGTTAAGCACTGGTTCCAGTATTTCCAGTGTATCGAAAGGGTTAGTTCTTATATATGGTCTGGGCTGGCAGCATATTATCTTATATCCCTTAAAAATTACAATTTTCGGCAGCTAGTCCTCGGTGGTACAGTGGATAGTGTGCATGGAGTAGATCATACGGCCCGGGTTCGATTCCCCATTCTGCTGTTTTTATCTTCTTTTTCTACTGAAATAAAAACTAAGTGTTTAAATACAAAATAATAGAGGTTTTGCACGGCAGCCATGTTGCATGGCAGGAACAATAGATTCTTTTTCACATGGGAAAGAATGTTCTTTCTAATGCAAAACATTTTCATTGTTCCTGCCATGCAACATGGCTGCCGTGCAAAACCTCTATAAGGGATACACCAAGTACATACCAGTTCTCGGGCTCGGGACGGGACCCAACGAGCCAAGTATACCTGGCTTTAAACTGGGCAATGTATATGTTTCTTTTAATTCCCTTTAAACGGCATTAAATGCACTACTTTAATTTAATGCCCTTTAAAAGGTATTTTAATGCCCTATAACCGGCATTAAAGATTAATACCGTTTAAAGGGATATCTGTATCAGCTACAGGGGCGGATCCAGGATTTTTCTTAGGAGGGGGTGCACCTCTAAGGAATGACGTAACTGAAGGGTGACGTAAACAAATTTTAAAAGCGAACAACGCAGACTTGGTCATCTCAAGGGAGGGGAAGGGGGAAGGCGCATCCCCTGCACCCTCCCCCTAGATCCGCCCCTGATGCTACCATTTTTCGATCTGTTCGGATGTCTTAGCTGAAAATTCAACAGGCCGAATGTATTAGGAACAGAACCTTTTCTCCGAAAAAGTTAGCTCATGTATATGATTTCCGAGAATGTTTTGAGGGAGCTATTTGCCTCCCGAAATTTTAGCTGGACTTTCCGGCCGAGAACCAAAAATAGCATTTTTTATATCCTCTCGAAAACGTCAGGCGTAGTTTTCATTGGGTCCGCGGAAAACCTCAGTTCACATTTCCGAAAATCTGGGGGCGTATGAACAAATCAAACAGCTATTTGGCCTTTTCTTAACGCCAATTCGTCTAATTGCCTCTAATCTTCATGAAACATTGCTCACAGAATCAATACTAAGTTTCCCTTCACATTGGGTACGAATTTGATAGAATCTTTATTTCGGGCATGCGTTAATGGCCGTTTTTATACTAGAGACGCATTATCCGTCCAGACGAATAATGCGTCTATCATGTTATGCGTCTAGTGTAAAGGCGGGACGAACAATTAGAGACGCATTATCCGTCTGGACGAACTTAGGCGAACATTTGTAGTTCGTCTGCTTATGCGTCTCTAGTATAAAGACGGGCACAAGACGCGTTATCCGTCTGGACGAATTATCTTTCGAAATGCGTCTTGAACGACGCACTTCGAAAGATAGTTCGTCTAGACGGATAACGCGTCTTGTGCCCGTCTTTATACTAGAGACGCATAAGCAGCCGGACGAACTACAAATGTTTGCCCAAGTTCGTCCAGACGGATAATGCGTCTCTAGTATAAAAAAGGCCAATGGCAAGTTTAATTTCTCGACCGCCTGTCAATAAAGTCAAATTTCATGAACTGTAATCCACTTCAATCCTTGCAATCCTGGGGCCGGATTCACAAAACCCTCCTAAGTTAAGACATATCCTAAGTATTGTTTCTTAACAATAGTCTATTAATGGACAATCACTTAGTTATCCAGGTAATTCACGGGCACGTCACTTAAATAAGCCTTCGGAACACATAAAAAATATAACAGGTTAAGAATCTTACTAACGCTTGCACTCAATAGAATGACGTGTCGAAAAGTTAAATGTCGAAAAGAAACAACGGAAAAACAGTAAATTGAAGCCCAAGATCGAAAACTTGATTTCGCACACCGTAGTTTTTAATTTTCAGGTGCATCGATTTTTAATTCGCTACTTTTAAGTTTAAGAAACATTTACTCCAGAATATTATTTGGGAAAGCGCCAGACGATTTTTATTTGTAAGGTTTTATTGAGTTTTAATATTTTTAACTAGACTTTTCTCCCAGTTTAGTTAGTAACGCTAGACGATATCTTAATAACTCCAAGGGCACCTACAACAACGGGAATTACCATTGTCCTCATCTGCCACATACGGGCTATTTCTATCTCCAAATCTTTGTGTTTGGACAGTTTCTCTGATGGTATCAGATGGCACATGGCCACGTCAATAAGGATGCATTTGTTTTCCCGCTTATTCTTGATCACAATGTCGGGACGGTTTGCTGTTATTGCTCTATCTGTCTGGATGGGCATGTCATAGAGGATAGTGATATCACCTTTTTCTACAACTGTTATTATTATTATTATTATTATTATTATTGTTATTGTCCTGATTGGTACAAAGTCTATATCCCTAAACCGCGCCAAAATGAGCGTGCGTTGATATAAGTCCGAGAGTTAAATGAAGTGTATAAAACTTCTTATTTCGCTTTTTCACAGTTTAGTTTGGTAGAATATTGAATATTCTAAGCTTAACGGACTATGTCGTGTACATCTGATTGCTTTTGGATTAAAACTGTCATAAAAACTAAAACATTCAAGCCATACATATATTCACCAGGAGTCCAGTATTCATAAATCAAAATGCTCCTAGACTAAGAGGCATCTCCCTTTGCGTTAGCCCCTCGCACGCACGACCGCGAAATTCGGTAGTTTCTTTGTGTTGCGGAAGGTGTGATCACCAAATGACGTAAAACAACAGATTCAAAAGACACTGAACAATACACACACCACAACACAAAAGCTAACCAACAATTGTTTCCGCAACACCAAGAAACACCCCGAAATTTCGATGTTAACGGCGCGAAAGAAAAGGCTTTTCTAATGTTCAGACCAGTTTTAGGCTTAGAATAGTTTCTAGACATAGCAAACTACAATTGAACCACAAAGCAGGCCCTTCAGTCAATTTATTGGTATTCTAGAACTACACTTTCCGAAAAGATTTTTAAAGTATAATATTGGACATGACTTGTAAAAATAATGTTAAGGTGGCTGAACACAGTTTCACTGCACTTATGCGTCATTCATTGTCATTTTAAAACTACTAAAGTTTGGGCGCCCAAATTTGGTGAGGCATACGATTGAGCAACAAGCTATATATTTTGATATTTTTATTGAGCTTTTAGGGTGTTGCCATGGCAACACGGTGGATTGTAAATCAGCCTGCAATATTCGGTTTCGTTTATTTTCAGAAAATCTAGCCGTTAGATTTTGTCCATCATTTGTCTCCAGTAAACTCGTAAAAATATTCGCATGTTAACACTGGTCTCATGTAATTTTAACAGAGGGATCTTCCGTAATTTGTGGTTTAATATGTTTGCGTTTTGTAAAAATCTCCTTTGTTAGATTTCAAATTTCTGATGGCAGGTGAGCTCGGCATATTCGGAACTATTATTGTGCCAAATTTCGTGAAATTCTAACGAGTGGTTTCGTAGAAATCAGCACGTTTCCGAGGAAAGTCGCTAAAACATCCAGTCACAATTTGTTGGTCAACTGCGCATGCGTTGCATTTGACTGGGTCAGTTCTCGATCCAAAGCATTCTCGTCCCCAGAGCCCTCGTTTCGTTTGGTCAGCGGAAAAAACGAAGGCTCTGGGACCAAAGCCTTCCGGATGTCGTAAAATCCACGACATCCGTTAGCGTATGCCTAATGCATGCTCAATATCAGAAACCGGAAATAAAAAAACCTTACGTGTGTGTGCATTCTCGTCCCCAGAGCCCTCGTTTCGTTTCGTTGAGCTCCGCGGATACGAGAATGTCGAGTTTGTGGAATGGCGTTCGAAGGATTGAACAAGACCAGAAGCTTATCACATTATGAGCTTCTGACAAGACTTATAACAATTACAGGAAAACATCGCGCTGAAAAAGAAAGAAGAAAAGCTTTGCGTGCTGCTGTTATTTAGCTTTGTATTTTGCCTACTGGTTTTAGAAAAGCCTCGATAAGTCAACCAAGGCGATTTCTTTCGTTTGGGAGCTGTGTATCAGTTATCGTTTCGCCACTGAACGCTATCATATCCGACCAAATCAGTTGATCGGACTGACCGACAGCTAAGTTTGCGCTGTGGTCATTTATCAGGCCTATTTCATCGAAAAGTGGTAAGAAATATCGAGGAATTTTTGTTTTGCATTCGTTTCATGTTATTTTAATTGGGCTTCAAGTGACCTTCGTTTCCCTAGATTTGTATTTCAAGTTGTAGCAAAGAGTTAGCAAAGAGTACTACCTAATAAAGGAAATATAACTTGCTTACAAGAGTGTTGATAGCGTTGTTGTGTTGTTGTTATTTAAAATGGGTCACCTATTGGTAATATTTCTTTTCGCCCTTGGGCCTTTTTTTTCAGGATTTCTGCTTCTCTTTACTCGTCATCATTTTATCATCATTTTATCATCATTTTATTTCAATAATTTAAATTTAACAAATTAAAGAAATACACAACCTGCATATAGCAAAGCTAATCAAGGCAGGTTGTAGTAGGTTGTACTTCTTTAATATTCGTGGCCGCTTATAGCTTCGTGTTCCAATACACATACTGATTATTTTCGGAAACGAATCACTCATATTTAACGACAATCAGATCCCGTTATACTTTGAAATTTAGCAGCCGTATCTTTACCTCCTAAACCAAACAAAACTGGGTGACATTGATCGTTGATTGGGTTGAAATTAAAACGTTGGTTTTGTTTAAGTCGTCATAGTCCACATTTGAAATTCAACCGGAAGTAAAGCCTTATGCGCAGAAGGGTAAAATTTTTTACCCTGTTGCGCATTCAATTTTAAACGGCCAATCAAAAACTTCAAATTTTTGCAGTTACCATGCAAGCAGAGCTACACGAGACGCAGTATAAAAAAACCGTGGAGCTCTTGGGACGAGAATGGATCCAAAGACAAAAACGACTAAAAAGGCAGTGTATTTCTTCAATGGTTCTTGAAATTATCTATTGATTCAACAAACATATTTACGAACAACCAATTGTTTGATTTTAAGACGAAAAACAACACTTTCGCGATCCACGCTGAGCAAAATAAAATAGTCGCTGAATAGGCGCCACGTTTGTTTTTCTCAAAACTCTGCACGTGCTGACTCACGTAAGCAGCTGAAATTGAAGAGCGCGTACAAACTGTGTTCAGCCACCTTAAATTTATCTGAGAACACAAGACGTTTTCATTCATTCATTCGTTCGTATCGTTCATCGTTTTTTTCAATCAAGATATACAGATAGTTGAAAAAGTGCAGGCATAAACTTTTGATTTGCCTCACTTGAATGATTTAAGTGAGGTAAATCTCTCCTACCCTTGGTACTAGAGAATTCCTATGTTAGTGGGCAGTGCATGCGGATACGCCATGCCAGTAGCGAAGGTCGTGAAAATGCCTCTGGCATCCCGAGGGAAATCTCTCCCAAAATGGCATATAAAAATAGTACAAATGATTTATGTCTTGGCTTCTGGGGTTGAATGTTTCGATGAACAGATATAATGGAATGTGTGCGTGCAAAGGTATGTTATTGGAGATTTAAGCTTTTCTGCTAACCAGATATAATCACTGAATAATCCGTGAACTGTTTAAATCACCAACTTTAATCCGTGAGCTCCGTGAGCCTAATTAATCACAAAAATTAACCCGTGTCTTGCTACTGACAGACTGCACAGAAAAATCAGAGTGAAATTTGTGATCCTCGCAGTGTGCACTCAACATAAGCAGTTCAGGATAAAGCAACCTGAAAAAAATTCGGGCTTGAATGCCGAATCACGTTCAGGCTTGAACGGGATTCGAACCCATGACCTTGTGCACAATGCTCTATCCACTGAGCTATCAAGCCACATGGATAGATGGTCAATTGTGAGTTTGTAATATACCCGATGATAGTGAATATATACGAATGTGAATATATGAGGAACTTGTTTTCACGCTTCTTGTTTTTGTGGGAAAAGGAAGGGGGACTCTTTCACTTTTGAGGATATTAAAAAGAAAAAAGACGAAGTCCCGCGCCAAAATATCGAAATTTCACTTTCCTTATAATTTCATGTTATATTTCCAAATACCACGAAATAAACAACAAAAACGGGTAAAAAGTATTCCGATCCACAGAGCAAAACAGAACACGTGGTTTGCAGGGGGAGGGTAGTTCGGGATTTATACAACCGGACTAAAAACTGATTACAAATGAATTGTCCTTCCTCCACGCCCCCCCCCCCCTTCTTTTTTTAGCGTTTCTCTAATATCAAAAGTTTCTGTAAATTTAGATTATTAGCAGTCTATTTCTGGATAGTTAGCCGTTTACGCCTACCACACAGGATGTATTGATGCATAGACGAGTGGACGAGCTAATCGTGCGCGCGAGCATTAACATCGCGCTTTAGGCCACGCTTTAAGGCGCGAAAATCTTTTTACATCGATTTTTTTATAAACCTTTTGCTACAGCTAGGTAACAAGTTGCTCGGAAATGTCAGAAATGCACAAAATTGAGGGTTTACCTTCTTCGTTTCGGCCAAGATATCTGAAAGGCCACCCTAATTTTGGAAAAATCGGTCTCCCTTACTTGATATGGCCCTAATGTCTGTTAGTCTAAAAATATTGCAAATGAATCTCTAGAATGGAACTTTCTATGCCAAATTTTATTTGAGTGGGTCTAAATTAAATCAACTGGCGGAAGTCTCTTAAAGTAAATCTAATTCTTCTGAAACGACAGCATTTGCAAACCCTGACAGCCGCAAGTTGGCGAGATTCGCCCGCTCGACTAAACTCCTGTCACAACATAAACGGACATAAAGGAAATGTTAGCAGTCTACTTAAAATTCAGCGGATAAAGTTTGGCGCCGACATTTGTCTTTGCCGTCTTTTATCTTTTGTTTTTCTTTTGTTAAAATCGCTTCAGACAAGACACTTGATTCGAAGTCGTAACTTTTTGATTATTAAATATTTATCTTTGATTTTTTTTTATTAAAATCGCTAAATTAAGACGCCAAACATTTTGTCCATAATAAACTTGGCATATTTCCTTAATCAAAACTCATACAATACTACATCCCGTAGAAAAAACGGACACTATATAAAATGAAAGTCTCTTAAAGAGATCGTTGTCCGGCGCAATATTTAACGAGCAAGTCTTGACTCGTTAATTTCGCTTATGAGCCGAAAACACAACGGAAAAATGAAGTAATTATGTTAGGTGTGTAAACAATTAGTTAACAAGACCTTTAATGGACCTCATTTCAGATAAAAAGAATGGAACACCTGGACGGTGAAGTAAACCGAGCGATTCTTTCTACTAATTGTTTCAATAGCGGCTAAACAAGTCGGCCTCATTGCCTGTCAACTCAAACCGATTTAATTTATCAGTGCTTTTATATCCGTTACTGGAAATGAAAATTTAATTTGCAAGTCGTGCAAAATTGCGGAAAACTGATAACGAATCGTTTTTAATCTCTGACAGTTTCATTTTTTAAGACGGAAGCGATTATGTAAATCTTAAGACTTGTCAGAGTCAGTTTGAGTGGCTAAAAACAGTAACTGCAAAATTCCAAAGTCCACTTGTCTTAGATAACAAGAAACTATTTTGTGACGTCATTTGTGATTTGTTTCTCAAAAGATTGCGTGGTATGGAATATTGCAAAGCACGCCAAAATGATGGAATCTTTTCACAATACTGGCGACCTAAAGAATTATAAAGCCCCCGGGTACATACTTGTTGAATTCATGCCGTTTATTTATTTTATAGAATGCAATTTAAATCCAATTTAGTCCAATTTAGCATCATCTCTCGAGTTGCTGATCTCTCGTATCGTTTCTAATACCTTTCGTTAGGTTTTTTTATCACTGGCAATTTTCATGTTTTCCACTTCATATGGGTACATGTAGGTCAAGACAGAATTTCCTTTGAGAACTCCAACTATATCAAAAGCTAAACATTTCAATATTCAATTTCAACAGCCATTTTGATATAGAAAATAAAATAAGATTAGACCACATTCAATGTGAAAATCAAACACGATTTTGAGACTAACAATTCAAATTTGTGGTAAATTTATAACGTTTCCTATTTTGTAATTTAATTGAGAGAGCAGAGACTTGCATATAAATAGAACAACTGTTCTTATATAGGAATTTATAACAATAATAGCCTTTAAGAAAAATTAGAATTTTGATATATTGGACTTCTTTCTATTCTTCATTACAAATTTACGGCGTTTTTAGGTGATTTATGACTGTATATATGGCTTTATTTGTCAGTTGAATGTTAAATATTGCCTCGGCATTGCAAAACATGTTTACCTACTAAGTTACAACAAAATATACGATTTGTTCAATGGTGTTTACCTTTCAGTTTTTATGCGTGACTCGCTTCAGTTTATTGCTTGCACCCTTAAACGAAGTAGTTCCCGTCATCATAATTGTATGCCTGGGAGGATTCGAGAGAATTTTAACGTAAACATTGCATATCACATGTCGGAAACAAAGCTTCAAAAGAAAAATACAAACGTAATCCGATTTACTTCGACTCGCATTTCTGCCCATTTAAACCGTTGCTCTGTATGTGCCGCGCATTCGTAACCTTTAGAACTGATAAAAATCCGCCACGTAAGCTAATAGTCCATGCAAACGATAGAGGATATATTAGCCTGGCCGCATAGTTGGTGCATGGACGAAATACCGCCTACATCGCTTACTTTTCACTGTCTGTATCGTACTAGGTGGTCCGTGGAGAGATCGCAATTTTAGTAATTTCTTTTTGAATGCGCGTGAATGGTTTCCATTCATTTGTTTATAATTTACTTTTTCGGTCTTCCCTCCCAAGAAAAGGCCTAGGTCACGGCGCATTGGGCTTGCTTATGCTGGAAATCCAATCTTTCAATTTTGTGACAATGAACTTGTTTGCGTCCAACTGTTTTTCATTTGTCAGACGTAAATTGATAGCCACTCAAAAAGGGGCCATTCACGCCCCCTTGGGACACGCTAGATAAAATGTTCATCATTTAGTCCCCGGAAAAAAGCGGTTTTCGACGTGTAATCGAGACCTGTACCGAGAATATCTGGCGACAAGGAGAGTGATTTAACTATTAAAAACATAATGAATATGCTGAAATTTTGTAAATTCCACATTTTCCTCCAGAGAAACAGTTTATTGACTCTCGGGCAGCTAGGAATTTAGATAATTTGTTTGTGAGTCACGTGTGTTTATAAAACTCCGCCCATTCTTGTTGTTGGGCTGCCTCGCGTCAGTGATGATTGACAGATTCGAACTCTTCGGCGGCTCTACATTGATGCGTTTATAAATTTTGTCTCGTAAAGTGGAAAGTGAATCTGGCTCAATATTCGCTTGGAAACACGTAATTTCGCATGCTTTAAGTTGGGAGATTGTGTAAAAGATATCGTTGTTTCAATCCAAGGGTTTCAATCAACGGTGTGGTAGCGAAGCTATTGCGAAAGATTGTTGTTTATACAGAATGTCAAGCAAAGAACTCTGGCAAAGTTTGTATTTGGTGCCCCGTGTAGCGCATTAACGGTTTGTGTTGTTATATATATTCTATAGTGACTCTCCGACAAGCGACAAGCTGGCTATGGTGGCTCTCGTCTGTGAAACCGGCGTTACAATTTCAGTATTATGACATCGTTGATGAGCACGGAATTTACTGAACTGAAAAGCAATGGTTAAAGAAACCGCCAGTGGGAAAACGAGGGCGAAATTACGGCATGGAACATTATTATGGACGTTTGTATGCTACTATGCAGCACTTCTATCCTTAGTTTCTGCTCAGCAATACAACTTTCGAGTCCAGGAAGAATTACAGCCGGGAGCTGTTGTGGGCACTATTAACATTCCGCAAGGAGAAACATACACAATCGAGGGAAATTCACCGCGATTTGCACTCAACTCGCAGTCTGGGATCATCACCACAATTTCGCGAATCGATCGGGACAGTTTGAGCTCAAATCCGATTATCTTGAAAGTTCGCACTTCGTCTTCTTCTTTCACTGTTCATGTTCAAGTGGACGATATAAACGATAACCCTCCACAATTTTCATCACCAGTTTTTCCTTTGGACATCTTCGAAAATGTCGCGTTGAACAACGTGTATTCGATCGATTCTGCGACTGACAAGGATGCGGCGGAAAATGGCACCATTGATTACGCGATCGTTTCCGGCAACGAGGCAGGGAAATTCAAACTTGGAAGAAACGCTACCGAATGCACAAGCTTTCCATTGTGTATCATAACACAAGGGAGCCTTGATCGAGAAACTGTAGCGGTGTACAATATAAATATCTCCGCTAGTGACCGAGGGAAACCCTCGCTGCGTTCCTTTTGTTTAGTGAATATCACAATTGTGGATTTGAACGACAACAGCCCGGTGTTTACAAGAATTTTGTACAATGCTACGGTGGACGAGAATAGTCCAGCTGGTGTGGAAATTTTAACTGTTTCTGCAACGGACAGAGATCAGTCTTCGAACGGTGAAATAATTTATTATTTCCAAAATGATCCAGACAGTAGTGATTCGAATTACTTTGAATTGAATTCAACAACAGGGGTTATCAAAACTCGGGCACCTCTCGATTACGAGTCGAAACAGATTTACAGATTTGGAGTGATTGCTAAAGACCAACCGGAGAGTGGTTCGTCTAAGCAAGGCAGTGCTAACGTGGAAATTTACATTGGAGATGTGAATGATAACAGACCAGAAATACGAGTGATATATGTAAATAATATAATCCCTGCAGAAATATCTGAAAATGCTGCTACAGAAACATTGGTGGTGTCTGTTTTTGTGAGCGATAAAGATGCTTTATCGGGTCCAAATAGCCAAATAACTATGGAAATTTCTAATGGCAATGGAAGTTTTAAATTAGACTTTTTAAATTTCATCCCGCAGCAACAACTCTCAATATATAGGCTCGAAACTGCTGGTGCACTAGATCGTGAAATCTTTGACTCTTACAACATCACTGTCACTGCAAAGGATGGAGGGTACCCAAGTATGAATACCTCTGTACATGTTCTCGTGTCAATCACTGATGTTAACGATGAAGTTCCAACTTTCAGCAAGCCAGACTATTCTGCATCTGTTAGTGAACAGGCTCAGAATGGGAGCTCTGTTTATCGCATAACAGCTTCTGATTTAGACACAGGGACTAATGGTCAGATTTCGTATTCAATCTTAGGTGGCAATGCATTGCACTGGTTTCAAATTGACTCTGTATCAGGCCTTATTACAACCGCCAGGTCTCTGGACAGAGAACATTTGCCACAAGTTTCACTTACTGTGCTTGCTGAAGACAATGGCTTACCACCACTCAACAGTACCACTGTTGTCATAGTAACAATAAATGACATCAATGACAATCCACCAAAATTTTCTCACAGTGTGTACAATGCAACTTTGCTTGAGAATAGGAATCCTGGGACTTCTGTGATTACCCTTAATGCTACAGATGAGGATATCGGTAGTAATGGCAATGTGACATATAAGATTGATTCTACGTCTCAGATCATACTGGATACGTTTAGCATTGCAACAAGGACAGGTGTGTTAGTTACTAAGGTTAAACTTGACCGCGAAGTGAAGAGCTCTTACGACATACCCATCATTGCTAGTGATCAGGGTTTTCCACAGCGGTCATCGAGAACATTGGTGCGTTTGCTTGTTACAGATGTAAATGATAATCACCCAACATTTTATCCTGTAACTTATAACGAGAACATATTAACTAATGCTCAGCCGAGATTTATCACTCAAGTGACGGCAACTGATCCTGATGCTGGTTCCAATGGACAAGTTATCTACAGAATTGTTAATGGAGCTAATGGCAAGTTCTCCATCAACAGCACAAGTGGTGAAATTAGAACTCTGATGCCTCTTAATAGTAACAACCAAGACTTTTATAAGTTGAACATAAGTGCCCAGGATATGGGTGGTCTCTATGCACAACAAACAGCTACAGTGGAGGTGACTGTACAGGGACTATCAGATGACCTGCCAGAGTTTGAACACAGTATCTATAACTTTACTGTTTATGAGAATGTTCCATCAGGGACGTATGTTGGTAAAGTCATTGCTACCACAAATGCCAGTAGTGACGATATTAAGTATTCCATCGTGTCAGGTGATCCCCGCCGAGTGTTCATTGTTGATGATGTTGGTGGTATAATCATGGTTGATGGACAAGTAGACAGAGAACAAAAGGATAAATACTTGTTACATGTTATAGCCAAGGTGGGAACAGTTCGTCCTTTGTCTGCAACAACCTCGGTGAAGATAGACGTACTGGACAGAAATGATAATCCCCCAGTGTTTTCACCTTCAAGTGCGCAAGTTACTATAGATGCTTCCTGGCCGGTTAGGAAAGGAATCTACCTGGCAAGTGCAACAGATAAGGATGCTGGTCTAAATGGAGTTGTTAATTATCAGTTGACTTTTGATGGCAATGGTCTCTTTAAGGTGAACATGACATCAGGAATGGTTTCGTTGGCGAGGAAGGTGACCAATATTGATGATTCTCAGTATATCCTGCGAGTGGCTGCGTCAGACCGAGGAGCACCTCCTTTACACACTGCCTTCATGTTAACTGTTGTTATTGTCACCAATCACCAGCCAAGATTTTTGTCACCATCATTTAATGCTAATATTCCCAGGAATTTGCCAGTAGGAAAGCTTTTCTTACCTGTCACAGCTGTTGATCCAGATAACAGTGACAATGGCATGCTGACTTATGCAATTTCTCCAATAGGCAATCAACAAGATCTCTTTGGAATTTCCCACAATGGAATACTATTTGTCAAAAATCAACTGAACCAAGCAAATTCAATGTATACCCTCTCAGTCACTGCTGCCGACAAAGGGAATCCACCTCTTTCGAGTTCTGTCTCTGTGACAATCAACATTCAAGATTCAGTTGAACAACAAGCCATGTTTGTTAATAACACTGTTGTATTTTCTGTTATGGAAAATCAATTGCCGGGCACCGTCATTGGTAGACTGCCTCTTCGAGCAGACAATTCCTTGAAACTCAAGAAGATTGTCTATTCTCTTGCTGAAACTCGTGGAGATTTTGTCATCAACTCTGCAACTGGCATTGTGAGTGCAGCAAAAATGTTTGATAGAGAGCAGTTAGTTAAACAAAATGGCAAGAATTTTGTAACATTTCTCGCAAAGGCAGTGTACAGTGACTCTCCATCTAAACAGGACATTGCTATAGTGGTGGTTACAGTTGAAGATCAAAATGACAATTTACCTGAGTTCCGCCGCTCTGTTGTTTTTGTGACAGTGGAAGAGTCGACTCAAGTAGGATCAATCATTTACAAAGTCATTGCTTCAGACCCTGATGATGGAATCAATGCCAACTTTACCTTCTCAATTTTGAGTGGACCAAGTTCCAAAATATTCTCCATTGATCCTTTGAGCGGAAATCTCTTTCTCAATCATTCACTTGACAGAGAAAAGATGGATCATTACATTGTTACTGTTCAAGCCACAGATGTGACCAACAACACCATGTTCTCTCAAGTGCGTCTTGAAATAATTGTGGGCGATACCAATGACAATAAACCGCAGTTCACCAAGACGCATTTAAGTGTCAACATCTCTGAAAATTTGGCAGTATCTTCTCAAGTTGCAGTGGTTCGAGCAACAGATCAGGATGAAGGTGCAAATTCCGAGATTGCATACACCATTACTTCTGGAAATTTGGAAGCTGTATTTGATATCAACCACTTGACAGGAGAAGTCATCATTATTAAGCCACTTAACTATGAAAGAACCCAGAAGTACATGTTAAACATCACGGCAGATGACCGTGGAAATCCTCCCGAGTCTGCAGTGTCTTGGCTTACTGTGAGTGTAGTTGATGAGAATGACAATCCTCCCCTGTTTGCAGATCAACCAGCTGTTATCAGAGTGCTGGAAAACGTGACATCAGGGTCTCAAATTGGCCAGTGCACTGCAACTGATAAAGACAGTGGGGAAAATGGCCGCATAACATTTAGCATTGTCAGTCAGACTCCGCTTGAGGAAATGACTTTTGAGGTGAACCCTGTTACATGTGTAATCACCACGAGAGGACAGGTGGACCGTGAGCACGCCCCTTTGTACAAACTTGTTATTAGAGCAGTGGATAGTGCAAGTCCAAGATCAGCTCAGCTTTCAGCAACCAAGGAGATCACTGTTTTACTGGAGGATGTGAATGACAACAAACCGAGATTTGTAACTGCACCTGCCATAGCAGTGCCGGTTAATTTAGGTGCCAATGCTGTTGTCACAACGATTTCAGCAACAGACGCTGATGCTGGAAGTAACTCACAGGTGACTTACAACATTGTTAGTGGGGACACAAGCTATTTCCAGTTAGACACCAACACGGGACAGTTGGTCACACGATCACATTTGCCTAGTAACAAAATGAGTTTTCAGCTGAGGGTATCAGCTCGTGACAGTGGCATGCCTTCCCAAAGTACTGAGACTACAGTGACAGTGTTCAAGAAAGGGCAACCTAACAGTGGACCCGCCTTCACTCAAGCAATCTACAGAGACTCTGTTAAGGAAAATAGTAACATTGGGTCATCGGTGACTCAAGTTCACGCATCATTCACTCCAAGCATAGCTGGTGCACAGATCAGGTACTACATGACTGCGGATTCCAGTAATGGTTCTTTTGTCGTGAATGAAAACAATGGTGACATTACGACTGCCCGTGTGCTTGACCGTGATGGTTTGTTGACAAGTGTGTTTACATTGACTGTGTATGCAGTGGATTTGAGTGGTCCAAGCGCACGCACAAGAAGCACATCTGTTGAAATTACTTTGCAGGATAAGAATGACAACACCCCCATATTTGTACAGAGTACTTATATTTCAACTGTGATGGAACAAATACCACCTGGTGCAAGGGTTGCTGATGTTTCCACTGTCGACAATGATGAAGGGCTGAATGGAAAAGTGGATTACTCCATTGACAGTGGAAATGATGGGGACGCTTTCCAAATCAACACAACAACTGGCGATATCACCACTCGGAAAGTATTGAATCGCACATCCCAAGTAGAGTACAGCTTAACCGTGCTTGCAACAGATAATGGAAATCCAAGACGACAATCAAGCTGTGTTGTTATGGTAACAGTGATAGATGCTAACAATAATGCCCCTCAGTTTTCTCGCCTTTTCTATTCTTTTAATGTCTTTGAAGAGACAGCAATTGGAACTGTCCTGGGAACAGTGACTGCGTCAGACAGCGATGTTGGAGAGAATGCCAGAATCCGCTACAGTATTGTGGGTAATTACAGAGAGGTCTTCCTGATGGACCCATTGAGTGGAACTTTGAAAGTGGCAAAAGCACTTGACAGAGAGACGGTTGAAATTTACATTCTGAATGTCTCAGCGACTGACCATGGTATCCCTCCCATGTCTGCATATGCTGAAGTTTATGTGAATGTTTTAGACAGGAATGACAACGCTCCACAATTTTCACAGAGCATGTACTCTGTAAGCATCTCAGAAGCCATTGCAACACACAGTAGCATCATAACTGTATCAGCCACTGACAAAGACTTTGGTACCAATGCCCTCATTACGTACACAATACTGTCTGGAAACAATGACCGCACCTTCACAATCTACCCAAATGGTACCATCTACAACCTGAAAACATTTGACCGTGAGCGAAAGAGTTCTTACTTCCTCAGCATCCTGGCAAGAGACCATGCAAAACCTGTGGCAGCACAGCTATCCAGCACATCGACAGTGAATGTGACAATCACAGATATCAATGACAATAGCCCATATTTTGTATCCAGTAATATCACCCATGTATCAGAGCATGCCACAATAAATGATGTCGTCACAACCATCATGGTGACTGATTCAGATGCAGGGAGTAATAGCAAGGTCACCTTTAGTTTGGTCAAGCTTGATGCTTTTGCACCCTTTATTTTAGGCGCAGCTGATGGTATTCTCCGGGTATCAGGGAGTCTAGATCGCGAGGTTAGAGACAGTTATGTTGTCAAAGTGATTGCGACTGACCAGGGTGTTCCAGCAAATCGTGCAGAGATGAAGCTAACGGTCATAGTGGATGATTACAATGACCACTCCCCAGCTTTCCAGACACCGATAAGTGAAGTTTCAATCTTTGAGAACATTTCAATTGGAAGTGAAGTTGCAAGGTTTGTAGCTACCGACAGTGACCAAGGAAGCAATGCAGAGATTCGCTATAGCATTGCTGCTGGAAACGAGAATGATAGCTTTGAGATGAATCCCACAAATGGAGTACTAAGCACCATAAGATCCTTGGACCGAGAAGCCACGCCCAATTACACCCTTGTCATCCGCGCATCGGATCTAGGGGTACCACCCCAGTCCACTGACAAGAACTTGAGGATTGCCGTACGTGACATTAATGACAATACACCGACCTTCCCACAGGCTCCCTACACTGCAAGTGTTAATGAAAATTACTTGGAAGCCAATGTCATCACAGTGAAAGCTGTGGACAAAGATGAAGGCCAGAATGGTGCTGTTACGTACAATATTGTCTTTGGTAACGATGCTGGTGCTTTTGCCATTAACAGCCAGACTGGTCAAATAGGACTGAGTAGCCGTTTGGACCGAGAGAAGCAGGCTCTATACACCCTTCGAGTTCAGGCAAAAGATGGAGGAACGCCGCCTCGTGTGGGTGAAGCCATAGTTACTGTGAAAGTGAGCGACATAAATGACAACTCCCCTGTCTTCCAACCAGATCAGTTTAAGGCTTCAGTGAAGGAAAACTCTGGTGCGGGCGCGTCAGTTCTACAAGTCACTGCAACTGATGCTGACGCTGGGGCTAATGGTAAAATCACATACTCTCTGACAATGAGTTTTGACTTGTTTACAATTGATCCAAACACTGGACAAGTAACTACAACAGCTTCGCTTGATCGCGAAAAGACTTCTTCGTATGAGCTGAAAGTGTTGGCTACCGATGGAGGAAGTCCCCAAAAGGAAGGAAAAGCTACTTTGTATGTAACTGTTGAAGATGTAAACGACTTTGATCCTGTATTTGCTTTTAATCAGTACACGGCATCAGTGGCCCCAGGGGCTCCCCCAGGAGCCTTCGTTGTCATGGTCTCTGCTGCAGATAACGATATAGGCCCCAATGCCGAATCCGAGTACACGGTAACAAGCGCGTTTTCGCCAGTCTTTCAAATTGCTCTTAAGACAGGGATCATCACAGTGGCACAGAACGTTCCCTCGAGCCCCTCATCGTACTCCTTTACAGTGAAGGCTACTAATGTGAATGCACCTGAGCGTACCGATACAACCAATGTCCAAATCAGTGTGAAAACAGGCCCCTCCCCAGTATTCCAACACCAGGACCAGAATATAACGGTCTCTGAACTGGCACCTGTTGGAACAAAACTCGTCACTGTAAATGCCACATTGCACACGTCGTATTTCATCGCAGCAGGCAACATCGGGGACGTGTTCGAAATGAGTAATGTTGGTGGTGAATTGACAATTCGGAAGCCCTTGGACTTTGAGCAGCAGACGAGCTACGCTGTTGTTATCGGTGCAAGGGGTCAGCCTCTGTCAAGCTTCGTGACAATCCATATTTCAGTTACTGATGAGAACGATAACGCTCCCCTGTTGAATCAAAGTGTTTACCGAGCGGACATTCAAGAGGAACTCCCTGCCAACACGACAGTTCTTTGGGTGCACGCATCTGATGCTGACTCGGAGCCAAATGCAGAAGTGGAATACAAAATGGTGCCAGGTAACAGCCAGGCGAGTTCAACATTCCAAGTATCCCTGAAGAGTGGGCGTGTTTCCACCAAGGTCAAACTCGACAGAGAGAACACCTCTATGTTTACATTCAACATCCGCGCTGAAGACGTATCAAACAGATCCATGACAAACGAAGCAGTTGTTATAGTTAACGTGCAAGATACCAACGACAACGCCCCTATTTTTACCGGTTCTATGACTGCATCTGTGTATGAGAATGTTTCCGTGGGATTCGAGGTGGCGGTCGTTAGCGCGACGGATGCTGACTCGCAAAGTAACTCCCAACTGCGCTTTGGTTTCGCAAGCGGTGGAAATCCAGACAGTGTGTTCAATCTTGATGCAAATAGCGGCAGTTTGACATTACAGAAGGTTTTGAACAGAGAGCGCAAATCCCACTACATTCTTCAAGTGACGGTAAATGATGGGGTACATTCAACAGCATCCAACTTCACTGTTATTGTCTTGGATATCAACGACAGCCCGCCGAAGTTCCTCTCAGATTCTCTGACACAGAAAATCAAAGAAAAATTACCGATCGGTTCAGTGGCGATGAATGTGACTGCAGTTGATGATGACGTGGGTACGAACGCAGAGATCCTTTATTCCATTCTTCCTTCTCCTGCAAGCGATGTTTTCACCATTGATCGCCAAACGGGTGTCCTTCGCCTTAGCAAAGTGCTGCTTTATAAAGAACCGAGCGCTGCCGGAAACGAGAACCTGTACAATGTGACAGTGCAAGCAAGGAATCCACATTCACCTTTTTATGAAGCGACAGTGCATGTCGTTGTCGAAGTGACTGATGCTAACGATCACGCCCCTGTATTCACACCGCTCTCGTACAACTTCTTCGTCATCGTGAATACAATAGTTGGGGAGACAGTTGGGCGCATAGTGGCCATTGATGAGCAAGATGACGGCATGAACGCGCGCGTTCGTTACGAGAAAGTCAGCGGGAATGGCTTGGCGCTGTTTAACATTGATGCGGATAGTGGAAATGTGACAGTGGCGGGATCGATTGATACTCCGGGGGTGTTTTACTTGCGGGTCAAGGCAGAAGACTCGGGACATCCCGCCAAGGAAAGCGAGGCCGACTTGTACGTGGAAGTTATTTTACGCAATAACTATTCACCCGTTTTTCCTCCGCAGTACCAAGCCAGCACGCTGGAAACGTTGCCCGTGGGAAGTGAAGTTTTGAAAGTCACTGCAACAGACCAGGATTCTGGAACAAATGGACAAGTGATTTATCACATAGCGAGCGGCGATCCACTCGGCTATTTTGGAATTGGAGAAAAGAATGGCTCAATATTTGTACAGAAGCCCCTGGATTACGAATTTCAACAGTTGTTTTTACTCAACGTCGTGGCGACAGATGGCGGAAGAATTCCGCGTTCGGACACCGTAGTCGTACGAATTACTCTTCTAGACGCAAATGACAACCAACCGACTTTTACGCAGCAAGAATACCATGGATATGTAGCGGAGAATACAGCACCCGGGGCCTCGATTGTTACCGTGACGGCTCTAGACCCCGATCAAGGTAACGAAGGAAGAGTTGAGTACAGCATCACAAGTTTTGGCTCTCTCATGTTATTTGAAATCAATCAAACCAGCGGAGAGATCAAAAGCAAGGTAACGTTTGACTATGAAGAGAAGGAGCTGTATGAATTGATGGTTACAGCCAGAGACCACGGAAATCCTCCGTTACAATCACAGACAAGCGCCAAAGTGTTTGTTCACGTGACCAGTGTTAATGAATACACGCCCAAGTTTAACAAGTCTTTGTTCCAAGCCTCCGTGGCGGAGAACGCGCCGGTTGGGCAGTCTGTGACTCGGATCTACGCTTCAGACCAAGACAAGGGTACGGACGGTGAGGTGATTTTTGCGCTAGTCGGCGAGAGTAATTACCAGGGGTTCAGTTTGGACCAATCCTTAGGGGTGTTAAGCGTCTCTGGAAAATTGGACAGTGAGCGTGCTGGTATAGTAACACTCCGGGTGCTCGCTAAGAATGCGTTACAAACAAGTGTGACGCCGGATACCAGTGATCTAGCAACGATAATCGTGACAGTCACGGACGCTAATGACGCGCCCCGGTTCCTTCAGAGTGTGTACAACGTGAGAGTCAAGGAAGATGCAAATCCTGGATCGTTTGTCGCTAATGTCAGTGCAGTGGATGATGACTTTGCCAAACATCCAGTGGCAGCCAGGATACAGTATGGAATACTGACTGGTAACCTTGGAAACGCATTTACCATCCATCAAGTCACTGGTGCTATAACGACAGTGAAGAGGCTGGACAGAGAGACAATCCCACAGTACCGTCTAACGGTCACTGCTACCGACCAAGGGCGCCCACCTATGTCAGGCAACGCTACTGTCATTGTTAGTCTCGACGACGTCAACGATAACGCGCCACGCCTCCCGTCCAACTGCATGGGGAAGATCGCAGAAAACAAACTCGCTGGCGCTCGTGTTGTAACATTACAGCCGTATGATCCTGATGTAGATCCCAATCGAGGGCCATATACTTTCGTCATCTCTGGAACCGACTACAATAAGTTCCATTTAGATGGCGGAAGTGGTGTGATTACGACTACCGTGCTACTCGATCGCGAGGCTACCGCATCCTACAACTTGTCCATCAGAATATCGGACAGTGACTCTCCACAGCAGTCCGCTGTGTCATACTGCGAGATCGAAGTACTTGATGAGAACGATAACCCGCCTCGCTCCACTAAACGTGTTGTGCACGTCAACAGCAACAACAGCTTCCCATCAGGGAACGTGGCAAACGTGCAACCTGAAGACCCGGATGTCGATGACACCTTGGTGTGCCAGATAGTGCAGAATAGCAATGGACTGTTTAGTTTCACGCCGGGTAGTTGTATGTTGAGGACAAACAGGAGATATGACGGAAGTGCGGAGCTGGACTTGAAGGTGAACGGTTCTGATGGGAAATGGGCGGTGGCTTATGACGTAAATGTGCGATTTGTAGCCTTTAACTCTAAATCCTTCGATAACAGTATGACTGTTCGAGTAAAGAACACAAGTCCTGCGAGATTCCTTTTGCTGTCTTACCAGAAATTCCTGGATGCTATCAACCGTCTTGTCTCGTCGCGAGGGTACAACTCGCAGCTTTTCAGCGTCAAAGCCATTGGAGGTGGTCTTGTAGATTTAACAGTAGCTGCAAAAAGAACTCAGGCGTTTGAATTTATGACGCGGGAGGACCTGTCTGTCTTGCTGAGAAATAACAAACCTGATCTAGAACGAAACGGCAATGTTCAAATCCAGAATGTGGACTACACTCCCTGCACCGCCAGCAGTCCGTGTAAAAATGGAGGCGAGTGTACAAGTTACATGCACACCCTTGGAACTACAACCACTGTCGAATCCACGCCTGTCGTCTTCCTATCAGTGGATTACGAATGGCGGTTTAGCTGCGTGTGTAAACCGGGTTTCGTCGGCGAAACATGCGAGGTAAGCGAGCAGGGCTGCAACTCAAAGCCATGCAAGAACGGAGCAACATGCATGGACAGGGACTCCTCTTTTGTATGCCAGTGTCCAACAGGTTTTACCGGTCAGTCTTGTTCTGATGACATCAACGAGTGTGCACAGAATCCTTGTATGAATGGCGGAAGTTGTAAGAATCTCATCGGTAATTATCAGTGTGACTGCAAGCCGGGGTACTTGGGGAAGAACTGCTCGTCTGGCTACGACTTTTGCCGGGTGTCCTCTCCCGTGGCCTGGGCCCAGCCCAAGTGTACCTGCGCCCCAGGCCATCCCTGCCCGTGTTCGTGTATCGGGTTTGAATCCGCGGCGTACCTTCAGCTTGACACGCTGGTAAGTCAACAACAAGGCAGTTTCAACAACATCACTTTCGAGTTCTCTACGTCTAAAAACGAAGGCTTGTTGCTGTACAACACTGACGGGCAGAACAAGAAGGACTCGGATTTCATTGCTATTCAACTCATCGCCGGAAAGATACGACTGTCGTTTAATCTGGGAGATACCATGGATGCTGTTGTTGTCGAAGCAGACAAGTTTGTAGCTGATGGACACTGGCACCGCGTTATGGCCATCAGAAATAAGAAGGTGAAGTGTATTTTCTGTATTTTCGTTCAATTATTAACTGGTATCTAACGCGAATTGATAGTTAACAAAGGGCGGCCAAGATCAAAATGTTAAGAAATAGGCTAAATTTCATTTTGGAAAAAAAAATCAAAAGAATGAGAAAACAAAGAGAACCACAGCAAGCATACTCGAGTATAACTTTCATTTAGATGGCAACACTTCGCATTTCATTCACATTCCACGGTTCAATTTGTTTTGACTCTACGAGTACAGTTCCTCGTAAAACTACAGTTAATACCCTTTAAGGTGGCTCCATATTGTTCAGCCCTCTCGTCTTTTGCATTCCATTACAGCCAGCCCGATGGTGTGGCTAAAAATCTTTACTTGAAACCAGTAAATCTTTTATCAGTCAACAAAGTGGTGTCCAAATGACGTCATCATTCGTTGCCATGGCAACGCGAAAAGTTAAAAAAAATGCTATTTTGGACCATTTGAGGCTAATAACTTATAAACTACACGGTGAAAGTTTTTGTTTTCGATATATTTTTGTATAATTGGCAAGAGAAACATTTTGACGATTTTTTAAAAAATTCTGTACATAGAGTTCAGAGCTACCTTAAATTTATGTAAAAATGACATCTCTGAATCCTATGTACAGATTTTTTTCAAAATTGGCACAAATGTTTGTTATGTTTATAAGACGAACATATATAAAAGTCAAAAAATTTCACCGAGCAGTTTTGAAGTTATTAGCCTCAAAAGGTTGAAAATGGGGTCTTTTTGGCCTCTTTTTACGTTGTCATGGTAACACATTTTGATGTCGTAGCCATCTAAATTTGTTCATTGGTTAAGTGTTTACAAACCTGTACTAAACGTTTTCTCTTAACTTTACTGGTGTAGCTGTGATTGAATATCATAGATGTATCATGATAGGAATGTTTAAACTATTAGGAGCCACCTTAATAATCCCGAACGAAGACAATCCTAAAAACAGAACAATGAAAACACGGATGTTCTTTTCAAGTTCGTATCTTTCGCTCTCCTTAAGGCTTTATCTGAGCAGAAGGACTACTTGCAGTCTATTTTAGAGGTGAAAATTCTTGTCGAATATTCTGAAAGTATTCTAAAGGTAATTATGCCTTGTGTGTTAACACTGTATTTGCATTTTTTTCCAGCTCGGTGAAGTGACTGTTGATTCATCAGCTCCAGTGTCAAATTCATCTAAAGGACAGTTGCAGTAAGTAACTCTCCCTCCTTCTCTCCTGGGGAAATCGAACTCTGCGAAATTGTTAATGTGTGTTCTGCCCAGTTGTGAAAACCTTTACCTTGCTCATACCGCACAGCGGTCCGCTAGGATGTTAAAGTGCCCCTGTGATCAAATTTTTGATTTTCATTTTTTACATTTTTGTGTACAATTAGACTTTGTTACTCATCTTGCCAAATTTCAATTCATTACGAACATCAGAAGTCATTTTATTTGAACATTTATTTCCGAGAATTTACGGCCGCCATTAATCAACCTTGTTCCAAGGCTTGGTTGCGAATGGGAGAAAGTGACGTCAAAGACTCAAACATACCTCACGGGTTGAAATTATAATAACAATAAGTATTGAAAATAACGCGAAAAGCTACAAAAACTTTGGACTTGTTCTTCGTGCAATTTTCTATGCTGATTGTTATTATAATTTCAACCCGTGAGGTATGTTTGAGTCTTTGACGTCACTTTCTTCCATTCGCAACAAAGCCTTGGAACAAGGTTGATTAATGGCGGCCGTAAATTCTCGGAAATAAAGTTTAAAATAAAATGACTTCTGATGTTCGTAATGAATTGAAGTTTGGCAAGATGAGTAAGAAAGTCTAATTGTACACGAAAATGTAAAAAAATTAAAATCAAAAATTTGATCACAGGGCACTTTAACGGAATTTTCCTAACAAACCATCAAGAAATGTAAAATCCTCAACTATAAAAGCAATACTTGAGGCCGTTTCTGAAAACTTTGAAAAAGCTCTTTACTTTGTCTATTCATGCAAACGTTAAAAACTGTAACTAAGCTTGTTGGCTTGCTTGAAATTCGGCTTATCGCAACTTCGAATTGTTTTCTTTCAAACTTCGGGCGCATAAATTCTTGGAAGTTACAAGGCAATGCCGACTGTAAATGACTTCATTTTTGGGTCCGCTGTGTTTTTGTTGGATTGTCGTTTTTGTCAGTTCCAGGAGGCACATAATTGTTTTCGACACAGTCAGCTCTCTCTTAACTGTTTAACTCCCAAGAGTGCCAACAATCAAAATTCACGAAAAATCTTAAATTTTATTTTGTAAAATATTGAAAAACAAATGGTGCCATGCAAAAGGACTGCCGAGGAGCGTGGTTTCATTTCAATGGTCACACCATAGGATTTCATCCACAGACTCAAAAGTTACTACTCTTCATGTCTCCATAATTGACTCTGGAAGGGAAATGGTTAAGCGCCCTTGGTGCAGGAAAAAGTGAGAAAAAGAGAAAAATCAATTTGAAACAGTACTTGACTGAGAAACAAAACGGCTATTTACAAAGTGGTCGCTTACGGGAAGTGGTCGCTTAAGAGAGAGTTGACAGCATTCTAGTTTTACTGAAATTCATTTCAGTCCAGAAAGCCGAAATCTGATGCACTTTCTTGTTTTTATTCAGGCAGCTAGACTTGAATAGCTCACCGCTGTTTTTGGGTGGAGTGAAAGACTTCGACCAATCACTAGGACATCCGGGACAACATATTCAAACGGACGACTTTCTCGGCTGTGTGCGGAACGTTTTCATCAACAACAAGGAACTGGACCCGAGTTCCGTCACAGAATCCGCTGGCGTTACTGATCGCTGTCCACGGCTAGGCCAGTGTGCTGATGGTGTGTGCAAAAATAACGGAAAATGTGTGGATTACTGGTTCGACTACGTATGTGAGTGCAAAAAGGGATACAGTGGCAGAAATTGCGAACAAGGTAACTTTTAATGTTAATATATGCACCCCTTCCCTTCCTCAAAATTTTCGAAATAAAATTTTTCATATTTGTTCCCACGTCATAACTGGGCATTCTTGAAAACGAAAAGGGTTTTATTTCCCAGGATCTTGAAGTTAGAGAATAGTGTAAGACATTTCTTTTAGGTCTGCTGCATATACTTTCTTGGTGTTTTTAGTTCAAATTTCCATCTTTGTGATTTGACGGCAGGTTTCCGTTTCGCATAGTTTATTTACTTCATTATTTGACAGTCGCTCCTTATTTGTGTTTATTTGCAGAAGTACAACCTGTGAAATTCGGCGAGAACAGCTTTCTCGAACTACAGTTTAAGGACGGTTATCGCCGCGAGCAGCAGCGTAAAGACAGGGAAGGCAACTCAGCTCGTAAGAGGCGAGCTGCGTCTGCAAGCAGTGAACAGTTTTCCATTCGATTCCGTACTCGACATGACGGACTTGTACTTCTCGCTACAGACTCAGTTGTGACGAGTGTTTCAGGTTACACCGTTTTGGAGGTACGATTAAAAGCTTTGTTTTGCTTTTCGAAAGAAATAATTTGTTGTCTGTGGTAGTGTGAAGTATTTAAGTTAAGTTGAAAAGCCGTTTTAGAGCGGTTTTCCAGTTGAGTGTAGAAAGTAATTTGGATTTGCTTTAGTTTTGCATTCCTGCGCTTTGTTTTTCAGAAAACTCGCGCCAGTCAGAAGTAAAACCGAACCGAAGCTCGCACGCGTTCTCCCGCTATTAATATGGGTTGCATGCTTCTCCGCACTTTACGCCGGTTGCTTATTTTCCCGCGCTTGACACCGGTTGCATATTTTCCCGCGCTTGGCACCGGTTGCATGTTTTCCCGCGCTTGGCACCAGTTATATGTTTACCGCACTTGACACCGGTTGCAAGTTTTCCCGCGCGCTTGAAACCGGTTGAATGATGTTTTTGCGCTCTTGGGACGGGTTACATATTTTCCCGTGCTTCGCACCATTTCTTTTCCTGTTCTAATTTGTTCATTGCGTTATTTCGTTGTTTAGGACAGTCATTAACCATACCGCTTTCCTTCTTCTGACAGATAATATCAGGCAACCTCAAGTACAGTTTTGGCAATGGAGGCAACGCTGCCAGTTTTACACTCTCTTCCATTGTGACAGACGGCGAGTGGCATAACGTGACTATTCTCCACCAAGGAAACAGCGTGACTGTCACGCTTGACAGCGAGTCTAAGGCCAACTTATTCGAGGCTGCTGCGCATGAGTTCCTGGGAAAGAACATCCAGAGTTGGTTCTTGGGCGGGAAAAATTCCTCCTTCTCGTTTCTTAGCCTGAAGAAATTCCGCGGCTGTATGGAAGATCTATACATCGATGGCCTCCACGTTTCATTCTCAGGGCCGAACAAGTTTGCGGCGATTTCCTCGCCAGGTGGGGCGGTGCAGGAAGGATGCGACGGCTCGGGTTCTTGCGCTTCGGTTCAGTGTCCAGATCCGAGCAAGCCTTACTGCTTTGAAGAATGGGAGGCGCACATCTGTATAAGCGACGCGAAGTGCAAACCAAACCCGTGTAAGAATAGCGGGGTTTGTTTACCACAGAAGGATGGCACTTTTGTTTGTAAATGCGCGGTAGGCTTTAAAGGAGAAACATGTGCTATACCAGAAGTGTGCTGGCCTCATCCGTGCGGAAACAAAATCTGCCGTGCTTCTGATTCAGGAAACTACGTGTGTGTGGATGCGGGTAACCGAACTGAAGATGAGGGAAGTTCTCTGAGCCCCGGGGTAATCGCGGCCATCGCTTTCCTTGTGGTTTTACTAATATCGATCGTTGTAGCAGTCATATATGCTCGTCGTTACCGCCGAATGAGACAAAAAGCAACGAGCAGCAAGGCTCCAGCAGAGTTTGACGCGACCACGAGTGCTGAAGTCGCGGCGGACATCCAAGACGCCTCGCAAAGGACATCCCCTTCTCATAGCAGTGATGACAGCGGCGTGGTGATCCGCAATCCCAGCCAGAAGTCCTTGACAGACATACACAAATCCACGCTTCAGAACGGAAAGGATATCGTGATACACAATGTAGGCGCCCCGGAGAATTATCAAATCAAGCTCACGAAATCTTCCCAGGAGAAAATCGACCCGGGTTTCTCTGAGTCTGACGGGGAATATATTATGCGTAATGATGTGGCGTTGGGCAAGGATTTGCCGATCAATATCGGTGATGTATCGGGGCTATCACGAACCCCCAACCATCGGAGCACACCACTAGAGAAAGAAATCGGCCGCCCAGTGTCCAATGGCAGATCAAGAAATCGTGAGCGGAAGATTCCCAATCCTCACTTCAGGCATGGCATGGATAAGAGGCAACCGCTGTCCAGAAGCATTCTAGACCCAAGATTGCGCGGACCATCGAAAACGACGCCTTCGCGACGCTTTCGGAAAGGTTCGCTGGGCTCTTCGAGTAGCGACGAAGCTCCGGATTTCTCCGATGCTGGTCACAGGTCCGATGATAACAACTCGGAACGACTGGAGCATTATGATATCGAGGTTGCGAGCCTTGGATATAGCGAAGTGTCTTATCAATATGATCCGAACACGTTCAAGGACCATTCGTTGAATCGTCGGGAACCTCCTGGCTTATCCGCGGCGGAGATCGAGAGACTTCGGAAGCAACCGCCGTCTGGTAGCTTATTAGATGCGGTGTCTTCTATTAGTGACGAAGACGCTCCGACAATCGATAAGTTGTCGAGTGTCCTCGAAGTTCCCGACACATCAAGCGAGAGCTCCGATGATACGTTCACGTGCAGCGAATTTGAATACGACAATGACGAACCGAGCCGAGAGGATAACGAACGTGGAAGTATGGTGTTCTCGAAACTTGCCGAAGAAGACGCGATGGGCAACGACAACCACCCGAGCGCACGAGTGGAACACGAAGGACGAGCTTCCCACCAGGGATCGCTCAGCACGTTACACTTCAGCGACGAGGAAATTTTACCGAATACTTTCAACAGTAAACCTACGAATGGGACAAAAGATTTATTCAATTGGGACGATGTGTTAAACTGGGGACTTCGTTATCACAATCTGAGAGGAGTGTACAAAGACATTGCACAGTTGAAAGATTCTTCGTGTCCACCCAGAAAGGATGAAGAATATGTTTAAATGGTTTGAAATGTAAGACGAGGACGTTATTTTTCTTAGTGTAAACCAGTTATTTATTGAGACTTTAAAAGATGTATCTAGAAAAGTGAGAGAGACAAGATGTACATAGCGTGTTTCTATGTTTTAGGAGGAAACGCTTTCGTTTGGTTTTCAAAGATAATTCAAGAAAATAAGGGATCAGTTTAAATACGTTCGTAAGCTTCTTTTGGAAGACTAAAATATCGCCATTTTCCACTATGTCGGGGGTGCGCCAAGGTTTTTAAAACTCTTATAATAGTGAATATCCATGTTTTGCGGAATTTTTGCATCGCCTTACCAAACTATTCTTTTTTAAGTTTTCAACGTAGCGAATCTAAAATGTTTTATACAGTTAACAATGTTACGGCACTTTTCCAATGACGTTCGGAAGAGGTTTGCTTTAACCTGATGTGAACCTATTGCATTTTAACAAATCATTAACAAGACCAAAACCAGCTGTAACTGGTTTTTGCACGTTTTCCCGCGCTTTCCACCAGCTTTGAGCTCTGATTGGCTAGTTACATAATTTGCTTCGAACGTCACTGGCAAAGCTGTCTTGCTTGTGCAGCTTCTGGACGTATTATTTTACTTTTCATTTCATACCACTTCATAGCTACTGTACGTCTTTACATTTCCTTTTATTACAAAATGAGCTTTTTCGCTTGCAAATGAGACAATAGTTATATTTGTACAGAATCAATCAGAATAACTGCCGAAGAATGATGATTAAAGTATGTTTTTTAAACAATAGTGAATACTGTAGTTGATAAATACTCCTTCTATAATCCTATAAAGAAAGGAAAACCATTTATCATATGACCCGTACGGACCTGCGAGCCTCTTCTTTGCAAAACCATTGATTAAAGTCCCGTTTGAGAGCCGTGCGCATTTGCGCGAGCGGGGCCGGAAAAAGCCGTGTGGTCCTACTACAAAAGCGAACGGCCTCGCGTGTTAAAATGTCAAACAATTTTGTCTCCCAATTGGTCATCCGATAGAATACTTATTGACTAAGTTTGGTCGGGCCGGAGAGAAGATATTTGCCTCGAGGGCATGGCGTACGGACCGAGCGCACCTCGAACCAAATGTTTTACCATCCGGCCCTCCCACTTAGTCAATAAGTACATAGTTTGAATGGGAATTTGAAAACACATCAAGAAATCGAGTGATTTTCCACAAACCGTGAAATAGTTAATGCACTGATAGAGGTTAGTAGATCTTGTGCGCTTTCCTTTTGTATGGAAAATCCGGTTGTTCCGGTGCTAAATGAAATGGAACAGACTTTTCCACTGGAAATTTTCGGAAAAAAGGAATACCTTCAGAGGTAGTCCTCTTTTCTCGTTTTTGCCGAAATGATCGGAAAATCCTGTACCATCTGCTGCGTCCTGGATGAATTAAAGGATCGTTAGTACCCAGTCTTCTCAAGAAAGAAAATACAACTCCGTGCAAAAGGAACACGCTCTTCCCGTTCCGTTTTGATTGAGGACAATTCGTCCTGTTCCTTTTAACAGGAAATTTTACCCGGTTTTTCCATTCAAATGGAAAGCGCCCCTTATTTCCATTGTTTTCTTTTGTGTCTATTATACACTAACTACTAGAAACTGTTTCATGGTCTGAGGAAGATCACTCCATAGAAAGAACTGCCTTAGGTTCTGAATTGTCTCCTGTTTTCAACTTAAAGGGACTCCTTCAACCACTGTCCTTTGCGCGCGTCTATTATTGTTTTTCCTTCTTTAGTTAAAATTTCACAACCAAAATAGACAAAAAAATTAAATTATGAAAACTTAAACGACTTTAAATAGATAGCGTATACAGCCAGCCTTAAAGATTGCAAAGATAGAATCGGATGAACAAAGACACTCGCGAGTTTAGCAATATCTGTATTACAGAAAATGTCTCAAAGCACACTGGTTGAAGGTGTCCCTTTAAGCCAGTTTGTTACGTACATGGTTTAACCTCTTTCTACAGAGCGGTTTTCTGTTGAGCGTTGGAAGAAATTAAGTGATTGCTTTGGTTTTGCATCGCTACGCTTTGTGATTGGCTAAAAAATCTCGCGCCACTTTCTCAACCAATCAGAAGTAAAACCAAAACCAATCGTGACTTGCTCGCACGCGTTTTCCCGCGCTTGCGCCGGCGACATGTATTTGCTTCGAGTTCTGATTGGTTCATCGGATTGTCTGCCCGTGTTGTGATTGGTCAAAGCAATTACTTTGGTTTTGGTTTTACGACACTCAATTGAAAACTGCTATACTATTTGTTAAATACCCTGGATAAACAGCCTACAAAACACCGTGGCTCCACACTACCTCTGAGAGATACTAGAGACATTATACCTGGCGGTGAAGAAACATTGTGACCTTAACGGTTTTCTTTATTTCCATCGCTGTTTATTTATTCAATTGTACACTGATTTAGATGCTTTTAGAAAGGACCCAGAGGGCTGAAATTTCCATTGTCCAATCAGAAATAACATAAAGTACTCTGACTGTTGTGAAATTGGCCTTGCTGCCGGTATGTCAAGTTGCCTTGCAACATCCCCAGACTGCACAGGGATGTAACGCGCGACGTGCCCGCAATTCGCGGCAATTTTCTGCAAAAACGCTTAAGCACCCACCCTTACGTCTTTTATTTTCGCGAGAGGGAATTGGCGAAAATCACGCAAAATTGGCCGGCTAATTTTCGCGACGTTCGACGAGTCGGGTACAAAACTAGGAAAAGTACATAGCCTTCAGGCCCTCACTTCAAAAAGAAGTTTTATTTTGAAACGTCAATATAACGACAAAAACGCCTTCTTATTTTTCTTTGTTGGTTCACCTGAGTCACCCTTCAAATTGGGTAATTCTATGGCAAGCAAGTGGTCAATTTTTGCGAATCTTTTTGCGCGGAAATAACGAAATTGAAACCCGCGCAAAAATAAAAATAAAATTAGGGTATTTCCTCGTGGCAATAATCTTCGTTATTTTCGCACAATCAAAAATGAATGCGCTCTATATGGACAGGATGCTGTGAACTTTTCGCAGGTTTTGTTCGTAACTCATTGAATATGGCGAAGGTTTTACACACGTAAATTTTACCGGGCAATTTTGCATGATTTTCGCCGATTCTAAAACCCTGCGAAAACAAAATAACTAGGGTTTAAAACATAAATACAATCCGAAAACTTAATCTTTTAATGTTGAATATCATTCAAGAAAATAGCTCTTAACTGTGATTTCTTTTAATCCGTTCTCCTTATTCGCAATTCCGTGGATGTTTTTATTTTTTTTTTCAAGTAATAAAACCGGAAGCGGTATAGTCATTTTGGTGTTTGACCACGGAGGACAAGAGAGACTTGTTCCACGATCTTCACTTGTGAATTATTTGTTTTTCTTGTTGTACTTGACTTGCTGTTTAGCAGCGCATCAGGGCTTTATTTTTCTCTCCCATTTAGTTTCTTCTATTACACGTTTCTGAATGGTTTTGTGAATCCTACACTCTGACAGATGAAATATCTCAGCTCTGATAATCCCGTCTTTTCTCTTGCACTAAAACAATAAGAAATAATAATTACTGTAAATGTACAGTGTTGCCTGGCATATTAAACATCGCTTGGCAAAGTTTTTTCATTAACTGTTGATAACATTGTAAAGCGCTTAGGACAAGTAGTGATTTTGCGCTATAGAAATAAATTATTATTATTATTATTATTATTATTATTATAACTTTTTGAAAAAAATATCCTTTTTAAGTAATGATCCGCATAAAAAGGATAGCGCTGAATGGCAATGCACGATGGAATGTCAACTTTTTCCATTGTTGCAACTAGTGATCTCATTGGCCTAGACTCAAAAACCACTAAAAAGTTAAGGTTCAAGGTGCATTTTGTCTATTTTTTTAAGGTTTCAAGTAATTTGATACCCAATCGCACAACACAATTTTTAAAAGATATTGTATTTTGGGATGAAAGAAGCAAAATTATTAGCTATTGTCTTCTGCTATTCTGATTGGTTAAGCACGAACATTTCCTAAAATTTATCAGACGCAAATGGATTTTCTTTATTTTTATAATGAAATATAATTATTAACCATCAGCTCCTCCTCTATTCTTGAAATCAAAGATATTCTATGTGGGAAAGAGCCAATGCCGCAGAACAATGAAGTTTACTATCGTTCTTATGTGGAGCATTACTTAAGGTTATGCCATCATTTTTATTGTTGCTTTAAAAAGCCAAAATACATCTTTACTTACCATGCACACACACTTACAATGCTAAATATGTTGCTTATTGTTTAAGTTTATCACCTCATACCGCATATATTAAGTCAGTTTGAAGATTTTATTTTCTCACTTGAAAATGATGCCATGGCGACATCGAAACATTGTGTTAAACGTTTCTCGCTGATTTTTACTCTTAAATGTCCATCTAAATTAATCTGATTCGAATACATCTTTATATCAGTCAAAACCCAAAAATAAGGGTCCAGTTTTCAGTTTAAAATTATTCTACTAGCGGATCTAAGAGTAAACATAAGTGTCTTGGGCTGCAGATTGCCAGTATGGAAAATGGATTGTATCATGAAAAAATTGTGCTTATTTTTTCAAGTTTACCGCTTCTGTCTTGGAAACTCGCTAAAACTCTGATTATGGTTTATTTTCTCTTCGAAAATTCACTTCATATTTTTCCTTTTAGCGTTCTATAAATATTTTACAACAAAGGTACTTTAATTAGTTTTAATTTGGGTCAGTTTTGACCCCAAAACCTGAAAATAACCATCAAATGACATAGTTTGGGCTCAAAACTCTGTGTTCCACAGTTAAATAAATAAGTAAATAAATAAATAAATAAATAGATAAATAATGGTTGCAAACTGCATTAGATTGCCAAGCTGAAAGGAATTTAATTTTGTTATACCAACCTTACAGCAAATATGTGGGGAAAACAGCTGTTTAGTGAAAATCTCTCTTTTATTTTGTAAACTTCTTCTATCATCATTTGATGTCTTTCTTTGTGAAGCTTGTCCATTTTGGTCAGAACCACCTGATGTAATGTGAAAAAAAAAAAAATGAAACTTCCAAAAATTATTTGTAGAAATCAGTAGATAAAATGAGAAATTAACTGAGCTGCCAGCTGGTTCAAAATGCCATACAATCATGCCTTGCACAGAAATATTAATTTTGTTAATTCTTCACATTGCTCAAACTGTTAACAAAATTAATGAGTAATTTGGACAGCTTCACGGATGGCATTATAAGACGGGGGGGTGACAACTCTAAGAAGACCTGTTTTGGGAGAAAAACAAAATTCTTCCGGGAATCTGAAGATTTTGCCGGGAATCGGGAGATTCGAAAAATTTTTTGGGGAAACATGAGATAATGTTGTTAAAATTTCGGGAAGTTTGAAATTTTTGCGAGAATGCCTCCGAAAAAATCGGGAAGATATCTCAAATTTTCGGGACAACTTTTCAGTTCCACACAGTATTGCTCAAACAGCGTTGGTTAGAGTTGTCACCCCCCGTTTATAAGCACAAACATTAATAGGGCTACAACTTACTGTAGACAGAGTGTCCAGTTTAGAGACTGAGAGTTCACTGAAGACACAAGTTGAAATTATAATTTATACACTCAATTTCACAGCCGCACATTGAATTCTCATCTACATGACTTGTGCAAAAACTTGAAGTTTTGGAAAATGTGCATTTTGACATTCTTAGGAGTGTTGCCGAATAGCAAGTCTTAGTGAAATTACCTGGAAAGGGGCAGCTATTTCTCCCATCATCTCAAATGCTATCAGGTCATTTTTTGTGACACCAACCTTTCCATCAATGAGAAGACAGATGCTTCTTAACCTGGGTAAAATATAAGCAAAGAAAACACTGAAAATAGGTTACAATGAAGGTCGGAAATAAGTGAGCAACGTACATGCAGTATGTACACACATTTTTTCTTGTGCAAGTATGTTACCTTGTGCAAATATGTGGTTAGTGTTGTTTTCCGCCAGCTGTGGAACAAATTTGGTGGAAAACGTTTTTCTCAAACACAGCTGGGAGTCTGGGTGTTTGTGTGTGGTGGTCTAGGTCACATGGCATGGTGTAAAGTTCAGTTTCTTTCAGTTTTTATGTTTGCCATCTGCAATGCCTGACCTTCCGGCCACCAACCCACCCTTATTAGATTTTTTGTTTTGGATATTAATTATTTGTCCATTAGGGTAGTTTTTTTTTTTATGGCTTAAATTGTGGGTACACACAATGGTCCTGAAGGTGTTTTTAGCTCTTGCCATAGTTGTTATTGTTTGTGGTTGTTTTGTGTGCTTGATGTTATTGTTTATTAATTACAGCAGGCTGCATGCTTTGACTTGGCATGGCTCCCAGTTGCGTGCGAGAGTCTGAATGGGTTGGTTTTGCAAAATTTGTCTCAATTTCGTACAGGCAACTCTCTTGTAATCTAGACATAGTTTACAGAAAATAATGTTTAACTCTACTTCTCCACAACTTTCTTTAACTCTGTCTACATGTCACCCTTAATAATCCAACTTACTCTTTGCCTGCCCTCTCTTGCAGGTATCTCTCTGCCACTTTGACAAAGTGATGAGTTCCACGGTCACTTCCTAAGCCCTCCACATAGCCATAACCAGGCAAATCAACAAGGTAGAATTTTGAGTCAACATTGAAAAAATTCACAAGGCGTGTGTGACCCTTGAAAATAAAATTTACGCAATTTATAGATGATAAATGTATTAAGGGGTATCTAAGTCGTCATAATGAGTATTTTCTTATACAGTGGCTTGTGTCATGTTAAGGAGGCTCAACTTAGTTTTTTTGTCGTGGGGGTATGTTTTGAAATCAAAATTTTGCAGGCTTTGATTACTTTCATACTTAACCAAGTTTATGAATGTGTTAAAAGTTTTATGGTCACTGGTTTCCAAGTGGCAGTGGTCACCATAGCAACACTAGCTTTTTGCCCTTTATTTAGTGTTTATATGAAAAATGTTTAAATGAGAAATGTTGTCCCTGCTGACCGAGTCGAAGTTGACCCTACGTAAATATTCACAACGCTGTGTAAATATTCAAATCTACATACTGCTATCGTATACCTGTTCTGTTGAATTTGTTTTATTCATTCGATCACTGTGGGCTTTGCTGATTTACATTTTACTTCTTTAATGCGAATTTGTGTTCTTAAACCTAAAAACATGGCTTTCCATGACACGCAGAACGCCGTGAGTTGTCCCGGGTAGGCGAGCCAAAGTGTTTATATGAGAAAAAGTTGTCCCGCCTGCCAGGGTTACCCTACCTGCCGAGGTGAGACAACTCGCCCAACCGACTTGTCTCGTCCCCCAAGACAAGTTCTTGATTTTCATGTAAACGGTTGGTTGAATTTTTCAAAGAAATAAGTGAAAAGTTAGCTCGGCCACGGCAACTTGGGGGGGGGGGGGGGGGGGTCTCGAGACCATATAAACAGGCCCTTAGGGCATAATAGGCAAAACAGTAATAAAGTAAATAATTTGCATAAAGCAAGATATTTCCAAAATGTCCTTACATTCAAATATTTTAAAACAGCCAGCCATTAAATTAATGATTGCAAAGCAAAGGACAATCATTATTTTAATGACTGGCAGTTTTAAAATAATATGTGAGGGCATTTTGGAAGTATTTTGTATATTTTGTTTTCTCTCACAGCTTTAAAATGGTATAAAGAACATTGAAGAGGAAGTCTGGTTTTGTATTTTTATGTGGAAAGGTGGGAAGGTGGGGGGTGGGGGCAGAGAGGAAGGACAGGGGAGAATGAGGGAGCTGGCAGATACAAAAGTAAGCTGATTTAACATTAGGATCTAGTGTACTGAACACATGAGCATACATACTGGTTTTTTAGAGGTCTTCACAAGCTTTGTCTGGTTAAGAAGTGCATTAATAAGAGATGACTTGCCTACACTAGTCCTTCCAATAAATGAAACCTGCAAATAATAATAATAAATAATACCGATACTTAAAATATTTACAGCTTTACTATACTTTCCTAGGTAAAATACAGAAAATAGTAAGCTTACTTCTAAGACTTCAGTGAGGTTTTCGTCAAGGACATCCTCATTGACAAATCCTGCCTATAACCCTGACTTATGAGATCTCTAGAGATGCCTAAACTTATGGAAATCTGACATCTTACTTATTTATTTTATTTATTTCTCCAAAGATTAACAAGTTTACAGAAATGAATTATTAAGAAATAAAGAGAAAGGGGGCAAAAAATAGTTAAACTAATACCTTGCTCTCATAGTTGGAAAATATAAAGGATATTTAATTAAGTGGATATAAAGGAGAAAATGCTAATAACATACAATAAACAACTAAACACATACGCACACACACACGCACACACACAAATGAAAGCAATATGTATATTAAGTACGAGTAGATAAAGCTACTAAGAACTAACAATTAACAATCTGAAATCTGGAGACTTTTTGTGCACCCTCCCCCTCCCTAAATTATTAATCATTTCACTGTCATAGGCATGCCTGTGAAACAACTATTTTACTATAACATTACTGGCATAGCACATGCAGCAAAGCCTCCTAAGTTGGTGCTCTTTTTTCCCGTCATACAAGTAGAGGGGGATGTAACGAGGGATACACAATGAGCCCAAAGACATCAGCATAGAAGGCTACTTGCATCATGAACTTGTAACGTGATTTCTTTAGGTTAAATCACACAATACAGGGCCACTTGTTTACATCTCTTTGGGTGACAGCAGCAACCATTGTGTTATGCCTTGTCCTACAAAGTGCTGATGTGACACAGTCATGTAAATGAAGTGGGCCAAAATGGCTCACTTGATTTCTGCCACTCACTTTGTCATCGCTATATCACCTAATATACACCAAATTGATGAAACGTTGTTGGGTGATAAGCATAAACCATGAACGATGTGAGCCAAAGGTTTACTGGGAAGTTGGAAAATTTAATCTTTGTCTGTGACAGAATACACATCATATTAACACAGGATGCACAAATCATGCTCTTGAAATGTCTCAAACAAAGAAAACATCTTGATTATCAAGAAATAGAATATTACTAGCTTGCCAATGCTGCCTACCCAGAATCCCATTCGGTCTCATCGTTCATGGTTTATGCTTTTCATGAGTCAACGTTTCTTCAATTTGGTGTATATCTGTGATACATGTATCACCTGGCAGTATCAACTGGGGCTTGCTGTGGACAAATTTAACCCAAATTATTAACTGCTAGTGATGTTTCTGCAGGCACGCATGCAAGCAGGATGTGTTGTTGTAGGAAATATCCATACTGACCTCCCCCATGATGTTTGGAAATTCTGAGAGGGAGGAGGGGCCTCAAAAGTAAAAAATGCTAAAGGAAACTAACCAACCTGCAATTCAGAGCAGGGAGGGGGGGGGGGGGGGGAAGGGGGGGGTGGAGGGGGAGGGGGATGGGTTAAACCCCAAAACCTATGCATATAGGTATGAAACCACAACTAGCTTAATTAAAACAAAAACATCACCTCTGGTAATTTTAGTTTAGGAGCATCCTCCATTTTCTTAGCTGAACCATGCAAGGTGGTTCTTGGACCCAGGAATTCAAACTCCTTATCAGCCCTGATAAGGCCTCCTGTAGTCGGGTGAAAAACTGCATCAGATCCTGAAACTTTCTGACTATAAAACCTCCACAGTAAAAGATGTATAGGTTTTTGAGGAGAAAATGTGAGACGCAAACTTTTCAAACCAAACTCACAAACTCTCATATTTTGTCCAATGTAGTTCCCAGTCTCTCTTGGGCTGACTCCAGTTTTCTGAAACCGCGATCAAGTCTATCGTCTAAAAGCGGTTTTCAATATCCGGGATCTTTGCGCCATGTGGAGGAAAAATGGCGGCCATGGTTGTACCGCCAAACGTCGTAAAGAACTGGGAAAAATCGGGCAAAGATGAAGTGTAGGTTCATTAGATTCTGTCGGAAAGCCGTATTCATTGTCCGATCTTGATAGACGTGTCGTTTTTTTGCAGATTTCGGTTGTGCAAGAGCTGCGTGCGGGGCAAAGATGGAGAGTTATCGGATTCGAATTTCCAGTGCGGAGAAAACGGTTTGTAAAGTTGTCGGCGATCGGATATGGAATCTCGAAGCGATTCCTTCTTACATTGTCGCTTCTCTTTCAGATCTCAAACGCGTGATCTATGAGGTGTTGTGTCATGTTATTCGAGGCGATCTGAGACATGAAGAAGTACTTTCTTTATTGTCAGATGTCACGGTAAATATGAGCCTATATAAGCTTAAGAGCTTTATAGCTTACCATTTGTCTGATGTGACCTAATATTAGTTAACACTTTTGTAAGTGTTTTGCATCACGAAGCCTGTTTCTGTCTTATTCTGTCAACAGAAATGTAGCTAAATGTGTTGTTTGGAGCAATATTATAAATAAGCTTACTGTTCTGCCTGCTTAATATAATTAAGCTTAACTTAACTTAATGCCATTAACATGTTGTGAAATTGCTGTACTTTATCATTTCTTTAGATTGCTTTACAGTACGTTTTATTGGTGTACCTTTTCTACATAAAATAAATATGCTTTTCCTTGTTTTTATATACACCTAATTCAATAAAGGTTGCTTTGGCAGTTGGTTATTGGGAATTGGCATTTGGCATACGGAACACAATGCAATGCTTCGCTTGAGTGACCGCCAAACAATAGCTTCCCAATGCCCAATTACCAACGACCAAAGCAACCTTTATTGAATTAGGTATATAAAAGAAATGCTTCTATTACATCCCCAATTAGCCTCACAGCTAAATATTATTGATACTTGAATAAAGTGTATGTATGTATGTATGTATGTATGTATCAGTGTTTCATACATGTTTGAAAAGGATTATCACATGTAAGCCTGTCTTCTGCATCAGCTGCAGTTCTTAGTTAGCACTGCAATGTAAAATATGAAATATTACACTCGAACTGCATATTTTAGTTACTCTGATGAAGACTGCAGTTGCAGTCGAAAATTCAGTCTTTTAACGATATATAATTTTTTATCTAGATCAGCTTCAGTGTTTTTATAAACACCTTTTATCATAAGAACTACAATGGTATTAAATTTGTAGTAGTGGCAAAGAAGAGTGCATATTCTTGCATCTACCATCTGGGTCATGAAAAGTTCCAAAACCACAACATATACCGGTAGTTAATGCCATAATAAAATGTACCATCTGTCTCTTTCAGGAAGTTCATCCAGGATGTATATCGCTGCTGGCTGACCTGATTTGTATCTTGGGTACACAAGCTCTATCCAATTATTGCTGTTACTTTAAAATGTGTTTTATTGTTATGTCTGCTTCAGACTGCAGTGTTTTCGTGATTTTGTTTGCTGTGTTTCTGCTCCACTCTATGTACCCTATGGTTCCTCTGGTGTATTCATAATCCTACAGATGTGGAAAGTCAATGTGCAGAGGACAAGCCAAGCAGAGAAAGGTTCTTGTCGCTTGTTGCAGCTTCAGTGGTATGTATATGCGATGGTTGTACTTGTATTAAGATACATGCCTTATATCGTGTATTTAGAGTAGTTTTCAAATTAGTATAGAAAGTAATAATAATAATAATTATTATTATTAATAATATTTGGAATAAGGCCCTAAGTGCCTCCTGATCTATAGCCAAATTCTCCCTTTGTTACATGAGCATATACAATACAAACTGGAAGGAGAATCTAGCAGTTGATCAGAAGTCACTTAGGGCTTTATTCCACTCACAATTATTATTTTGTGATTGCTTTGGTTTTGCATTGGTACACTTTATAATTGACTAAAAACTCAAGCACCATCTTCTCAACCAATCAGAAGTAAAACCAAAACCAATAATGTGCCATGCTTGCCTGCGTTTTCCCACCTTTGGCGCTTGCTGCATGTATTAGCTTTGTATTCTGATTGGTTCGTTGGATTGTCTGCATCTGTTGCGATTGGCCAGGGTGATTACTTTGTTGTGGTTTTGTGACACTCGATTGAAAACCACTATGTACCTATCATTGTTAAGTCCGAGTGAGCCCAAGGGCGAGGGAGGGAGGGAGTGGGGTGGATCGTAGGAGGGGGACATATGTTCATGTAGGGCATTTTACTTTTCTGAAGAATTTTTGTTTGAAACTGACCTTTGAGATTTTTTGTACACATTGTTCCCAGGTAGTGGTTCCGGAAGCTCTGCTCAAGGAACGCCTGGATGTGGAGACACTGGATACATTAGGAATCATTCCATCACAGAAAGCCTTCAATCAGAAATATGTTAGGACCAAGACCAAGCTATTGTGTGTATATGATTCCTGGCATTACTTTCTTTTAATTTATTTTACTTTAATTAGATCCCTGTTTTCTTTCTCTGAACTAAAAACAAGTTATGTTCTTGGCATGACTTGTATATTAATTTCACTAGGAAATTTTCATTAAGTTTCCACTGAAAACTAGATAACTTGTACTCAAAATCTTCCTTTAATTTCTTAGAATTCAAATAAAACATCAAAATGGTTCTTGACATTATTTTACAGGGCTGTGCTCTAGCTGCACCAGGGGGCTCAGGCCACTAGAAAAACATACTTACTGCATAAAGCTTAAGGCGGGGGTCCACATGAACGCTATTTTTCCACCACTTGACATGGCTTTAATGGAAATATCTTGTTCATATTTCAAGCAATCCAAAAACTCTGTGCTCATCTCATGAATCTCTGTTATGGGTTGTTTTGTAAATTTTTGGATATGTTTGGGAGGAAATAGTTTTTCTCAAAGGATTTGTAAAATTAAGAGAAATAAGAAATATTGAAGATTAAGTGAAGTTTTAAAATTAGAATCTGATTAACAGACGGACACCAAGTTAGTCCACTAGCAACCTGGGGTGTTATTGCGTGGGTATCAACTGTCTGTTGGTGTTCCAAAAACCATTTCCCTTCTTTAAACCTCTTAAAATTTCATTCAAATTCACATGTACCCCTGCCGTAAGTGCTGGACAACCCAGACTTCATAGGTGGGAGCCTTCGGGTGCCCTGTGATTTTTCCAAGAATACAGCCTTGTTTTATTTTTACCTGCTGCACTTACAGACCAATTGGTCATTGTTGAATTTCCATTTTGTTGAATTTCCATTTTGTTCAATCAAGTAAACCAATCAGGTCACATGCTTATACAATAAACACCCGCATATAAGAACACATGGATTAAGAACACCAGGCTGAAATTTTGCAAATAAAGCACCATTTTTATGAGAACAAAATCAGCCTGGAAAAATAAAATGTTCTTATAAAATGGATAAGACATTAAAAAAATTTCAGATCATACAGAAGGCCTGCTGCCAAATAACTACAGCTCATCAGCTGTGATGCTGTTTTGCATTTGTTTTGAGCTTTTTTCCCTTCAAATGATCTAGTTACTTGTAGGGAGACATACAGTACTGTACAAACAAGCTGTTAAACGAGCTGTTAACGAGCTGTTAAAACATTTGATCGCAACTCCAAGATTGCTCAACATGTTTTCGAATTAGATCACGCTATAGATTTTGATAACATTGAAATCGTAAACAAAGCCACTAATTATCACAAACGACTCTTTCTAGAAGCCTGGTATTCCCTTAGAGATCAGAATTCAGGGAAGGATCACGTGGAAATTCCGGATGTTTACACCTCTAATCACTAATTGAGTTCTCAAGTCGTCACGTCGCCATGGTGCCAATATACCAGCATATCTGCATAATTTGTAGACTATATATATTTGCAAGTTATGTGTTAATTGTCATCACTGATGAAGACTCTAGTTTTTGTAGTCGAAACGTCTATTTTTACAAACAGAAAACGTTTTAGTTCTTAGCAGCTTTTACGTTTTTTATTCAAGCCAGTGTCAACTCCTTTCCAGTTTATACAGTACTGTGCTACATTTTCTTTTCCATTAAATATGCTAATTTAATCTCAAGCATTTTTTTGCATTGTTACAGTTCTGAATTCCAACAACAAAATTTAAGAACAATTTAAGAACACCTTCAGGCTGATTTTTCACTAAGTACCCGATAAATAAGAACCTGATCAGCCTAACCTCCAAAATCATGTGTTCTTATATGCGGGTGTTTACTGTATTGTGATTTCTCCAGCAAGTCAGGTGGTTTTGTTGCTTCAGTAATCCAGGGATGAAACTTACTCGGGTCCTTAAACTTTTCTCCTACATTGTAGGAGTGCAAACCCCGAATAACATTTATTTGTGATTTTTTTTTAGCTACAAGCAGCAGAAATTTAATCTTTTGAGGGAGGAGAGTGAGGGATATGGTAAACTAGTGACAGAACTGGGTCAGGAGATAAGCAGACATGTTACAAGTGCCAGAGTACTGGAGAATATCAAATCTTTGATAGGTCAGAATAACATTTTTGCTGGAATAAGCAGCCTGGGATATTTATTCCAGTGTTGTTGTTGTTGTTGTTGTTTTTTTTTTTTGGGGGGGGAGGGGTGGGATGAGGGGGGGGGGAAGGGCATTTGATGATGATGTTGCTTTTTTTGTGGGGGGAGGGAGAAGGAGGTTAACTTTGGAATTAAAAAAATCCAAGTTCCTGCAAGAAAAATTCTGAATTTTTTGTACAGCATAATAAACATTACCACAGGAAATAACTGCTTAATACTTTTCATTTGAATGGTCACATTTTAGGATTTCATCCACTGATTCAAAAGTTAGAACCACCTTAAACAGCATAATAAACAGACTACACGCAAAAAACATTTTTTCTTTCCACTTGTCCATTGAAGTGCCACTCAAATTTTGGTTGTCCAAAAGTGAAATTCACTCGTCCAAAAAATGAATGAATTACAAAAATGTAGCGGTAAAACAAATTTACAATGTACGGTAAAAACTAGCGTATAAGCCACATTCGACCAAAATGTTTACTTAAAATTGGGGGTGCGACTTAACTGCAATAGATTATACTTTCCGGTGATATATAAAGTTGACCAGACTTTTTGAGCCTTGAAATATAATTGCATGTTCTATTTATTTGAGGTGTACAATGTGAAGCAAACAGTTCTTTTACTTTAGATGGTGTAGAAAGTGAGTCTTGTTTCTCTAACAGAGCTGCCACAGTGCCTCCAAGACCAAAAATCAAATTAAGGATAAGGCTCCGCATGAAACATGTATTCTTGTAACGCACGAATGTGAGCGTTGGGTTTATAAATAATTGTAAAATTTAGCCTCAAATTGTCAAAATATCTGTGTTGAGACAGTGCTCCCTATCTTTGTTGGCCATTTTGAAGCTTTTAGCAATGAAGAAACACCAAAGACGAACCAATTCGAAGCCAAAGAAAAGAGTCTGTAAACAAGCGGCCATCTTGGTTATCCTTAGTAACCAGGCTAACTAAAAACATGTGCTCAAGAAATTTGCACGGTCGGAAAACGGTTAAGTTTATGAGTAAAACAAAACAGAAATTTGCGAAAACCAGGTTAGTTTATGAAGTCCAGAGATGTTTGGGAAACTTAGAACTCAGTGAAAAACAAGACAAATTTCTCCTAGTAAATTGTACTCGTCCTGTTGGACAAGTGCTTTTGGAAATCCACTCGACCGAGATCAAGAAGTACTTGTCTCAGCAGGCTTTTAGCCAGAAATTGAAAAGTGGCTGTCCAGAAGATATTTTGTATCATAATTTTTTAAAGGATTAGGTGCAATTTTCATGAACTTCTTCAAAAAGTGGGCGTCCACAGGACGCCTGGACGCCCTGCTGGCTAAAAGCTTGTGTCTCAGACGAGTGGACAAGTGGAAGTTTTTTACCCTGGACTACCACAGGAAAGTACTGCTCAGTAGCTTTCATTTTAATGGTCACATTTTAGGATTTCGTCCACAGACTCAAAAGTTAGAACTACATTACACAACAACGTGTTTGCTTCTTGGAGTAAAAGGAAAATTGCAGGAAAAGTATAACTTATACAATATAAAGAGTTCTTTGTTCTATTTGCAGGTCGGTTTAATCTGGATCCCAACAAAACTCTGGATGTACTTCTTGGTTCATTTGAATGCCGTATAGACTTAGAAGACTTCTTCCTTCCACTCTTAAAATCCTACATGGAAAAATGTGAATCCACTGCTCTCTGTCACATAATGGGGTTCAAATTCCAGTTTTATAAGGTGTGGTATACAGGGTTTTGTAATTAACCGATAACAGTGACATCACTAATTTGCTAAGAACCTAGAAATAGTGGCTGAAAATGAAACAGTTATTACTATTAGTAGCAATGCTCTGTTTGTCTGTTAAAGTACTTTAATGATTCCATTTAGCACCCAGGGCACTTACCAGTATTTACTTTTGGTAGCTCAAGAGAGGGGCACTTATTATGGTAGCTAGGGATTTGAATTAAAGTAGCCAGGGAACATCTCCAGAACAAGGTCCAGTTGTGTAAAGCAACTTAAGATTAAGTGGGATTTTCTGCAACCATTTCCTCTGTTCCAAAGGATTTTCTCATGCTCTCTTTGTGTTTGCTATAACAGTAAACTCTCTTTGAGCTGGACACCTTCAGACCAGCTGTAGCTGTCCATCTTAGAGGTGGCTGCCTTAAAGAGAGTTTAGTTTCAAACAAAAAAGTGAAATTTGGCCAGAACCATCCAGCGCCTGATGTCTGCCTTAGAGAGGTTTCGCCTTGTTAATCTGCGTGGTCTATGGTAATGTAGCATACAATATAATCCTCCAGAACAGAGGGAATGGTTGCAGAAAATCCTGCTTAATTTCAAGTTGCTTTATGCAACTGGGCTCAGGCCCTTGTTAAGAGCCTTGTTGTAAAATTTTAATTATCAATCACTAATCAGTAAAGGCCGCCGCACACTAGCCGATTTTTTGTCTTTAGAACGCCGATTTTTTGTCTCGGTTCACCGCACACTAGCCGACAATGCCCGACAAGACGTTTTAAGATCTAGCACTGCCAGATATTTTTTTGTCGGCCGACAAAAAATCTTAACTTGTCGGCGTTCTAAAGACAAAAAATCGGTTAGTGTGCGGCGGCCTTAAGTCTATGTTAATAGTATGTGTTTTCTTTTCTAGGATCAGCCAGACTTACCCACCCCTCCCTCACTCTTCCATTTGACAGCATTGCTCATAAAGCATGGACTACTAGACTTGGATGATCTGTATCTTTATGTGAGTACATACATGTAGAATTGAATAGTCCTAACACTAACACTAGTCATGTAGTTATGTGTATACAGTGCTCTCATTAAGGGCCGGTAGCCGGCCAAAACAGCTGGCTACTTGCCCATCCTTGGCCGTCTACTTTCGTTTCATTTCACTGTTACTGTTGAAAAGAAAGCTTACAGTAATAAAAAAGTCCATCGATTTTACTTGTAAGACATTCTTTTCTAATTTTGTAGTCAAAGTAAAGATGTATTAATCTGTATTACAACAGTTTTAAACATTGGCAGCTGATGTTATGGACTACTCGATCTCTTTCCAACTTATTGAAGGTCTGTGGGTAGCGCCTGGAACATTTTCACAAGTGGTTCCCAGGTTTGCGTGTAAATCTCCAGGGAAAAAAACCATGGCGTCCGCACCGAAGAAGCCTTCGGCACTTGAGTGCCAAGCTGCCTACTTTCCATTTTCAGCCTGCTACTTACAAAATTAATGACAGTCCTGTGTATATGTGGTTCAAGTTTTCCTTTTGTTTGAAAATGTCCAAACCAGTTTGATTTTTGTTCTCCTTTGTCTTAGATTGTGGTAATGAATATGACAGGAAGAAAAATGACAATTAAACTATAGCTATCATTAGTAGTAAGCTTTTAGCCAGAAATTGAAAAGTGGGCATCCTGAAGATATTTCCCATCATAAATTATTAAAGGTTTGGTGCAATTTTTCATGAATTCCTTTAAAAAGTGGGCATCCACAGGATGCTAAGCAACCCTGCTGGCCACAAGCTTGATAGACAAATTCAGCTAACACATTGTTATACCCAATTCAAACCTCTTGGGATTAGAACTCTTTGTTCGTCATATTTCCATATCAATGAAGCATTGACATGGAAACTATATGGAAATAATGTGAACAAAGAGTCTCATTCCCAGAAGGTTTGAATTGGGTACAACAATGTGTTAGCCAAATTTGTCTATTAGTAGCCGGCAACTAAAACATAAAAAAGTAGCTAGAAACTGGGGTGAAGATGACTGGTAACTCAAGGTTTGAAAATAACTGAATGACAACAACCATGGATGACTATCGTATTGACCTGGCTTGAATCCCTTGGTTGATACTGTTGCAGACACAGGCCAATATTTGCTATTATTATTTGACTATAATATCTGCATGTATATATTACACAGTAGATTGTCGTATTGCACCTTATTAGGGAGCTTAAGCAACCATGACGGCGACGACAGTGAGAACAGCACAAAACAATAGGTTCAATGAGCAAAAACAATGTCTCTGCACATGCGTTTTACATTTTGGTACATTTCTTTGCCATTCCCTGCAAAACAGCAATGTCAAATAATCAAATTATAGGTTTTGTGGAGAACGCGAACACACGATGGTTAATTTTCTTTTCTCCATTTGAACTGGAAAGCCATCACTTCAAATTTGGCTCCTGGACAATCCAGTCACATAAGACAAACTAAACAAATTGGAACAACTGAAAAGTAGTTTAAAATATTAGTGCCTACCGGTATTACATGTATCTGTTAAACCATAGAACAAGATGTATGTATGTCTCTTTGTTTGAATAAACTGTAATGCCTCTTTCACTTGGTTAGAAAGAAGTTCAATTACCTTTTGTTATTATTTTGCATTGGAAATTATTATGATTAGATAGGATGGTTATTTTTATTTTCCAGCTGAGCCCATCGGATGCAGACATAGCTGCAAGCAACACAACAAGAATGGATGAAGCTAACCAGGAAGCAAGAAAAATGAATATTGCAGTGTTGGCTGTAAGTTCATCACCGTCTTCCCCCACCCCTTTTTTGGTGATCATTAACTGACAAAAAAAAAAGAAAAAAGTTATCTTGAATCATGGAAGAGTGGCCAATTGAGACGTGTAGGTTGCTTAATAGAGTTGGTCACAGATGAGAGATAATTTCTCAGAAGTATTCAACTTTAGTGAAACTGCTACTTGTCTTGTCTGGTAATGCCCATCTTTGCATAATTAATCGAACAGCTTTGTTATTTTCCTCAAGTGATGTTTTAAATCAAAATCTTTGATGGTCATGAAAATGAATTAAACTGATGAGGAGTGAACAGACAGCACAGCTTGAAGGGCTCGAAAAAATTCTTGTTCAGTCGTCCGGGACAAGTATTTTTTTTTGTTAGGCAAGTAACTTATCATCCTTACAATTTCTTCAAAAGTTTGCCGCAAAAACACAACCCCAAGATGTATGCAAATTGCGTGCTAAATGTAATTTGATAGCATATTTGTTTTGCGTTTTCCTAAATGAAAACATCTTTCACTTGATTGTAAAAAATCAAATCCAGTATTCTGATCAGAACTTAATAATTTTCTCCTGTTAATTCAAAGTTCCAGTGCTTTAATATTTTGTTTGTCGATTTGCAAACTTGCTCAGTTCTTTGCAAAAATAATTCAGACAGAGTGACATTCATTTCGGCATGATGGTACATTTCTTCGGTGTTTCTTCTTCGGTACCTGAGATATTAAACTGAAAGAGGAAGCGCTTGAAAAAATGTCAACAGGCTGCTGAGAAAAACAACATAATGTCTGGAAAACAACAACTAAAAAGCTACACAAAAAATTCGGTAGGAAGTCGGATAGAAGTAAACTGAGACTAGTTCCCAGGACGGTGAAGAGAACGCTTTGTTGTTTTTATATCGATCCGTTCGAGCTGTTCGAGGAAAGCGAGGGATTTCTCGATTGTTTGAAAGGAAAATGAGCTGAAAATAGCCTAAATCGTTTCTCGAAATCTTGGTAATCAATAGAAATACCTGATTTAATTAAAATTTTAAGCAAATATTTCAATATTGTGCGGGATTGTGCTGATTTTTAGGAATTGTGCGGGTTTGACCGAATTGTGCGGTCCCGCACCTGCGCACCCTGTCAGAACCCCTGTCTCATAAGTAGTGTTTGATATAGTTTCTCAAATTGATCATTAAATACAGAGTAAATGAAGGAATAAAATCACTGAAATCCTTGTTAATTAAGATTGGGTTTCCAAACCATTAATTGTCAAGCTTATGAGGTGTAATGAGTTTGAGAAGCTCGCTTACAGCAGTATTGACAATACTTGCACTTGGCTTGGTCTTGTTTGACTTTTGTATTTAACGACTTTCAGGCTTGTGCTTGTGTTTGGGCTTTGTTAGTTAATATTATCGTTTAATGCTCATTCATGTTTGTCCCACAGGAAATTGCTGCTGCAAATAATGAAGAAAACAACAAGGAAAATAATAAAGAAAATGACAAACCTACAATTGTAAGTCCTGGTATTTTTTAATAGATTTGTATAATTATATAGATTACTTCCAGGCTAATAATTAGGTTTTCAAGTATTTTACATATGTATAAATTTTTGTCTTTTTTTATTTTTTAACTATTTTTCATTACAGTGTCCCCAATTAGCTACTAAGCTAAATACTTTAGACACTGTAATAAAGGTTTTGTTGTTGTTGTTGTTATGGGCAGTGTAGGCATACTGTATTTAAACACGAGATGGTTTGTATCAGAAATCGGACGAGCAAGGCTTTGTTATAGCCATAGGAGGTTATCATTCTTGAGTTTATGACCACTTACACATTCCACATGTAGCTGGCAACCTCAAAGGCCCATCACTCCAGGTGAAACATAGGCCATTGACAACCTCTTGCCAGCGAACTCAAGCTTGGGCTTTTGGTTCTACCTCTATCCCAAGTCTTGCTGCCTTGATACTGTAAGGAGTGTTTTTCTCTAGATAGAGTTGTTAGCCCTGTGCCAACCCCTTTAGCCTCAGGGAGATTTCTGTTATTTTAAATAGCGTTCCGCCCAGATGACGTCATATTTGGTAGCATTGCATTGTGGGATCGAAATGCGGACAAATATTTCAAAATGGCTGCCTCGGAAACACTAGTTTTTGCGATTCCTGTACATGTTGTGGATAATTGTCGAGTTGTACCCAAGAACAGTGCTTCGTAGCACCTGTTTTTTCGTAGCTACCAGCATAGTTCTTGAATGTTTGTACGCATTTCAATCCCATGATGCTGCGGGCCAATTCTATTTTTAGAATCTGGGCGGAACGCTATTGCAAGGTAATTTTTGCATTTTATTTCTTGTCTTCAGGTTCCAGATAATCAGAAGTTTGGTTTATGTGAAGCCCTGCTGATGGTGGGTGCATGGAACCACGCCCGCTCAATACTTGAGAGACTACCACAGTTTGCTGCCGTGTCACATCCTCCAATATCTAAAGGATTATGCAAGCTTATTCATACTACAATTGAACCACTCTATCGGAGGTTAGTTTATGAATACAATATTTGATAGTGTTGAATATTTTGCCCATGCTGTACTGCTGAGGAATTAGGTTACCAACTTCGAGATGTCATCTAAGCCATGCCAAAATACTTAGTCCACTCAATAAGTTTTAAGCCTTTAGTTTTTGACCAGTATTTCATCATGTATTTTGATGTATTTGTTAGGCATTCTTCTAAGGCGGCCCGAGGACGACCTTATGCTCCAGTTCCAAAGGGACCGCCCCAGTGTAAAGCCTTCACTGATCTGCCACACAGCGTGTTCCCCATGCTACTTCATCTTGGTCCTCATCTGTCTGATGATCCGATCCTTATGGCCAAAATCCTTAGGATCAGTAAAGGTTTCATGAAAGACGTAAGGCGATTCTCAGTTTACTGTGTGCTGTACTCTAAAGCTGAATAATATTGCTATTACAATGTAGTTAACATCTACAATGTTAATACTTTGATTTTGAAAGTACAGTATTCGGTCTCTACCTTTTAATTTATTATCTTTAGTTGGTTAATTATTTCTATTGTATCAAACAATCAATCAGTTGATAGTTATCGATCGAACAATCGTCAATCAATCAATTCAAATAAATTTTGTAATGCTTGAAAACTTGTAAAGTGAGGAACTATTTGGAACACAAACTAAGTCTGTGTACAGGAAAAGTGAAACACTTTTCATAAGAAACATTTTTTGGTGACACACATTCAAACTTATTTTTCCTAGTTACAAAACAGAATTCACCATTAATTTAAGTATTTTTGTTCAGTGCAACATAGGCAAATAAGGCCACTTTTACTTGTATTACAGCTATGTTGAGTTTCCTCAAATGATGTTTAATCAAAATCTTTGATAGTCATGAAAATAAAATTGACTGATGAGGAATAAATTAACTGCTGGCATAAATTAACTGAGTTGAATTAACTGAGTTGCTGGAATAAATTAACTAAGTTGAACATTCTGGGTTCACTTGTTACCAACCAGTCTTTGATTTTGTCTTAAGCATCCAAATTTGTTTGAAGATAAGGAACAGAGTTCAGTACAGGTAAATATGTCTTGTTTATTTTTTATTGTTACCTTTATGGAGATTGAAACCTGTTTTGTTTTCATTTGCCCTGAGGAAGAAGAATTCTACTGAATATGTGAACCAAATTGAACTAAATGTTGATTGAATAGGCCTCATGCATGTTACGTCACCAGCTCAATATTCACCATCAAGCTTCATTTCTATGAAATTCCTTGCAAACCTTTGACAAATTCACATTGTGTTTAAGTTCCTGGGTATTCTTCTCAGCATTGTTCTTTTGAGAATAATGTTGTGTTTCAAATAATATTTGAAAATGTTACAAACCAGTTTGATTTTTGAGTTTTGGTTTTCCTTTGTCCTAGTTTATGATTAATGAATCTGAGACAAAGGAACTGCAACAATGATGGTACTGTCACAGGCTTACACTTCGAAAGCGAGGCTTGGGGGTGAAATTAGCTAGTCTGACATAAATATGCATAATGTTTATTCATATTTTACATTCCACTTTCTGTGCTCGTGATTTTACAATGGGTGTGATCTATGATCTCTGATAACAGGGTTGTCACTAATTTTTAAAGTAGCTGGGAAAATGAAAAAAGTTGCCAGGATGAAAAAAAAAAAAAAAACCAGTTCTATTAGCAGCAATGACCTGTTCATCTATCAAAGTTGCTGGGGCTCAGAAGTGGACTAGTCAGGGGAAAACCTGGACCTGCAGCCCTTAATGACAGCCTGCTGATATTACTTAATGGTATATCATCATTAACACTTTTACTCCCAGAATCAGTAATGGAGACATGTAATGTAGTTCTAACTTTTGAGTCTGTCCACGAAATCCTATGGTGTGACCATTCAACTGAAACGTCTTCCCCAGTACTTTTGCATGGTACCATTTGTTTTTCAATATTTTACAAAATGAAATTTGGGATTTTTCTCTCAAAATTCTGTCATGATCCATCAACAGGTTGAGAAAGTCTGGTGTGGCCTACTGACACTTGTGGATGAGGTTCTGTTGCCTTCAATTTCATTACTGGAATGTAACTCCAGTTTAGCAGAAGAACTCTGGGCTATGTTGTGTCGCTTTCCTTACGAGCTCAGGTGGGTCAGTACACTTACAGTGTATAGTCAGTCACGGATGTCTGACCATATTTTCATATATTTTCATATGGATTCTCCTGTTAACATGACAGATGAATAGGTAGACAGGTTTTTAGCAGATGTGCGACCTCATGTGAGAGTGAAGATCTATCTTGAAGGGATGTCATACCTAAAGACCATGCTCCAATGAAAGATGCCGGTTAAGTAGATGGAAGTGTAGTTATATGCATGGAAGGTGTGCTGTTTTTCCTCTCATGGAGGAGATCAGCTAACCTGACTTACCATCCATGCTGCAAGCTTCCTAAATTAAGAGTGGATCTCTGATGCTGTGCCTGGAGAAACTGTCACTGCATTCGTTCATCCACAAACATCATCACCATCCTCCTTCTCTCCTACTGGAGAATCTGGCTGCATGTTCGCTGTTTCCATGCTGTCATATCAGCTGCCACAGTCACTGCCCCAGCCCAGGTTTTCAGACCTGTTATCTCTAGATCTCTTGCAGTTGTCCTTCTCAATGTTTTGCAGGGGAGACCTTGTTTTCACTTCTACCTCAGGGTAAAGTTCTGCAAAATTTTTTTTCTTAATTTCATCAGGATATTTCAAAATAAACTAAATGGTACCACAGTATTCAAGTCGTATGTCTGATATATGGCTGTATTCTTAGCTCTAAAATGTTCCAGTTGTATTCTTATTGATTGTGTTCTGAACAGTAAATGCAAAACATGTATAACTGTATACTGTATGTTTTATTAGATATCGACTTTATGGTCAGTGGAAAAATGAGTCTTACAGCAGCCATCCAAAAATGGTTTTGGCCAAAGCTGCAACAATTAAGAGAGCAAAATACATCACAAAGTAAGTTATTTATGGTGAATTGTATTCCTTTGATTTTTAAGCCTTCAGCTTCCAAAACTGAATTGGATATGGTGATGTGGGTTGTGTGTAGTTTACGGTATATATGAAATGATTTGCCCTGACGAAAGTCTGGCACTCAAAATATCAAACCAAATTCTTTAGAAAGTGACCCCTTCATTCATTGGTGGCAGAAATGATGGCCTTTCACTAGTCAGTGTAAATATCCTTGAATGGAGTAAATAAATAAAATAGATTGAATAAAATACAAAAAAAAGTGTCATTCATCAGTCTTTAAAGCTTTGTCTTTGTTTAAACATAGTGGTTGTGTTGCACATGTAGGTTAAAATTATTTTAAGTTAAAAATGATTTCAAACTAGGTTAATTTTTATTTTCCTTTGTCCCAGATTTATCAACATAATCTCAGACAAAGGAAAATAAAAATTAAACTACAATCTCAGACAGAACTCATTGAGACAGTAGTGTTTCTGCGCGCAAGGCAACCGTTAGTGTAATATCCTGTCAAAAATCACATTTATCGAAGTCCTCCTCTCCCTCCTCCGTTCAATGTTGCTTTAGAAGGGTTACTCAGAGACCAGGGACACTTTTTGAGTATGTACAACATTGTTCTGTGGGGGGTAGGGGGAGGTAGATACGATAATTCCTTTTAAATACTAAGAAATGCTCACAATTTGCGTGTCTCAACAGTTCTGTCCGAGATTGTCTATAGACTGTTTTATGTCTTTTTAAGGTTGTTATGTTTCAATACAAGTTATTATTGTTTTTTCGCGTTCTATTCATAAAAGTTGTTATTTTGCTAGATTTTCCTTTAAATTGTGTAAGAAATAAAAATTTGACTTATGGAACTCCGATGACAAAAGTTGTCAACACTTGTATCATGGCTTTAAAGCTACCATGGTTCCGGCTTGAGAACAACTTTCACGTCTCTGACGCTTGAGTTGATAGATTTATCAGTATTACTTGGAATCAGCAGTGTAAATGGATCTCTTAAGGAGTTATGGTAGTGAGGAATGTTCTTTTCGATAATTCAGAATCAGTGGGTGAACTACATGGTGCGAAGGAGGTTTGGAGTGTTTATCTACTAACCTATAGCTAGGCGAATGTGGATATGTTTCCTCGCGTGAATATTTTGCATTAGCAGTTGTTAGGTCATTCGCCAATGGCAATGCGAAAATTCTACACTGGTGTTGTGGCCGTGAAAAGCACAGAAAATACGGAGAGCATTACCACATAGTCCTGAAGCAAGATCGCAATCCACAGTGGCTATCCTCAAAGGAATATTTGGACCCCACGCGCGAAGCAAAGGGAAATTCCCGCATGTGGCAAATGCTTTTCTGAGCTTATAATACATCCTCCCGCTGCCACAGTTGAACTAGTTGAATATGAGGATATTATGTCAGTTTTCAGTCGGTTCACAAGGCGAACTGTATACCAAAGGAAAAGGAATTTGCAAACAACCTCGTTCGGCTACGGTTCACACGGTTCACACGGTTCACATAATTAAAAAAATATGTATGATATTAATTCTTTAACACATTGTGTGAACCGTTGTGAACCGTTAAATGTTCATTCTAAGTCTTTGTGAACCGTATGAAATCAAACTGGACTTCGCTGTAAACCGTATAGATGTTAGTTATTTAGGCATTAAAGGCTCTGTGCTTTCACTTCGGCTTCAATTTTTATTTCTGGCCTTTAATACATGTACGCAATTTTCTCTTCTTTCTACGTGTTCAAGACACTTCATTGATACTGATACATACTGAGATGTTTACAACCGTCATATTCCTCTTCGTCAGTACATGTTGAATCATCGTATTGATTTTTGAAGCAATTTGGAACAATGAATTTTATTGCACTGAAGTACTTTTAGAACTGCGATATAACGCTGATATTATTGTCACGCAATGAGCGATGTACAGTTGTCACGCACCAATACACCTCATAATTGATTAGTGCTAATTGCTGGATCTCGCTTTTTTACGCTTTATCACAAAGTATTAAACATGTACAATGTCTGCCGAAAAAAAATATTTGTATCCCATTTTTATCGCGGAGTTATAGTAATCCAAAATCATAGACAATCTCGGACAGAACCCGTTGAGACAGTAGTGTTTCCGCGCGCAAGGCAACCGTTAGTGTAATATCCTGTCAAAAATCACATTTATTGAAGTCCTCCTCTCCCTCCTCCGTTCAATGTTGCTTTAGAAGGGTTGCTCAGAGACCAGGGACACTTTTTGAGTATGTACAACATTGTTTTGTGGGGGGTAGGGGGAGGTAGATACGATAATTCCTTTTAAATACTAAGAAATGCTCACAATTTGCCTAAGTGTCTCAACAGTTCTGTTCGAGATTGTAGTTTGAAATAATTTCAACCTAAAATGATTTTAACCTACAACAGTTGTGCTTCATCTGAGGTCACTCATTAGTTGGTTGGATGGTCAGCAAATTATCGCTATATCCTCTGGCAGATAGTTTTGTTGTTTCTTGTTATAGTTCTTGGTTCAAGACTCTAGCATTCTAACTGTACCCTCTGTATGTTTATTTTTGTTGTTCTTGTCTTGTAGGAGATTGACAAAAGAGAATGTCAAACCATCTGGAAGGCAGATTGGTAAACTGAGCCATAGTAACCCAGGGATCTTGTTTGAATATGTGAGTTATAGACCTTGCTGTTTTAGACTGAATTAAAATGTAAAATGTGATAGAAACATGAACAGCTTTTACCTTAGACTCTGTGTCTGGAAGTCAAAAACAAAACAAAGCACGGACCATGTTAACCGTTTTGCTCCCAGAGTCAATTATGAAGACATGCTGTGTAGTTCTAACTTTTGAGTCTGTTGATGAAATCCTATGGTGTGACCATTCAAATGAAACCTCTTCAGCAGTACTTTTGCATGGTACCATTTGTTCTAACTTTTGAGTCTGTTGATGAAATCCTATGGTGTGACCATTCAAATGAAACCTCTTCAGCAGTACTTTTGCATGGTACCATTTGTTCTAACTTTTGAGTCTGTTGATGAAAATCCTATGGTGTGACCATTCAAATGAAACCTCTTCAGCAGTACTTTTGCATGGTACCATTTGTTCTAACTTTTGAGTCTGTTGATGAAATCCTATGGTGTGACCATTCAAATGAAACCTCTTTGCCAGTACTTTTACATGGTACCATTTGTTTTTCAATATTTTACAAAATGAAAGTTTGGATTTTTCAGTAACTAGTGACAGCATTCCTTATAGCTATATGGGGTTACAGGTTCAACTAAGAATAATACCAAGACCTTTCTTTATCCTATGCAGATGAGAGACTCGGTCATGTCCGAAAATTGTGTAGCTCAAAATCCAAATTCTCCATTGCAAGACTGTGTGAAAATCAATTAAATTTAAGGTAATTTTGGGTGCTGACTTTGTGTCTTTCGGATTTACAGCTCTTGTCACAGATTCAAAAGTATGATAACTTCATTGGGCCTGTTGTAGACTCGCTGAAATACCTCACTCCTCTGGCTTATGATGTCTTAGCTTGTATCCTTGCTATATGTGTTTTTAACAACAAGTGAGGTCAAGATAGCTGGATATTGACCAAGTGCCTTTTTTACATGTTTATAGATTGAGTTAAAGTCAAAAAACTTTTATTAGGTAATGAGAACATATTAGATCATATGTTTATCATGACAGACTGGATACATATCCTTATTTTATAATAAATTTTATACAACCAATGGACACCTTTCAGACCATGAAATGGTGTCCACAATAGAGATAGTTTATAATGACAGGAGTCATTTTCAGTTAATCTTATTTGACAGGACTTCAATACCTGTCCGTTGTCACAGGGTGTCTGTTAAAGAGAGGTATCTGCAATGCAGGAGTCAAATGTATATATATGTTTACATTTTTTTTGGTTTTGAACCCCAACATATATAAATTTACAGCGGTCAATTTCCTTAATTTGTAAACAGATTGTATTATAGAAGCTCTGGCTAATCCTGAGAGAGAAAGACTAAAACATGAAGACACAAACATCTCGGAGTGGCTAAAAAGTATGCAATAAACTATGGAGTGTTTGTTAATGCTACAATCTACATGAACTTACCAGAAAAAGGAAAAGGGTGCTTATAGTACACCTGCCAATTTTTTCCTAGTGATAGGCATGAGAATTTTTTCATGGGAGTGCCTGGATTTCCGAAGGCGACCCGACCAAATCCAAAAAGGAACCTGATCTATTCCGAAGATGTCCGAAGTTTCTGAAGATGTTCCGAAGAATTTGGAAGTTTCCATGGACCTCAGACCTCTGTAATCGTAATGTTCAAGGCGTTAAAAACCTACAAAAAAACTGCCATATTTTCATGAACGCAACTATAATTTATTTTTAATTGGATCATACGATCAGTTAAGGCTGATAGCTCAAATCCGTAAGTCAGGCGTGAGAAATTGCTCCATAGGCGTGAGTAGGCGTGAGATCGGAGTTTTGGACTGGCAGGCGTGAGACTTGGCAGGTCTATTATAGATATCCCTCACTAACATAATTTCAATAAAAATTATTTTCTGTCAATGTGCTAATAGAACTGAGGAATTCAATAAAACAGAACAATATATTGTGAACAAAACATGGCAATCATGGCAGCTAGAAGACTGATAAATGGCTAATATAATCTTGTTTACAGTTCTTTATTTTAATATTTTTATTTTTTCTGAATTGAAGTTTTTTTCCATAACTTGAACCATTAAAACTGTTAAGGTATCTTGGGTAGAACTACTGTTAATGATTGAGCAGGGGAAACTGTTTTTGATTCGAGTAACTTACTTGTAGTGAGAGTTTGAATGTATCACTTTAACCCCAAATATTAAAATACAAATTCTCCTTCTTGGTCCCCATACATTTCTTACAGAAGTAGTGGGGAGAATTTGTTTATGGTCAGGGTGGAGGACTTGAAGCTCGAATATCAGATTTCAATCTTGTACAGCAACCTGATCACTTTTACATGTAGTAATTCTTTCATGCATTGTTAATTTACATCGTGTGAATATTCACATTGTCCTCCAGGTTTAGCTGTGTTCTGCGGCACTGTATTCCGCAAGTATTCCATTGAGCTGACAGGTCTCCTGCAGTATGTAGCAAACCAGCTCAAAGCTGGCAAGAGTTTTGATTTGCTGGTGCTGAAGGAAGTGGTGCAGAAAATGTCAGGAATTGAGATATCTGAAGAAGTGACTGCTGCGCAGTTGGAAGCTCTCTCGGGAGGAGAGTTACTCCGGGCTGAGGTAAACAAGGAGCAACATTGTTATTTATCTTCATTTTATTGTTGAGAACAGTGCTGTTAATAAGGGCCAGGGGCTGGGATGGGGATCCCAACAGGTTTGTCAAAAGTAGCCCGCTGTCGGCGAAAATCACCACCTTCTTTGTTATCTCGGCCGGCTACTCAGCTGGACTGTTCTTTAGAAGAGATGGTCTTTTCCCCAACCTCGGCCGCCTACTCCAACAACACAGTTGGCTACTTCGAAACTTTATGACAACCCTGTCCCAAGCTACTTTGAAATAAGAACAAAACAAAGAATTGACAACCCTAGAAAGCAAGTTTCCCTGGCTTCTTTCTTCATTTCCTCACCCATTTAAAAAGTTTTTATCAGCGCTCGAGAAGCTCAGACACAAACCTAAGTCTTAGAAAATCCAAAATTATTGGTTTGATCTTGAAGAACAAGAACCCATAACGATTCAAGTGAACTTTAAAATGTCACATGGCACTTGGCAAATGTGTATGTAGTAGGTTAAAATTATTTTAGGTTAAAATTATTTCAAACTTGGTTAATTTTTATTTCCCTTTGTCTGAGGTTATGTTAATAAATCTGGGACAAAGGAAAATAAAAATTAACCTACATAATTTTAACCTGCAACATGTACATAGTTAATAATACATTTGACTAATAAATTAATATAGACTAAATTGAATTTGAAATAGTGGTAAATAAAGTTGTCTATCTATCATTAAATATATTTACATTGTATTTAAGGTGTCTTTGTTTGTAACCTTATATATTTTTTAATTTTTATATTTTTAATTCATAACAACAACAACAACAATGTTTATTTGTACTGTAAATTACAAGAGCTGTTTATATAATATATATAATAATACCCTTGTAGGGTGGCTATTTTGGGCAGATAAGAAATACAAAGAAGTCTTCACAGAGGCTGCGTGACACACTGCTAGAAGGAAAGCTAGACTTGCCACTCTGTTTGTGTATGGCTCAACAGAGGAATGGCATTGTGTTCTTTGAAGATCCTAACAGGCATTTAAAGCTTGTAGGAAAGCTGTATGACCAGGTATGTATGACTGTTTTCTACTGTTATCAACCTAAATTCTGGTAATTTAACACTTCACTTTTTAAGATGAGCAAAATCCAAAATTGAATAGTTTTTAAAAAATAAATTAAAATAAATTAAATGAAAAGAGTCGCGGATGAATGAGGGGACAGCATATGTGTCTGCTTTACATTGTATTCCCAGTGAGATTGGATGTCAACTTACATAATGGGACATCTGGCTGCCGCTATCAGTCAATCTTGATCTCACTGTTACCCACCCAACCCATGATATGTGAAGTGAAATGAAATAACCGACAAGGTCAGATCACACACCTGGGTTTATGTCCCCTTCTCTTTTGAACAGTGTTATGGGTTTTTTAATGTACCCTACAATTTTTAGTGTGAGAAGGTGTAATTGTAGCTATTTTTCTTTTTTTTTACAACTTTCAACACAAAACTTTTGCAAGAAAGTTGCAGGACCTTGGAAAAAAAACTGAAATTTAAACATGCCATTTGGACAAGCAAGTCTTACTTTTACTTGCCTGGTCAAGATTTTGTAAATTGTTATTTCAGCTTAGTTCACGAGCAGCTTGTCCATATCCTTGCCCATTGGGCAAGTGAGTGGGAAAAGTTACTTGCCCAACACAAAAATCTACCGGACGGGACTTTTTTCAAGCCCTGAAGTTGCAAAATAAAATTGCAATATCCAACACCAGGTTGTGTTGCAAGTATCCTATCCCTAATCCCTATCCCAACAGGACTAATCTATTGTTTTGTTAGCGAATCACAGAGATCATTTGGACAAGTGCTGGACTACCCTTTGTAACATAACACCCCTTTTGAACATTAACTTTACTTGTTTTAATTTGCCTTAGTGTCAAGATACTCTTGTACAGTTTGGAGGCTTCCTTGCATCGCAGTTAACAGCTGAAGAGTACGAATCCCATATTCCGTCACTAGAAGTGTTGGGGCAATCTTACCATCTGACTACTGATGCAGCATTCTTTCTTTCAAGACCCATGTTTGCACATCAGATTGAGGTCAGAACTTATCTAGTGTCTGTGTCTTGTTCATCCCTTTTTTTTGGGGGGGGGGGGGGGTGGGGGGGCATGCCCACTTACTGTATGTGAAAGCTGAGACGAGTTTTGTCCTGGAATGAAAAAAATTCCCATTTAGACGAGTGGTTTTATCCCAAAATCCTGGGACCAAAGTCATCTTGCCTGAGACAAGCTTCATCCTCTGCAGCCTAGATAAATTTCATCTTGGCTAACTTCAGGGTTTTGGATGTGCAATATTTCATCTTGGCAAGACTGTTAAACATGGAATTTTATGTTACGTTACACCTCAGTGCCATGAACATGGGACGAAACCATGTGAACATCCCTGTCCCCGAAAGATGTAATAAATGCTTTTTCTGAACTTTTTTCCCAGACAAAGTATGAAGAAGCAAAAAAGGCCATTGCTGCTAAAGGAAAACCACTTCAACAAAAGGTGGCTTGGAAAACAATCACTGTCTTTTTGTTGTAAACTAAGTTTAGTACAGTTTTCTGGGTTTCATTTTGGGGTCATCAACCAATCTGTAGGCAAACTATATTCGTGACGACAGCCTAAGACATTAGCTGCTATAAGATGTCCTTTCTTCTTGAGTTACCCACTTCATGTACAATGTTTACCAAAACTTGATCATTGCAGGATTCATATATGGTTCACTGGAAACCTGGGGAGTCATGCAAATTTTAGTGTGGGTCTTGCAAAGTCGTGGAAAATGGCATTGATTGATCCAAATAAATTAACCAGGGTTTTTTTGTGAATGAAAAAACAAGCAAACATAATTAAGTGATAAGGATAATGAAACTATGAACCCTAAACCAAGAAAGTTTTGACAATTTTTGCAAACAACTTTTTGACTTCAGGTCATGAAAAACTTTAAGATGTTGTGGAAAGTCCTACAATAGGCCATTTGCACGATGTCGTCATTTGACTACAACTACCAGAATTCATTTCATTTTTTCTTTCTTATTTAAATTTTGTAATCCCAGTGCGGTTTAAATAATAATAGCCCTAATTTGCACTACAAAACAAAAAACTGTAGGATTCTTGTAGTTGTAGTCATATGATGTCATCGTGCAAATGGCCAATTGCTAAAGCTTAACCCTTTAAGCCCTAATAGTGAGCAGATCAGTATCAGACTTCTCCTTGTAGTATCAATGTATTATTAAGTAGAGAGTTGATAAGAATTAAGATAATGATCACCCAAGATCAATTCTCTATTGATCCTTTAACAATTTCTTCCAATTTGCGTTATACGAAATGTATGGGAAGTAGTAAGGAGAATTTGTGTTTTGAATAATTTAGGGCTCTGTTTAAAGGGTAAAAATATATGAACCCCCTGTCATTAGGATAACAATAACAACTGATAACAACTAACAGCAACACACATGACAATGGTTTTTACATTTTTTTCTTTTACTTTTTAGCAAATTTTGCAGTGCTACATTGACTCAGTGATTTTAGTTATGGAACCCGTATTCCAGAGTGCTAGGATGTTAATGGCACCAAAAATTTGGAACAGCATAAGGTAAAGTTTGTCTTGAACTCTTAAATGCTTGATGGACGACACTGAGATTTCTGTTTTCTGTTTTCCTTTTGTGAAACAGGCTTATTTTCATTTGCCAAATTGGCTGGGGAAATACAATCCCACTAGCTTAACGGAATTTTTACTAGTTTTTAGCTGCAATTACAGACAGAAGTAGTTGGGACGGATGTAAAATTAATGAATATCATAAGTGCTGAATTACATCGATACTCTGTTTACGTTAAATAATGATCATCTATCAATCTTCAGAGTTGCCCCACTCCCCCTTTCCAATGTTGGGATATCAGCCAACAATTTTGCATTAAAAATAGTCCAGTTATAACCAACATTGTAAAAGGGGAAGGGGAGAGAAAGAATTGAATGGTAAAAAGTACTGACCTTCCCAACCCTTTTTTCTATGGTTGTAGTTTTTGTCTGCCTTATAGAGAGTTAACTATGTAATGTTTACTACATGAGCGGGAGTGTTGTATTGGCCTATACAATCACGAGGCGCCGCCGAGTGAATGTATAGTGCCGATACAACACGGACGCGAATGTAGTAAACAACTTGTGAAATTCACATTCCAGATACAACTCACTAGTGGTTGTATCTAATTTACATATCAGATACAACTCACTAGTGGTTGTATCTAATTTACTTATCAGATACAACTCACTAGTGAATTGTATCTGGATTACAAGGTAATCATGTGATTGGAATGGTTCATTTCTATTTGTTAGTACCCTTATGAATTATTAATGAATTTTACAATATTGTTTGTTTTCAGTCCTCAGTTGTACGTCACCTTCTGGGCTCTGTCCATGTACGATCTATATGTCCCATCAGATAGATATGAACAAGAATTGAATAAATTAAAACAACAGCTGGTGCAGTTAGACGACAACAAAGACATGGTATTTGAACAAACCAGTTTTGTTGTTTTGTTTTGCTGTTTGTCATAGTGCCAGTCTTTAACCCTTTAATCCCCAAGATCAAAGTAGATATTCTCCTTTCTTGTCTCCATACATTTCTAATAGGAGCAGTGGGGAGAGGCTGTTAAAATATCAGGAGAATAATTCATCTTGGATGATCACCTTCATAATACTCATGGCCTCTCTGAATGATTCAGCAGTAATATTACGAGGAGAAATTTGATGTTGATCACTACTTGGGCTTAAAGGGTTAAGTTAGACTAAAAGTAAAGGGTGCTCTTCCCTCCCGATTCCCCCCCCCCCCCGTTATTTCTCCGAATGTCTGTCTTTTCCAAATGCCCCTAATGCCTTCATGCAAATTTATACCATAGGCCACTTCGAAAAATACCATATATAATACTCTTTAAAGTGCAGGTTTGGGTGGTGCTTGATGTAAGCTTGATTTTTCCAATTTCTTTTGTTTTCAGCACGAACTGCACGTGCTATGCTTCAACTTCTTGGCAATTTGCATACGGTACACATTTGTATACAAACACACAATGCCACGTCCTAGCGTTCCTACATGTACTCTGTATTCCATTGTGCCATTATAACAAAGGAGTCTTGAATGTAATTACACCCCGGTGGGGCTGAGCCTGCACATAAAAGATTAATATGGTATTTTTCGAAGTGGTCTATTGAAATAAATTTTGTAAATGAATGCAGATTATGCACTTTCATATATTTTTAGAATGTTGCTTACATCATTACTTTCATTATAAAGATAGAATTAGTGTAATAACATCTGGTTGTCTGACAAAGAGGAGAAAATAAAATACAAATCTTTACTTCACTAAGCCACTAAAGATATTCCAGTTTAAATAGGATGTTGATAAAACACACCCTCTGTCTAAAACATTAATTTCACTGTCCATTCAACTTTTGCAGTTACTTGTCGAATTTTTAGAGTGATAAAACAAAACTTCAAACAAGTCATAGAGGTTATAAAATTTATTTTCAGGCTGTGAGCAAAAAGAAGAAGGAGAAAGAAAGATGTTCTCTTTTGTTTGAAAAATTAAAAGAAGAATTCAAACAACAGGAGGAACATAATCAGAGAGTAATGGCTTCACTTAAACATGAGAGAGATTCATGGCTTCCAGCAAGTAAGTTGCATGGCTTAGTCTGACATGCAGCTGACAATGTGACCCCACCCACCCCTCTCCTTCCCCTGGCCCAGTCGTCTTTATTTATTTATTTATTTATTCAATTTTATTTACATTTATTTATACACAGTTTAAAAAAAAGAAATACATCAGGAAAATAAAATACTAATCTAAACATTACTATAATCATTAACTAAACCTATTTTCCATGAATGCCGTGTCTCTAATTTATAAAATTAAGGTTCACTAATCTCTTAAATTGATTAAGTGATTTTGTCTCCCCAATATTTAGTCTCCCCAATATTTAGTTTGTGGAAGAGGGACAATTAGTAGGTTTTCACCCTATCCTACTCCCCTTTCAATCCAATCTTAGGGTTCTCAATAACATTTTCTGAAACTGTAAGTCAGCTGTCGATCCAGACTTGCTCCTAAGTGTGGAGTCGTGGGAATGAAAATGTCCTCCCTACTGTGTTACAGTACTTATAATCTGCACCACAGTAACACTTGTGACACCCCTAACACATGTCTAACAGGCTACAGGTGCAACTGAGAATATCGCTACTCCACTTCTCCCCAATTCATTTTCCCTTCTATCTCAAAGCCCACTGTATGACCCAATAGTGACCAACATCTAACCTCTGTGAATTGTCAAGCAGACAGACCGGTCACAGGAATAAGGGAAATTAGAGAACATAAGATTATTGTCTTGATGTATCACCAATTATCCTCAAAACTTACACTGAAAGAATTTCATTGCATTCAGTAAGGAAAATTAATATTTTTAACTTTTGCCTGAAGGTGGCAATAAGAAATTCACTGTAGTTGAAAGGCAAAGTTCGACTGAGGAGTTACGTGGCTTTGTTGAGTAACTTGCTTATTTTTAGTGGTTTTGACTGTTTAATTTGGTGTTTTAGAAGCGACAAAGAGTGAAACCATCACACAGTTTCTTCAGCTCTGTATGTTTCCCAGATGTGTGTTTACTGCGAGTGATGCTGTGTACTGTGCAAAGTTTGTTCACATGCTGCACAACCTCAAAACACCAAACTTTTCAACGCTACTCTGCTTTGACCGAGTAAGTCACGAAACTTGCATTTTCTGTTCTCATAATTTTCTTTCGCTTCTACTTTCCGTTGACCAATCGTGTGCGCGGTTTTCAAGTAATATAAGAGTTAAAACACAAGGAAAAGTGTTTTATCAGGATATCCAAGAACCGAGAAATGGGTTGCAAGCAACTTACGCTTGATATTGGTTTTAGAGCAGTTTTCAATTGAGTGTCGTAAAACCAAAACCAAAGTAATTACTCTGACCAATCACAGCAGTCGTAAACAATCCAATGAACCAATCAGAGCTCGAAGCAATTACATGTCGGTGGCGCCAAGCGCGGGAAAACGCCGCATACGAGCAAGTCACGATTGGTCTTGGTTTTACTTCTGATTGGTCGAGAAAGTGGTGCGAGATTTTTTAGCCAATCACAAAGCGTAGCAATGCAAAACCAAAGCAATTGTGTAATTACTTTCGAAACTGTTTTACTTCTTATTGGCTCAGAAAGTGGCGCAAGTTTTTCAACCAATCACAAAACTAAGTAATTCAAAATCAAAGCAAACGCTGATTTTTTTTTTTTCCGATTCTTATTTGAAAACCGCTCCATCTTAATGAATATCAATTTATGCATTCTTGTTCTGTGTCACCAGGTGTTTTCTGATATTTCATATACGGTAGCAAGCTGTACAGAAAACGAAGCCAGCAGATACGGTAAATTTTATAATATATCACTGTGAGATTATTAAAAAGGTTTCCTTGTATAGTTAAATCGATTTGATAATCATATTTGGGTTAACCTGTAGATTCTCCTATGCTGACGAATGAGAGAGAAATCACTGCGAGCATTCGTTAGTTACTTTGATCGAGCTGCCGTCCAGCGCCATGGACGAATAAATTAACTTTGAACTGGTAAAACAAGTTTACAAACTTGTTTAGCCTCTCGCGCATGCACTCATCCACGTAACTGCTGTGTTTTAGCGTGCCCACTATGTAACAATCAAAATGGCGTCCAAGGTGACAAAGACATTTTTGCCGCGAAACAACTGTACGTGCTATAATTTTCCTGTGAAACAATGTCAAATGCATCACGTGGGGTGTCACGTGGCTGCTCATGCTCGATGGAAAAGCAAACGGATGCTTGCAGTGATTTCTCTCTCGTTCGGCGTAGCTCGGCAAAGGAGAAGGTAGTAGTGAACTCGTGTTTACAATCATTTATATATCTGGAAACCCTATTTATTTGACCATCCTATTAATGTTGCCAGCTTTTTATGGCACCCTAGTGGTCGTTTTAACTCTTTAACTTCAAAGAGTGCCAAACATCAAAATTCAAGAAAAATCCTAAATTTAAGTTTGTAAAATATTGAATAAAAAATGCTACCATGCAAACGTACTACAGAAGAGGTTTCATTTGAATGGTCACACCACAGGATTTCGTTGACAGACTTTAAAGTTAGAACTGCACTACATGTCTCCATAATTGACTCCGGTAGTGAAAAGATTAACAAGCTGGTCCTTGTTTTTGTTCTCTTGTAGGTCGGTTTTTGTGTTCGATGCTTGAGATTGTAATGAGATGGCATGGTGATAAGAAGACTTATGAGAAAGTAAGTTTCCTAATCTTGATTGCTTTAATATTTTTTGGTAACTATCATTGTCAGATGCAGTAAAAGGTTTTGAGTCAACAATTTCTGAAGAAATCGCCTTTGTAAACAGAACTGTTTCTTCAGTTCAGAGGTAAAACTCACCGACAACTTAAACGACACGACACCTTAAAGATTTGATAATTTTGCTGCAAGGAATCTACTTGATTTTTTTGTTTGTAATTTCATTTTGACAGGAATGTGGTAGTTACCCTGGATTTGTGACAGTTTTAAGAGCTACAAACAACGATAAAGCGGACCACTTAGACTACGAGAATTATCGACATGTCTGCCACAAGTGGCAGTACAAACTCACCAAGGTATTGAATCTTTACTTTTTACTTAACGATAAAAATTTGTTCGGTCCTAAATACGCCTGAATTGTGTGAGAGTTATGCAAGCCCAGGGTTCTTGTCAGCGGGTTCTTGGGATGAGCGAACGCGGGGCGCCAGGCACACGCCCCAAAACCCGCACGAGCACGCAAACAGCGCCTGTTGTGCAGGCTATGCCAGTGATTTCTAAGCAAGATATGTATTTATTCTGATGGTGACAAGTTGATGTAGCTTCACTGCTTACATGTTCCCTTTCGACTTGCTGATTTGTTGATTTTGAAAAATAGACACTTTTGTTGGAATAGATAAGCGAGTTTTAACTTGTATTTATTTTCGTTGTTATAACAGGCTCTTGTAGTGTGTTTGGAATCAAAGGATTATACTCAGATCCGAAACACAATCATGGTGTTGACAAGGGTATGTCTCTAGCCGTATTTCTAGTCTGTTCCAGGCGCGACATTATTTTTCATTCTTTTACAAAATGAAATTTGGGATTTTAATTTAATTTTGATTTTTGGCACTCTTGGGAGTTCAAGAGTTAACAGGCTACGATATTTGATGGTGAATTTTTATCAGGGTTCACATGATAAACGAATATTTGCAAACTCGTGTTGGAATTATAAGTTGGCAAACGAACTGTTTTTGCGGCGGTTCACACACACCAACCTGTATTTGCCAAGTGAACGCAAATTTACAAACTTAAGCTTATCGTGTGAAAGCGCTCTTATAAGGCTTTCATTGGTTTTGGCTGTTGATTATTTTTTGTACTTTTTGCAGATTATACCATTTTATCCAAAAGTTTTAAATCTTGGTCAAGCTTTGGAAAGACGAATCGACAAAATCTGCGAAGAGGAGAAAGAGAAACGGCAGGATATTTACACTCTAGCTGTGGGGTAAGAGAATTGGAAAAGTTAGACTCTTCAGTTAAATCTTGCACCCTTAGCGTTTGAATCTCACTGTTAAGTTTTTGGCGCTTTTTGACTGCTTTGTTTTTATTTTGTACTCTTTCATTTTCTCATTTAAACATTTTAATAGAGGTTTTCTAATGAGTGCCGTAAAACCAAAACCAAAGTAAATTACTCTGGCCAATCAGAATAGACACAGGCAATCCAATGAACCAATGAATCAGAACTCGAAGGAAATACACCTCATCGGCGCCAAGCGCGGGAAAACGCGTACAGGCAAGTTAAGATTGGTTTTGGTTTCACTTCTGATTGGTTTATAAAGTGGCACGAGATTTTTTTAGCCAATCACCAAAACTGAAGCAATTACGAAATTGCTTTCGACCTTGAAATGGTTTTGCTACTTTTGTTGGGCTTCACAATACACCCTATTCCAAAATGGCGGTCAATTTATTGTTCTTTTATATGCATGTTAATTAGCCCTCTTGGTCTCATTTTCGCTTGAAAATTCTTTTTTTTTTTGCACATGCTGACGAGGCCAAGAGGGCTAATTAAAATGCATATGAAAGAGTAATAAATTGGCCGCCATTTTGGAATAAGGTGTATACTGATTGTCAGCCAGCTTGCTGCTGTTTTAGTGAAGCGTGAAGAGCAGATACTTGCGTGTGAGCCTCGCACGTCCACGCGCAACAGACATTGAGTTCTAAGCCTGTGCGCGGACTCTCTTGCCATCGAACTGGTTCGTGGAAAGTGGAAAGAACATTGATGTAATAGTTTTGTTTTGTTTAATTTCAGGTATGCAGGTCGTTTGAAGGCAAAAAAGCGTGATATGGTTGTAGAGAGCGAGTTTCATCACAAGGAAAAGGTGTTGAAATACTTATTTATAATATAAACTTCAATGAAATAAAAGATATCTCTAAGGAGATATCAATTTTATCTTCTCTGTGATGAGTGAAGATATCAAAATCTTTACGTTAGCTGCCATGTTTGCTCCGATTAAATGTCAAATGGATGATTAACGAGTTCATGGGTGTTGGTCCACAATCGAAACATCTTTGGAAAATGATCGGAAACGTTCGTGCATCCTTCGGACAGTATTCGGAGAATTTTAGAAAATCTTCGGAAAACTTCATAATTAAAAAATAATAAACAAAATAATACATGGCTGTTCGGAGATATGAAGTTCCTCTTCTCTATTATCTTCCATGTCAAGATTCAAATGCTTCAAATGCTTCAACATACTTTACGTAGTTTGAATATAAATTTTTATAGTCCTTTTTATTAAATATGGATGGTTTTATTTATGTTTTCAGACCCCCGCTACTACCACTCCATCTTCAAGCCAAAACGATTCTGTCACTGTAAAACAAGAAAAGACGGTGAGTTTTGTAAAGGAGAAATTATATTTGTAAACAAACCCTTTTAGACCGATTTGTGCCAAAATCAAGTTAGTCCCCTTTTACACTAATGGTTATTTTACAAACTATGTCATTTGTGATTCATACATTGGTAATTATCACACTATCATAACTAAAGTGGGGAGTAGGGATGCACCAGTTTTCTACATTTTCTGTCTAAAGTGAGACTTGGAAGAAAACGGAACAAATTAGCCATGTGTAGATTGTTCTAATTTTTATAACTGATGTATTTTTAGGAAGCTCAGCCGAATTCCTCAGTTAACGCGGACTCAACAAGTGAAAAACAAACAAGTTAGTTCAGCATTTGAAGTGGTTTATTATGATAACCTTAAACTCTCCGGCAAAGCACCCGAAGGGTGGCAAGATTTACCGTGCAATCAGTTAGAGCAGTTTCCTATCGCCCTGGCCAATCACAGCAGACACGGACAATCCAATGAACCAATCAGAACTCGAAGCAAAAACGTGTAACCGGCGCCAAGCGCGGGAAAACGCGTGCGAGCAAGTCACGATTGGTTTTGGTTTTGCTTCTGATTGGTTGAGAAAGTGGCGTGAAATGTTTTAGCCAATCATAAAGCGTAGTAATACAAAACCAAAGTAATTGCGAAATTACTTCGTCACTCAATTAAAAACCGCTCTGCTCTGTACTAAAAGTAATACGAACATAACATGAGGAGTAATACGAAAACTTCATTCTCAGTTCAATCTCCTATAAACTTCGCGGGAATAGCACTGACAACACAAAAAAACAAAAACAAAATATGAAACAACGGTTTAGGTAATGAGATTATTTTGTGGTCTGTTAGTCCGTGTTTAACAACTATGTTGTGTGTTTGGTTTTGTAGAGGGTGTAAAGAGTGATTCTGAAGTGAAACCCAAGGCAACAGGTTTGAAAAGTTTTTGTTTGAAGTGTTACTAGAAACAAAGCACTTCTTGTTGCAAAACAACGGTTGAGAGAAATTTGGAACAATGTAAAACGTTAAAAGGTATTTTCTTTCAAAACTTTTTTATTGTATGAGAAGTTTGTAAAAAATTTTTTTGTGTGTGTGTTTAGTGAATATCAAGAAAGAGCAGGACGGTTCAAAATCCTCTAGGTATGTATCTTCTCACAGTTAAACCTTAAACGTCCAAGAGTGCCAACAATCAAAATTCAAGAAAAATCTCAAATTTCATTTTGTAAAATATTGAAAAACAAATGGTACCATGCAAAAGTACTGCCGAAGAGGTTTCATTTGAATGGTCACACCATAGGATTTCGTCCACAGACTCAAAAGTTAGAACAAATGGTATCATGCAAAAGTACTGCTGAAGAGGTTTCATTTGAATGGTCACACCATAGGATTTCGTCCACAGACTCAAAAGTTAGAACTACACTACATCTCTCCATAATTAGCTCTGGGAGTGAAAGGGTTTAAACACTTCCTTTTGACGGAAATTCCATTCGCTGCAAAAGCCAACCGTTGTTTCTAACCAATTGAATAATATGCTGTTTTCTTTCCTAGTCCCAGCACAACAAAAACTGAGGGTGTATCTTCTTCTCAGGAGAAGACCGCTGGGAAATCCAGTGCAGGCTCATCCAGTAGCAAACCATCAGGCACCAGTACCCCGAGCGGTACATCCTCCTCCCGGTCAAGTACGACCGCGGAGTCGCCAAGCAGGAATGCGTCTGGTAACAAGTGAGATATCCGTTTTATCTTCTGTTCCCTTGTTAATGATATAATGCACCGTAAACTATTGTTTAATAACCTTTCGCCAACTATCTAGAGTTTCAACTTTACTACGTATCCTCCAAATGTTGCAATTGATATCGATTTCTTCTCAGATCTCTTAACACAAGCGGAAGTACCGGCCAGCAGGCGTCTAAACCGTCCGCATCCAGTGCGAGCTCTAAAGGAACAAAAACTCCAACCAACGTCAAAACAGAAGGAAGCACCAACGGAAATGATGTTTCCACCAGCAAAAAAAGCGACAGCAGGTACGTGAGGCACGTGTGATGTGATAACGAACAGCGGTTGTGGATGTTTGAGCTTTTTCGTATTTATTTTTGTTGTAGTTTTTTTTTAACTTGTCCGTCAGTGCAATTGGCGTCAAAAATAGTTGAGACACGACTTTTTTTCCACTAATCTTATTTTTCTACAAATATATGTTGAAAACTTCGTCTCCCTCCCCTCCCCCTATTCAAAAACTTCATCTCCCTGCCCTCCCCCCCTGTTCAAAATCTTCACTTCCCTCCCCCCCTTCAATGTTGCACCGATGGTCAGGTTGCTTACGGGAAACAAAATACAACATTGACTGGAGAGGAGGAAGGGGGAGGGGGGAGGGGGGGTCTATTTGTCCATGGTACCAAAAATGCACCTCAAAATGAACGAGTCTCAACAGTTTTGTCGCCGATTGTGGCAACTGCCAACAGTCGGGACCAAACTCGCTTTGAAAGCAATGCTACAGCACTAGCTGATGTCTTACCTGTACGATTCATACCGGTTAGATAGATAGCCTTTATTTTAAAACGTTTACAGTTATAGCTGTAACCGATCAAAATTGTAAATCCTGAACGAAATATCTGTATTTCCGGTGTCTATTAATTCACACCGGTTTGAAGCGATACTGGTTTCAACTAAACACCTGCGTATATTGGCCAAGCAATGAAAGCAAAAACAACACAATAACAACAACTATGACAACAACAACAACAACAACGGCATCAACATCAACATATAGATACAGTGCTTTTTCTTTACGGTTGTGTTTAAATAATTCTACAGTAAACAGAAGGTAAAAGACAAGGAAAAAGACAAAGACAAGGAACAAAACGACAAACCCAAGGAGAAGGTCAAAGGAGAAAAAGCCGAGAAAGTGAAAGAACAGAAAACAAAAGATAAAGAAAAGGAACGAAGTAAAAGTAAAGAGAAAGAAGTGAAGGATAAAGTGAAAGAGCGACTCAAGGAGAAGGACCGGGAGAGGTCTGGCAGCAAGAGTAAGCATCCTTCACCTTCAGTGCAAGAGTCACCCAGAGATGGCGAATACGAGAAAGGTACTGCTGCTTATGTGTTCATTGCTGTCCTAACAATAACGCGTCTAGCACTGAGACGTCACCCGCTCGTTCGTGTTCTCGTTGTCTTTCCCCAGGCTTCACACGCCAGCAAAATAAAAGAGAATTCTGTGATATTAGACTGCGTGTAAAGTACCGTTTGTTATGGGGACAGTATCGCGCTATGCTTGCGCAAATTTTTCTACTGCTCGACAAAAGACGTTTAAGAAATTAACTGAAATAACTGCTACTATAAATGATTCAAGCACAATTCGGCATGAAATGTTGCAACAACGGTACGGATGGTTTAAGTCCGGTTAAGAATATATAGACATCCTGCGGCGTTCAAACTTGTTGCAGATTTGGCACGGTGGCTCTTTGTTCCTGTTATTCCCGCTTTTGTAAACAGCCATGTGTCAGATAAGATTTCTGGACATGCTTGTTTGATTTGCATCTTTCATCCTGTCATGCAGAAGGTAATTGCAAATGATTTTGCTGATCTTGTCTTGTTTTTTTTTTTCTTTTTTTTCTTCAGAGGCGAAGCGTCGTAGACTCGAAGGAATCTCTTCTCCTTCTTCTCAGGTTTGTTTCTGACCGCCTATTTCTTTCAAACCAAGAGACAATTCAATACCTTGACTATGACATAAATGGTTTATACAACAAAAAGACATCTCAAATATTTTCTGATTTTTGCTGTTCAATGGCACAAGCACTGACTGACATGCGCCACTCAGTCACGTGATCTTGTCAGGATAAAGATGCATTGTGTTGCTAAGCAACATCGCTACCCAAAGCCGCGGGAAACTTAACTGTATAAGGTGATTATACAGTTGAACCCTTTCCTTACGGACACCTCTGTTACGGACAGTTGTCTTGGTCCAGAAAATACCAAAATTGATGCAATCCCTACCTCTATAATGCGGACAGCTCTATAATACGGACAGCTCTATAATACGGACACCTCTATAATGCGGACACCTCTATAATGCGGACACCTCTATAATGCGGACAGCTCTATAATATGGACACCTCTATAATACAGACACCTATAATACGGACACCTCTATAATATGGACACCTCTATAATGCGGGCACCTCCATAATACGGTCACCTCTATAATGTGGACTCTTGGGTCTGACCCTTTGGAGTCCGTATTACGGAGGTGCGACTGTATCTCATAAGTGATTTCAATCGAAGGCTCATGCGATCCAACTTGTGAATACAAAACAACCATTGACCTGCCCCTCTTCTTCGCGTTTTGCTATACCAAACAACCCTCCCCCACCCCACCCTCTGCGTCTAACTCCCCACCCTCCCCCCACCTTCTGCGTCTAACTCCCCACCCTCCCCTTCCTCGAACTCCGTCCCCATGGGTAAGGCAGATGACCATTTGGAACAGGTGCTGGTCAGCGGAGTTACCAAGAAAAGTTTACAGCTGAAAGAAGGAGTGAAAATTTGCATAATTGTCCCCGTATACTATAACTCGTTTAACGCTTCGTGCATTCACGAGATAAAAACTAATCCACTCTACTGTAAATGGGTCGATACCTGTAATTGAATACAGTGCTTGTTTTTACAGGAAAACTCCCCAGCCCGGTTAGGAGGTGGCCATGATTCCGACTCGTTTAAAGTGAGTTTCTCAATAAACCTTGTTCTAAATGCGTAAATACCTGAGAAATAGGATTTAACTGGTAACTAGTGAGCCTACCATAAACCTATTCCTGTTAACTGTAAGGCAGAGCAAACCACTGTCGTAAAACCAAAACCAAAGTAATTACTCTGACCAATCACAACAGGCGCAGACAATCCAATGAACCAATCAGAGCTCGAAGCAAATACATGTAGCCGGCGCCAAGCGCGGGAAAACACGTGCGAGCAAGTCACGATTGGTTTAAGTTTTGCTTCTGATTGGTTGAGAAAGTGGCGCGAGATATTTTGGCCAATCACAAGCCGTGCCAATGCTAAACCAAAGAAATCCTGAAATTACTTTCGACACAATTGAAAACTGCTGTATCATTCATTGCTGCAGTAGATGGCGTGGAAATTATTGTTCCTTATGCTTCCGTAAAATATACAACTTCACGAGCAAAACAGTTGCAAAGGCAAAGCATACAAGCAGAATAACAAGATGACAAGCTCTTTTCAAAAGCACTCTGTCTTAAAAAAATACATTTAATTCACGCGCATTCAAAACTGGAGACGCATTTCTTTTCTGAATCTTTTCCAATTTTGTTCTGCTCCTTTTCTCAGAGTCCAGAAAATCAGGAGCGAAAATCAAAAGTGGTGGAATATGAAAAAGAAAAGACGTCAAAAAAACGGGTAAGTTTTACAATGTAAGCAGTGTGCCGATCACTGGCACTGTTGGCTTAGTTTACAGTCAAACACCACAGTGTAGCTCGTCATACTTACAGAAGAAGTAAAAAACTATACGAGAAGGATGCTGGCCAGCACGGCCCCCGAGTATTGCATGGTTCTGGTCCTAGAGGAAATTTGTGCCATTTGCGCCCACCTCAAAGACTCTGTCTGTGACTCAATTTAGTTTCGTTCATAATTTGTGTCCATTCAGTTCTCTTTTTCTTACTTTTTTCTTATTTTTTAGCTTTGGCCTTAGACATTTTAGATTATCCAGTATTAGCTTACGCACTAGTTTGGAGCACAAATCTAAGATCTGAGAGTCGATTTGAATGGTCATGGCTGAAAGGGAGATTGGCCCGACTGAAATATCGTGTTTTCATGATTATAACAATATAATAACAATAGTCGTTTTTGATTATGGCCAGGAGCTTGCTTTAATCTTGCTTTATTATCTTGAAATAGCAAGAAAAAAATCGCCAAAAGTGATTAAAGCAGAGAAATATGAACTGAAGAGAAAAAAATAACGAATAAAAAGTTAAAATTCCACAAGAGTGGGAATTTTGATTTCTTGACCGCCTGTCACTAAATCAAATTTGATGAACTGTAATCCACTTCCATCCTTGCAATCCTGCACTTTATCTCCAAACTACTGCTTCTGTTTTGCTCTATTTAATATTTTTATCCAATTAAGTTATATATTTATACTATATCTCGCATCTGGAACCAGTTCCCTCCATCAACTAAATCTTCTACTCATTGTCGCAATTTTGTAACTTGATTAAATACTCTGACCTAGCTGGCTGCCAATGCAACAAATGCGTATGATTACTGGATTTATTGTACCTATGTTAATTTAAGTTTTTTTGGTACTGATTTTGTTCAAATTTCTATATTTTATATATATTGTATTAGTATTTTGTAGTGTCGATCACTTTTATCATGAGCCCTTGGCTCTGGAGATTGGGAAACCACTCCCTGTGAAAACTACGTTAAATAAATTATTAATTATTATTATTTGGCGATAAAGCGAAAGTTGTCATTTCGGCGGGACAGTGTCGCTTACATACGCTCGAGCTTCAGACTACAGCAGGCTGTGTGAACTGCTGCGGCTAATGTGCGTGATCTGTTTCGTGTTTGTTGTAGTCGTCATTAGACCCTGCTGAAGGTAAAGAAGCTAAAAGGAGAAAAGAGGATGGAGACGCCATTGTTGTTGTTTCGAAGACGTCAAACTCGCACGGATCTGAGAATAAAGTCAAAGTCAAAAGCGAGGTAACAGCGTTCAAACGTCACGTGACTGGTTTCCCAGGGTCTGACGACCCGCAGCGGACTTAACCCTGAAACTCCCAAGGGTGCCAAAAATCAAAATTCAAGAAAAATTCTAACCTTCATTTTGTAAAATATTGAAAAACAAATGATACCATGCAAAAGTACTGTCGAAGAGGTTTCATTTGAATGGCCACACGATAGGATTTCGCCCACAGACTCAAAAGTTAGAACTACACTACATGTCTCCATAATTGACTCTGGGAGTGAAAGGGTTATGTAGCGTATATATTATGTAATGTTTTGGGCATTTTTTGGTGAATTTGGTGAGTTTGTCAAAGGCAAAGAAAAGGGTGAGGTGTGTGTGTGTGTGTGGGAGGGAGGGAAGATTTGTGAAATTTAGAAAAAGAAGAAATGTTAATGAAGTCTTACAATTGAAATATAAAGTTAACAATAGACCTCTTTAGCTTGTACATTTTGTTTTCCCAATGTAGGTCATGTGATGTTACCCTAGAGAACTGTTTCTTTTAAATTTTGTTTTCTTCACGTGCATATGTATGCATAATTTATGAAAAGACAAAGAACAAATTCCCTTGAGAACATCACATGACCTACAATGGGAAAACAAAATGTACAAGCTAAAGAGGTCTATTAGTGGATGAACAGTCAAACAGTCCGCCACCAACTTGGGGTGCTCTTGCGTGGGTATCAACTTTCTGCTATCCCTTCTTTAAAACTCTTAGGGCCAGTTATTTAAACGATGTCAAACTAAGACCGCGGTTTAAGAAAATTAATGGACCTCCCTATCTGTTTATAAGTTGGTTATTTTGAGGAGATAAATGTTTTTCTCGTCTGTGCTATATGCCTTCAGCTTCTTGACATTGTTTACAGTGAATACAGTAAAAACCTGCAAGTAAGAACCTAGTTTTTAAGAACCTGTTAGGCTAAAATTTGCCAGTTAGACCCCCTCTATACAAGAACCTGTTTAGCCTAAAATTTGAAACAGGTTCTTATTTTCTAAAATCTATATAAAACTAGGAGTAATCGGAGATTAGGGCAGTGCGTTCGGCGGTTGAAAGGGGGGATTTTGTTTTTTAGTTATTGGGATAGATGAATATGTCTATGGCATATTGTCAAATTAAGGGTTATTGTGTACAGTGAAACCTGTATTTACTCTGTGTATGAAGGCGGTAGGGAAAGTTTGGTAGCAGAAAAACAAATTAAATCCTTTGAAGTTTGTTGTAGTTGTCGGTATTAAAAGAAAAGTGCTTGGCAGTCCCTTGGGAAAAGTGGGAAAAGTGCACCAAATTTGCATATGTCAAAACGGTAAACACGCTGGCGAAAGCGAAATTCGCAAGTATTTATATATAAACAGACTACGCGCTTCCACAAATTCTCCGTTTTCTTTGTAGTTTCGCTCGCCAAATTAAGATTAAGCTTTTCCAAACTCTCAGCCTTCATTTCCAAGTTTTCCACCGCGCTAAAAAATCACAGAAAGTTTGGTGTGTCTCCGGGAATAAATAAGCCGCGTTTGGTTTCGCGGGCGTTCCATCGATCCATCCGCATAATCTCCATCAAAGCGAGAAAAACATTCGTCGCTTGATTCTTGCTCGTTTTCTGGCTTGAATCTCGCTCGTGTCCGGCCATAAATTTTCGAACGGGATGGCTTGAATATGGTCCGATTCAAGCTCAGTCAAGCCATTCGAATGTCACGGCGGTACATATGTCTCCCTCTATTCTTGCTCAATTCTCGTTTGTTTGTCTCGTTCGTGTCAGCCGAATCATCGCCACGATTTGATTCTCGCTGATTAGCATATTTTATGTGTTTTAGGACACACTAAGAGTGTTGTGCCAGCGTGTTGTGAGCGTGAAGTTCGCTGAAAACTGCAAAAAAGCTTCGAAAGCAGAAGGACGCACAAAAAGCACATGGAAATACACAATGTGAGCAAGGATGAAATGAATCTCGCCACGCGTGAGATAGTTCGTCAAAGTGAGGCAAAACGTAAGCAAGCGCCTCAAAGCGAGGCAAATGTGTGTCGACGAACCAAAGCAATCTCGAAAAAACCTCCCTTATCAGTTGCACAGGACACCCAATAATGCACAGAAATCCCAACACAAATTAGGACTGCGTTCTCGTTCCTCGAACGCAAAAATGTGTACCGTACACTTGGGCAAAGAGTAGTGCATGTATATAATGTTAAGTTCTGAAGGAGGACTTCAAAATGTGATCAGTGCTTCAATTTTTCTTATTATAGTCATTTTTACATAAATACTTACTTGGTATGCAGATTTTATATAAGGAATAGATGGTTTTCACGTTACGTCACGGCGGCCATATTGGTGTACAACTACAAAAGAATTTTAATGAACTTCTTTTGTTATGTACACCAACATGGCCGCCATGGCTTTTGTCATTTGAGTCCCACAGGACTGAAGGTCACGTGAGTGAAAACCATCTATAGGCTGAAAACCACTAAATTCTATTAGCTACAATGTCGTTTTTTTTTTTCAGAAAATAAGAACCTATTTAAGAACCTAAATAGCCTAAATTTGTGCTAATTACCATTTATATAAGAAACTGTTTACGCTAACTTGGGAAAATGCAGGTTCTTACTCGCGGGTTTTTACTGTAGCGTTTAAATATTAGGTTTGGCCAGATTGAATTTGGGTTACACCGCGGTTTTGTTAAACACCGTCTAAACTTCGTTTAAATAACCGGCCCTTACAATTTCATTCAAATTCAGATGTAACTCCTTTTCAACTGTTTATCATTGGCAAGTCCTAATATTAATGTATACCGTTTCTCCTCCAAAAAGAAATAAATATACGGGTTAAAACTAAAGCTCTTAATCTCTTGCATGGAATGTAGGATAAACCAAAGCTGAAACTTGTACGGAAAACGGCATCCGACACTTCACCACCAGCGAAAAAGGAGAAAGACAAGGATAAAGAAAAAGATAAAGAACGAGAGAAAGACAAAGAAAAGGAAGTCAAACAAGCAGCAAGTAAAAAGGTGTAGTGTCCATCTTAAATATCTGTGTATTCCTAATTTTATTGTGCAAATTATTGCATAACAACAATCACAACAGGAAAGTACTGCTCAATAGCTTACATTTGAATGGACACACTTTAAGATTTCATCCAAAGACTCAAAAGTTAGAACCACCTTGTACAGCATAATAAACAGTACCACGGGAAAGTACTGTTCAATAGCTTTCATTTGAATGGTCACACTTTAGGATTTCATTCACAGACTCAAAAGTTAGAACCACCTTGTACAGCATAATAAACAGCACCACGGGAAAGTACTGTTCAATAGCTTTAATTTGAATGGTCACACTTCAGGATTTCATCCACAGACTCACAAGTTTGAGCCACCTTGTGCAACAATGATGCCTTCATTTGATTTCATTTGAATGGTCACACTTCAGGGTTTTGTCGACAATCACGATAGCCGGTCCATGATAGAGTGATTTTACTTCATCTGTGAAATAGCTAGTAGAATAGTACGCACTATTAGACTATAATTCCATTTTTTCCTTTTGTTTAATTTGGACTATCACACACTAATTGTTAGATAGTGTTTCACAGATGAAGTAAAATCACTCTATTGAATCAAGACAAGCAGTTTGCAGATATAAGGCAAAAAGGACTTCCTTGCAGTCCAAACAATACAGTGGAACCACGTTAGAAACGACAATTGACGGGCACCTCGTGCGCTTCACTTTACGTATATCCAATCTCAACATGCCCCAAAATGAAATATGTAATTTCTGACGACCGAGTGACGTAGGAACGAATTAGTCAGAAATTATTATTCTGACGGCACGGCATAGAGGCTCGCTTGTCCTCAAGGGACAGTTCAGGACTATTTAAGTTTATCATTCTCCGTCGGTCAGTCTTCTGCAATGTTTTCTTTTTTCTTTTTCGTTTAGTTTCAGTCTTTCAAATAGGTTAGATAATGTAATAAAGCAAACGTATCTGGAAATGTTATCTTTTGTCAGTTGTTCCCCTGCCTCCGAGGTCCAGTGCCATTGGAATTTTATACCGGGGTATACGTTTCCACATTTTTTGGCCACATCTAAAGGTTGTTTTTTAGCGGTTTTTCGTATCTGACGTGGCACAATTTTCTGTAAGTGAAATGTAATTTACAAAGGTCAAGAGAATGGAAAGAATATGTTAGTAGGATACAGCCATCAGATGACTGACTGGCTCATCCTCAATAATCTCATTTCACATTGAATGTCTCGTGTTAGTGGAGCCAGAATAAATTGCGACTGGGGTGTTTTCATGAGAAAAAGAATGTATGAGCCTTTGTTCGGGCCCCAAGAAAGTGTCCGTAATCACAAGGTGTTTGTATTATCCTTGTCACTCCCAGAGTCAATAATGGAAACATGTGTGTAGTTGTAACTTTTGAGTCGGTTGACGAAATCCTATGGTGTGACCATTCAAATGAAACCTCTTCAGCAGTACTTTTGCATGGTACCATTTGTTCTAACTTTTGAGTCGGTTGACGAAATCCTATGGTGTGACCATTCAAATGAAACCTCTTCAGCAGTACTTTTGCATGGTACCATTTGTTCTAACTTTTGAGTCTGTTGACGAAATCCTATGGTGTGACCATTCAAATGAAACCTCTTCAGCAGTACTTTTGCATGGTACCATTTGTTCTAACTTTTGAGTCGGTTGACGAAATCCTATGGTGTGACCATTCAAATGAAACCTCTTCAGCAGTACTTTTGCATGGTACCATTTGTTCTAACTTTTGAGTCTGTTGACGAAATCCTATGGTGTGACCATTCAAATGAAACCTCTTCAGCAGTACTTTTGCATGGTACCATTTGTTCTAACTTTTGAGTCGGTTGACGAAATCCTATGGTGTGACCATTCAAATGAAACCTCTTCAGCAGTACTTTTGCATGGTACCATTTGTTCTAACTTTTGAGTCTGTTGATGAAATCCTATGGTGTGACCATTCAAATGAAACCTCTTCAGCAGTACTTTTGCATGGTACCATTTGTTCTAACTTTTGAGTCTGTCGGCGAAATCCTGTGGTGTGACCATTCAAATGAAACCTCTTCGGCAGTACTTTTGCATGGTACCATTTGTTTTTCAATATTCTTGAATTTTGAGTTTGGGCACTTTTGAAAGGAAGGCCATAAGGTGGGTTCTACGGTAACTGGTAAGGTCGTTCTTTCTCATTTTGTTTATTCTCTTTTTGGCTTCTTTCCGTTACAGAAAGAGTCACGTCACCTTGAAGTCAAAGACGCTGAACCCAAGGAGGATGAACGATCCAGAAAACAATATCCTTTTAGAAAATAAGGTTTAAAATGTTGCGTTTGATTGGCTGCGACCCACGTAGTTCGGAAATGGCCGTTTTTACACTAGAGACGCATTATCCGTCTGGACGAACTTGGGCAAACATTTGTAGTTCGTCTGGTTATGCGTCTCTAGTATAAAGACAGGCACAAGACGCATTATCCGTCTAGACGAACTATCTTTCATAGTGCGTCGTACGCATTTCGAAAGATAGTTCGTCCAGACGGATAATGCGTCTCTAGTATAAAAACAGCCATAATGTTTCCTGACTCACCATATAACTCTGAACATTACGTATCCTTGACTCTTGTTACTCATTCTAAATCAGCATCAAGAAGTCGAAGAACCTAAACGTACCAGTGCCACAAACAGAAATTTGTCTTCCTTCATGACACTGCCTTGTTAGGTAGCTGTCACGCAGCCCTGTCACACAGCTCTGTCAAGCAGAAAAGCACGGCAATCCTTGTCACGCCTTCGTTCCAAGCCCAAGTCGTTCAACGATCTTATTTAAAAGCACAACGTTGAAACTGAGTTTTATTTTTACTGATTATCGGTGGTGTTGGCGGAACCAGGGCGTTGCGTTGTCTATAAAACGAAATTATTAGTTTTGTTTCACGCTTTTAAAATAATGAAAGCGGTGGGCGAGGAACCATGAATTCATGGAATTGTAGGTGTTTTTTTTTAATTTAACGTTTTATTTCCAAGATGTTTGCCTGTCAAATGCATTTTGTAGCGCCAATAAATGGCGAAGCGATCCTCCTGTAACGATAAAATATTTTGAAGATAACAAGTTGCGCCGCTAAAGGAACGAATTAAATAAAGTTCTACTTTGTACAGTAATAAACATCTTCTTTACTTTGGTGTTTCTTCATTTCTAGAGTCGGTTCAAAAAACACTTGCATAAAACTCAAGCCTGCTCGCAGTTTCTACTATTTAGTACTTCCTGTGGAAACAGTAGGATTTACGACGTTGTAGCGCAGGCGATAGTGGACTATACGCGCGTATGCTATGATGCTCTTGCAGCACACTCTCTTACCAACCAGAACAGCGCACTGTTTTCCTGTGAAAATGAGCGCGTGCAGACTGAACACGAGGAAGAAGCGGAAAGCCTCGGAGATTTTCTGTGAAAAGTTTTCAGATTTCCCAGAACTGTTGCAGTGGGAAAATCTAATGTAAATGAAATGTTTAATAGGCCAATTTCGATATATCTAAATTCTAACTTGGCTCCGAGGCTAAGGGGAATAAAACAAAATAAATTTATTATCCATCCCAGAAACTTAATGTGATTTCTTTTGTTTTATAAGCCTAGGAGCCAAGTACGAATTTTAATATATCGAAATTGGCCTATTACATATTTAAAGAATTTGTGTATACTGTATCCCTCGAAACTGTTCTCTTTATAATGTTTGCAAAAGTTCCCACGAGACCGAACTTTTCTGTTTTAATTCCCTTGGTATTCGAAATCGGTCCCCTTGGTCGAATAAAAAACGCCATAGTAAATAAGGCGAGGGATGGACGAGTTTGTTTTGTTTGTATGGTGGGAGTACTTTTAAAGAGTTGACAGTGAGGGTAAATGCTATCGTACGTAATCGGGATGTGCTGGACGGACGGACGAACGAACGAGACTCGTTGGACCTCCAACGTCGTTCCCAAGGCGTTCTCGGCCTTTCAAAATGGAGGGCCAGCGTGCCAAAATAGGGTATGTACTTGGTGTATCCCTTATTATTTTGTATTTAAACATTTAGTTTTTATTTCAGTAGAAAAAGAAGATAAAAACAGCAGAATAGGGAATCGAACCCGGGCCGTATGATCAACTCCATGCACACTATCCACTACACCACCGAGGACTAGCTGCCGGAAATTGTAATTTTTAAGGGATATAAGATAACATGCTGCTAGCCCAGACCATATATAACAACTAACCCTTTCGATACACTGGAAATACTCGAATCAGTGCTTAACCCTAAATACTAAAATCAGTGCTTCAACCCCAGATACTATAATCCGACCCTAAATTACACTGCAATATATCTAAATACATTACAATAAGGGATACATGAAGTACCATACATTATGATCAGGGATACACCAAATACCTAGGCAAAATAGTCCAAAAATACTGGAGCATTTTGACGCGTGCAACATGATGGAATGTTTTCGTTTCATTTGAACAACGGTATAGATGGTTTTCACTCACGTGGCTTTCAGTCCATGGGACTCAAGTGACAAAGGCCATGTTGGTACACATAACAGTAGGTGGTAAAAGAGAGTTCTGAGACACCCTCAAATTCCCCTGAATTTCACACAAATATTTCAGACCCAACAAATCTGACAAATTCAACAATTTCTGTCAGTTTTCACACAACTCCGCAATTTATCAAATCTGCTCAAACTCATCAGAATTGCGTGGTATCTGTTGATTTGGACTGATGATAAATAATGTATTATTTGTTGAAATCTGCAGGAAATATTTGTGTGAAATTCAGGGGAATTTGAGGGTGTCTCAGAACTCTCTTTTACCACCTACTAAAGCTAAATTCAGCACAAGACAAAATCTTGAAATTGGCCAATTTCAAGATTTCTCCGCTGAATTTCCGCACAAAAAAATTCTTTTCAAATCCCAAAATCTTTTCCCCAGGCAAAGAAAAATGTCTGATTCTGAAGAAGAAGAAATCGATTTCATTCCTGAACTCGTTCAGGAAACCCACACAACATGCCATACTCCCAAAAATCCCCGACTGGAACATTTCAAAGATATCATCCGAAAAAATCAGGGGAAAAATCAAATTCCACTCAAAGATCTCGAGTTTTATCAAGCACAAATTCTCTCCCAGATTCCCCGTGGTGAACTCACAAGAAAAAAAGTCAGGGATTTCGCCAAAGCTGCCAAATGGGGAAAGAAAGCAAATGACCACGCTCATGAAATCTTCAACCACATAACAGGTCACGACGGAAATGATTATGAACATCTGGAGAAATATCTCATCGACGATTTTAAATATTTTTCCCTGGCATATGACGATCTTCATCTCAACAGGAAAAAGTTTCTCAATTGCCATCAAGTTCTTTTTGCCCTGTTGCAGAAGAACGGTTTCAATCCCAATGAAGATGATTTCAAACTGCTCAAACTTCCATCCAGACGGGCGGAACAAGAAAAAATAATCCAAACAATCTTCAAAAAATGTGATTGGAAAGAAAATGGATCTTGAAAAAGTATTTTCCAATGAAGCCGAGCGAAGCGAAGCGAGCGAAGCGAGCCTCAGTGCGAGTGACCATGAAAATTGTGAAACATGCTCAGAGGAAGAAACAAGAAGCGTGAATGAGACTCCGACAACATCGGATGATGAATTTATTGTGTCTGACTCGGAGATGGCGGAAGCTGAGCGAAGCGACGAAATCGAAGACTCAATTGAACTTCTCTTTGAATCATTCGTCAATCTCCAGGAGGAACACAAGATTCTCAAAAAGGAACTCCAAAAGCAAAGCGGTCTTCTCTGGGAAATCCACCGGGAAATGAACGAAAGCCAAGCGAAACGAAAGCGATGCTAAGCGGTGTTTTGAAATAACAGACTGTGAATATTAATGTAAAACATTTATATTCTGATACGCCCACGCAATAAATCGCCAGATGGTATTGCATCATATGTCACATGTCTACAACGTGCTAGAAGGTGATAAAGGAAATGTCGTATGATTTACCTCAACCAATCAGATGCTTTCATTTTTTATGTATTTTCATGTATTTGTTCATAAACTTTCGTTTGTACATGTACTTCTGTTTGTATGTGAAAATACATATATCATTAGGCTACGCTGTGGCCGCATATCATTAAAACTTTTCAATAAACTATTAACCGTGTGCTAGTTTTTCCACATCGCTCAATGGAACCCAAGAATTAAATTTGTCAGGGTAACTTTTCCATTTTACAAGCGCGAGTTTTCGCTTATTATCGCGGCGAATAACTTTTTCAATTCGAAACACATCTTGCGTTGTCTTTTGAAGTTCCGCCTCGTAAAATGATCCAGTGATGTTTTCTCCCAACAGATCAACTAATTTATACGTCGGAGGGTTTGTGTTCTTTATTTCGTCAATCACAAATATCTCCTCTGTCCAATTCGACGTGTAACCTTTGTCAAATATCTTTCGTTTAAACTTTGAAATTCTCACCCTGTCGCCGACTTTGAATTTTGCTGGGGCATGTTTAGCATAAATTAAATCTCCGAAAAGATTAGCGAAAACCTTTTTCTCATTTTCCTGTTTGCTCGCCTCTGCGGGACTCATCCGAATGCTCGAATGAAAACGGTGGTTATATTCATCCGCTAATTTGCCAAGTTTGTCCCAGTATATTGTATTGTTGTTCACGCTAAACATTTTAAAGAGTTTCTCCTTAAAAGACCTGTTCCAGCGCTCAACAACAGATGACTTTTCTTCATTTTCCGTTGTATACAATTTTACCCCATTCTTATCAAGCAGATTTTTCATTGTTGCGTTGAAAAATTCACTCCCCTTGTCAGTCCAGAGCATTTTCGGTTTTCGCCCCTTGAATATATCTCGGAAAGCATCAGCCACTGTTTGACCTCGTTTGTCTTTCAGGGGACGAATCCAACCGAATTTTGAGAAAACATCGATCACCATCAGCAGGTATCTGATTCCCTTGTTCCACCTCGAAAATTTCCCCATCTCAACCAGATCAGCCGCCCAGATGTTGTCAACCCCATACGCAATGACTCGCCTCTTTGGAAAGCGCCTCCGGATTGGCCGGTGCAGCTCATTTGCCAGATTTTGAGCCCAGCCTTCACTCAAAATCTTTTCCCGTTTTTTGGGGCGCCGAGCCCAAGTTTCTGTTTTGCTTGAATTGTGTTTCTCGCCAAAGCATGGCCCCACTGTCTTTCTTTCCAGGGAATGGCATCCAAAGCGGCAACCATTTTCCTGTCTGCTTCGTTCTTGCATTTACGCGGATCCGCTTTCTTCGCGCAGACTGAATAATCCACATCGTGTTGCATAGCAACTGCGTCTGTTTTTCCTGTGGGCTGCTGCCAGATTTCGAGAATCTTTCCCTTTTCATCAAATCTAACTTGTTTTTCGAGTGGGTTCCAGGGCCCGGTGAAGTTATGCCCTGGGAGGGTGAAACCTTTCTTTGGTCTTGGCAGCTTCCCAATCAGGGAATGAACATCTAAAGCACCCCCATCCAAATCTGCTCGATCTGTTTTATATTTTCTGTTTGGTCGGATCGCCGTGGACAGCTCATTCATCATATCAGCAGAGGTTTTGGCAAGAAATGGTTTCATCTTGTCCAACGCAAAATCCAATGCTTTTTTCTGAGTGTTTTTATTTCGCAATAATTCACTGGCTCCATAACGACCCATTTCAACTGTCTTTTTTCCCAACCAAGGCAGCGCATGCGCAACGCCAGTCAGCGCAAGTTCACCAAAGCCCCCACCTTGTGAGGGCCGACTCAGTTTCCCGATTTCACAAATCTTGTTTTCTTGATTCCGCAGGAAGCGCAATGGCAAAACCACATTTTTCTGCCATTTTTCGCAGTCATATATCCAGATGGTTGCACGCATTCAGTTTGTTTTTTCTCTTTCACGCAATATGACTTCATTTTCAATCGAAATATTCTTTTATGAATCTTTCATTCTCCCCCGAGTCAGTCAGACTGAAAGGTTTGAGAATATCATAGAAATCTTTTCCCTGCGACCATTGATGGAGGAAGAAGAGGCAATAATACCCGCAAAGGACACTGTTGATGTTTTGATACTGACTGCTGTTCCAAATCACCGGTTTGGAACTTTTGAATTCCTGGGGAAATCCCATCCCAAAAGAGTCGAAATACCACGTGAATTTCTGTCCGGGGGCACAGCACACCCAGTGAGTTCCGGCATTTTCAAGTGAATCAAGATTGATGATGCAGGGGCTGTGTTCTCGGGGCATGGCTTCATCCCTGGCGAAAATCCCTTTGAAATTGGGAATTTTCAGAAAATCAATCCACTGGAGAAGATCAAGGTTGCTCAGGGGTTTGTTCACGAATTTGGGTTTCGCTTCGCTCAGCTTTCGCTTCAAAGAATCGCCCCGAGAATTGGGATGTTGTTGAATGGACTTTTTTCCCCCAGCAGAAGTCCCGTTCCTTTTTTGGATTTTTTTCCCATCCCAATTTTTCGTCCCCAGGTTCCGATGAATGGGGGAGGTTGAAACGGATGCGCCCCCAATCTTGGTGCACCTTCTCCTTTCAGTCGCGGTCGCTGCGCTCCCTTTCCTTTGGGGCGACCAACTCTAGGCGCTCCTTTTCCAAACATGTTTTTTACCATGTCAAGTGCCAGTGGAATTCCAATGGAAGCCAGAATTGTTCCCAATGCCCCACCAGATTGTTTTGCTGATGGTTTTATCGTCAGTTGTCCTCCTGATTTCAGGGCAGTCAAAATATCCTGTTTCTGCTTATTTGTCAACAAATGTTTATTGTCAATCAGTTTTTGAATTTTGGATTGGGGAATGAGAAATCCGCCCGTTTGTCCGCCTCCCTTCCCGCTTATTTTTTTCACAACTTGACTCGCTCCTTCACTCGCCAAACCAGCCAATGCTGACAGTCCAAGTGTCTTTGCCAGGGTGGGTGCCAGGGAACGAGCCAGGGGAACAATAGCAGAGAAAAGACTTCCGCCTTGCTTCATCACTTTTCGGATTTGCGTTTTCGAGATTTTGATCTCAGCTCCCTTTCCCTGAGATGCGGCTTTTCCAATCCGTTTTATTTGATTTGCCGTGAGCATCAGTTCATCATTTCCGCTTGTTTGTTTGCTACCCAATCTCAGGGTGACAGGATTGTTTGTTCGGAATGCTTTTCCCAGCTTGTTCTTTTGCCCTTCCGACAGATTTACTTTATATGGGTGATATGTTGTCATTTTAAATGACAAGATATGTTTTTTTTTTTTCGCTTCACAGATCACACGATCACCAGCTCATTTCCAATCTTATCGATTTTCACCATGTCTTCATAGAGAACAATGGCATGTACATTGAAGTTTGCATCTGCATCTGTGTTCAATCGATACCTGAATATCAACTGCTTGGGATCTCTTGTTGGTTTTTCAGTTTGATAAGTCAGATCGAAATAGATCAACGGGAAAAGAGAATTGAAATTGGCCAGATTCAGCTGTGTCCCTGTGTTGAAGTCATTTTTCCTCATTGCATAACTCATGACATCCTGGAAAATCCTCACTTTGCTTTCACTGTCATACTCTGTTTCCGGGTAGAAAACTCCGTTTCCATATTCCAGCCGGCAGTTCGACAAGGATGAGTTTTCATTGTCCGCATTCAGCCTGAAAGTGTTCATGAGATAAGGGCTATCTTCTTCTTTAGCGTCATCATTGGTTCTTTTAAGATAAACAAAAATATGCTTAACATTGTCAATACTTGCGGATATCTGGAAGAATCCTGATGACTGCGTAGGAGCTGATTCGGAATACATCTCCCTCAGATATTTCCATTGCGTTTCTTTCAGGAATGAACTGACAAATTTGTCATAAAGAGAATCTTTGGGTGTCAATCTGGGGACCCAAAGCAAAAACCTATTCACAACAACTCTTCCAGCATCAGTGCCATTAGCCATATGAATTAATTCATTATCCTGTTGAAGCTTAATCTCAAATTGCAGCTGCATGGGCACAAGCATCTTATCCTCCAACTCTTCGAAAAAGGAAAAGCGATTCAGGGGAATGATGACGTTAATGTTCTTTGCACCACCGTTTCCATTGTTTTGCACTGCTTGAGATTGTATCCTGCGAGCTTCAAATCCTGCATTCGTATTAGCGGTTGTTGCATCAGTATCCAAATACCAGAAACTGTTCTTGGCGACTGATCTGCTGAAGTCATCGGAGTATTCTAGCAAATTTTTAATAAAAGTAACGTTATGCAGATTATCAGTCTCATAAACAATCTTTCCAGCAGAACTAATCTTCAGGTGATTAATCAGGGAATGAGCGCCATTGATTACTGTGATTCTGTCAGCTGCTGCATACCCAGCGCCGTCTGCTATTTTCTGGAGTTGAAACTGCACCTCGAAATACGCATTATACCAATCATAGAATGCGGATCGGTCATTAATCGTGAATTTATAACCACTTTTTTGTTGGTGTTGAGCATTAGCTGGAGCTCGGATTGTATCATCCAGCTGGAAGCGCACTAATTCATTTCTTTGAAGATATTCATTCGATCGAAAAGCCATTTTAAATCATTTTTTTCTTTTTCGAATTCCTTGCCCAGAGATCAACCTGTTCAATATGGCATCAGAACTTTCTCCCTTCGGTCGAGGAGGAGCAGCAGCAGCTTTTTTGGAGGAGGGTTTCCTTCTCATATTTCCCAGTTTTTTCATGATCAAATCACCAGATTTTTCAACTGCTTTTTTGCCGAGTTTATCCCCAGCGTGAGAAATTCCTGATTCCAAGGCTTTTTTCGCAATGGGTTTCGCGAATTTATTGAAGACGACTGATGCGACCTTCCTCATTGGTTTGAAAATATTGTCCACAATGACACCTGTTCCTTTGTGCCGGAAGACAAACCGCCCCAGCTGGGGGTGGAAAAAACGAGAGAATTCATAACTTTTCATTTTATTTGTTTTTTCAAGATAAGCGAGAATGCTGTATCAGCTCCATTCAAATCAACAATCCGCCTTTTCCCATCGGTGATCCAGATCCGAATGGAGCTTATTCTGTTTTTATTCACAGGGCTGAACATCACTCTCATGGGTTCAAGAGTGAAACTATAGGAGGCCTGCAGAACAGATGTTGAAAAGGAGAAGATGATATCGCTCTCTTCCCCATCCACAAGCGAATCACTTGTGAGATCGCAATGAACGTTCAACATATCAGTATCTTGGCTGAGGTTTGGAACTCTGGGGCCAATGTTGACTTTGTCTTTCAGAATCTTTTTATCGAAACCAATGAGATCGCCAAAGTTGGATTTCTCGAGATCAAGTTGCCAGTTTTCTTCCAGCGTGATTGTTACTCTGAAAGTTGTGGGAGAGAAAGTAAGATTGATTGGGAATTTTTCATTCTTTCCTGCGAGGGGGCCTGTTGCGTTTCGAATTGCCGCATTCAAAGTGGAATAATCCCAAACCCCAGCGGGAAAGGTGATATCGGAAAATGTTTTCCCACCGTCAGAGCTGAATCTGATCAGCTGATTTTTCAATGCCGCATTGATGTTATACCACGTAAAACTCATATTGATAATTCTGTTCAACCCAACAACATATTGGGAATTTGGATCCAAAACAATGGGCCGATTGAATTTTGTTGTGAAATTTTCTGGTTTGTTTCCCCCAATCTTGACGGAAAAGGATGATAGGACAATTTCTCTTTCGATTTCCATTTTAGAGTTTGAAATACTTTCTGAAAAGCATCTCATGCTGGGAACGATTGATGACGTTTTCTTTCAGGAGAAGATCGAGAATGCCAACTCCAGTGTTTCTGATGTCCGAATTCGTATTCCCAGCAAGAATGGAGCCAACGATGACCTCAAGTTTCTGGAGGAGATCTGCGGGATTGGAGAAAAAACGGATGGATCCACCCCTTCTGCTGACACCCGATCCTTTAGATGACTTAAGTTTCCCTCTATAATATTTCATGTAGTCATTCAATACTTTTCTGTTAGCCTTTATTGGCTTCACTACCCCAGCCAATGCATCTGCCGTTATTTGACCGTTTTTGAATTTTTTGTTGTGATAGCTGATGCGGCTGTTCAGTTGGTCTCTTTTTTTTAAAGCCGGCTTGATAATGCTGTTTTCAATGAAATTTTTTTTCTTTTCTACCGGAACATTTGACTGAGCTAAGACTTTCTCCGTTGTGTCATAATTTGATAAACCCATGTTATCTAGCATGTTATTAACTGCGTCTTCTTGAGCGTCTTCCTCGTCTCCCGCTTCCGCTTCTTCCTCTTCTTCTTCTATAGCATAATCAGGAACGCCCTCTTCATATATAGGTGATTCACCTTCTAACTCTTCCAGTACTTCTTCATATGTTGGCGGTCTTTCTGGAAGTTGCTTAGCTGCTTGCGGTGCAACAGCCGCCTCATCAGCATCAAATAAACCTTCAACATCCATTTCTTCAAATGGATCTACGTCTGGATAATAATCAACGCCTGGTTTTTCTTCAATGACTTTCTTTTTCCTAAGTCTTGGAGGGGGTTTCAAATTCGATACAATAACATCATTTAATTTTGCTGTTATGGGTTTGAACATTTTTTCAAACCCGATTTGGCTTGTCTCTTCACCCAACTTTTTCTGGGTGATGGTATCATGAACAAAGTTGATTTTTTTACCCAAAGCAGATTTGCTTTTAGCAATTTCTTGCCATTTCAATAAACTCATTTTATTAAGAATCATAATCTCAGAATCTCAGAATCTCAGAATCTCAGAATCTCAGAATCTCAGAATCTCAGAATCTCAGAATCTCAGAATCTCAGAATCTCAGAATCTCAGAATCTCAGAATCTCAGAATCTCAGAATCTCACAAGTTGTCTCATATTCAGAAGAAGAATGTCATGTTCATTAATAAAATGAAAATCCCAAATTATGATTGTCAGGATCCAATCACAAATTTCAAACAACTTCACCCGTTCATGCCGGATCGAACTTTCAGAATGTTGATCTGTGGCCCTTCAGGATCGGGGAAAACAAATGTTCTCCTGGATATGATTTTCCGCCTGCTCTTCTACGATAAAATCTTCCTCTATGCGAAAAATCTTGACCAAACCAAATATCAGCATCTGCTGAAAACGTTTCGCCCAATCAGCAAAGAAGCTGGGTATGACGTCGTGGAAGCATCCCCGGATGAAATCATCCCAGTTTCTGAATTGTCAGGGGATAATCAAAAGCTGGTTGTTTTTGATGATTTTGTTTCTGAAAAGAACCAAAAGCCATTGATTGATTATTTCATTCAGGGTAGGCATAAGAATTGTTCCGTGATTTATCTTTCACAAAGTTATTTCCAAACACCCAAAGATATCCGTTTGAATTGCTCACATTTTTGCATTTTTGAATTCCCCAGCAACAATGAAGTTTCTCTTCTCTGCCGGGAGACACAAGTCAGCAAAGAAGATTATCGTAAAGCAACGCATGATCCGTTCTCTTTCCTGTATGTGGATAAGCCGAGGAAATTCATTGCCAAAAATTTTGATGAAAGGTTTTAAAATGAGTTATTCAAATGGATTGCTGTCTGAAACAAGCAACTTCCAGGGAGGAAAAGATGGAAAAGATGGATTGCCAGGAGTTGGTTTCAAGCTGACTCCCGCAGGAGACTTCGATCTTCAAAACAAAAAAATAACCAATATCGCTGAAGGAACGGGGAATTCGGATGCAATTACCAAACACCAAGTTGACACGCTTGCAACGCAATTGCGGGCAGATTCTCTCCAGGTGGATGGGTCTTCCCATATGACTGGGGATCTTGATCTCAGGGGACAAAAACTCATCAACCCCGGGGAAATAGAAATGAATCGCAAATTGATCGTCAATCTGGACACTGATGAAAACCAGGATTTGTCAGCGGTGAATATGGTCACTCTGAAAAAATTCCACCCCAATGCTCCTGAACCAACTCATGAAGTCACGAAGGACCTGGATTTGAAAGGGCTTTTCAACGTGAAAAACTCAAAACAACAAACATGGCATGATTTGGGAGCCGCATACAACAACCTGGTTTCTTATAATGACATCAAAAATATCTTTCTCAGCCGCAAAGAGACGTTTCCAATGGAGACGGCTTTGGATATGGGAAATCACACCATTTTTAACGTGAAAGATCCCGAAGTTGCCGATCAGGGCGCAAATATGCGATATGTGGATGCCCAATCCGCGAAAAAACTTTCGTTGGAAGGCGGAACAATGACCGGAAACTTGGATATGAATTCGCAACAAATAAACAATATCGCAGCGCCAACTCTGAAGCATCAACCCACGTCAAAATCTTATGTGGACGGCAAGATAGGAGGTGTGGTAGCCCACACGATGGAATTAGAAGAGAAACTTAAAGAATATGTCAATGAATCGCATATCACGTCAACCTCTCACCCAAAGGACGCATTCCGCTATCTGATGGAAAATGTGGATGAATCCAGCTCTGAACATGATATGGAAGTAACTGGCATAACTGATTTTTCAAATTCACCGCATCATTTCAACAAGAAGGCTTATGACTTGAAAATAACAAAAGATCATTTCAATGAATACGATGGGAGACTTGGATTCAATATGTTCAAACTCCCAGAGGGAGAGTTTACCGTGTGCGTGGAATTCTTCCCCGCGTCAATGGATGGTGTGAGCGTCAACGTTGTGAGCGCCAGTCTGAATATCAATCAACAATCAACTAAGAAGTTTTCGGGGTATTCCAGATCCATCATCCACATGCACAAATGGAAGATCACTCCACCTGAATTTATTTTCCTGGATTTGAAATGGCGAGGCACTGCCGAGTCCGCTGAAAAAGGAAATGCAAATCTGATCATATATGGCATTGCTGGTTCCCAACCTGATGTTGCAAGCAGCGTCTTCGATTTCCCTTTTGTTTTCGAAGCAGGGAAGATGGTTATGGAGACTGACTTGGATTTGAATGGCCACAAATTGCTCAATTCAAATTTGAAGAATAATTTCATGCTGATTGGAAGATTTAGAAAATCATCTGGAGACGCCATAAATATACTTTTTGATAATTTTTTCAATGATATAGTCATCCCCATTCGATGCAAATTAATTAAAGCGTTTTCTCAAATTTTATCGAAAACATCTTCTTTTCCACAACTAAGTTTATATCTCCCAGATAAAGAATCACAAAGTGGAACGAGGGTTAGCAGAGATAATAGAATTCAATTATTTTCTTTTTCAAATGTTGTTTATAAGGAAGGAGAATTATTTTCAGCAAGAATAGATGATCGATCATTAAATATTGACAAGGCCCAAATCACATTTCTTTTTGAAATTATCTAGAAAAATGAGAGCGAGAGAAGCGATCGAAGGGAGCGACCGAAGGGAGCCGAGCCGAGTGAAGCGAGCGCGAAAACAAAACATTTTTACTTTCAATCACATCAACCCCGCAATTCGGGAAGAAGAACTGGAAGAGATCAAAAAACTTTATCGATTTTATCACAAAAGATTTTGGTGTTTGAAACGAGCGCATGGTCGATTCAAGAAAATGAATCTGCTCATGAATTTGACCTCTTCCGGTCTGGTTGCAATCGGGACGATTGCTGGAGCCGCGACTTTGAACCCAATCGTGTTGGGAGTGATTTCAGGAGCAGGATTAGTTTTGAAAACCGCGAATGAAATGAAGAATCTGAAAAGCAAAATTAAGATGGCGAAATTCGCTTTCACCACCTATGAAAAAACATTGAGTGATTTGCGCTTCGCTTTGCGGGGAGGAAATTTTGATCAAGCTGAATTTTTGTTTTCAATGGAAGCGATTGATGGGATTGTGATTGATTTGGGGTTGGATTTGGAAAAGTTTGAAGCTGAATGGGAGAAAAAATTTGAGGGTTGATTTTTCATTTCCCGGAAATGAAAAATCTGAAACTTGCGCGGATCACGGCTCACTGCCCCCAGATGAAAATCAAGCGAACCCATTCTTCCTCTTCATACCCACTCGTGGTTGCTTCAAACTTCCATCTCCCGTTCATGATTGTTTGGTCAAACGCAGCTTGGTCGGGGAAATAAAGATAGTTTCGACTGGAAAAATACTTGGCAATGTCAGCATAATCTTTCACCTGAATATCAACGCCTGAGTCAGGGTGGAATAACAGCATCATGGTCTCTTCAAATTCCACGTCGACATCTTTGTCCAAAAACCATCCCGGATACTTGCACCTCATGTTTGTCCAATTATCACCACGACGGCGAGATTTTTCTATCTTCTCCCGCGCGAGGTCATTATACATCTGGATGCGAGCTCGTTCCAGTTGGTTCGGTTCCTCCGGTTCCTCCTGCCGCTTCACCCGCGGAGCCGGAACAGGCGGCACTTTCTCCTTCTTCCGCGGAGCCGGAACAGGTGGGGTTTTCTCCACCCAAACTTCCATCCTGGTTGGTTTCTCCTGACCTTGCAAAACAAAACGAAACCAGGGCTCAAATTCAGTCTCGCTGATTCTCGCTGAGAACTTCCAGACCCCTTCTGCGAAATAATTCACAAAGTCTGTTTCATAGGGGTAATCCATATACCGCTTGTCAAAATAATCTATAAAATCCTGCCAGACTTTCACGGGAAAATTACTGCCGGTGTTGGGGTTGAAAAGCACCCGCTTTGTTTGAAACTTTTCCATGTCGGGGGTCAAAGTCACTTCCCATCCCGGATAGCGATTTTTCATCCACTGAAACTTCATTCCCCAATTTCGCTGCACATCATCCAGCGCCTTCTGACCCACCACATCTGCGGGGCGAGGAAGAGATTTCTTCTGCGGTTGCAGCTGCTGCAGCGATGCTTTTTCAACTTGGAATTTGACCCCATCTTTTCTCCGGGTGAAGGAATTTCTCCCGCTTTTCAATGCATCATGAATTGTTCTCGCATCGATCCCCAACTCAGATGTTGCCGCCGAAACATTGGGATAAATCTTGGTTGAACTGGGGGAAGTGACTCTGACGGGAATCGCATGCGGTTTTTGGGTGATGGCCGGGATTTTTCCAGCCGCTTCGGGAAGAGAACCCACCGGTTCCTTGTCGGCAATTCGTTTCATGAAATAATCTTTTCCATTTTTCCTGATTTTCCAACTCTGGCACCAGCCAGTTCTTTTGAAAGCGCAAGAAACGGCTTGCCTTGTGACTCCGATCCATGCTGCCATTTCGGTTTCGGTTTCAAATTTCGCCAGCGGAGGATCACTGGGAGATTCATGAACTGAAAAACGAGTGACTTTTTGGTCGACAATTGTCACTTCCCTCCCGCGAAACTGAAATTTGTTTCTTCCTTCATTGATTGCTTTGTTCAAAGTTTTAGGAGAAAAATTCATGAATTCTGCCAACTTCGCCTGGGATGAAAATCGCTGGCTGAGCCTTTCTTTGGAAACTGCATCTATCAAAACCCACATTTTGATAGGTGGAAAAAAAAAATGATTTTCGGAATCTTCTGGGGAACTTTGTTTTGTGGATTCTCAGGAGAAATGCCAACGCCGCAAATCTCAGGAAAAATCAGGAATTTCTCGACGAATCTGAATTCTCCGGCGAATTCAGGGGGAAAATCTTGACAAATTCAGGGGGATAAAATGTAAATTCAGGGGGAAAATGACAAATTCAGGGGATAAAATGACAAATTCAGGGGGAAAATGACAAATTCAGGGGGAAAAATGAAACTTTCCTGAATTTTTCAGTTCATTTTCGCAGGAAAATGAACTGAAAAAGTTGACTTCCCCCATCACGTGGGTGGGGGAGCTGAAATCATTTTTCCGGAAGAATTTTTTGATTTTATTTTGAAAAAATTTCTATAAAATCGTTTGGAGAAATAATTCCCAGAGAAAACCTGGGGTTAGATAAAATGCAATGAATATACTGTAGGAAAAGAGCATAAAAAACCCTACCCAACAATGTTTTTATTTGTCAAACATGTTCAACGATGGGGGTCAGAAATAGCGCGCCTTTTTTTCTCCGGAAAATAGAATTTCGCCAAACCCACAGACAGTTGTGGGGTTTTTTGCCATTTTCTCCTGAGTTCAGCAGAAAAGCAGGGCACAGAGGGCAGTTTTTCCCCACAATGACCCAAAATAGACCCTGGATTGCAAAAATTCTCCCCTTGACAACTTTCCCCAAATTTTGTGTGAATTTTGAGGTCAAATTCTGCTCCGGGGAAAAAGATTCATGTCATTCCCAGATTTTCAAAGTCATTTCCCCCAGGAAATGAATTTGCAATTTCAAATTCAAAATTCAAATTCGTTTTTTTTCTGGAGCAGATATTTTTTCCAGAAATCAAATTCAAAATTCAAATTCGTTTTTCTGGAGCAGATATTTTTTCCAGAAATCAAATTCAAATTCGTTTTCAAATTCATTTTCAAATTCATTTTCAAAATCATTTTCCGGAGCAAATGTACGTGGAAAATCTGCCCAAAATGAACTGAAAAAATCTGGGGCAAAATCAGACCTGTCACACGTGGCAAATCTGAAAAAATCAGGAAAAAGGTTCTGCCCAAATTCACTGAAAAATCACAAAAATATTTTTCAGAATCAGATTCTGGAAAATAATTTGGAGTTTCCTCCAGATCTCAGCGAGATCAAACTTCATCATCCTCATTCTTATCTTCAAACTCATCGAATTCTGAGGCAGCTTCCACCTTTTCCTCCACCAAAACTTCATCCACGATGCATGTGATGGCTTTCAGATTTCCGCAGAAAAGGTGTTTGATTGAAAACACAACTTGTCCCCGGAGAGGAACGCCAATGAGTTCTTTTTGCCTCAGGATTGGTTTTTTCTTCCCATCGTCGCATAATTCCCAAAATCTGCAGGAGAAATCCGTGTGCTTGAGTTTGGAGGGATAAATCTTGGCATAAATCTTTTCCTGCTCGGATTTGTCGATTTTCACGAGAGTGAAATCTCCCTCCTGAAATCGAGCAAAATTCGGACCGATCTCTTTGACTTCCGACTTCTTTTTCATCGCAGCAGAGTTGAGATGTTTTTCCAAATCTTTGAAAAATTCGATGTTTTCTTCCGGAAGAGTGATTCCCAGAGAAAACGAGTCACCTTGATGAGCGAAAATCTTGAATTTGGTTTGGAGTTTCACTTTGAGCCATTTGCCATCGTGGAGGCATGGGAGAAGGCAGAAAGAGATTTTTCCGGAAGATTTTTTCACGGGGTTGTCGAGAGAGCAGTCGGGGATAGATATTTTCTCGGGATTCATTTTTTGGGAGGAGATAAAAAATAAATTAAATCGCGAAAATCCATTTTTCCATGAACTTGCGATCCTCTTCCGTTTTGACTGGGAGAAAACCAGTGGCTATGTCCACAGCTTTTTGGAAGTTTCTTTCTGCGTCACACGCTTTTTCCCAGTCCGTTTCCTCTTTGATTTTTTCAGCCTCTTTCGGAGGAGTGGATTTGTTTTCACTTGACATTTTTTTCTCCAATGAAGAAAAAATTCAAAACGCATTTTGCAAATCCACAAGGGCGTCGTTCATCTCAGCCTGGCAGAGGTTATGATGTTTATAAAGCCCTTTTTTGGGGTGCGCGTGCATCGCCGTTTCCAATGCAGCTTTCTTTTTCATGAGATAGATGAATTCTTGCAATCTGGGAGAAACCCAAGTGACTTCGTGCGATTTTTCCCCTGAATCCAGAAAATGAGTTTTTTTCTTGCAGAGTTGATTGAAAAAAACTGTGCGTGATAACCCAAATCGTTCCCGAATTTCCTCTGCGGTGAAAAATTCTTCCCCATCAATCTGGATGAATGGTGTGTCTTCTTCCTCCTGAATCCAGAACACTTTTTGATCGGTTCTTCTGGTATATTTGATGTTGCCCGATTTGAGAACTCGCAAAATCGTTTTGGAGGGAAGCCCCGTTTTTTCGCTGGCTTCTTTGAATGTGAAAAAAGTTTGCTTTTCTTTTCCTTCTTCCTGAATTGAAAACTTCATTTTAAATGGGGAAAAAAGATTTTTTTCTCCATTAAAAATGTCTTTAGCTGCATGGCAATCCTTTGCACGATCGACAAATTTGCGAGGTTGGTCGCGATTGAAAAAAGATGAACTGGTGAAGTTTTTAGTTGAAAATCTTTGGCAAGGAGGGGGAAAAAATCAGCCAAAAACTCGAAAAAGACGAGCCAACCTAGATGACGAAAATCCAGAAATTGATGTGCCTTTTTTGATTCCGGAAAGAAGAATTGTTCCCCCCAGAGTCATTCCCAGAGCGATTGAAGAAAATGTAGATACGGTTATCGATTGGACAAATTGGTTGGAAAGTGTGGATGACGCGGATGTTCGGAGAAGAGCCAATCCCGCGGTGGAAAGATTGAAAAAGCAAATCGCTGAATTGTGGAAACAAAGGTTGGTCGTTGAAGAAGGAAAATCCGCTTTGAAAGGATTCGCGAAACAATTTATAATTCAAGGAGATGATTCCATTTCTCCCCAAGATTTTTTCCGGAAAGCAAGATGGTTGGTTCTCAGGCTCCTGCGAGAAAATTCACAAACAAGAGTGAGATGCGTTTTGAATGTGGAAATGTCCCAAACAAATTTGGCTTCTGGGGAGGAAGTGATTGAAAATCCATTTTTCCATTCCCGGCAGAAAATAAATTTGGGAAACAACCCAGAGATTTTGGATGAAATGGAAAGAGAAATGATTGAAAATTTGGAAAATTTCAATCGCAGAGGATCAAATTGGGTTTTTGAAAGAGTTTTGCGTTTGGAAATTCATTTTGTGCGCTGGAACCCCCTGCGAGGATCTGGATGGATTGAACTGCCTGCTGATTTGGCAAACAAAAAAGCCGTGATCAACATGCAAAATGAAGATGAAATGTGTTTCAAATGGTGCTTGGGCAGAGCCGCAAATATGGTCAAGGTTCATCCGGAAAGAATCACACCAACTTTGCGAGAACAAACGGAAGAGATGAATTGGGATGGTTGCGAATTTCCCATGGCCGTGGAAAAAATCAAGTTTTTTGAGGCCAGAAATCCTGACATTTCAGTGAACGTTTTTGGCTGGAATGGATCTGTTTTTCCCCTGAGAATCACCAAGGAAGAAAAGAAACTTCATGTGGATTTGATTCTGCTAACAAAAGAATTCAAAACGCACTTCTGTCTGGTGAAAAATTTCTCCCGCCTTGCATCTTCTCAAGTTTCGCGAAATGGGCATGAAAGATTTTTCTGCAAAAGATGCCTCAATTCATTTCCCAGAGTAGAAAGTCTGGAGAAACACAAAACCATTTGCGGAGACTTTGAGGCCGCGAGAATTGAACTTCCAGGAGGAACTTGTTCCTTCCAAAACTTTGAAAAAATGATGCATCTTCCTGTTGTTGGATATGCAGATTTTGAGTCAATTTTGAAACCGCTGGGAGGAACTCAAAAAACGCATGAACATATTCCCTGCGGATTTGCGTTTCATCTCGTTTCCCCGTTTTTGCAAATGGAACCTGTGTTGAAGAGAGCAAAAGATGAAAGTGAAGAACTTCCCAGAGAGTTCATTCGGGAATTGATTTCCAGGGTGAGAGAAGCTCACTTGAATTTACCGAAAAAGGAAATGATTCCCCTGACCAACCAAGAATGGAAATCATTTCGAGAAGCGGAGGTGTGTTGGTTGTGCCGAGAAGAATTTGGAGAAAAAAGTCTGTCCAAGGTGAGGGATCACTGCCACTTCTCAGGAAAATTCAGGGGAGCAGCGCATCAATCTTGCAATCTGAAGTTTCAAAGGCCAAAATTTACCCCTGTGTTTTTTCACAATCTGCAAAATTATGACGCTCATCTTTTTGTGCGAGCTTTGGGGACAATGGATGAAGTTTTGAGCGTGACATGTATTCCCAACAATGAGGAGAAATATATTTCCTTTTCCCTGAAATTTGAGTTGAAAAAAGAATGGAATGAGGAGAAAGGGAAAGAATTTTCAGTGAAACATGAAATTCGATTTTTGGATTCCTTCAAATTCACGCTGGCAGGATTGGATTCGCTGGCAAAAAATCTCCCCAAAGAAGAATTGAAAGAAATCACCAGATTTTTTGGTGAGAAAAGTGATTTGATGCGGCGAAAAGGAGTTTATCCCTATGAATTCATGACAGGATTTGACAAATTCGAGCGGCAATTACCGAAAAAAACCGCGTTTTTTTCCAGATTGAATCAGGAAAAAATCTCAGATGAAGATTTTGCCCATGCCCAGCGAGTCTGGGAAGAATTTGAATTGGAAAATATGGGCGAGTTTCACGATCTTTATTTGAAAACGGATGTGCTGTTGCTTGCAGATGTCATGGAAAGTTTCAGAAAACTTTGCGAAGAAAATTATGAACTGGATCCCGCGCACTATTTCACCACCCCTGGGTTAGCTTGGGATGCAATGCTGAAAGTGACAGGAGTGAAGTTGGAACTTCTAGATGATGTGGAACAGTTGTTGATGATTGAAAAAGGAGTCAGGGGAGGAAACGCAAATGCATTCAAACGATTTGCGAAAGCAAACAATCAATATATGAAAAATTTCAATCCAAATGAACCATCTCGTTTCCTGGTTTATTTGGACGCAAACAACCTTTATGGATGGGCCATGTCGCAGCCTCTTCCAGTTGGGAAATTCCAGTGGATGAATGAGGAAGATTTGGAAAACTGGGAAAAGTTTGTGAAAACAGAAGGACAAGGCTGCATTCTTGAAGTTGATCTCGTTTATCCCCCAGAATTGCATGATGATCACAATGATTTTCCCCTGGCTCCGGAAAAACTGGCGCTGGGTGGGATTGAAAAACTCACGCAAAATCTGAGGGACAAAGAAGGCATGGTTTTGCACGGTCGCAATCTGGCGTTTTATCTTTCCCAGGGAATGAAGTTGAAAAAGATCAGGCGAGGAATAAAATTTGAAGAAGCAACATTTATGAAATGTTATATTGACAAAAACACTGCCCTGAGATCCAAGGGAAAAACGAAGTTTGAAAAAGATTTCTTCAAACTCATGAACAACTCAGTCTTTGGGAAAACCATAGAAAACCTGAGAAATCGAGTCACGATTGAACTGGTGAAAGATGCGGAAAGGGCAGAAAAGCTGGTGAGCAAATGCAACTTCGCCGATGTGAAAATTTTCGATGAATTTCTGATTGCGGTTAAGATGAGAAAAACGCGAGTGGTCATGTCAAAACCCATCTTTGTCGGGATGTCAATCTTGGATTTGTCCAAACTTTTGATGTATGATTTTCACTATGAGTATGTGAAGAAAAAGTGGGAAAATGTTTCTCTCCTGTACACCGACACAGATTCTTTGGTGCTGGAGATTGAAACGGAAGATTTCTTTGCGGACATTGCGGGGGATGTGGCAGAATGGTTTGACACAAATGATTTTTCCCCAAAGCATCCGGCAGTGTTGAATGGAATGCCAATCGTGCCAGGGAACAAGAAAAAGATTGGGTTGATGAAAGATGAATGCGAGGGTGCCATTTTGACAGAATTTGTCGCCCTGAGACCAAAACTGTATTCTCTCCTGATTGAGGAGAATGCAGAAACCACGGAGGAACAAAAGGCAAAAGGAGTGAAAAAATGCATGATCAGGAAGAGTTTGAGACATGCAAACTTTGTGAAATGTTTGAGGACAAAACAAAAGCAACTCAGGAGGCAAAGTATCTTCCGCAGCAGAGGGCACCATTTGTTCACGGAAAACATGACCAAAATTGCGCTGAGTGCGGAAGATGACAAAAGAGTGATTTTGGGAAATGGAATTGATACGCTGGCGTTGGGGCATTGGAGACTGGGAGAAATATTCTCCCCAAATGAGCATGAAATTTTTGGAAAATGATTGATTTTTTCGTGTGGAAATTCAGCGGAGAAATCTTGAAATTGGCCAATTTCAAGATTTTTTCTTGTGCTGAATTTAGCTTTAGTAGGTGGTAAAAGAGAGTTCTGAGACACCCTCAAATTCCCCTGAATTTCACACAAATATTTCAGACCCAACAAATCTGACAAATTCAACAATTTCTGTCAGTTTTCACACAACTCCGCAATTTATCAAATCTGCTCAAACTCATCAGAATTGCGTGGTATCTGTTGATTTGGACTGATGATAAATAATGTATTATTTGTTGAAATCTGCAGGAAATATTTGTGTGAAATTCAGGGGAATTTGAGGGTGTCTCAGAACTCTCTTTTACCACCTACTCATAACAAAAGATGTTCATTAATATTCTTTTGTAGGTGTGCACCAACATGGCCGCCGTGACGTAACGTGAAAGCCACCCGTAAGATTGTCAGGTGAAAACAAACACGACTGCCAATCACTGAAAAGAACCTACAAAAACGTGTCACGTGACAAAAGGCTCCGCGATTCTTGGAGTATTTTGGCAGCTTTGTCCATCATACCGTCCAGAAGGACGTCGGACACCTTACCGAGACTTACATAACGTAATGTCGACACTTAGAATTTTATTTTCAATACATTTTTAAGTGTAAAAAAGAAAATCTAAAATCCCCACTCAGGACTGAACCTGTGACCTCAGCTAGGCTTAGGCTTGCATAGCCTACCGTACCACCTAGCTTCTCGGGTTGCTTAATCCTAAATTTAACTATATAAACTGCTACCCCCAACCTCAACTGAAAGCCATCCAGTTACTCCGTTATATAAGTCTCAATAAGGTGTCCGACGTCCTTCTGGACGGTATGATTTGGGCTTGACCTTTGTCCAGGGGTTTCTTAGGCTGGTCCGCCATCTTGAAAACGGAGAGTACCCAGGGACGAGGTTGGTCAGACTGAAGTTCGAAAGTAGGCAGTAAAACACGGCACGAGCTACAGTTTGAATAGCCGCCCGCACTGTAGGCATTTGTAGTGGGTGAGCGCTGAATTTTAAACAGTGTTTAGCTTCCATTTTGATTTTGCTCACGTCGAGGGTGGGGTGAGAGGACTCTTGTCTGAGTCTTTCGAGAGAGAGAAGACCCTGGGAACGAGGTTGTCAAATATAAATGAACATATAACGCGTAAAACAAGTCATTTATTTGTCATTTGCCGTAATTAATAAGTTTAAAGGCACACTGCCGGCTGATATCGCGTTTTCATGATCGTATTGCCAGGAGCTTGCTTTTCAAATAGGAAGAAAAAAAAATCGACCAAAGCTGATGAAAACAAAGAAATATTAACTAAAGAGACAGAATAAAGGTTTAAAAAAGTCAAAATTGCCCAAGAATGGCAACTTTGATTTCTTGACCGCCTGTCACGAAATCAAATTTGATAAACTTCAATCCACTTCAATCCTTGCAATCCCGCACTTTATCTTCAAGCTACTGCTTCCTTTTTTTACTATAGAATGTTTTTATTCAATTTAGTTGTATATTAGGTGGCATTTGGCGATATAACATGGATTTAATGAGTAAGCGAAAGTTTGTCATTTTGGCCGGACAGAGTGCACATTGTAAGTGTTCTAAAACTATCCTTCCGAACGGAGTCATTAAAGCGCAATGGTTATGAAACCTGAAAAATGCCTTTGTTCGATGATATTGTTTCTTTTTTCGAACTTGACCGTCGATTACAACCGCGATATAGATTTTTAACTTTCTTCGAGCAGCTAACCAGGATCGAAAAACAAAAAACTGATGTGCACATGCAGTTGTAGTATTTTCAACATAGTTTGTCGTTCCTTTGTTATCGGCATTGAAATCTCAAGATTCATAACCAGTCCCTCGCCTAACTTTGATGCGAACTTTTACTAAAAAAAAAACATTACCAAGCGACTTATTTGCCTCTATAAATTTGATATTGACAAATGGGTATGAGTAATCACTATATTCTTGGTTTTCACATGACGTCATTAAAATTAAAAAATCTAAACTATACATCCTACAAAGCTGTTTCTAACATGGTATGTGGATACAAGTATTATTAATCTTTCACAGAAAGTTTCAGGTTTTCACGATGTTTTGCTTCCGATTTACAAAGGTTTTAAATGTGTCACGCAATTCGTCACGCTATTACAGATAAGCCGTGAAAATAAACAAAATTGAATCAGCTGAAAGTTATTGTTTGCATTATAAGTGCTTCTAAGCCGAGTTAATGGAGCTTATGACAAATACAATATGTTTTGATTTGATTTTTGGTGTAATTAAGACTTTGAATTTTTGGCCGCCATCTTTGTGCCCCTGAGTGGGGCACAAAGATGGCCGCTCCACACATTTCTTACTAAAAATGTCTAATACTCGTTCGCCTATAACTCTTGAACGAAATGCTTTGGCGCTTCAAAATTTGGCCAAGATGTGTAGTTTTAAACTCTCTACAATTCCATAAACATTTTGGATTCGAAATCTATTGTTTAATGCTTCTGAATTTTGATATGACGTAAGTGAAGCCAAGAATACACATTTTAATTTGAAGCGGAATTACATGGGCAAATTACATGGGCAAATAAAGTCGAATTCTTCATTTGAAACTACAAATTTGCGACACTTATATATTAAGTATATATAAAAAATATTAAGTTATATATTAAGTATACATAAAAAATATTAAGACATTACACATAAACCTTTTCGCTGAAAAATGCACCATTTTGAAAACTGGGCAAACAGTATGGGAAATAATGGCATCTGGTGAGAAATATTTTCCTTAAAATACGGAATGTGAAACATTCGGGGCAGTACGCAGCTCTTACAAGGTCTTCTCTGATTTGCTGAGAAAACAATAGAACAAACAACACAACAATGGACCCTAGTCCTGAAAACAATAGAGCTGCGTGATACCCAGGTACAATGAAACTAGAGGTTGTTAAGAGCTTCGTGGTATCTGAAACATTCATTCGGTTTGTAAACTGAAATTTATGACGTGTAGCTGGGCTACTTATGCTGTGCTCACACCAGTGCGAAACATGTTTAGTCTGATCATGAATGAAACATGTTTCACTGTAAAAATTGTTCTCATCAGGCGGGGCATTGCGGAAATCATGATTTAGACTACGAGCAGTCTCTCTTTCCCAGCTTAGTCCGTTGAGCAAGAAACGAAAAAAACATCGCTAATGTTTTTAAGTTGGTCAGAACGTAATTATATAATCGTAATCATAATCATGTGTAATTGTAAAGATTTTATGCGAACTTTATTATAATATAATTATGCGAACTTTATTATAATATGCCCGTTTCGTAAAACAGCATAAATTACAGAAGCAGGCGTGAAACTTGCATGCTTTGAAACTAACAACTAATGTGAAAAATGAAATTGTAAATATGTTTAATACGGAAAACGTGTCTCGTTGAAACTTGTTTACTCTGAACATGTTTCGGTGATGATTCGAACACAGCATAAGCGTGTGTAATAGGGTTTTAAACTCCATACAGTTGTCTGCAAAATCTTCCCGCGGAAAAGTTATGAAAATCGTTTGACAATATAGATCCGAAAAACACAAACAGCGGTGATGAACATGGTAAACCAACGCATTTTTATAATTAACTTGATGTTTCGTATGCTAAGCAACATACATTCTCAATAGTAACCGTTACAGACTTACAGTGTTTGAAAACTGTTTAGATATACCTAATTCAATAAAGGTTGCTTTGGCAATTGGTCATTGGCAATTGGGCTTTGGCATTTGGGCATACGGAACACAATGCTATGCTTTGCTTGAGTGACCGCCAAACAATAGCATCCCAATGCCCAATGACCAAAGCAACCTTTATTGAATTAAATGTAGTTAAAAATAGGGGTCTGGAACCAAGATCAAGAAAAAACAATCTTAACAATAATTCAATAGTACGGACTGTCAGTCATAAGAAGTTAAACACTGTAACGGTGAAAATGTATGTTGCTTAGCATACGAAACGTCAAGTTTATTATAAAAATGCGTTGGTTTACCATGTGTATCATCGCTGGGGTTTTATTTTTAATCAAGTTAGGATGGCCTAAGAACAAGAGTTTATGATATAGATCCGGTTTCCCCCCATACAAACACTGTACTTTATGCCTTGTTTACCCCATTTTCACGATAGTGGATTTTACGGCCATAAGATCTATTTCATCCGGGATCTTGGTGTTCGTTACATCCGGGCATGTCGGTTTCTGTACCACTTCTCTTCAGCAAATGCGCGTCTCTGTCATTTCTCCACTAGCACAGAAATAAAATTTGCAGTTGTCGAATACATATTCCTGAGACTGTTGAGAAAAAAAAACAGTAACAGTATTTTATCAGTGCAAGCCGCAAGAAGCTAAGAAGCTAAGGGGAAAACTGACAATTAACAAGGAAAGGATATCTTTGAGACGAGATAGTTAATGAAATTATATCGAAAATGCTTCATAAGTATTTATTAACTCTCATTTCAAAACTGGCAGTTCTGTAAAAGGATTCAATTTGTTGTCCTCTTGGCTTGGCTTGTCCTCCGACACGACATTCATGTAACTGAAACAGGCTTTATTTTAGTTTACTTTTCTTTAATAGTTGGCTATATTTTTAAATTATAGAAGATTAATTCATACATAGTTTTGTATTAAGTTGTAAGTTTATATTAAATTGTTAATGCCTGATGTATTTACCATGTTTTTAAATAAAGATGATGATGATGATGATGCTGATAAACCATCCATCCACATTTCCTATTAGACTCTTTCCATTTTTCGTGTACGGTTCAGTTCACCATTTTACGAGGGCCCCGGAGTGAATGTACCCTGGGTACCAGAGGTATTCTCGCGGCGAGCTTCGTGACTTGCCGGCCGAAGGCCGATCAACGAGTGGGGTCACAATAGAGATATAACCGACACCGGAAACCGCGCAAGAAAAACCTCTGGCACCCAGGGTAGAGTGAATGAGGGGTATACCTGAAAATGTTATAGCCGTATTTTTTGGCAAGGTTTGGGGGGGAGTGGGGGGGGGGGGGGGGGGGGGCGCCTCCCCTGAGACCCACCACTAAATTTTCCTAAGGGAGAAATTTCAGAACGAGACTTTTTTCTAAGGGAGATTTTTTGCCGCGGGTCTTTTTCCAATAGAGTTTGTTAGCCAAGGATGGATGACCTTTCATACCTTATAACGCTTTCCCTTGTGCGTACATGGGCAGGCAGCATTGGCCATACATTTTCCCTTTTCCATAACTTTGCCAGGCGGACAGAAACAGCCCTCTGTAGATTTACTACAAGGTCCTGAACTCTTGAAGTTGTCACATGTCTTATCACAGCCGCTTGCTTTGTAAACCTTTCCTGTTCCCAGACATTGATCCTCTGAAATAACAAAAAGAAATATTGTGTCACAAGTCAGAGCAACCAGATATGAAGAAAAATAAAAGTTTACAATTTCACATTTCTTGAAGTTCAAACCTGGTCTAAGCTAATTTCTAAGCTATCACACCCTATATAACAACTGAAAACTTAAAGGACACCAAGAGATTCAAGGTACAGCTGAAGATATCAACCAATTATTAAAAGAGGAACAAATCCTGGTCTGTTCTTGCCCATTTTGGAAACGAAAATGTGGAAACTTTGTTACAATAGCCGATTTCGAAAAATACCATAATAATCTTTTATGTGCAGGCTCAGCCTCACCGGGGTGTAATCGTTAGAATGGCACAATGGAATTCAGAGTACATGTAGGAACGCTAGGACGACTAGCATTGTGTGTTCGTATACAAATGTGCACCGTATGCCAATTGCCACTGAGAAGTTGAAGCATAATAGCATGTGCAGTTCGTGCTGAAAACAAAAGCGGAAATTGGAAAAATCAGGCTTACATCAAGCACCACCCAAACCTGCACTTTAAAGAGTATTATGGTATTTTTCGAAATGGCATATTCATTCAGACTTAGGACCTGGTCCCACTACAGTCAAACAAAAATTAGCCCGTGCAAAATGACATAAAAACAAAAATATTCCACAAAAAGCGTGTCCCACCGGAGCGGTTTCTTTTGTTTTCCTAGATTTTTGCACGGCCGAATTTTTGTTTTTGACTGTAGTGCGACCAGGCCCTGAAGGCCCGGTTCAAACGTCGAACTTCACATGTGCCGAATCTAATGCAAATGAGCAAAATCTATTGTTATTGCTCATTTGCATTAGATTCGGCACATGTAAAGTTCGACGTTTGAACTGGGCCTAATCCATCTATTAATAGACCTCTTCAGCTTGTATGTTTTGTTTTCCCAATGTTGGTCATGTGATGTTCTCAAGGGAAATTGCCCTTTGTCTTATTATAAATTATGCATACATATGCACGTGAAGAAAACAAAATTTAAAAGAAACAGTTCTCTAGGGTAACATCACATGATCTACATTGGGAAAACAAAACATAAAAGCTAAAGAGGTCTACTGAGACACTCATTGACAAAACTGGACCATTATTGTTCGGTTTCTCTTTAACAAAAAAACATTTTTTGCGTTATGAAATGACACCAAATTCTCTGTAGCCTGCACGCAGACGTCTTCGACTATAACGAAGCAGGCCCACCAAATCCCAGTGACGTCACTGCCCTTTTAAGAACAAGGCTATTTATGGTTTATAGTAAAAAAAAGAAAAAAAAAATATTACCTGTACAGACTTCGCAGCACTTTCCTTTCGGGATGACGAGTTTACCAGACTTGCCGGCGCAGTCAGGTTTTGAGCAAGTTGGAGGTGAACAAATGGATTTACCTTCCTAAAACGATAAAGATACAACCGAAAATTAGGGTGCCGGAAGAATTTCTAACGGTTTTGGATTAACTCTGTACACCTTTCATGATTCGATACGCCATAAAAGAAAGAAAGAAAGAAAGAAAGAAAGAAGAAAGAAGGAAACAAAGAAGGAATGCCGTAATAAACCGAAACTCAGCCTTTCGCCACCCTATCCGGTCACATTTTACACGGAAGAATATCTGGTCATCTGCGTTAGCAGCAAGCAGGTTGCTTGGCCAGTTTTTTTTTTTTGAAAAAACAAAATACAAAAAAAATAACGCGTGTATTCTTCGTTCCCATTTTTAAGGTGTTTCGATACAGTTTTCTGAAGGTGATACCTACATTTTTCAATCGGCTTTTAAGCGGTCGTTTCCAGGGCAGATCAACGTGAAATTTTCACTACTAACTGGTTTTTAATTGAAGTTTGGCAAGATATATTTTCTGGTAAAATCGATATTACCGTGACGACGATAAACAAGAATCTTCGAAATCAGTAAAAGTGAAAATTTACGCGTTTAAGATTTCGCATTGAAAATCCACATAGACATCTTAAAATGCAGAAAATACATCTTGCAAAAGTTCAATTCAAAGCCAGTTATTAGCGAAGATTTCACATTGATCTGACTTGGAGAAGACTGCTTAAAAGCCGATTGAAAAATGTGAGTATCACTTTCACAAAACTGTATCGAAAAACCTTAAGCTCAAGAAAATTCACAGTTTGTTTGTTTTTATACCCGATTAATCTAGCTGATCTAATCCGGTTTTCATCTGGTTCCTGAAAATGAATGTGTTATTCTCTACTCACCTGACAACGGCAGGTTTTGCAGCTGTCATTTGCTTGTTTCCAGGTCTCTCCGTGCAAATATGTCTGGTCATTATCCTTACAGACTTGACAAGTGTAAGTGCAGATAACTTGTCCTGACTGAACATACATAAATAAGTAAATAAATAAATAAATAAATAAATAAATAAATTGTCGAACCTCCATGTACGATCACCTCTTCACTGCAAGCGACCACTTTTCTAAAATACCAAATTTCTTCCAGTGAAAACCTCTTGTAAGCGCAATGTTCCAGATGACGACAAATCAATTGGCTAACTTGAGAAGATTTAGAGAGACCCACAACCTGTTGACCCCTTAAATTATTCATCGACTCCCTGCCATTGAAAGTTACCTGGAACACTGAAGTGACCACCTCTCGTTAGCGACCGCGCACTTTCAACGCTGGTGATTTTAATTTTTTTTATTGTTTATTTCTACCTTTGTTAAGCGACCACTCGCCAATATTTCGATGTTACCACTGAGGCAAATTAAGACAATTAATGTGTTGCAATACAACTCCAATAAAACGAAAAGGTCATAACTCAGCCTTGTCCGTTGATTTGCTCATACTTTGCGCATATTCGATTAAATGTTTTTAGTGTACATGCTTACCTTACACTGACAAATGGTGCAGTTATCTTTGAACCATCGGCGCCCGTCTTCAAACCTGAGTCCGTCCATCACACAATTCTTATCCACTAAGGCATCAGAACATTGGCACTGAAATGAAACAAAATCGTTTGATGATGAAGGTGATATTAACTATGTTGAAGTCTCAATGTCTTATAGACGGACACAGATACGGGGGGGGGGGGGGGAGGGGGGTTCTCCCATATGTAAGATATATAGGCCCTATGTAGGGCATGTGCCGCGGGATAGGGTTTGGTTTTTGAGGGGCTCAGTCATTAGATAGGGTATCCTTTCTGGTATTGTGATCCTTGGTTAGGGTTCAGTCTAGCATTCCATGCCTGATGCTAAGCTTTCCATGTACAGAGATGAAATAACAACTGTTTACTCAATTCCGAGTTATCGTTCTTCCCTTAAGGTTACAGTGTACCTTCGGGGGTGTCTCCAGTATAACAGCTCTAGCGTCTTACGATTACACTTAACATACCTAAACCCAGATATCAAATTAAAGCTTATAGAGCTGGCTATCTAAATATGGAAACCATTTGGTAATAAAATGAATTGTCGAATTTTTTACGACGTCTAAATTCGAACGTCCGAATCAGCTTTAAAACGCTATAACTCAAAGCGATTATTATATTTTGCTAATTTGATTTGTTCTCAGGTTTCCGGACACGAAGCGCTAAAAAAACGTGTCGGCGATTTTCCATATTCAATTGCAGTGAAAAGTTACAGAATATTTTCGAAAAGGGGAGAAAAAAAATTGGAATGATCGCACGGAAATGCCTTTTGACGAAAAAGTTTTCGGAATTAAGAAATTCGCCGACACGTTTTTGTTGATTATATGTTAGCCTAGCTTCTGTCCAAATTTGAGGAGAATCGAACAAATTCCCTTTGAGTTGTAGCTCTTTAAAGTGTCCCCAACAAGCGAAAAATTCACTTTGAGAAAACGGCGCTTTAAAAAACATATCGCCTAATAAACAAACTCCGCCCGCAAATGTTATACCGTCATTTCTCCGTCAGTTTTCACTATTTTTCGATACTTTTTTTTTTGGATGAAAGTTCATTCTGTAAACTTTATTTTAACGCCAAAAAAAAATTTTCAAGAAATTTTCGATCTGAAGGTACACTGTAACCTTAAATAGGGTATCAATTTTTGATTTTCTACCATTAAATGGGGTCAGGATTTAAGAACCTTCACAGCACACACCTATCCTAAACTGACAGGAGCATCCCCTCCGGCACAGGTACCCTGCTAATCGGGGAGACTTAAAAGCAGGTCACGAAAAGCTATCGATTTTCACTGCGAGTTCTGCCATTTTGAAGGCAAACACGACCCAAAATATTCCACTTGGTGAAAAATACTCAACAAATAATCAATTTATTACATAGACCAAACAATGTATTATGTTGTCTCCTGCTTTCTCTAGTACTCTCGACTGTTTTTTGACTAAATAATCATAGTTTGGTCTTAGGCCTAGCTACAAATATCCGGATATTTTTTAGACATTTAGAAGCTGCTGGGATATTTAGAAAATTCTGAGATATTTAGAAAAAAAAAGATTTAATTTGGGATTTTGCTATAGTGTTATTACTTTTATGAGTTCATGCATGTTTTGTTTTTTAACTTGAGATAGAATCTACTTTGAAGCTCAATTTAGTGTCAGCAGTGATCCTGTTCAGCGGTTTTACTCACGAATATTATATCCCATGAGACTTAGTACGTCTGGTAGTCACTTTGTACAGACTGTGACGCATCACGCATTCCCGTCTAAATGATGTTTTTGATTGTATAAAATCGTTGTTGTGATATTTATACAAAAATGTTAAGAAAATATTTGGGATTTTTAGAATTTTTTCAAGATATTTAGGGGGGAAAGTGAGATATTTAGGAAAAATATCGGGAATTTCCGGAAAGATATTTAGGCGATTTTACGTGATATTTGTAGCTAGGCCTTTTTGGTCTTCTACATACGTCATATCGATTTTTAAACGTTATATTTGCTCTTCAAATGTAAAACTATTTTTTTACTTGAGTACAAATAAAAAATCATTCGTAGTCAGAATTATCGACAAAAATACTATCTTTCTACTTAGTCTTAAATTATGTATTTCGAAAACAACATGCTTTTTGTGACACATCATGTCGACTTACTGTGCCAACAGGAGGACAATTTTCACTACTTCCCTTTACAAACTTGACATCTTGAAGATCACCCTGAAAAAAAGAATAATTGTCACATTGTTAATAAGCGTCACAAGGAGACATTGTGGGTTTTTTCGCGTACGTTAGCTGTTTCGGTTCTCGCTCGAGATGATTTTTCCCGAGAGAACAGAAGTCTTTACAACCCACCCTCTTCTGACCACAGGGAATAATCGTCCCAAGCACACATGAACCGTTAACCACGAGTGGATGTGACGACCAAAGACAGAACGCTGGTTTGCAGAATCTCCAAAATGGAGACACTTGTGCAGCAAGCTAGCGGAGGTGCTGGATGGAGGCCTTGTGCCTCAAACCCTGACCTTTTTCAATCAAGACAAGGGTCTTTGATTTCTCTCGTTTACGTCATTCACTTTGTACTGGTATCGTGTTAGAGCGGTTCAAATTCAGTGCCGAAAGAAATTTCGCGATTGCGTTGGTTTTGTATTCGGCTAAGTTTTGTAATACTGATTTGGTAAAAATATCTCGTGCCACTAACCAAAACCAATCGTGACTTGCTTGCACGCGTTTTCCCGTTCTTGGCGCCGGTGGCATGTATTTCTCCCGGTAGTTCGAAAGCCGATTAAGTCGATTAACGCTAATCCCGCGGATTGAAAGTTAACCGAGGACTTCATTTCTCTGTTTAAAAATGTTTTCAAATGGTCATTGATAGCTAGTAGTGAAGACAAGTTTAAGTCAAAACTGAAGGGCAGTAAACTTTGGAAAATTTTCAATTGTTGAGTTATTTAACTGGATTCAAAATTGACGCTAATCCTGGGTTAGCGGCTTAATCGTGCTTTGAACAACTCGGCCCTGTTCACTGAACTGTCTTCCCTGCTATGATTGGCCAGAGTAATTACCGAATGTTTTCTTTTAATCATGCAAGTCATCTCGGTTAGAAAAAAATATTCTGCAACTGCGAAAGCCCGACTGATTCCTTCAGCGAATTATGCCGTGTTTACACTTGAGGGTTTTACTGCGGTGTCGGAGTTTACTCACCAAGGTAAACTTTTCGTGAGTGTAAACGCTACAGATACTTCGGTATAAAATGCCGCCAAGGACAACAGAAATTTAAATGTTGTAATTACGCCGTGATCAGGCATGGTTTAGATATCGGTAACCAAGGTCAAAATGATAGATATATTTGCTTGCGGTGGCCTTCTATTTCACTTCCTGCGGTGTTCAGATCCCTTTATTTGACCACGTTTTGACTGCTTTTAAGCTTTGGCGCAAAGTAATCCTTTTCAAAACAATCCTGATAAAAGCCATGGTTATTTGAGCCAGTATAAATACAGAACGAATGCAAATCGAAACCTCGGTAAACGTAGCTAATGGCAAAATTCGAGCGTGGATAAGAACACTCAAAGTCTAATGGTTCGTCCCAAAGAAAACTATTGTCCGAATGTCCGAAACCGGATTTACGCGAATCCGGGATTTTATGTTCACCAAGAATGTTGTTTTTCAAAGTTTTTTTTTTTTCTTTTGGGGGGGGGGGGGGGGGGGGGGTTACTCCCTTGTATTGGCTTAACGGGGACCTGCGGCCCTTCACGGTATTTTTTTTCAGGTTTTTTTTGTTTTGAACATGGTATCGATTTCATCACTTTTTGTTTTAAAACGGGGTATCTTTACATGGCCTATTGTCTTAAACAGATATGCATATACGTTAATTTATTTATAGAAACCGCACCACAAGCCACGTTTTTATTTTAATTTTTTGGTTGATAGCTTCCTATTCTTGTGTAAAAACAGAGTATCATTTTGGTTTAAATGTCTTAGGAATTATTTCTTAAACAGGGTGGGGAAATCAGATAGTTACTGGGCTACCCCCGCAGGGGGTTTACTAGGTTTACGTTGAATTTCTCCTGTGTCACAAAATTTCAATTATGACACCCCCCTCTACATAAAATCACCATTATGATAGCCCCCCTACCATGTGCTCACTCTCCAAGAAGAACGTAAACGTACATTGGGAAGTTTCTCCTCATCTCAGCTCGGTGAGTTCAATGTCTTCAATCTCAATCCTTTTTCGCAGTTAATGAAATGTTTTTTAAAAAGTATTTTGTTGTAATACAACGAACGAAGCCTGATCGTTTCGCTCACTCTCAGCACAGCACTTGCAATTGTGAAGCAGAAAGAAACCGAAACTATAAAATTCAAATACCGTGTTCAGTCAAATGAATTTCTCAGTTGTTTCGATTGTTTGCCTTTCATGATTTTTTATTTCGTGAGGTTGAAGAGGGATAGAACAGCCAACAGAAACTTCAGCTGCGAAAAATTCACCACCATTATAACTCTTACCCGACCTAGTCAATCGATAATATCGATAATCGATAACATTCGATAACAAACGATAAAAATCGATTAATTTTTTCGAAATTCGATAAAAATCGATACAAGATTTCGTTGTGAGTAATCGATAATTATCGATTTTTGAATTAGGGCTATCGATTTTATCAATAGATATCGAATTTATCGAAACTGAATTATCGTACCATTTTTCGCAACGGAAACACCAAAAGATATTAAAGAACTCGCAGAAACACATAACAACTTTCCTGTTCGTTAATCGATAAAAATTGCTACATCTTTTCTACAAACTTTAAGTAATACTCAGCGTGTGTTGTATTTGAAATCCGCTTTAGATCCCTGGTTCAGATTATTCCACTAGGCTAGTCATGCAAATACTTTTGAATCATTCCTTATATTGATCACTTCTTATTCCCCATATTTCTTAGGTTAATCTACATTTAAAGAGTCACAATCAAACGCCCCGTGAAGGTGAACAGGATAATTTTTATCCATTCTATAACGATCGATGAATCCGATAAAATCGATAAAATTAACACTTCGTCGGCGTGTGAGTATCGATTTTTATCGATTGGCCGATAAAGTCGATATCGTTTAAAATTAATTTATCGATAGATATCGATTTATCGAATGATTTTCCGATATCAATTTTTATCGATTGACTACGCCGGGCTCTTATAAGATGTAAACTGCACGTGTCTTGTGATCCATTTCTCGTTGTCAAACAATCGCATTGCTGAAAGACTCGAGAAGATTTGAAGATTTTCCACCGAATGCTGTACTATTTCCAGCTATTTCTGAGAAACCAGTCATCATGAGTTTCGCTTGCGCTAGTGAATGTTTCTCGGGCGAACATAAGTTAACCTTAAAGCGATCACTTTTTCATTTAATTTTCTTTTCTTTGTTGCAGATATAGAGGAATAAAACTTGAATATTTTCGTTGTGTCTGATTGCGAGATGTTTTATGAAATGGTCACGTTGTGTTACTGAAAGGTTTCAAATTACTTTTGACATTATGCAAATTGGGAATTTTTTTTACCACAACTGAAAAAGTATATTTTATTCAAAGGGCTAAATTTGTTTTTCTCCTCCAGAATTATCAATTCTGTCGTTAACTTTGATTAAATTAACAAGTTTTATTCAATTTTTTATTATGATAATGCGGGAATACGTTAACCTGAGTATCAGGCTTTCGGGGTTCGGGGAGGGGGGAAACGGGAAGAAAAGGAAAGAAAAAGAGAAGGAAGCCTGACACGAAAGCTGTCAGACGAGTCTTCCGCCCATTCGTTTCGCATGACGCGTCTCCGAAAACAGTAGCCAATCAAAATTACTTCCGGTCACCCCACTGTCATGTCATCTCAACGAACTGTCAATGAGCGCGCCTTGCAATGGCGAGAACTCTCACGAAAGTGTATAAATGGCTTCTGAGAAGAATTGTGAAATTTGCTTTGAAAGTTTGCGGTCGAAATCCGGGTCGTATGTTTTCACGGTTCCACTGTTCTGCGAATAATTTCAAACTTAAGATCTGACTACCTGAGAGATTCAGAGAAAGTGAAGAAGCTTACATTGTTTGTAAACTTCTACTAGAAAATGGCTACGTGAGCACAGCAAGAGGTCAAACAAAACTGAAGAAAGCCGCCGATTGAAAAGAGCTCCAGAATTGAAGAAAGCCGCCGAGAATACAGCATAATTTCAAGCCTCCTAATCGAAGCTTGCTCAAACTGCCATCGCTACTGAACAGACGCCCCGACAAAGAAGTCAACACTAGCAGACAGCTTAAAAACACAAATGACCTCGAGACTAAAGTCTGTATCATTTTGCGACGTTTAGAAAGCTTTTAATTCAGTCACCTCGAAATCTCCATATACCCGCTACAAATCCAATCAGCGCAACATCCAGAATTCGGATGTTTGACACAAGCCCGTGAATGCTTTTGGGTCAGGCCTTCTTCCCCTTTCTCCCCTACCCCCTCCCCCCATTTTTTCCTTTCTCCCTTTAGCCCCTCTCCCAAAGGAAGGCCTGATACTCAGGTTAGGAATACGTCAAAACTTTCAATTCGAAAAGTTGTTTTGACCCCGGGTCCGGAGCAGGCAAAATAAACAAAAGATTCACGGCTTCAAGTGTCGGAAACACAAACCAGTTACAAAGATAAATTTAGATAGATACAAGATAAACTAAAACTAATAACAACCACCAGGAAATTCAGATATAGGCCTTTTTTTCATCAAGAGCGGTAAGTATATTAAACTGAATAGGTTTCGATTTGATCCTGATTTGATACATACGGGTAGCCCAGTTTACGCTCATAAAGCGTCTAGTTGTGTCTTAAACAGGGACAGGGTTTGAGAGGCCCGGCCGCACATCCCTACCCGAGAGTTTGTCGAGTATCCCAACCCCGCACTGCCTTTGCTCTCCCAAATCACTTCAAAAACTTGCATGGGAAGTAGCCCCATCCCGTGAGTCAACCGCTTGCTGTTTCTTGTTACAAGAAAAAAATGACGCCGCAAAACACGTACCTTAAATCGTCTCCTAATACTGGCTTGACTTTCCTGAAACAACTCATAAACTTGCGCGAGACGAAGCTCTGCGTCAGCGGGAAAGGCAGCGATTCCGGCAAGCACGTCAACTTTCAGCGGTATTGCCATGTCATCTACATAAATTCTGATAAGTGACTCCGTGTCCTGCAGTCTCACCGCTACTTTGTGCCAGTCAGTGAACAACAGGTACCGATCAGTGGTAGAAGCTGAGTAGATTATATAATCAGCACCTTGTTTATGCCTGACTGAAACTTTGATGTCTAAACCCCTGCTGTTGGTACGGCCCTGACCACTGAAAAAAAAAATGCAACATTGGTTAACCTTTTAACTCTCAGAAGTGCCAAACATCAAAATTCAAGAAAAATCCTAAATTGTAATTGTTTGTAAAATATTGAAAAACAATTGGTACCATGCAAAAGGACTCCCGAAGAGGTTTCATTTGAATGGTTACACCATAAAATTTCGTCCACCGACTCAAAAATTAAAACTACACTACATGTCTCCATATTTGACTCTGGGAGGGAAAGGGTAATCTTCAACCCCCCCCCCCCCCCCCCCCCCCCACCCCACCAACCACCCCTTCCAGCCCCACCATATTCTGGGATGAATCATGGATGGCAAGTAAATATAATCATAACTCACGCTATCGTCAGCTTGAAGTACAACTCATTTTGGGCCTTGGAACTGATGGAAACAATCGTATTGTCGTCTCTGCCGTTTGCATCGATCTTTGCCCATGCGGAGACCCAAAAATCATGGCTGTCATGAATAAGCTTGTTTGCCTCGTTATAAGCGTTCTGATTTGCAACGAGTCCTTTGGTTGACGTGGAAAAATGAAATGCTGGACTGGAGCTGTGCTTTCCTGTTGTTTTAGTAACGCCTTGTGGAAGCGAACTGCCGAGCAAACCAACTTCCTTGAACATGTCAATCTCTTTGACGAGATCTGTGAAAACAACATGTTTGAAATATTTGAAGTTAGGATCATAAAACTCACTAACACGCAAATCAGGCAAAAGACATGTAAAAAGAATTAGTGTGGTGAGTGGAGTATTTGTAAGCCCTCTCTTGACTGGCCAAGGTGCAAACGTCTCCAATTTCCTTTGAAAAATGGGAGATGTCTGCGTGCAGGGTAACGCTACCTTTTGACAGAAAAAAAAAAAACAATATAAAAACAGCAATATTCTTATTCAAATATTTTTAGACCAAAGTTCCGCTCTGCAGGACTCATCTTCGAGTCTTTTTGTATGGTTTAAACTCCTGTTTAAAATTAATAGAATATTTTCGGCCAAAGCACGAGTTATTTGGATTTTATTTCACATGAGACCATTTATCCAAAATTCCTTCGACTATGATAGTCGACAATGCAAGAGCGAAGTTGCGCAATATGAACTCTAACGTCATATTTACTAAAAGCTCTGAAAACTGAAAGCTGAATGGTATTTCTTTTACTCCATCTATTGTGTTCAACGAGTTTCGCATTTCTTCATTATACTGCGAGTGACATCGTCACTATCTCTGCCGCATTTGATATACGATTATACGACATACAGCTATTTCGACAAAGGTTTCTATTCTCTTGCAATCATTATAATGCTTCACGTAAGAAATTTTTTGATGAAATAAACGGCAAATATCGAAATTTTAATGATCTCGACAATATTTCAAAAATCCTGTTTCTTTTTAATAACGTTGATCCTTTTGTTTGTAGAACCATTGCTGCTTATATTTATGACTCAATGCTAAATCGACAATCAATGCTAGGTAATTATTAGACATAATTATTTAATGTAATTCAGATTTATTAAGTAGGTAATGCCATGTATATATATGGGAATACTGAATAAATTGTTGTTGTTGTTGTCGGAAAAAAGCGTAAAAGTGCACGCGACTATCCAAAAAGGTATTGTATATCCTAAGGTATCCTAAAAACTCATTTATCCCAGTGCAATGGCCCGCCATCTAAGATCGTCCCTGTTCGAACGAGGCATCGCGGGTTTCATGTATTTATTTGACTTCTTATTAAAATTCGTTGATCGTATCCCATATTATTTGTCGGGATTGTCGCGTGCACTTTTGCGCTTTTTTTCCGACAACCTTTCTCGAAACAGCTGTATACTGAACATACAAAGTGTGTATATATAAAAGGTTTTAGAAGATTTGTAAGCTGAAACAGTATATCGGGCTGAAGAGATAATGCGCAACAACTTTGAACTCAAAGAACCAACGATTTCGTCTTTCTTGCCTTGAAACGTAAATCAGTCAAACTGCGTAAATATTTATCAACAAATAATTAGAACGCCACATCTAAACAGGGCTAATGATCGTTCCATTATACTGGATGAAATGTACAACTGAAAATCAAATAAAACACGGGAAATTGCCGGACCGGCTGTGTCGCAATTGGTTGCGTTCAGATAAACTTACCGCTTGATAATGTCCCTTGTGTAAAGAAAGCCACTAGAACTGCTGCTAAAACCATGTCACAAAACCGAGCCATTTTGTTGTAGGATAGTTAACGTATACTGCGTAATTTGTCCCAAATAAAGGTTTGAGATGCGGAGAACACTTCTTATCTGTCTGTCGAGTTATTAGTCAATATGAGACTATTTATTTCAGCAAAAGCTTGAGAAATATGAGTACTGTAGCATACAGTGCCACCGCGCCCAGTGTGACCTTTGTGACGTCAATCCCTGACACTTTTAACAATGGACGTAATGTCCAATTTTGGAAGGATTTGATGAAAGAGTCAACACCGCAAAATCTACGCAACTGAGGAAAAATGTGTGAAATCGTGGAATATGTGTCTTCATTCACCCCTGATAAAGCAGCAAAGTGTAGTATATGAATTCAAATGTGATTTGTGTGATACAAATTATATCGGTTACACTTGCCGCCACCTTCACCTTCATCAGCGGGTTGACGAACATAAACATTCCGTGATCGGAAACACTACAGGGACGAGCACGACTTGACACCCATCACGTTTTAATCATGGAAACAGGCTCCCAGGAGCCGGTGGAAAAAGAGAGCACGACAAAAAGAAAGTATGATTACTTTCATCACAGGGAGCAGAGGAGCCAAATTCGACCTAATACGCGTTCGATCTTTGAGCTTTTATATACGCGCGCTGTGTCTTGCGTTATTCGATCTGTTGTTTTCGAGTTTTTCCCCCAGCTGGACCCCAAGCGTAATCGGCGCTTTCCGGAAAGCGTAAGCTTTCCGAGCGAGGCACGAAGTGCTGCGTAACGATTTTGTGGCGCCCACAGTCAGCAATCTGCGGTTACCCAACGGAAAGCTCCGATTACGCTTGGGGTCCCGCCGGGTCGAAAAACAGACTCGTAAACAACAGATCGAAGATCGAACGCGTAAATGGCTCCTCTGCTCCCTGTGCTTTCATCACAGGAAGTCACGAACCTTCCAGAATGCGTTGGTTATCTCCCAGGGGACGGCTAATGACAGATTCTCTCTCCTCCGCAGAGGCCTCCCAGTCACGCTCCACGCTTGGCAAAAAAACGCGCGATATTTTACTGTTCTTTACTGATAGGAGCCTCTGCGGAGGAGAGAGTGACTGATTTGAAAACAGTTTTGCTTGAAGATCGATAAAGGAGAGAGGAGAGGAAGGGGCGAGTGGACTATGGCAAGAATTTTTCTCCTGACTATTAATAGGCCATTTGCACGATGACGTCATTTGACTACTACAACCAGAATCCTTCAGTTTTTTGTTTTGTTGTGCAAATTAGGGCTATTGTTATTTAAACCGCACCGGGATTACAAAATTTAAATAAGAAAGGAAAAACGAAAGGAGTAGTCAAATGACGTCATCGTGCAAATGGCCTATTACTCATGCGCGTAGCGGCATGAGGTAAGGTTTCGGCTCCGTTTTTCTTATTATTATTTTTATTATTATTTTTATTATTTTTATTTTTTATGTCACGATTTTGCATGCAAATTTAGGCACGCATATTTTAAATTGTACACTTCCGGTTCATAGCTTTGCCACTACACTTACTGTTTAGTGACTTCCGGCTACTCTCACTTCCGGTAAAAGAGCGTTACTCAAGTGTCACGACAGCGTCTCCTACAACCCTACTTACATTAGCAATGTTCATGTTTGGTATATATAAGACTTAGAAGAATCATTCCCTTCATTGTGGTACAACCTTCATTTCCAAAACAATCAATAGTAAACAATGTGGTTTGCAGGAACGATTACTGAATGAAGGGAGTAACTCTTTGCCATGTCGGACATCTTATCATGTTTAAAATATATCATAGAACTTACTTACGCATGCGCATGAGTATAGGCTGCTAGGAGCCTCTTGTTATAATCTAATAAGAGGAAAGGGAGGGGGCGAGTGGACTATGGCAAGAATTGTTCTCCTGACTATTAATTGTTCTGCATGAATCATGTTTGTATTTGCCCAGGTCTCCCCTCAAAACTAAAATAGTCCGTCGTATCACCAGAAACCCATAAGTGGGTTGAAACGTGTAAAGCGCATTCACAGCTTCCGAACATTCATTTTTTGCTTAGTACCATATTTGGAAACCCCTCGGTCCCTCGAGATTGGAAGCAAGTTGTTCTAGCGAATTGATTGGTTAATACTTTTATCTTGATTTTCCAAATATGGCTGTAACAACTTCTTGGCAAATCGAATAATCGGAAGCTTGTTTTGAAGCGTACAAGAGACAGTAAACTATTCTCAACGGTCTCGCTCACACCTATGTTGAGTATGGGTAACGACAGTCTCTTGTAGAGTATAACCCTAAAAACACTGGAATGGGTCTCAAAACCAGCACGGGACATACCCAACCTCAAAGAGAGAGAAACCCCACACTAAAAAGGGAGAGGAATTAAGACGCAGGGAAAGCAGAGACAAAGTCTTTAAAATGGTTAAGGTCCGACTTGAGGCGCCATCTCGTAAAGTCTTTCCCCAGACACAACAGTGATCAGACCCTCTATCCGCGCTGAAAAACGGGGTGTTAAAGAACGCTTGGTCTCGAGCTAGTATCAAAAGAGCAGAAGGACGAACCGCAGGGTCCGCCATCTTCCTATCCTAGAACCTTGCCAGGAGCAAAAGCGTGGGTAGAAAAGGCGGGACCGCCTGCCTAGGGACGATATGAGCCCATAACTGCTCTTTAGACGCAGCCTTACAGTAACTGTGGACTGTAGCAGAAGCGGCAGTGTTCCGGAAACCTAACAACCCATACCAGTCCCCTGAGCGGCCTGAAGCGCGGTAGAAGGCGCGGAACAGGATAGGCGAACAGGGCAACCACAGTTACGAATTTTAGGCTTTAGATGACAGCGTTACAAGTAAAGTGGATCCGCGTCTTTTCCGGGAACCTTTGCAAGCCAGAAAGCGACATTATCCTAGGCGTGGCAGAGAAAACATGTTGTCTCCCGGCCAAGAACTCAGAAAACTCCTTTTAGGGTGTCTTTTTGATTAGCATAAGCAGAGGATAAAACGAAGCTCTGTAATTGGTAAAGACGGCTATACATGACAAATATATATGATATAAAGGCTGCCAGCCCTTGAATGAGAAGCACTTGAGGAAAACGTAAATGATTGTGCGCGGGAAACTTGCGAGAGAAGCCACCCAAGGGATGGCAATGCAACCGGGAACCTGAGCGCCAGTAATCCGACTAGGGCCTTAGACACCCTTTCAGGCTACCATGGGGAAAAAAGGAAACGAAACAAATGGCACGGGGGAGGGCGCGGAACAAAACAAACTCCGCAAATGACAGGGAAATAATGAGTAAACGGAATGGAATACGGATAGTAGTCCAAAGCATGTACGGCTTCGAATTTAATAGCAAGATAAACACGTGCACCATAAAAGTCCACTAATAAAGGCGGAACGCACAATGAAAGAGTGCTAAACCAGGTAGAACTGGCAACAATACTTATAAAAAGGAAACAATAGGATGCCAAATTGGATGTTAATGACACGAAGTAGAAAATCTGCAAAATTTAAAACTAAAAATAAATACAGAAACCAAGCAGACCCAGGGTAATAAAAAACCAAGGTTTACTTGGCGGATAGCGGAAACCCACGTAAGGCTAAAAACTTGGTACGAGAAAACCAGAAGTACAGTGGAATCCCGATTTCTCGAACCTCCAGGGGAAACGCAAATTGGTTCGAGAAATCGGGAGTTCGAGAAATCGAAGGTGACATCAAATTTACGCTTAATTGGCCGGGTATTGTTTGATTATGAGTAAGTATTCAAATTTTAACAAAAATACATCCTTTTTAATGCAGATCTTGACCTTTATTTACAAACAAAACGGACTTGAAAATAAAAACGGAACATAACAGAACACATGTCGTGTAGAGTCACTCAGTTTAGCTGAAATAATTTGTAATAACTTGTTGCCTCGTTGCAACCGTGAAACTCTGGTCTATGATTTGAGAAATCTTCCTGGTACTTTTGCGCAGATTATATTTTACTTTTTGAGGGCCGATGAGAAGTGATGAGAAGTGATGAGAATCACAACGTCAAGCTTTACATCAACTTAAACAAAGACACGATATTAACGTAAATAATAGCTTTATTTGCATGACTATATTGAGTTACAGTATTGCAAAAGCATACTTTTAACAATAACAAAAGACAGTAAAAGAATATTAAATAATTACAAAACTTCATTTTGATTTGACAATATTAAGCTATCACGTAATTCAAAGCATGCAGATATCATTTTCATTAAAAGTAAATTAACAAAATAATTGGAAGAGTTCATCAATTCTTTGATACTTTCTGTTGAGAATGTATTTTGAATATTCGGCAAGTGTTGGTAGATTTGATTAAAGTATTTATCTCTTAAAGTTGAATATCTTGGGCATTGAAAGAGAAAATGAATTTCGTTTTCGATATTATTTGATTCGCATAAAGGGCATAATCTATTTTCTCTAGGGATTTGATTATACCGACCAAGCTCGATCATGAGTTTTGGATTACCTGTCCTAAATTTGACTAGAGTTTTCCTTTCATTTGATTTCCTTGTGTGATCTAGATAATGGGAGATTATGTATTGATCCTTAAAACTATTGTAAAATTCCAATTTCCTTGAGTTCTGTAAAGCATTTTTCCAGTAGGAAATATACTTTTGCTTCATAAGATTGACATAATGCATGATCTTATTTTCATCCAGTGTGTCAAGATTAAAATTTTGTAGATCATAGTATTCAACCATGTTTAATAAATTAGAGTAAAAATTAGTTTTTTTAATTGAATGGAGATCTAATGATATTAAGAAAATTTGTTTCATTATAGAGTCGTCATTTTTGCTTTTAAGATATAGAATATAATTAAGAATTTTCTGATTTATGGTAAGAATGAGAGGGAATCGACCTAGTTCCGCTCTACATGCTAAATTCGAGGTCTTATTATTTATTTCTAAATAGCGTTTGCAGAATTGTAATTGAACTTTTTCTATTGAGGATCTATCCCAAGTCTTAAAGTCTTGTTTGGTATATAAGCCCCAAGCTTCACTATTATAAGTGAGGATTGGAGAAATCATTGTGTCAAAGATGTTTGATGCAAGATTTGGTTTTAATCTACTAAAATCTGTGTGTCTTCTAATACTGTAAAGAGCATGCATGGCCTTTTCTTTCAAGTGATCAGTTGCCAATGTGAAATTTCCTGTTGATGATATTCGGGTTCCTAAATAGGTATAATTCTGAGCAGTTTCAATAGTTTCATTATTTAGATAAAAGGTACAATTATTGGATTTTCTTGCGCGTTTTTGGAATATCATAGCCTTTGTTTTCTTTAAATTAATGCTTAACATCCAAGAATTGCAATATGAAGACAATACCTGCAAACAATTTTGCAATCCTGTTTTGGATCTCGACAAAATAATTAAATCATCAGCATATAAGAGAGAATTGATTTTTGTACCATTCGGTAAAATGAATGGATCAGATAAAGTGTTTTCAAACGAATAAGGTAAATTGTTTAGATATAGGTTAAAAAGTAACGGACTTAAAATGCACCCTTGTCGTACACCTCTCGAGTATTGAAAGGGTCGCGTTTTACTATGATCAATTTTCAGAGAGCAGTTAGAATTTGAGTATAAGCTTTTAATGAGATCGTAGAAATGTCCTCCTACATTGATTTTAAGTAATTTATATAAGAGACCTTCATGCCAAACTGAGTCGAACGCTTTCTTGAAATCGACAAAACAAGCATAAACTTTTTCTCCGTGATAGTGAACATATTTATCTATTAATGTTCTTAGTGTTAGGACATGGTCTGCGGTGCGATTTTTTGGTAGAAAACCAATTTGAGATGGGTGCAATATGTTTTGAGTTGTAACATGTTCAAGAAGTCTTTGATTCAAGATAGCGCAGAAAAGTTTTCCCAAACAACTTGAAACGCAAATTCCTCTGTAATTGGTTGGATCACTTTTGTCACCTGATTTATATATTGGTGTTATAAGGCCATTACACCAGTTTTTAGGCATTATACCTGAATTTAGAATTGTATTAAAAAGTTTGATATATACAGGCATCATACTTCCAATACTAGCTTTAATCATTTCGTTTCTTATTCTGTCAGAGAACGCTGATTTGTTATTTTTTAATTTTTTCACGGCAGCGCGTATTTCATGTTCAGTGATCAAATAGTCTAGAAAGTTACATTGTTCTTTTTCTTGTTCCAAAAGCCGGAGTTCATTTATGATTTCATGTTGAATTGGATTAATAGGTTTATTTGAGTGGAGAGATTGGAAGTGGTTAAGCCAGCTCTCTTCTGAGATTGTTGGGTTTTCTTTCTCTTTCATGGTATCATCCGTTGATTTTAAGCAATTCCAAAAGTTAGATTTGTCAGGATTATTTGTTGCTTCCTCTAATTGTGAAATCTTTTTTGCATGGTAATCTTTTCGTTTATTATCAAGCAGGTTTTTGTATTCTTTTAAGACGTCATGATATCTCTCACGTAAACTGATATTTAGAGGATCTCTATGTTTTTGATTTGATAATTTTCGGAGTTCATGTCTTTTAAATCTGCATTCTTTATCAAACCACTTTTTGTTTGATGTTGGTTTGACACGTTTTCGTTTCTTTATTCTTCTAACTTTTAAACACAAGTCAAGCCGATACAAGTCAAGTCAAGTCAAGTCAAGTCAGCCGATACAGGGTCGGCGACTGTGATAATGGACAGATCCTGGTACATAGACGAATGCCACCGACAACTTAACAATGCAACTTTCTACGAACAACAAGATAACGACAAGACTGCCACTATACAATTGTTATTTGGACCGAAGGTCCAGATAAACTGGAAATATTTGTCGACTATCTCAATAACCTACACCCCACCATCAAGTTCACTTGTTCACATTCTCTTACTAATGTGCCATTCCTTGATGTTACGGTTTCACTCAAGGATGGTTTAATAGAAACTGATCTCTACACCAAAGGTCACCAAACCTACCGACAAACATCAGTATTTACTTATCTCTTCATGTCATCCTCCCACACTAAGCGTTCTATTCCATATAGCCTTGCACTTCGCCTTCGTCGCATATGCTCCAACTACGACACTTACAAACAGCGTTCTCAGCAACTCATGGACTACCTCGTTAATCGGGGTTATAACTTATCCTTTCTTAAAACCCAAATACAAAAGGCATCTGACATTACTCGCAACAACGCTCTTAAAACGAAACCGAAACAACAGACCGATACTGTTCCTTTTGTCATTACGTATAATCCCGTTTTACCTAACATAGCTCGCATAATCCACAAACATTCTAATGTACTCTACTCATCTGATCGATGTAAAAACGTTTTTACTAATCTCCCTTTAGTAGCCCACAGGCGCTGTAAAAACATTAGTGACATCCTTGTTAGAGCTCAGTTACCGCAACCAGCCAACATTAACAACTCCCGGCTCCCTCCCGGCTCTTTTCGCTGTAATAAAAATAGCTGCACCACGTGTCCCTATATAGAACATGGTAGAAATCAATATACATTTTATAGTACTAGTAAAACTTATAAAATCAAATCGCACATTTCTTGCGATACTTGCAACGTTATTTACATGATTCAATGTACTAAATGTAATATTCAATATATCGGAGAAACTAAGCGTCGCCTCAAAGACCGTTTCAATGAACATAGGCGACCCATTGTTAACACGGGGCTGTGTGGTTGCTTCTACCACAAATAAAACACACCAATTTACAAGAAACAAAGTGGCGGTTGAAACGACGTTCATAGCTCGAATTTTTCACTGTAATATATCATCTTTGTTAATAGTAATATATTATTGGGGCAAATAAAGATTGATTGATTGATTGATTGATTGATTGAAGGAATGCGGTGAGAGCAGAAGTGCGCCTATCGCGCATGGCAGCGAGAAAGATATTTTGACGGGAAATTTCCAGGGGCTCTTGGTATTTAGGCATTAATGAATGCACAAGCGCTCCACACCACTGTTTATTTCGAAAGTTTTAGGACGATAGTTTTTAGAATCAATTTTTTATTAAAACAACAGCGTTGCGTGACAACGTCACCACATGACGATGTACATGTCATGCGCATGTGAAGTTCCGAGCCTGCGATATAGCTGTGTAGTATCTTACAGCAAAATATATCTCAGGACATATCATGGGGTCATACATGGAATACTGACCGACAAAATCCGCAAAAAAAAAAAATCTAAAAAAATCCAAGATGTCGGAATTTCACAGAAAAGCTTTGAAAACCAAGTACGGTGGATTACCATCTATTCCGAAACGGCCAGGAAAAAATCACGGGTAAGGTTAGATTAAGAACAGATTAATTGTGAATATGAGCTGTTTAATTCCATGTTACTGTCCCACACAGATCTGCTGGAGGGATTCGCCGGAAGAGAGATTACACTCCATTGTCGTGGGAAGATTATTTTGAAAGTTCAAAAGATGTTCGTGTCAGTGAAAAAAATGTATCCTTCCTTCTTTTGGGTGTTCTTAACACTGTTACAATGTATGTTTGTTGTATGCTGTACATGCATGTAATATTTCGATGGTCTTTATAAACCTCAGTCCTCTAAAATTTTGTTAAACTAGCTTAAAATGAATAAATAAACAATGTTATTATTATTATTACTAATCTATTATGCTCCGCCCCATTATCTAAACTACAGTCCACTTATTTGCATCTCATTGAATAACAAAGTGCCTATTGTATTTATACCTCGTTCTACAAAGAGTTCTGACACATGTAAATGTCTCATGTTTAAATTCCATTTATACCACATAAAAAATAAATAACAAATCAAATTTTGCACATAGCTTAATTGCTGGGCAACTTTCATTTTATAGACTCCCTCAGGACCTCTTATGACAACTTTAGAGCACAGCCTTAAAGTGAAGCAAAAATCAGAATACACTAATGTCTTGTCAACAGCTTCCATGTGTGTCATCAATCACAAAAATCTAGGCCAATAGTAAAAACATGTTCAAAGGGTGGTGTTTTGATATAAGAAAAAGGGCACTTATTAAAAAAGAGTTCTAAATCAAATCATTATGGTAACAAATAATGCTTTAAAAAATAAGATTTTTTCTTTATAACAATGTGCACGTGAACAGGGGAAAGATCAGAGAAGACATAAATGTACCCACTGAGGAAAATGATGTAGAATTCATTTAACTTGTCATTTAGATATTTCGAGTTTACCAGGCGGGAAGTGTTGGACCATTGTTGTTGTTGCTTCATGGTGGAGGGCATTCAGCTTTATCATGGGCTGTCTTTACAGTGAGTATAGATGTTGCAGGTAAAATCCGTTCTCAGGTTGAATCAGTATTCAGTCTAGGTTAAATGTGTACCCAGTATTCTATCTAGGTAAGCTAACCCTAACTAACCCTTAAGTTAACTCTAACACAAGGCTAACCATCACACTATTGGCTATATGTGTCTTTGTGCTAGTGGTTATGGTTAGCCTTGTGTAAGAGTTAACTAGGGTTAGTTAGGGTTAGCTTACCTAGATAGAATACTGGGTACACATTTAACCTAGATTGAATACTGATTCAACCTGAGAACGGATTTTACCTGCAACATAGATACATCTGACATCTTGGCAGGGATGGAAACTTAATTCTGAGAGCACTTGCCAGCTGAGTCAGTGACTTTCGGAATGCGATCCCGAAAGGAAATAAGAATAAAATAAAATGTAAATGGTAGAAATTTAAAGTGCCCATAACCTTTTTTAAATTTTTTTTTATCTGAAACTAGACATTACTACAAGAACTTCCGTGAAAAAATTTTGCGATTAAATTAAAATGCAATTTTTTTTTTAGATTTTTTTAAAACGTTCAAATTTGCCGCCATTTTGGCACACCATTCGCATTAGTCTCCTCTCGGTCCCTCTTGGTTAACAAAGGATCCATGACGTAGATTAAGGAACATGTGTCTTCAAACAAAGGAACAAGTAACTTCAAACAAAGGAATTGTGACGTAGATTAAGGAACATGTGAGCCCGTTGGCCTTCTTAACAGCGGGACAGGTATACCGCAAAAAAAATAGGATTTTGAAGATTTGAAATATTCATAAAAAATTCGCGTTTTGTGCAAAGCGCGAAATTGTTTCGAAGAGGTTCCTTGTGTGATGTTTACATTCAGATGAGAAAATAAAAAATTAAACGTTATGGGCACTTTAAGTAAAATACATCTATTTATGTAAAGGGAAATATTTATATGAAAATTAAAGGTACAGTTTGGTTTCAGAGCATTTCAATACAGTCCAAAAGGATTTTAAAGTGAAAAAAAATTTGAAAAAGATTTGTAAAGATTTTGAGTAAGGATATTGTAAAGATTTTGTAAAGTTTTGCAAAGATATTGTAAAGGTTCTATTAACCCTTTATGCCCTAAGAGTGATCAGCATCAAATTTCTCCTTGTAATATTAATGCCTTATCAATAAAGAAGGTCATGAGAATTAAGGACATGATCACACAAGATGGATTCTCTTGATATATAAACAATTTCTCCCTACTACTTCAATAGGAAATGTATAGGGACAAGAAATGAGAATTTAAATTTTGATATTAGGGCTTAAAGGGTTAAGATTCTGTAAAGATTTTGTGAAGTTTTGCAAAGATTTTGTAAAGATTTTATAAAGATAAAGATTCTGTTAAGACACCTGACATCTGCAATCATGGAGGGTAGGCTTGTTTATTCTAATTTATTTATTTTGTTAATTCTATTTTGTTTATCTATTTATTGTCTGTTAAACCAAGGTGGGTGGTACTGTATTTGGGATTGTCCATGTAGATAGGCAGGGGAATCAGCTTTTTTAGCCTACTAGTAGAAAGAAAACACTGAATGATGTTATATGACCCACTCTGTGATTCCCTATGAAACATTAATTTATTTTTGGCGAGACTCAAACCATTTATATATGTGCTTATCAGACAACTGTTACTTTTGAACAGAAAGCAGTCACTGGAATATGCCACTGTCAGGTTCTGGCAATAGATCTTAGAGGGCATGGTGAGTATTCTGCAAGATGCACTAATTCAGCTGGCTTGTTCCAAGACTTGTTCCAAGACTGCAAGAGCACAGCCCTTATATGCCATGTAATCCAGGTCATACAGGGATGATAATCGATGAGAGATCTAAAGCCCGGGCCAAACAGGCACATGAGCTGACGAGAGTTCAAACTCTTTGAGAGCGAACAAGAGTAGTTCTAGCCTGCGTAGCGAGCGTAAACGGGGAGGGGGGGGGGGGGGGGAAAGGAAGGGGAAAGGGAAGGAACGCCTGCTATAAGAACCGGGCTATTCGTATTACGCCCACCGTTTTCAGATAATCGGATATGTCAACTGTCAAAACGTCGACCAATCAGAAACTAGTGCCCGCTTTTACGCATGACTGAATTCACGCAGGAATTTACCAACCGCCTCATGCGAATTTTATCGAAGCGAGAAAAATAATTTTGGGAAAAGGCTCAATTATGAGAAGGTCTTTGAGTGGAAATGTCAGCTACTGACCGCTACTCCCACGAAGACTTCTAAAAGTAGGAGAAAACGGAAGGAAAAAACTTTAAATAACTGTTGCAGATTCTGTAGAATCGAGTTCGTGTCTTCTGTATCAAAGCAAAAGCAATATCAGAACGCGTATGTAGACCTTGTGGTCGGAAGATCAGAAATGCTGCAGAGTGATACAGTTTTATTAGAACAGCTGTCACTTCAAGCACTGCAATGACTGTTTCGGCCGAATGCGAGGATATAACTGCCATCGATCGAAGGAAAACAAGCTGCCCACGACCATCACGCCTGAGAGAAATAAAGAAAAGAGACAAATTAATGTTCATGTGGCGGATGAAAAATCTTCTGGACAGGGATCTTCGAGGAAGTCTTTGTTTTCTGAAGCAAGTACGATCAAGGAGACACAAAACGACGTCGACTTTGCAGAAAATGAAAGGTGACAATGCACAGCCTACTGTAATAATGATGATATTTCAGGAACAACCAACAAACAGCTCAAGGTAATAATTTCCGGTGGAAACATCGTTGTACGCGATTCCTTTGAAAATGCAACGAACTCGCTTATTTTAAACTTAGCCGTATCCAGTGGGCAAAACTGCTAGCACATCCCTGCCATCGAGAGAAGATCGTACAGCCAATACTTGTTCAAGTTTCAAGCTCAAATTGTAGCTACCAGCGAGATTTAAATCGGCCAAAGCTTTCGCCAAAATGTCTCCGTCCGCCGCCATCGTGAATGTGATGTGTTTACATTTTTGAATAAATTACTCATTGTGCGTTAGCCAATCAGAATTTGCGGCCACCAGCGGCCGCAGAAATGAACAAAAGGGGGTCTTTATTGCAGGCGTCATTTCCCCTTCTCTCCCCAGTTCCCCTCCCCGATGCCTGCTACGCAGGCTTTAAAAGTTCTGGAGAGTTGATGCCAAATGAGAGCAAGAATTCAGAACTCCCATAGACTCCAATGGAAATTAAAGTGGATTCAAACTCTTCAAGAAGGAATGAGAGTTTGAACTCTCGTCAAATCTTGTTCTTTTTGGGCCCGGGCTTAACTCCAGCTTTCATTTGGCATGTTAATCTTCAATGAGAGTTCAACGAGAGTTCAATCTCTTTGAGAACATATGAGAGTCACCGAGAACACATGAGAGTTTCAGGCAAAATGCGAGCAAGAGTTTCAAATCTTTGCAACTCTTGTTTTTGTTTGGCCTGGCCTTGAAACTCTCCTAAACTCTCAGAAGTTCTCCTACTTGCACTCTCAAAGAATTTAAATCTGCTCAAATGATTAGTCATTTGCTTTCATTGCTTGCTTTCATTTGGCCTCTAACATTGATGGATTCTCATCAACTCTCAAGGGCTTTCAAAGTGTTTGTTCTCTCAGTGATGTTCTTGTTGTTTGGCTCATGTTTATGTTTACTGTATCATGAGTGACTGCTTTGTGAGATTTGAAGTTACAGTAAAATTGCGTTATTTTTATCTTAGGATTGAATAAAGTGCTAGGTACAGTTGTAAGTCCATAGTAACAAGAATCAATTATAAATTAACAGTGAGATGATATTTAGTGGTTGTCAGTAGTTAACAGAACATCTAATTCACAACTTTATTCCTTTAGGTGACACAAGCACAGAGGATGATTCCGATTTATCAGCAGATACTTTAGCCAGGTAAGTTTTAAGAAAGCTTTTATTGTACATATGCATTTTTCCTTGATCAAGTGATGCTTTTGAATGTTTAAGGAGAGGTAGTGTATTCAATCAGTTTTATTTTGATTGTGATCTCATATTTAGAGATGTTGGAGATGTTGTTAACAAGCTTTTTGAAGATGTTGATTCAAAGCCACCAATAATTGTTGTAGGACACAGGTAAATATTTATACACGGCTTTTTTAAGGACAAAATTCAAATCAAAAAGTGGATTTTGAGCATCCTGCTTCCCTTATCTACCTTTCATTTCCTTCTCCTGGGACCCTGGGCTGTTCTGTCCTGCTTTCTTATGAGGGAGCAATTCATGATGTTCATTGCCTGCAAAATTCATTCACTCCTAATTCATTAATACTAGTAGTAATCGGAGATTATGGAGATGCATTCGAAGGAACTTCCGGTGTAAATGAGCCCCCGAAAAAAACCAATAGGGGCGGCCATTTGGAAGACTGGACACCAAAAAATCTAAAATTTTACTGCACATAAGCCACAGGACAACCAATACGAAAATAGGATTATGTTCGTCGAACGCGATTAATTAAGACTTAGGTCACATTGTAATTTGAAGCGACACAAATATGCCTTGGCTTTCTGATTTAAAACTAAGTATCACTTGTATTTTCAGAATTATCACTGATGCTTTTTGTCCATGAATTAGTTTTTTTTTGTTTCTTTGTCATTATACTTGCCTATGGTTTTGTTGGTGAGAGTGACAATTCACAAATATTTTTCAGCATGGGCGGGGCAATTGCTGTCCATGTTGGAGTACAGGGATTGCTGTCCACTCTCATTGGTTTGGCAGTGATCGACGTGGTGGAAGGTTAGTATGACCAAAACAAGTTTTACTTCAGTGATGGTTTATCAATGAGTATTTATTTATTTATTTATTTATTTATTACAATCTATGGATTAAAAACCAAAGGATGAACTGTAAAGGAGTCGTAGACCCCATATAAAAACAAATGAATGGGGTTAGTTTCTAGAGAAACTGTGGTGCTGCGTCGGTGGGGGTGAAGCACAAGAATTTGGTTTTATCAACTGAGTCGATAAGGTAAATTAGCCACCGTAAAAAGATTCGAGAAAGCTGACGTTTCGAGCGCTAGCCCTTCGTTGGAGCGAGCTAGCCCTTCGTCGGAGCGAATTCGCTCCGACGAAGGGCTAGCGCTCGAAACGTCAGCTTTCTCGAATCTTTTTACGGTGGCTAATTTACCTTATCGACTCAGTCGATAAAACCAAATTCCCATATAAAAACAGATCACCTAAAAATATATAGAAACACAATAAAATAATAGTTTCAGAAAATACAGAAATATAAAGCTACTTAAAAATAAATGTATTTCAAGCTTCTGATTGAATTCATTGATAAACTCTATTGAAATGTTGCTGTTTTATGCTTACATGTAAATTATATGTCTCCATTATTGACTCTGGGAGTGAAAGGGTTAAATTTTCAACTTGAATTTAATAGGAGGTTAAAACCCATAGAGGAAAGTTACACACATTACCAACATTTTGTCCTTGACTGTTTTTAGGTACTGCTATGGAAGCTCTGTCATCTATGCAGGCATTTCTGAAGAGTAGACCAACTTCATTTCAGTCTTTGGAAGAGGGTATAGAATGGAGGTATAACGCATTCTTTTTTTGCATGAATGCGGCTTTATTGCCTTTCTATTTTGAGATAGATAGAAGTGGTAAATGTTTGAAGTGAAAATTCCTATTGCTTGTTTCATCAGGCAGCCCAGACTCTATATACAGTGTATGTTAGCAGTTGGAATCAATTTGGACCTGTAGTCCAATGTACTAAACACTACAGCACTGCATGTCCACAATAAATTTTTATAATAATATAATTTTATATTATTAGTGGTTCTTACTGGCAAGAGGTGCCCCTGAAAAATGTACTGGGCGGCTAATTTGGCGTTGATCAAAATCTCGAGAAAAGCCTGCCTTCACGTGATTAGGAAGCATTCTCCTAACGCTGAACACAATTATTGCTGTGCCTGGGAAGTGAAACTTGAAAATTAAAATTTCACCAAATTGCCTTGAAATGGCTGTAGGAGCAAACAAACAGCAATAGACACAACACCAGACACAAGTTAGATCAAAATCCAGTACTTAGAACATATTTTGTGTATTCTCATACATTGTCTTAAATTCAGATTGATTCTAATGGCTGGGCTGCCTGTTTTTCATATGAATCCTGATTTGTACTGTTACTGAAAGAATTAAATAATGTAATTTCAGTGTCAGAAGTGGCCAAATACATAATGTGGAGTCGGCACGAATATCAATGGTGGGACAGTTAGTCAGGTAACTTTGGTTTTTCTTGTAACTTGGTGTTTGAGTGCAACACGCCTTAGCGTGAGCACCCAACAGACCTTTTTATAAGTTAGCCAATCAGAGAATGCGAATTCAATTGATTAGCACACCTCCTCGCAAAGTTGAGCATGATGGAATGTCATCTTGTCGCATCGTGTTTATAACAGGAGTGTAAAGTTAGCTACAAAATACGAAGGTTTTATTCATTTTATTGCTTCATGTGTATCCACAGTTAATATTGGACTGAGTGGAGTACAATTCAGGGAGTAATCGGGCAAGTAATTTCAAATTGGCTGAGTGCATAGCGCGAGGACGATTTGAAATTACGAGCACGATTACCCCTGAATTGTACGACACGAAGTTCGATTACTAATTAATCGCATCAATAATAAAATTCGAGATTAAAAAGTCTATGTTAACTCTTTTGTACTCAAAACGTCTAGGATATTTTCTCTCAGTTTAAAATGGAGGAAGACAGCAAAAAAAGAACCCATTTAAGTGCAACTGATTGACGCGCGTGCAACGTAGGTGTCCAATTACAGCTACCCAATTACAAAAAGTTGTAATTGGACAGCTGTAATTGGACAGCTGTAATTGGACACCCACGTGACTGCGTGCCTATTACGTAAAAAATAGGCGCGCGGATGACCAATCAGAATCGAGAATTTTGTTATTGATATGATTATAAGAATAAGTTGGTGATATTGTGTAAACTTGTAAAAAAGTTTGTTGGGTGCTTTGCCTTATGGTAAGGCGCGTTACACTGTAAAGACATGATTAACTGTGAACTGCAAAGTTGTTAACTTTTTATTTAACCCCCACTCTGGAAATTCAAGCCTGCATAGCTGGTGGGGATGTATGTACTGAGGACAATGTTTCGGCAGCAGAGCCGCAATCACTACCAAAACTGTGCCTTTGCTCAAATAATCCTGCTGGTTACACAGGCTATGAAAATTCCAGTTAAGCTTCACAATTTCCCTTACCTTGACTAATGAAACCCCTCTTCCTTGGAATTTCTAATGAACTTCCCTATGGATAGCCTGCAAAAACTGTGTAGCCACTTCTCATTACTCCCGGCCACGCAAATGCCCCAAGCGGCTGGTGTTGTATGTTAGCATATTCATGACATTCATGTTGTAAATTAGCATATTCAGAGTATTTAAGGTTTGAATAGCAGCCAAATTGTGTAGCGATGTTTGAGTCCTGACCAAATACTACAGCTGGGAGAAGTGAGAGGCGGCTGTATTCACAGGCTACCATGTGCAGGGCATAGATATTTCCTGAAACTGCATAATGTCTCAATCATGACAAACTGACCACTAACCAGAGCTAACAAGGGTCTTAAGATAACTGGTATAATAACATGTTGATTGTGCTCAACATCTTGTCTCAGCCTTTGGGCAACTGAGATGCATTGTCCTCTTCTTCCTCTTTCATTAAGGTTGTGTTGGAGAAGCTGAAAAGTATATAGCAGTTGTAGTCCCCTGTGTTGTGGTCTTTCCTGTTCACATTAATTTATGGGTTGGTTGGGTGGGGTGAGATCATAATTAGGCCAATAACAGCTGTCGTTGTTGCCTTTACATGCTATTGTCCATTTTTTCCTCTCAGTTGAATTATAAAGTGTGCTTGCATGTACATGTATACATTTGTATAAAAATGGTATTTATGCTAGAGTGTCATTTACTACGATTACCAGAGAATCCTTCAGTTTTTCGTTATTGCATTCTGAGAGTTTGTATTAAAATGACGCCATTGTCAAAATCGTCTATTGAGTGTTGAAACTAATTTCCAATCACAAAGCATTGCTATACCTTGTGATTGGCTAAAAAATCTCATGCCACTTTCTCGACCAATCAGATGTAAAACCAGTTAGACCAGAACCAATCGTGACTTGCTTGCATGCATTTTCCCACGCCTGGTACCGGCTGCATGTATTTGCTTTGAGTTCCGAATGGTTCATTGGTTTGTCTGGGACTGTTTTGATTGGTCAGAGGGATTAATGTTGGTTTGGTTTTAGAGCAGTTTTCAATTGAGTGTCGTAAAACTAAATCCAAAGTAATTACTCTGACCAATCACAGCAGTCGTAAACAATCCAATGAACCAATCAGAGCTCGAAGCAATTACATGTCGGCGGCGCCAAGCGCGGGAAAACGCGTGCGAGCAAGTCATGATTGGTTTTGGTTTTACTTCTGATTGGTCGAGAAAGTGGCGCGAGATTTTTTAGTCAATCACAAAGCGTAGCAATGCAAAACCAAAGCAATTGGGTAATTACTTTTGACACTCAATTGAAAACTGCTCTATGATACTTAATTGAAAATTGCTTTTTAAATGCACTGCAGTTTACGTAATAGACTAAGACTGAATGAAATTTGCAGATGCAACGGCAACTGTGACAGCGAAAAGGAGCTGAGAAGCTCTTCCACGACTCCGCCCCCATCACATTTCTGCAGTGCAATAAGTGAAGAATTGGAAGAGGAAAACACATTACCAACAGACACATCTGCAACAGCAACAACAACAACAACAACATCAACAACAACAACAACAACAATTTCTACATCAACAACAACAGGTGGTCCAACCAGTTCTCAACAGGGAGTAAGCATGCCCCTTATTTTGTTTCTACTTTGTATTCTATTTTTTAAGAATGAAAGTACAAATAAATCATGGTTGTTCTTTATAGTAAATTGGTTCACTCGTGATTCAATAAGGCTGATTTGTATGCGTAGGCATCTTCCAAGTGCCAACTTTGACCAAGAAATCTTATTATTAATTTTCTGAAGTACATGCACTTCCACAACATTCTATCTATTTACTCTTGAAGAGAAAACCTTAAGGAGACAAGACCAACAGATTAAGTTTCTTTTTTTTTTTAGTTCAGGTTACATTAAAGTGTCTATCACCCCTAGAAAGTTATTTTCAGAATCAACTCTTTGTACACTGAATGGTTGAATAGCAAAATATTTCTTGTTTTGAATGTCGTGTTAGTGAGTTATAGAGATTTGAATTTACAAAATGCTAATTAGATGACGTCAACCTGGGAATCATTTATTATACAACTACTTGTTTTTACCTCCAAGTAATATTTTTTACGAATCAATTGACTGTCCACAGTTTATTTTAATATTTATCAAATTAATTAACCTCAAGCTGTGAACTGCGCACTGTAGATTGGCGTAGAAATAATGGCAAATTCCCGGGTTGACGTCATCTAATTAGCATTTTGTAAATTCAAATCTCTATAACTCACAAACGCAAGGTTAAAAACAAGAAATATTTTACCATTCAACTATTTAATGTCCATAGAATTGATTCTGAAAATAATTTTCTAGGGGTGATAGGCACTTTAAGGGCAAAACTGGAATCTTTGTCGACCAGTATACGAAAGAAAACACAGAATGCAAGATAACTGTAACAAACCGTTGAGAATGGCCAGATCTGGGTTTCCAGACTTTAAAAACCCTTATGACAAGCGAAACGAGCAAAATATACAAACAACACTGGCCGCGTGAAGGGCCAAAGAAAACAAAAAATAGATGCATTTGCATAAATATTTGTGAGGGCACATTTTCTTGCTCTATAAAAATCTGAAAGGGTTTATGCTTATTTTGTCTTTAAAGGAAGTTATGGAAAGATTCACATGGAGAATCGACTTGTCCAAGACGGATCGATTTTGGGAAGGTGATCAATAAGAATTAGATTTTTTATTTCTATATGGGGTAGTATATATTTGTTTTAGAATGTTCCATATATGTGGAAAATCAACAAAGTTGCTTTACTTTACTTTTTATTTTAATGTTTATTAAAGCAAGGCTTTTAGAGTTACACAAACAGAAACGAAGAGAAAACGAGCAGTCCATTCGATGGTTCATGAAATTAAAACTACGCATTTACAGTAAAAATAAAACAACAATAGCATTATACTCAGTTATGTATTTTTTTTAGGTTGGTTTAAAGACATGTCAAAATTGTTCCTTTCCTGTTGTGTTCCGAAGCTTCTTATCTTGGCAGGTAAGGTACACCAATACAAAAAGATACAGTTGAATCTCTCATAAATAGGGAGCTTTAGATTTGAGTACGAGTACGACTTTTGAATTAAAGCCAGTCACGTCCCCAGAGCTGTCGGTCCTTCCTGTTGTAAACCAGAAGATAAGGAGACTCTAGGTATAGAATTAGTGTGATAAAATAATGATATTGCGATTTATTTTAATTCAAACATACAGAATTTTTTTATTCTTGCAAAATATATATGCCATATACCATATTTTAAGATGCCTATGTGGGATTTTCAATGCGAAATCTTAAACGCGCTAAATTTCACTTTTACTGATTTCTAAGTTTCTTGTTTATCGTCGTCATGGTAATATCGATTTTACCAGAAAATATATCTTGCCAAACTTCAATTGAAAACCAGTTAGTGGTGAAAATTTCACGTTGATCTGACTTGGAGAAGGCCGCTTAAAAGCCGATTGAAAAATGTTGGTATGGTCTCCAGAAAACTGTATCGAACCACCTGAAAGGGCCAGGCTCACTGGTAGCACTGGATATTTCTTCTTTGTTTTGAAATAGTCATACAGCCTTCCTCTTCGGTGTATGTTATGCCAAAACAACTTTTCATTAATTTTGTTTCTGCAGGTATTGACCGTCTCGACAGAGAGCTCACGATAGGTCAGATGCAAGGTAAGTAGCTACAGACAGCGGCTTTGTGACACAGTCACGCTGACACTCTTGTTTGTTAGTTCTTGTCACTCCCAAGCTGCAGTCGTTATTTGGGTTTCCGTCACGCAACTCTCTTTGAGGAGCGTTGCGTGACGATCCCGGAGACTACTCCCAAAAGTGAATAAGTGGCAAAGGACCGCGAACGAAAATGTTGCTGGTGTACGAAACAGCTGTCCACGGTTGCATTTTGGCTTTCAGTTTGGGCTCTATCATGTCGTTGTCGCGTTAAGTGTTCTACGAAGTATCAGCCTTGCTTACTTCATTTACTACTCTCAAGCCTGTGACTGCTCAAAATCAAAATTAGAAAAGCAATCCCAAACTTTAATTTGCAACGCATCGAAAAATAAACAGCTGCACAGAAAAGGTCCCTACAGGAATCGAACCTATGACCTGCCACACACCGGTCGAATGCTCTAACCACTGAGCTATGAGAGACTTATGGTGAGTTAGGCCATATACTAGGTTCATGTATGACATGTGTTCCGCTCACCAGTCAGATGCTCTAACCACTGAGCTATGAGAGACTTATGGTGAGTTAGGCCATATGCTAGGTTCATGTATGACATGTGCCGTTCTGTTCACCAGTCGAATGCTCTAACCACTGAGCTATGCCCAAATCATACCGTCCAGAAGGACGTCGGACACCTTATTGAGACTTATATAACGGAGTTACTGGTTAACTTTCAGTTGAGGTTGGGGGTAGCAGTTTATATAGTTGAATTTAGGACTAAGCAACCCGAGAAGCTACAATAGGTGGTACAGTGGTACGGTAGGCTATGTACGCCTAAGCCTAGCTGAGGTCACAGGTTCATTCTTGAGTGGGGATTTTAGATTTTCTTTTTTACACTTAAAAATGCATTGAAAATAAAATTCCAAGTGTCGACATTACGTTATATAAGTCTCAATAAGGTGTCCGACGTCCTTCTGGACGATATGATTTAGGCACAACCCTATGAGAGACTCTTGGTGAGCTTGGCCATATACTGGGTTCTATATGACATGCGTCGTTCGTACTGCTAGGATCAGAGCCATATCGAAAGCATCATGTGATGAGGTGATAAACAAAGAACCTATGGTCTTCCGCTGTTCGAAAGATCAAAAGCTTGATTTCTGTCCGGGACTCAGATTTTTTCTTTGTCCTACGCTCTTGACATGATGAACATCTCGTGTTACTCATTTCATTTCCGAGCTTACAATTTACCGTCTCTCTTTATTTATCTCCACGGCTCACTCATGGTATTTCTTCGTATATTTGAAGGTAAATTTCAGATGCAAGTGTTACCTCGATGTGGGCACTGCGTTCATGAAGATGTACCCGACAAGGTGAGTATTTCTCTCTCGGGGAGGGGGGGTACTTGATAGACGCTTGCGTAGGGAGGTGTGGCCGGGCCAAAGCATGCTCAAATGAGTCAGTGACCCCTTGAATCAGGCCAAAGATACAGCACAGCAAGAAACCCAGCAAACTTAACTGGCAAAATCGAAGAAAAATGTGGTCTTTCTACCAATTACCACTTCTTGTTAAATATTTTCACTTTCTCCAGCGTTTTCCTGTTAAAATGAAGTCTAGTGAAACCGGCCCACAGAGTTTTCGTTAATAACATGGGAAAATATCGTGTTGGGTCCACTGCAGGTCATGATTTTGAGAAATAAGATTATTTGTTCTCAACTAAAAGATAGAAAACAGATCAAACTGTGCTACATAAATGTTGCTTTTTTTTGCTGGTTGGTTAGTGTTTCTATAAATTCTACCCCCTGCTTTTCTATACTGTAAACTCTTTAGACGGACACCCTTATAAGGCGGACACCTCTCTAAGACGGACATCAATTATTGCCGGCTGGTTCTGGCCGAATTTCACTTGTTCGTCTTTAACTAAACTCTCTATAAGGCGAGCACCATCAACCTCCTCATCATCATCTCTAAAGGTGGATTTCCACTCTCGCGTTATTTTTACCTGCGTAAATAAAAATAAGAGACGATGTATAAACAGCTCGCGTAAACTTTTGCGCAAGCTGTTCATACATCGTCTCTTATTATATTTACGCACGTATAAATTACGCGATTGTAGAAATCCACCTTTATAAGGCGGACAGCCAGGGCTGGTTCGACGGTGTCCAGCTTAAGAAGTTCATCGTACAATTTATAGTAATATTAACAATTCATGTTTCTTCTCTTGGCTGCAGGTTGCAGAAATACTGGTGACTTACCTCATGCGTTTGAGATTTGCAGAGGCGAAGGAAAACTTTCATAGGTAAGCAAAGGGTACCCTTGGAACGGATCCCGATTTCGGTAGAATATTATGGTCGGTTTCGTAATCGCTTCAGAAATAGAAAACCTCTAAAGATTGTTTTTATTTTGTGAAATGTCGTCTTTTAATACAAAACGCGCGGATCATGACTCATTTCAACATGACTGTCCGGATTCCATGTCGCACTTTCCACGCGAAACTTGAAGATCTTGCATTGCATGCCCCAAAACCGGACATTGGGTAAGGCGTCCTATCCCAAATGAAAATCCAATCCCGTTCCTTGTTGACTGTCAGTTGACTGAGTATCTGTTTACTTGATAGTCAACCTCGTTCCCAGGGTCTCTCTTCTTCCCGTCGAGAAGAAGAAAAATCCTGGTAACTAGGTTGCTTCATAGTTTCTTTTTGTATATATCCGCGCCGATCCAACTTATCAACCGTTTTAGGGTTTTAAATGGTAGTAGGCAACAACTTTCCGCTTTTGGGTGGGGTAACCTATAATACCGAATAGTATTTTTCGTCAAAACAAATGTAACGAGTAAAGAAGTTTGAGAAACAAGAAAGTAGGCCCGACTAACCAACCCTGTTTTTCCCATTTGTAATCGGAACCAGTGTTTTGTTTTATCCTGGAAGGCAAGAGAACAACTACTGTGAAAGGAATGGTTTTATTGACACATTTTGAAGTTTTGGTGTAAATTAACATTTTTAATCTTTCGGCTGATAATAAAGCAGTTCGTACTAATTTCATTACGTTGTATTTTACTTTAACAGGCCAATGCCTGCATGTTAACGATTGGTTGGTGTCTTCACATCGCAATCTTTACCAGTTTATGTAAAATAACCGTTGTAAATAAAGTGGTCCCCGATGCTTTCATGTGTAAACTATTGTGTCCATTAGTTAATAAACAGCCCCCATAAAGTACATGCTGAACCTCCACAGAGAAAAGGGGAAAAAGGTGATACCAGACCAAGAGAGATTTTCTTTAAAATTGTCTGGCAATTTCCTTGCGATACAAGTAACACCATGCATGGCGTAGTTTAGCCAGAAAATGAGACTGGCGCGCCACAATCTGAGGGCCGGGAACGGGCTAATCCTTATTTAGTATATACCATACCAGTGAATATCGTTTTAGTTCGCGCGTTCTGATTAGCTACTCAAACACGGGACAGTATTTGCCATTCACTTAAACTTGGGTGAATCATTGTTTTAAAATTATATGAAACCCATCTGATAGCTTGTCAACAGAAGCGCTCCTGGGGCGAATTCCATGAAACAGAACGCCGAGTAACTAATAACGTAGTAAAACAGTGCTAATGCTGTTCACTGGGCTAAACGTCAGACGTGAGCTCACCCCTGTTGTCAGCAGCTAACTAATAACTTGGAAATCGGAAACATCTTACCACACGTGCTACTGAGGTGTCGTACCAACTTCTTGAATTCAACTCACATGAAGTCTCATTGGTACGATGTTAGCCTGCGAGCAAGCTCTCGGGCTCGGGGTTCCCCTTGCTCCGGGAAGTCCCCCTTCCCCCTTTCCCTCCTCCCTTTCCCTCCCCGGCCCGTGCCCGAGGGCATGTTCGCAGGCAAGCATGATATTTGATTCGTGCTGTTATTGCAGATTTGACGGCGATTTTTGCCACTGCTGTAACTTTAACTTCAATTCGCCTGTGTAAACTACGGGCGATTTCCGCGACTACTTTGCGACAACTTTGCGACAACTTTAAAGATTTTGATTGCGATTTTGAAATGTTGTGTGGGGGAGAATTTGATGCAAGCCGTGATAAAACCCGAAAACGTTACCCTAGGGGTATCGGTAATGTCGCTAAGCTTTGCTTCCGTCGTTAAATCGCAATTCCACTTCAAATAACTCGCAGAAATCGCTGCTAAAATTCGATGAAATAATTGTCGGTTAGAAAGGCCCTTTATGGCAGGGAAGGGTGGGGGGGGGGGGGGGAGTTGGTGCACAATCCTTTCAACTCGGAAATGGTCTAGTCCAACAGTGGCCCCCCCCCCCCCCCGCCGGGGGAATTTTCTCACGTTCGAGGAATCGGACATCAACATACCCCAGTGTTTTCCAGGGGGATTTGACATCCCTACATTTTCGACCTCAAAGAAACCCTGCTTATCAACAAAGATGAGACAAGGAGTTCGTTGGGCTTCGCAACTGGCTCGTTTCCACCCTGTTTTCATTTTAGAACTTTACATTGGCAATCCACAATATACAATGTAGAATCTATTGATTTTTAAGGGGGTGGTTGGGGGGCGGGGGTGCAATTACCAAAAAAAATCATGCACAACGAGCCAAAGGAAAAAACATCGAAGAATTAAAAAAAAAAATACTTGCACAACATCAAGACGGAAAACAAAAATTCATGCTCAGAAAAATTGCCCAACCCGCCACCCCTTACGAAAATAAAATGGTCCATTCCTTAAGGCTGGTTTTCACTAGCGCATAAGCATGAGCAAGTGAGAACGCCAGAACATAAGCATAAAGACATACGCAAGCGCAGTATCAACAAAATTCTCGATACCAGCTTTCCTCAGCTGTGAGATCTGAATCAAAGATGGCGGATGATTTGGTTGACCGCCTTGTGCTTATGCTTATTTCATCCCCGTTCTCACTTGACATAAATGTGACACAAGCATAGCATAAGCACAAGAAGAACGGAACGTGTTCGTCCTTCTTGTGCTTATGCCTATGCTTATGTCGTGGGAGTTCTCACTTGCTTCTGGATCTCTTATGCTAATGCTTATGCGCTAGTGAAAACCAGCCTTTAGTCTTTGATCGGCTCGGTACTGTTAGAAAATCATAAGTTTAGAACTTTGTATATTTTTTATTTCGCTTTAAAATGCTTGAAACCACCTACTACAAGGAATCAGGATTGTTTAAATACAGGCTTTTTGGAGAATCGGTGATTTCGAATAAATTAACAATATCAGCATGATCGATCAAATAATTAACAGCCTCGACCATAGCGTGACAAAAATACGAGATGTGTGGAACTTGAGCGTGACTCCATGACGGAATGCTTGACTTGCCGGGACGTGTTTTGTTCAACGATTTATTCGATCTAAACTCAACTGTTTAACAGTTGATTTGGTAAGAAAAGTTCAACCCGCTTTCCCTTTACCAGAAATAGAACACATCCGAAAATCACAGAGATTTAATGTTTAATAATTCCGTCGAAATTAGAACGGTAAATATATGAATTGTAGTTGCTTAATTTTTACCGGTTTCTGTAGCATGCGGTTTTTTACGTGGCAGGGTCGCTGGCCCTGCGCACAACCCTCCTCCTTTCGCATCCTGGGCTTGGGACCAGGCAATTAATTTCGGCCTTATGTGCTACCGAGCACGAAGAGGATTAAGTAAGTAAGTTGCTTAATTATTGGTTACAGTTCGCTATATTACTTCTGAAAACACAGCAATACACGGTAGCGATATACAAAGGATATAAATCTCAAAGCAAAGCCATTTCTCTTAAATGATCATGACTTCCTCCTAGACGTCTCCTAAAACGAAGAAAATGTGGAAAACATATGTTTGTATTTTGAAATAATCACAGAAAGGGGCTAACCTTGCAGAATATCTAGCCAAAATTTGTCAAAGTGAAGCGATCGATGAATGTCACAGCAGCTGCAACAAACTGACCATCTATGTCTCATAAATCCAACAGCCGAATCTTGTTACAGTATCGTTTTGTTTTACAACAGCAAACGCGGATAATATCGTTTGCTTTTATAACGATCGAAGAAAGTAAGCAACTCTTAAACCATCAATCGAGCAGAGGAAGTAAAACGTTTACCGGAAGTAAACTAGGTACGGTGTTGGTCGCAGCAAAAGCGATTCCCGGGGCAGGTGACCCGACAGGGGAAAAAAAGAGGGTATTTTAAAAACTAAACATAAAACATAAAGAGATCGGTCACGAGAGGTATGCCTTTAATAGCGTTTGGATTAGTTTAGGTTCGAAGAATTGTCGTTCTCTTTTTCACAACGGTTTTTTTCGTACCGACTGTGAGTGTGTGTGTGTAGGGGGGGGGGGGGGGGGGGGAGGGGAGCATGAGTGATGCTAAAATTGATGGGTTATATCCAGAATCGCCAAAAGTCGTCTCACCTCGTCTCTCTCCCTCGCTCGCGTTCCTCCTTCCTATCACACCTCGCACACACCTCTCTTTGAGTGACAAGGGGAGACGAGTCATTATATGGGAGCCCTCCCACGAGACCACAAACATCCCATGCGAGAAATATGTAGATTTTTCTATGCGCCATTCATGACACTATCTTGACGACCGTAGTTTATTACTGAAAATAACTTCTCGTGATAATTTCATTTGATTTGATTTGAAGAATCCATCGCCAGTTCAACGTTTTTTACTTAGCAGTTGAAATTCACAATTGTTCTTCGTCTGAAATGACAATTGCAGCAATATTCAATCTATAATAAATACATGTAGCTGTTTGACTCAAAATTACACGAACTCTAGTTCCCCAAGCTACTTTACCGGGCGACAATGATGTCAGTGCTCAAATCAACACCGATTTTCTACCACACGCATCTCGGTCTGTCCTCTCGCACCCTGGCGATGATCGCCGTCACTATCCTCCCGGTTAGAACTATATTCCTCTAGCTCTGTCGCTCCATAGTTAGACAATTCCTTTTCTTCCATTTCAGCAAACGGTTCCACTTCGTCTAGGCTCATACGACGCCATCTTCGCCCTTCCCATAACTGTACAATCTTGGCTTTCTTGTTGGTCAGAGCGTGTCGAGATTCTCGCTGTAAATCCTGAAAGAAGCTCTTTAGTCTCTTGGCGGAGCTTGGGCTTTTTTGAGATGAAGGGCTTTGTGGCGTTGGAAGCGAAGCTTGTTCCAGTGTAGGGCTTGTTTTGGGCGAGAAAAACTCGTGTTGACTTGAATGCTCGGGAGTTTTCTCGACATGTCTCGGAGAAGTTTCCATTGTTGGATTTAAGCGTCTTTGCTTTGACTCCAAGATGCTCGGCCCTTAAATAAAAGTCTCTTTCTGAAAATGCTGTTTGATTTGCAGCCCCACAATCAACTAAATCAGAGCAACAGTCCACAAGAACTACGGCAACATGTGTGACAAAAAATCCAAGCCAACGGAATGACATCTGTGAATCACAAGACTAACAGCCTCGTTCTAAGTTCTGAGTTTTTCACACTTTAGCACATTCCAACGTAAAGACGCCGTCTTTCATTTCTTTTATATAAATACCATCCTGCACAAGGCATGACAAGAATCTGATTATAAATGGTTTCTAAAAGAAAAAAGTTCTCATTCACCGGAAAATGATTAGTGAAGTTGATGCAGCTTTGGGACGGACCATTTAATTTTTGTGGGGGTAGAGTTGGGCAATTTCTTCTGAGTATGAAATTCTTTTAGCATCACTATTTGCAAGAATTTTTTTTAACAAAATAAGTCTCTTTTTTTCACGTGCTTTCTTGTGCACGATTTTTTTTTCTTAAATTTCTTCTGCAGGATTTTTTTTACACTGCACCTGATAATTTTGTTACACTCTTTTACAACTTTGACATGGTAAACGAGCCTGAAAAAGTATAAATGTGGACGCATGGTTGCCTGCGTAGCAAGCGTTCCCGTACGAACGAATTTTTCCGCATTCTGGCCGCGCGAAAATTGGGGCGAGAGCAAAAAATCGGAGGACGAGGGTGGGAGTGGGGAGATTTTTTGCTCTCGCCCCAATTTTCGCGTGGCCAGAATGTGGAAAAATTCGTTCGTACGGGAACGCTTGCTTCGCAGGCTTGACGCATGGTGGTCAGCTCAGCCGAGCAAACCGACTGGCTTTACTTAGGGTGGGCTAGTCAGAGTCAATTCTAAAGGCATACTTTTGAATCTGTTGACGAAATCCAATGGTGTGACTATTCAAATATTTTATCACAAAGATTAGTTAAGTTCGACTGATTGTATTTGGATCGGCTAGCCGTTCTTCACGGCTGAGGTTAAGTTCGACGTTTGACACACCAGGCGACCTTAATTAATTTGAGTCGACCTAACTGTAATTAGGTTCAGCTCATGTGAAGTACGGCGTTTGACCCGGGCCTAATGAATAGAATCCAAAGAGGTAAGAGCAGACAATTGTTTGCATTTGTGATAAATATCTGGTTAGACTTGCGGTCCCTTGGCGCGACTTTTCACAGGGGGTTTGGCGGAAACGGATGAACACAATCCGGACGAGAATTGAGACATTGAGAAATAAAAGTAGGATTTTTACACAAATAATCTTACAGACTTCATCCTACATTTTACTATGTTTCCAAAGCACGCACAGCACGTACAATAACCAGATAGTTTTATCTGAAAATATTTTTATTTCCGTTTTGTTACTGCCAATTCCTGTCCAGTTTTTTAACCGATCCTCTCGGAAAAATAACAAATTTTGAACACTCTTGGGGAAATTCCATGAAGCACGTAACAGGGGGCTGAAATCTCATACTTAAACACAGCCAAACATAAATGTTATTATTTTTATTACAAATAATCTTTGAAAAGCAGTACAAATTATAAATCTAATGTTATGTATATTCTACTGAGTCAACATAAACGGCAAGACACCAAACATCAAACTGTGAGTGTTGTTGGGGAGGACAACAGCCACCGACTGTGACGTTTTTTATAACTTTTTTGAAGCAGCCATTGTGGGCATGCCATCTACAACAGCTTTTAACACGAGACTGTTATAACGTATCTTATTTTGAAAGCTCCTTAACAATCTGTCATTTTCTTTTCTTTTTTTTCTTTTTAAAGTTTAGTTTAAAAAAATTAGTACAAGTCATCCCTTACATAATTTGATTACCAAACATGTACACAAATGCTAACAATATCGCACGTACGATGCAAAGGAATAATTATCCAAACTTAGTAAGAAAAAGCAGATATTGATCTTTGGCTATCGCACTTTGTTAACCCTTCAAGCCCCAATAGTGATCATCATCAAATTTCTCCTTGCAATACCTAAGCCTAATCAGTCAGAGAACTAACGAGAATTGAGGATATGATCACCCAAGATTTTAACAACTTCTCACTGCTGCTATAATAAATGTGCAGGGACAAGAAAGGAGAACTTATATTTTGATGTATTGTTGGGGAATTAAAGGGTCAAGCCCCAAGACAGCAGGGTGTCTAAAAGTAAGGGCGAGCTTTGTAGGAGGATAGCACTTAGTTAACCCCTAATTAGGGACGGACCATTTAATTTTTGTTGGGGGGAGGGGGGTTGGGCAATTACCAAAAAAACAATCCTGCAGAAGAAATTTAAGAGATAAAAAAATTGTGCACAAGAACGCACGTGAAAAAAAATTCAAGCAGTTTGGAAAAAAATTCTTGCAAAATAGTGATGCTGAAAAACAAAATTCATACTCAGGAGAAATCCCCCCCTCCCCCCCCCCCCAAGAAAAATAAATTAAATGGTCCATCCCTTAAAGCTAATCACTAAATAATTAATATAAAATTCTTTGCTATCAAACTGGCATTGTGTGAAGTTTTTCACTTAGTCAAATTATCTCAAACGAATGCTTCCCCCTCCCAGAAAGCTTGAAAAACACCCCAAACTTGGCAGATTAAGCAATGAGGATGCAAGGCTTTGACAATGACACAAACACAAAGTTAGTGGTTTCATGGTGTGGCAAGGAAACGAAAATTTGAAAATGTTGTGGATTATGACCACTCTGTATACAGCTATTTCAATTAACATTGTTGGCTGAAAGCTCAAAGCCAAGACTGCAAGGTAGTATAGGTAGTTGTAAAAAGCCATTGCATAAAAATCCCATACTACCTTGCGGTCTTGGCTTTTCGCCTTTTTCATCCGATAACGTTAATTGAAATAGCTGTATGATATAGCATATACATATAAATATACATATATGCATACATGTATATCATGGTATATACCATACAGCAGAGCACACACTGCAAGTTTAAAACAACTGGTTTCAACAGGACTACAGGTGTCAGAGATGGCTTAGGTGTGCTTATCATTTGTGACTTTCAATAACAAACAAACTCTGAAGTCCAAAGCCCAATTAAAGTTTCCATTTTACATTGTCATCAATCATAATTATGCCAACAAACACTGGATGCCTGAAAACAGAAACTGAGAAAATTGATCAAAATCAACCAATCACAATCCTCAAACATGACCATGTGACCATTTTGCATAAATAATGCATCATTGTTTCTTGAGATGTCTGCTATGATATTTACAGCCGTGAAAAATGAAACAGTAACAAGGGAAAACCAGAAATTCTGGTCGAAAAATAAAATGATACATATCACTCAGTTGAGGTACTGAATTAGTTCCATTCTTTTTCAGTGTTTCCAGCTGATGGGTGTGCATGTGTATGTTCTACCTTTCCCTTCTACATGTACCATCAGGTCATTTTAAAGGGGCCATGCCACAGAGATTTTGCTCTTTTTGCTCAAAACTTTACTAAATATTTGACAGTTCCTTTGCTCTTCCATGACATGATCTAACAGCACAGAGACAAAAATAACCCAAGATTCCTTGAAGAAAGAACAAGCCATAATCAGATTTATGCATTTTTTTGTTTCTTTTAAGGAAGAGCTTGTAAAAGCTGGCCAATTTTTTCCAAGTTGCAATCCATTTCAATCCAGGCCATTTGAAGCCAACAACACTTCATTATGGTTTCAGAACACTAGTACACTGAAACTAAATATGTGTCAATGAAACTATAGCATTACTTTTAAATTTTGTAACAATACAAAAAATACTCTTTTTTGGCTTTTCAGAGTTTTACTAAAAAGAAGTGACATTGCCCCTTTCAATCATTCAGTGTTTATGTGGCGATAGTGTATGTCTCATTTCATATTGCATTGCCTTTGCTTAAAAAAGGAAGGAGGGTGGGGGGGGGGGGGGGGGGGGGGTGACATGGGAGAAAAATTGTGAGCTGCTTTTCCCCTTCCCTTTGCGACTGAACCGATCTCTACCTCCGAGGTGGAGAGGGATCAGTGTGAAAATTATTCTATCATTTATTACTGGCAAGGCTGTCATTAAGATTTGAGACAGGCGTTGCTCTGATCTTAACGCCCGTAACAATCTTGTTGCTTTATCATTCAATTTCACCTATAACAGGCAAGATCACCCGTAACATCAAGGTCCCATCAAGTGCACTCACCCGTAACAGATGCTACGGGTGATGGCCCTTAATGACAGCCCTGACTGGCATGGTATGTATTTTATAATGTAGTTTGAATTTCAATAAATATTTCATTCTAAGCTAGAATTATTCTTATGATGATTCAAACTGTACCACTAGTGCGTCTCTGTGTTCCACATGGAACCCGGATAATGACGCATCTGCTCCTTTGGCAGCTCGAATTGCCTGAAATAGAGAAGGAATAAACTCAATCTCACGATGTAACTAACTGTATTAACTCTCCTAAGTATACATTATGGATAATAAACTTAAAAGTGTTCTGAGGCTCTCAAAACACAAAACTGCATGACAAATGACCAAGCTCAACGACTGAGAAAAATAGGCTCCCTTTGGAAGCATGTGTCTACTGTATGCTGCTGAATTTTGGGATGTACCATTAATTCAAACCATCAATATTAATACTTACAAATGCTATGTCCCCTTGTGGTACTGGTTCACTTGCCAGCACTAACTGCGGAACCTTCACTCCAGAGGGAAGTTCAGTGGAGCTATGGATGTTTGAATTGTTCACAGCTGATAACTTGGACCTTATAATCAATGAAATTTAGTAGAGAGTGTTAGAAGTCAAAAAATTAAACCACCAATTGAAAATGATTCAATGATGTGCAAACTGGGAAGAGTAGACAAGGATGTTTTCTATTGGTAACAACCATTTTCAATTGGTTGGGGTTTTTCATGTTTTATTGGAAAGAACTGTTTTTGGTTGGTTTGGGTGATCAACTTTTTCAACCAAGCCCAAACTTTGTTGAAATAGTTAAAAATGATGATAATGTCCACTGCCATACTTGCAGGTGTACTGCTACTCAAACAAAAAGTTCGCTTGAATGAGGTGTTGCTCATATTCTCCACAACTTCTTCCAGGTATCCAGTGAAACGAGAGGTAGCTGCTGGCTGTTCAATACAAAAGGTGTTGCTTATCCCTCCAGTTCGTCTCAGGATCATATTTTGGCATTTCTTCTTCTAGAAACTCAGATAAGACAACTGAAGTTGCTTTACTAATTCCTGCCATCTTGTTTGCCCACAAAGGTGTTGATAAGGCCTCAAATCAAGTCATCTTTATTTAAGCAGGGCGGCGTCGATAAAAACTTGGATAAGACAACTGAAGTTGCTTCACGAATTCCTGCCATCTTGTTTGCCTGCGGAGGCGTCGATAAAGCCTCAAGTCAAGTCATCTTTATTTAAGCAGGGTGGCCCTTTCAGCACTAGGCTGGTAACAACTGTTGTTACTATTCTCAGGCACAACTGTGTTTAAACTAAAAACAGTTGGAATTTTGTTCCATTGGAATGCCTCCATCCAAATCAACCAAAACTGGTTTATGATGAAAGGGTTGTTTATAACCAAATTTATAGAATATGGCTGAAAACTTACATGTATTGTCTTGATCGTTCCATGTACTCTGTTCTTTCTATACTGTGAGGTTCAGTTGAAGACACATCTATGACTTTGCTGTGTTAAAAAAAAAAGAAAATGAGGTAATAAGTGCATTGAATCTTACATGACATCTCACAGTACTGTACATGACGTATGTTAGCCAAAATTACACTCAATGTATAAATCATGTTGTGGTTAAAATTTTTCTTTGGTTTGAAAATTTTCAAACCAGTCTAATTTTTATTTTCCTTTGTCTCACAGTCATTACTATAATCTGAGACAACGGAAAACAAAAATCAAACTGGTTTGCAAATTTTCAAACCAAAAATAAAAAAATGAACCATGACATAATATTATACAAGCAGCCATGTCTTATTTTGCTCATTATACAAACAATGCTAATTATGAAGTTTTAAGCAAATTCTGAAGATGTTAAAAAATTTTATGAATACCGTCCGAAGGTCGTACACTGTTTCTGATCATTTTCTGCAATTTTCCAAAAATTTCCAAGGCAGATCTGAAGATGTTTCGATTATAGATCAATACCTTTGAGCTTGTTTGACTGTTAAATGTGGCTGAATGAAATTTAGGCCAAGTCAGACTCGAGCTAATGCTGGTCAACGGTTCCCCGCGGTGGCCACGCGCATGGGGTTGCATGTTCGGGCGGTTTCCAGTGGTGGGATGTGTTATGTGTTCCAGCTGTGTGCGGACGTGCAGTTTAACCCTCATCATTTAATATAACCAAAAAGTACAAGAATAGTCATGCAGTGCGAGGTCGCTTGATCTCGAGTGGGGCTGGATAGCTTTTTCCGGACCGGCTCATATCAACCCGTCCAACCGGAAAACATGGTAACATGAAGACAATGGTTAAATATGACCATACGGCCCCGCTGATGCAATCCTACAGAAAATAGAATCGCATCATTGGTGACGTGAGCGGGCTGGACGGGTTGATGCAAGCTGGTCCGGAAAAAGCCGTCCGGCCCCACTCAAGTTCAAGCGACCTTGCACTGCACGACTATTCTTGTACTTTCTAGTCATAATTATATTTTTATTGACCAAGTTAGGTTGGCCCGGAAGGGAAAATATTTGGCTCTCAGTCATGGCGCACAGACCTCACTACGCTCGGTCCGTATGCCATAACCTTGAGCCAAATATTTTCCTATCTGACCCTCCCACTCAGCCAATAAGTGCATAATCTTCACTCATCATAGTGAAGATAAAATTGATATCTTCACATGTGCCAAGACATGATTTTACTGCCATGGGAGAAATCCTTGCATTTCACTGAAGTACATGTATATATATAGTCATGTATAATAACTGGTATTACAATAACAGAGTACGAATAACATACTGTGCAGTCTGATGAAGTATTCTGCTAAGTAAAGACTGTTCATCTGTTTTGGATATCGGGCCTGTGCTGGAATTGAGAGTATCATCACTGAAAAACAAATACAGCAACATCAACAATGGATCCATAGAAGACAGGTACATGTTATTTCTGACATTAATTTAAAAGTTTTGCACCTGAAATATATCCCTGATGTTTGCTCCAACAAGTCAAAACATTTTAAAAGCTGCTATGAAAATCACAGATCAATTAATTAACACCTCCTCCTTCTACTTCTGTTTTTCTAGTGTTTGCATTTTACATTTTCGTACAGTTCAGGGGTACAGCTATTGGGAACAGCATAGTTGTGCTCATAATTTCCGATCATCTTTGCACTACACGTACTTGCAGGGTTGTCCATAACTTTTCAAGTAGCTGGCAAAAATTTCTTAGTAGCCGGATAGTTATTATTGAGTGCCTGAGGCGCTCCCTCCTAGGGGGGCTGGGGGCATGCCCCCCAAGGAAATTTTTACATTTTAAGTCCCCAGAAACGAAATTTCCTTGATTCTGAGCACAAATTTCCAATAATCTCAGTTCCAAGAGTAATTGTAACTTTTCGATTTTATTTGTATAAGCTCATGCCTTCAATGGTTTTCTACATGACTGTAGTTCCCAGAACTCAATGTAATGAACTAATGATATACGTCAATGTTTTGATTACTCTAAAATGTTTACTTTACATAGAGTTAGACAATAGAGTACCTTGTATGTATTAAGGCATTTCTTAAAACATCACTTAGTAGATTTGAGTTTTATCAATTTATTTTCCACCTGACCTGACCTATACTTAATCAAAACTTTCATAAAACTTCACCTTCACCAGTGACATTAACAGTAAACAAATTTTTGTGTCTTCTGTCACGCAAGATGCATGTGCAGCCAAAGGAGTGAGAGAGTGAAATGATTGGCGTGCAATCCCGGATAAGAATCAAATTTATTTCAGTGACTGTCACAACATGTAACATTAATTTTTAATTAATAACAAGATCGCCGTTACATTTTATTTTACCAATCATGTATCTCTGTGCCAACCAGATTATTTTTAAGTCAATAAACTGCAATGGGAAATAAGTTTAATTTTCATTTGTCTGCGCCAGTAAAGGAACAGATAATTTGTCTTTATATATGTACAAAAGTAGCCGGCACAAACGACCCAAGTAGCCGGTTAATTCTGCCGGCTGCCGGCTGTTAGGGACAACCCTGACGACATGATTGGCTGACATGATATTTCTTGCCCAATTACTCCCTGAATTGTTCCACACTCAGTCCAATTACCATTACCTTTTTTTTTTTTTTTTTTTTTTTTTTTTTTTTTCCGGAAACAACTTTATTTGAAACAATACATTATTTACATCACTACATTACAATATGATACTACACAAAACTACACAGACATACGATTACATTTACAAATTTACTAATATTAATTACAGAAGAACTGTCCACTTTCGGCGAAAAGCAGGCAAGCATTTCTTTGCAATTGCAGTTTCTTTAATTATTTCCATTTTTTCTTGTATTCGCAGCAGGAAGTTACGGAAGTATAGTTCACCTTGGCACCTGTTTGATGTGCAGAATATATAGTATTTTGCTATTAGAATTGAGTAATTTAAAGCCTGCCAGTATTTTGTATTGTCAAAGTAGCCGTATAATATGCTACCATGTTTTAAAGAAAGTCTTTCACGTGCTTTTTCAAACCACCACTCCTGAAACGTATTCCAGAAGGAGAGTGATTTACTGCATTGGATTAACATATGGTTTAAAGTTTGCTTCTCACATCCACATAACGGACACAAATCACTTTCAGAGATACCGTCACGGTAAAGGCTCATTTGAGTAGGGAGTATGTTATGTATAATTTTGTATTGAAACATTATAAGTTTAATTTCTTTTGTAACTGTAAAAGGCATTTGGTAAACTTTATGAACATTTTTTTCTAAAAAGCCGTATCGTAAAATTTTAGTTTGAGAAGTTGGTGGTACGAAAGTGTTTTTTAAGATTGCTGAATAAATGAAACTTGTGATTAGGGGTGTGGTAGAAGTATCGTTGAGGTTGTTTTGACCATGCGGTTTTAAAGCATTTTTCCACGCGCGAGGAATGGCATTGATAAGACCATAAAACTTCGTAAAGGGTACATCTAAATTAAACTTTGTTTTAAATTCTAAAAAGTTACAGAAGTTGCCTTGTTCATTTAGTAAATCTTGCACATGAATAACATTTTTTGAGAACCATTTTCTATAAAAAACTTGCTTCTTATCAATTAGAATATTACAGTTGTTCCATATAATTTCATTTTTGATATTGGTAGTAATACAATCAGGTAAGTTTTTGAAGTCGCGCCAATAATCGAGAATCATGCGATAAAAAATAGGGAGGCTCTCTAGCTTAAGTAATTCGGTTTTATAGTTACATTTTGTCAGGAAAGAGAAATTACCAAGATGATTTACACAATGGTTAGGAATACTTTTCCAAGAAGCAGACGATTGACTTTGAATTCTACTAATCCAAGCAATTTTCAACGCTTTTTCCATAATTTCAAAATCGCACATTTTGAGACCACCTTCTTTTTTTTCTGCGATAACAGTACTTTTTTTAATTTTTGCGGGTTTGTCGTCCCAAATGAAACTGAAAATAATTTTATTTATTTGTTTTATATAATGTTTGGGCACATTTAAAACGGAAGCGTTAAAAGTCAGTTTAGAGAGCCCTAATGTTTTTACGATATTGATTTTTCCGTACAACGTAAGTTTTCTTTTTTTCCAGGTATTTAAAATTTTCTCTAAATCTCGAATTTTGGTTCCAAAGTTGAGTTCTTCCGCATCTGTTTGATTTTGTGAGAAAAATATTCCAAGAGATAGTATCGGTTCTTTTGGCCATTTGAAACCAAAAGGGGAGTCTTGATTGTTTTTCCATTGTCCTAGCCACATTGCTTCAGTTTTAGCAGTATTTATTTCCAACCCAGAGAGAGAGTTGAAATCATTTAGAAATTTAAGTAGTTCGGAGACGGATTCTTGGTCGCGGACAAAGACAGTAGTGTCATCAGCGTATTGTGATACTTTTATTTCTTGATTATCTACTTGGATGCCTTTTATAGATCTATTGCTTTTTAAGGCTCTCGCTAGAAGTTCAATCCCCAGGACAAATAAGAGACCCGATAAAGGGCAACCTTGTCGAACACCTCATTGCAAAGAGAAGAAATTTGAAGCATGCCCATTGTTTAAAACACAACTAGAAACGTTATTGTAAAATATGTTAAACCAGTTTATGATATCAGGTCCAAAATTAAAAGATTTGAGAGCGGCGTTAAGGTATGTCCATTCAATTGAATCAAAAGCTTTTTTAAAATCAAGAAATATTGCAATGCCTTTTTTGTTTGTCTGGTTGGTGTGTTGTATTATGTCTTGAATAAGCCGAATGTTTTCACCAATGTAACGGCCTTTCACATAACCAGTTTGGTCAGGATTTATAATGCTAGGGAGCACTTTTTCAAGTCTTTTTGCTATGGCTTTAGTAAGGATTTTGTAATCGACATTAAGGAGTGATATAGGCCTTAGATTTTCTAAAATTGTTGTGTCTTTAGACTTTTTTGGAATAAGTGAGATGATACCTCTCCTCTGGCTAATAGATAAAGTCCCTGATTGAAAGGCAAAGTTGAAACTATCTGTCATTTCTTTACTGATTTCAGGCCAAAAAAAGCGATAGAATTCAACAGGAAAACCATCGGTATCAGGTGTTTTATGTTTTTTAAAGTCTTTTTGTGCGTTAAAGCATTCTTCTACGGTTATTTGACCTTCACAAGAATTCATTTCTTCCTCATTTAAAGTGGTTATGTTTTCTGAGTTGAAGAAAGTTGATTCTTTGAGTTCAGATTCGGTGATTGTGACCTTTGATTTGTAAAGAGCTTCATAAAAACGTTTTTCTTCTTCTAGAATTTTGAATTGATCATCAGTGTAAACGTTTTCAGCTAATTTTAATCTTGTCACTGTCTTCTTGGCGTGATTTCGTTTTTCTAGGCCGTAAAAGTATTTCGTATTGCGTTCACCTTGTTCGTGCCATCTTACTTTACTTCTTAAAATCGCACCTTTCGTTCTATATGTCATTAATTTTTTAAGACGTGATTTTTCAATTTCTAGTTCAAGTATAAAGTTTTTATTGTGTGGATGCTTCTCTGCTTCTGCTTGTAACTTGTTTATTTTTACTTGTATGTCTTTTTCCTTGTCCCTAAATATTTTTGCCTTTCTTTTAGAGTATTTAACTGTAAAACCTCTAATCTCCATTTTTATAAGATCCCACCTCAACCCTAAGTTTGTAATATTATTGTATTTTAATTTAAAATCAGGAAGATTTTCTCGTAAAGCTGCAATATATTTTTCATCTTCAAGAAGTGAGATATTAAACTTCCAAAAGCCTGGACCTTTCTTCTGAGCTGAGACATCGGATTGTAAATGAATTGAAACGGCTGAATGATCACTTTCGGGTGCTAGAATAATTTCACATTTTATATTTGCAAGGGTGCGAAATTCTTTTGAAATTAAAAAGTAATCTAAACGGCTTTGTATTTTTAAGGATTTGTTTCTCCAAGTGAAACGAGATAAGTCTGGGTTTGAAGTTCGCCAAATGTCACAAAGATTGTAGGAATTACAAAATTTTTTAATTTCGTTAATGACCGACGCTTTTTTTTGTGACAGGATTTCCACCTGCTTTATCTTTAGGCGAGAGTGCACAATTGAAATCGCCACCAATTATCAAATTTTCTTGTGTAACATCTTGTAAAAGATTGTTAAGTTTCGAAAAAAAGTTTACTTGTTGATTAGCGTCATTTGGCGCGTAAATATTAACAAGAACAAAAGAGATTCCGTGAATTGACATTTCTAAAATAATGAACCTTCCCTTTGTATCAGCAGTAAACTTTTCTACTTTGAAATCCAAAGAAGGGTTAATTAGTATCATGACACCTTTACTGTGATTTGTACCGTGACTAAAGAAAACCTTCCCACCCCATTCACTTTCCCATGTGGATGTACACGAATTAGTGCTATAACATTCTTGCAGAAAAACAAAGTCTTGTTTCTGTTTGTGCAACCATCGAAAAACCAAACGGCATTTAAGAGATTTGTTCAGACCTCTGACGTTTAACGACAGGCATTTTAAATTCAGAGCATTAGTTGTATTTATTCTAGGTGTTTGTATATATACGGCGAGCAGTCAGCACAGGTGCCAAGAATGAATAATATGAAATCAATTCCTCATGCGAGATACAGACCGTAATATTTGCAAAGCAACAGAAATGATCGCAACATTTAGCTTTGGTAGACAGTCGAACAATAAATGACCTACGAAAAACACACATTGTCGTATAATAATATAATAATATAAATACTAACATAAACAATAAATAATTACATTCTATAAAAGGTCTTAAGGTTTGAACCTTATTAAAAGACCCTTGGGACTTCGGACTTATAACGCTTGCTGGAAATGATTGCCATTGACAATAGCGAGTTACGGCATTTGTCAGCGTAGGTAAATTTCTGCATAATATCTAATTTGCTTAAACATAGTTGTGGATACTGGTATGCTAATTTTTTTTTAATCTACCTGTCGTAACGATACCACGGAAATAGAAAACAAATAATCACATTTGAGGCATAATCCAGTTTGATATTTGAGTCATTTCGTTAGCATAGCAGCTTCGTATAAACTTAAACAGATAAACTTACTTCATAACTAGAGTTTTCTTAAAAAAAATTGGCTGATCGCTGAGCATCTTCGTTTTTATTTGGTAAAAGGTACTCTGGTAAGTTGTTAGCTGAGAAGCTGTTCCCATTAATTATTAGTTTTTTACCTCTGATAAATGCCCTTTCGATGTTTAACTCTTTGGCTTTCTTGCACGCCGCACGCAATTTGCTACGTTCTTTTGCCGATTCTATGGATAAATCTTTATCAATAAACACTGAGGAGAACCGCGGACTGTTCATAAGTTCCTTTCTCTTTGTCCAGACCAAATCGGAGTCCATACGTGAAATGAACCGCACTAATATCGGTCTTGGACGAATCGCAGCTCTTGATCTTTCTTCTCTTGATACACTTGTTGCTTCGGAATTGCCGGATACACTTTCCACAGATTGAATATTTGCACCTGCATTTGATTTCCCTGTGCGGTGTATAGCATGAAACTTCAAGTCGGAAGGTGCACCAAGTTCGGACAGTACATCTTTGACTTTTCGAACGCACTCGTCATTGCTCTCTTCTCCTTCTTCAGAAACATTATAGAATCTCAAGTTTTCTCTTCTTGAATAATCTTCATGTTTGACTGCCCGTTCTTTGAGAGTTTCAACCGTTTCTTTTAATCGCTGGTTTTCCTCAAGAGACTTATTCACTTGGTCTTGCAAATGTTTGTTCGTACCTTTCAAAGATTCAACTTCTTTCCACACAGCGTCAAGAGATTTTTTGGTGTCCTTCAATTCTTCTTTGATGGATTTTATGTCTTCCTTTAACTCAGTTTTAAGTGCTTGTAATTCGCCGTTGATTTTGTCAAAGCCTTTCTCTATTCTTTCTTGAATGCCTGTGAGCGTATCGAGTATGCTTGAATCATCTTCTCCGGCGGATGAACTTGAACCACGGAGACGCTTTTTTTCTTTACTTTTGCTATCTGGCATATTTTTAGTCAGAAAAGACATTTGCCTACATCTATATACTCCTAGGAACGCAGAGGCAATACCAAAATTCATCAATACCTTGTAAACTCGCCATCGGTTATGGAGCTCACAAAACGTGTATGGCCGCCATCATCACCAATTACCATTACCTACTACTGTCAATAGCGAGAAGCAATGGGAGATTTCAGTGTTTTGCCATGATGGCCAAGAACAAAGTATACAAGTATAAGAACACCCAACAAAGACCAATAGTCTGACTGGGATCTAGAACCAACTATTTCCTACCCTTTATGGCGTTGAGAAGAGGTCCTATACATGTATATGTGCCACTTACATGTAGGCTCAGCTAGTATGACGATGATGATGGTGCAGAGAAATGCATGAATAAATCAACTTACACAGGTCTCTGTCCATTAGCTATCGGTGCTGATGTCCTGCCCAGTAAAGGATCCCTTTCACTTGCTTGTCTCTGTAGATGCAAATACATAAGTAATACATATATGTCATATATTCAATTCAAAGGGGACAGACCACAAATAAATGTGGCTACTAAATTTATCTGAATTTCGTAACTGTTCATCAGTAGGATGCCCAAAATGCGTGCAATTCCACAATTGGTTTCGGCTCCATTAAATCCTATACGAATTGCAGAACATTTTAGGAGGAGCCACCCACAGTGTGAGCACAGTTACTGACAAGACATATCAGTTAGGAAAACAACGCAAAATAAATGTAGTACGTTAAATAACGAACTAAGCACACACGTCAACTAAACAAGCTAAGCACGCGCACGACTCAAGGAAAATTGCGCACGCGCGCACTAGCATTGACCTGAATAGAAGCAATATAGAAATTAAATAGGGGCGCTAGAATAATAGCAATATTCAAAACTTTGCAATGCAGGGAAGGAAAACAAGCCAACACTAAAGCTAAAAACAGCTTTAGTTATAGCGGAGCAGTTCTCTGGAACAGCCTATCCTGTGATATGAGAGAAATGAAATGTCTAAGTCAATTTAAACGTTCAGCTTTTCTGAATTTTTAATTTAAACTACACACGGCATTCATGAAAAACAGGTTATTTAGATTAATTGTAGTAAGCTTTGTAATTTGTTTAGGCTAGTTAGGTTAGTTAGGTTCCTGATGATTTTACCGTGTTTAAATAAAGATTTTACAGTTACAATTACAGTTACACCAACCTAATGGATCAAACTGTGAAAATTTACACGAAGGTATATTTGTGATAAAAACAACCCTTCCTAGTGATTTATAAATTGTTCTTGTTGGAACTCAATGGTACATTGACCTCTGTTACTTGTGAATTGATTCATCCATACTGGTGATCTACTGACTGTTCTTTTGGAATCAACTGGCACAATTAAAAAACCCTGGAGATATAACCAACACTGTGTCTGATAAATTGAAAACCACATTTTGTCTAGTACAAATGTTAACACATATGAAAGATTGATATTACACTATAAGCTTATATGAGTGTTGCTCTTTTGGGCGATCTGCCAGATGATGGTAAATTGCTTGCCTTTACATGCATGTAGAATTTTCAAGCTTTAGCAATGAAACCTTGAAAAGTTCATTTCATTTCATTGATAGGAAAACTTTTTACGCCTTTCCTGTAGCAAAGATAGTCTTTCAGGAAAATGGAATGATTTATCCGTTAAGAAACTTGCAACAAAACAAGCTACATGTAACGCGGTTTTGAAATCCACAAATAAGCTTAAATGTATCAAAGCTGTTCAATTTTAAAGTGCATGACTACTTTCATTAGCGGAAACGATTTAACTTTTAAAATGTCCAGGTTTGAAATTAGATTGCCAGATTCTAAGAAAATAACAAGAAAAACACATCACGATTTATATTATTCACAGGCTTAGATAGCAAGAGACATGGACCAAAAATTATATTTATGACAGTCACATGACAAATAGAAAGCGCAAAAGAACACCAACTTACTTGGCCGTCAGTATTGTCCTCGCTACTGAAACAACAACCCATTCCCAACAGAGGTATTTAAAACAATGTACTCAAAAGTGTTTGGGTTAGTTTCTTCAATCACTTTACGTCAGTGACCAAAAAATTGCTCAAGAAACTCAGAAAAAAAAATCTTGCAAAATCTTCAGTACTACAGAGGAAAGCCAATCTAACAGGCTTGGTTACACAGCGGGCTCATTACCGCTAGGACTTGTGGGATCTGGACGGAGACCCGATTCAAAATCAACCGCCAAATATTATTTCGGTGTTTTCAATCTTTTGCAGTTCGTTTTGTCCATTTGGACGGTTGTGTGAGCGTTTTATGCTGCCTGTGCTTTTTGGATTGTAAAATGAATCCAGCTAACTCGAGGTTTCTGCTTAACTGGGTAAGTACCTTGCGATATTCGATTTTCTGCTTCGAATGTAACGAAATGTGTGCGTGGTTTTGGAATACATTCAATTCAAATCAGTAATGTTTTGGATCCTCTTAGATTAACATTTAATTTACAAATTAGAGTTAAGGTCATTAATTTGTGTTCCGTTTATTTGCAGCTAAACTCAAATGCATCAAATGATGATGAAAAAGTAAGGCACATCACAAACGAGGCCAGCAAAAATCTACTACTCAAGATTCTGCATCAAATGTAAGCTTAAGCTTACTTTTTAGCATATAAGTTCATTTTTGTACATCTGTAATTTGCCGTTGTAAACTGTGGTTATTGTTGCAAGAAAGCCAGCAAGTTGTAAGTAGCTAAACTATGTTGTACATTTATATGTCTTTAGTGACAAAGACACAGCCAATGAAACATTTGAAGTTGATCAAGAACTGTCCCTGATTCTCTCCTATATTGGAGGTAAGAAAGGCCCCCCCCCCGGGGGGACTCCTTTATAAAAGTGACCGGGGTACTTACGACTTGTAGGAAAAAAAACCTGTTGGGGTGACCATTACATAATGGTACCGACCAACCGACGAGATTTCCCTTACCATTTAAATATTTCATTTCCCCATCCTGGTACCCAGACTGTTAACTCAATTAAGCGATTTAAATTTTTCTAAATTCAAATGGTAATGAAATTTCCAACGTTCCATTCCGGAACAGAAACATAGGTCTACCTCTGGAGGTATTACACAATTTCCGAATGGATTTTCAAGAAATTGTCTGATCCATTTGACTTTCAACCAAAATTTCCGGATTTTTTACCCAGGGTGATTGTCGTACCTTTTACAATTAAGGGTTAAAATTTATGGTTTGGTACCATTAAGGGTATTTAAAAAGAAACTGTCCAGAGTTATTCTGATTCCTTATAAGGGTATTAAGGTCAAATTTAAGGCCTGGTTCAAACGTCGAACTTTACATGTGCCAAACCTAATTATCAGGTTCGGCACATGTAAAGTTCGATGTATGAATCAATTAGGATCGACACTTTTGTATTCTGGTTGACTCTGCCGTTCTATTCGACTGAGCTTGTCGAACAGAATGACAAAAGATCAACTTTGATTCACACATCGATCTTTACATGCGCCGAACCTAATGCATACATTATGGATACATTAAGTTAATAATTTTTTCCCATTTTTTTTTTCCACTCAATTAAGTTCGATGTCTGAATCAACTGTCAAACTTAATTATTTGGGTTGACTCAAATAGGTATTAAGGCTGGCACACACTAGGGGACATGTTGCGGGGACATGAAGCGGGGACATGTTGCAGCGACAGTTTTCCTCGTGTGACATCCCTGTTTTGTGAAAAAGTTCTGTTGCGGGGACACAATTTTGTACCCGCAACATGTTGCACGAAATTCAGCTGGTTTGAATTCGTGCATCATGAAGCGGGGACAAAATGACCCCCATTTCGATGTCGCATCGTGTGCACTACTCTTGCAAACTGTTCCCGCTACAAAATAGGTGTAGTAGGTCCTTTTTCTTCTCTTCTTTTCAGCCACTTGCGTATCCATCGTTTTCGGTCAACATAATTACACATTTCTTCATCTAGTAATATCATTGACAGTAGTAGAAGCTTCTTTTTCCTAACGATAGAGTCCACCATCTTTCTTTGCTCGTACACTAGTTCCCAGGCGCCCTTAGTGATTCTGCTTTGTGTGCACCAGCTTGCGTACTGTCCCTGCAACATGCGCCAGTATGTTGTGCACATGAAGGGGCTTGTTCCCGCAACATGTCCCCTAGTGTGTGCTGGCCTTTAGGTTTGGCACATGTAAAGTTTGATGTTGTTATAATAAAAAAATTATGTTGAAAAGAAGAACTTTTCAGATAGAATCTGTACCTCTTAGGGGTAAAAATTAATGTGAGCCATACCCGGCCCACAAAACAGGTTTCTGGTACTTTTACGGATTCCTTACAAAATGATGATCACCTGCTGTCAATTTTATATGGGAGTACCCATGGAAAGAAAGATAATGAACAATCGTTTGTACTCTTTCCTTGATCTCTGATTTATTGACAGAGCTCCATTATCACCATTGTCTGCATTGTCAGTCTTTAAAATTGTTGGTGTGGTCTTTCTTCAGGTTTCCACCATCTTAACATTACCACTGTCATAAAAGATGAAAATCTAAATAAAAAGGATGAGTTGGAGATTGGAAAGGTGTGTACTACATAATTATTTTCCTTTTTATTTATTTGTAGTTTTTAAGTGAACTCTCTCTAAGCCAAATGCCCTCTGGATCTGCTTTAGCTGTCTGTCTTAGGGTGCATTCCTTTGGGATGATCCAGATCTGGATCACTGATCCAAGATCACTCGGATCATACTGCATCAAAGGAACCGATGAATCCTTGTCCAGAGTGGATTCGTTGCCTCGGTTCCTCTGATGCTTCATGATCCGAGTGATCTTGGATCAGTGATCTGGATCCGGATCATCCCAAAGGAACGCACCCTTAGAGAGGTGTCTGCCTTGTAAAAGAGAGAACAGTTATTGACAATATTAAGTGAATTTTGGTCAGAAAATCAGATGTCTGCTTCACATTTTTCTGATAAGTGACTACTTGTCAATTCCATTGTCAAATTTCTTTTTTTTCTTTTCTCAATCAGTCAAAACACGACATATTTCAGACCTCCCCTAAGGGACTTCTAGCCAGCCAATCACATTTCTTTGCATTTTGGGTTGTCACTTACAATGTACAGTGACGCTTTCACCTGTCCACCCTAGAAACAAAGCGTTTTCAAAAGTCTCCACTTTTGAAACCATTTTTGAAAGTCTCCATTTTCATCAGCGTTTTCTGAGATGTTTTATTAGTGTGGATGATAGGCGAAAACCATTAGTGTGGACAGGGCCTTATTTTAAGGCAAATAACAAAGATTTTGGTCTCTTTTCCACAAATTCATGAACTCATTAATAATGAAGCGCATTTGCCAAGTGCCTCATTTGGTACTGTCTGGTTATATTGGTGTTCCACTGTACTCTTAAATTTACCATGATTATTTATGGGTGCACAAATAAAAAGACTTAGTAATTGTGTACAATGTGTCTGATGGATACTATATATAAATATAATTATAAACTTATAAACAATTATTTACAAGTTTTGTTGTTGTTGGGCAGGTTATCACACTTTTACTTTGTGTAGCAACTCAGTGTGACAATGTGGCGGTGTTTGTGAACCAGATCACCCAGCTAAATGTTGAAGATCAATACACTTTCAAATTCTTGGTGGAATCAGTTTTGACTGAGCTGGACTCTGGCAGCCTGACGGCAGAGTCATTTGCTACAATTCTGAGTAAAAAAGGTTGGTTAAATCAGTCTCATTGTTACAATGATCTCATGAAGCTTATAAAGTTGTTGGGCAAGACATTTGACACTGTCATACATTAGTAATGTTAGTAAAATGATGTTTGACCTCTGAATATTAAGCCTGAATTAGCCTAGTGTGAATGTGGAACTACAAGTTCCCAGCTGATTTTTCACTTGTGGAGGTGACATACATGTATTGTAAAAAACCCACATGTATTTCAAGCTCATGGGCTCCTGGCTATAACCACTGTTAGCTGAGCCCAGGTAAACTGGCAGTGTGATTGGCTATAAGCCTGTTGCCTTAGAGCAGCAACCCGGTAGCCTGATGGCTTGTAAATTATATGAACTGACTTCACAGTGCGTTCATATTTTGGGAGCGAACAAGCATTGGGTTAAACCACAAATTGGAGTGAGTTGAAATACGTGGCATGGCCATAGGGAGTGAGATCAGAGTCAGGATGACAGGTGAAGGATGGAAGAGGCATTGTTTTCTTTCTTCCCCACCCCAGAGGTTTCATTAGAAGTCGGCAACTGGCGAATTCCGCCGGCTACTTCCTAAATTATCGCCGCCTACTTTTCGATTAATTTCACTGAAGTTGATGCCCGGAATGCTGGAAATGCCATTTCCAAGTTGCTAGGTTTCCTAGAGGAAAGCGGCCTTATGGCCCCTTTGTTGCCACTGCCGTCTATTTTACAAATATTGCTACTTACTCTTAATTTTATTGAAACCCCTGCCACCCCTCCTGGCCCTCTTTGACTCCACCCAATCCCTGATGTGTTGCAAAACCAAAATAGGACCTGAGCAGTCTAAAATTTAATTCACCCACCAAAAAATATTTACACCTTGGCCTTGGCCTGGTTAATTCTTAGCTTGGGGATCCTTAAAATGTTTCTTAGGCAATAGACTTAAGGGCATAAAGGGGTGCTCTTTGCTTCATTTTGCTCCATGCTTGACTATCTAGAGAGAGAAAAGTAGAGTTCATTTTATTTGTCTTCTATGTGGCTTGCTGTTTTCAAGCTCCAAACCACCACAACCTGCATAAAACAGCCAAATGAATGTAATCATTGCTTGTTGCTGTTTTTTTTTTTGCAGTTAATTTATCTGAATGTCAGAAGGTGGACCTATCAGATAATGGTCTTCCATCACCATTAACAGTGCAATCACCAGTTGAAGCTTTCTTTACCAACTCTCCTCTGAAATCTCTTGTGGCATCTCCGCAGCTAAGGAGCAAACAAAACCATGTAATTAATACTTAGTAAACAGTTTGATAACCCACGAGTGTACTAACAGTATTGCCAGGCTATAAAATTTTCCTTTTGCTTGCTAACCAATTCTTGGGACTCACAGTATGTGAGAGTAAAAGACAGGGCTGTTAAAGATTAGTTCTAACTGATCAAGAAAGTGTTGATCTGTGATTATTTTTAGACTAGGATATATTATTTTAAGTTTGCAGTATGCCACTGACAACTGATGGACATCGTAATTCGTTTTCTACTCTTAATTATTGCAGCTTATGCTGAGCAAACTACAACAGAAGGTTACAAAGCTGCAAAACTCACTGGACTTACAGATGCATTTGCAAACTGAATTGGAGGCTGAAGTCACAGAAAAGAACAAGGAGATTGATTCAAGAGGTAATTAAGACTTTCAGTTGTAAAAATTTATGAAGTAAGTGGAATCTAACTTTAAGATTCTTCAATTTGCACTAGTACAAGTGGGCAATGTTTCCTTTATGCAGTCTTTCCAAAGACAATTGACAAGGAGTTTGCTACAAGTTTAATCTTTAATTTAAGTAATCAGAGATGTAGCCAAGAGCCGGTTTCCGGCTAATTCCACCAGCTGAAAAAGAACTTATCACCGGCTGATTTGTTACTAGAAAACAAAAACTTGGGGTGATTGTGAAGGTGCACAAGCCAGAAAAACCAGCTGGGCTTGTTAATGAGCCTGCTCAGTTTTTTCTCAGCTACACCGCTGAGTAATTGCCTCTAGCATGCGCTAATCTGGCAATGGGCGGTCAGCTGACAAAGTTTGTGGAGATAGAACAATTTGATATGAAGCAATAAATTGAAAAAAAATTAAATTCAAATTAATATAAACAATAAAAATAAAGAGAGACTAGTTGGTTAAGCATGATATTAAATAACAATGCTAGAAGCCAGAGCAAAACAGCACTGACAGTAGATTTAGCAGTTATAACATGGTTGGGCAAAGCATTCCAGTGCGAGACAGATAGAAGGAGTACTACTAAAAGTTTGCAGAGTACATGTATATATACACTGTTGGGCTGTATGTACAATGTTAGTTTATAAGTTGCTTCACTGACTCATTTTTTAAACTTACATGTGCTATGCCTTATTTCCCTTTCAACAATGCATGACCTCACTGTGTCTTTGGTTAAGATGCCATAATTATCGGGTTGCGATCGGAGGTGGCAAAGCTGTCATCGTCCACTGATGAATTGGAGCTCATGAGACACTTCAAAAATGAATATGAGAAGACAGATAATGAGAATGCCAGGTATTAAACAATAAATAAATAAATTAACCAATTCCTCATTAGGCCATGGTTAATATTTCATATTTATCTGGTAAACCCTTGAGCTGTGGACAACCCAAAGTGCATTATAAGCGCAATACATGAATGAAACTGGGTGGTGAAACTAGAGGAGAAAAGATGTTCTTTTATCTTCATGTTGTGAAAGCATGAAGTCTTTGAGTAGTTTTCTTTAGGGGGAAGTTTTCTTTAGGGGGAGAGGGTGTTGTTATAGCCTACATAACATGTGTTGCAGTGCAATATTTAGCCAAAAATGAGAAAACTGTTCATTCATACAATGTATGGGAACATTTGTTTTGTGGGTTAGGGGTGCTACAGTAACACTAACTGTGAGTTCCTTGGCACTGACCGTGAAGATATTAGGAAAGCATTAAAAAATAAAATCTGAAAAAAAAAAAAAAATAAAAAAAAACGAGCCAGGATAAATAACATCATCAACAAAAACTGATCTCTTTTGGCAAATTCTAATTTACTAATAATGATGTTAACAGTGAAACAATACTAGAATACATGTAAGTCCAATTTCTATAAAATGTTCAATTGTACAATTGTACACAATGTACATAACAAATGAGGGAAGGGGTGAAAATTCAAATGGTTCGATTTGGGGTACATAAACTTTGAAAGGTGGCTAGTATTTTTATAATTTTTTTTTAGTTACAGTTGCTTGTTTAAGCAATAAATGAATGGGGCTAGTTTCTAGGGAAACTGTGGTGCTGCGTCGTTGGGGGGGGGGGGGGGGGGTGGGGGGGGGAAAGCATGAGGATTTAGTTTTATCGACTGAGTCGATAAGGTAAATCGACCACGGTGCAGACTCGTACCCAGTCGTCACTTATTTATTTCATTTGACGGGCGAAAAGGCGCTTGGGAAGGAGGGAGAAAAAAAATGCGTTTTATGTCCGTCCTTCCCTTGATGCACCGCGAACTGCGCAAATGCATAGAAGCGACTGAATACGAGTCTGACCACGGTGGTCAATTTACCTTATCGACTCAGTCGATAAAACTAAATTCTCGTGTTTAAGCAATACTTTAGTTGTCTAATTTCTGTCTGGATCTGTTTTGCAGATTGAAGCAGAAAGTGGTTGAACTGCAAACATTTAGACAGCAATGTGGGGATCTTGAGGAAAAAGTTACTAATTTTATGCAAGAGAAAGAACAATTTGAAAACGAGGTAAAGTGTCGAATGTGCCTGGAAAATTTTTTATCCCCTCTAAAAAAAATTCAAAGTGAATATTAAAAAGTATTTATAACACTTGACTGCAAGACGGTCCCTACAACGCGTGCTTGGACTTTGATTATATTCTTTGTTTTGATTTTGATGATACGTTGAGCGGGGTTGTAGCTGTCCAAACGATATCTGTGATTGGCGAACGATACAAGTGATCCCTAATCCCTATCCCAGCAGAACAAATCTATTGTTTCTTAGCAAATCACAGACATCCTTTGGACAAGTGCAGAGCGGGGTCGCAGGTGTCCAAACGATGGATACGTTACATTCTGTGACTACTCACATGACGCAAATTTCAAGTTTTGTCAAAAGCTGAATATCTAAAGCTTGCGAAAGTAAGCTTCTATTTAGCCTGAGAAAACAGACGACTTTTCGCGGTGGCGCCACTATGGTTCCCTCCGCGAAAAGGCGTCTGAGAAACGAGCGCAAAAATGCCGTACTGATGATGTAACGCTACACAGATTAGGGTAGTCCTTCTGATTGGTTGAAACAATCTCTCAACCAATCACAAGGACTACTTAGATCTGGGTGGCGTTACGCCATCAGTACGGCATTTTTGCGTTCGTTTCTCAGACGTCTTTTCGCGGAGGGAACCGTAGTGGCGCCACCGCGAAAAGTGGTCTGTTTTCTCAGACTAGCTTCTATTCAACTGTCGATGAGTTCAAAAAAAGCGGTGTTGCAGCAATTAAAGATTGGGCATTACCAGCAGCATATTCAACAGATGTTTTCTGTAGTAAAGTGGAAGTGTAAACTGACAATTTATCGTGTAAGTCTCACAAAACATCGCATGCGCAGAAGGGACTGCTGGATACCTTAAGCCTACCTGGGTTGCCGGTCCTCGCGCTTTAGTCTCTTTGTTCAGTCACCTCAAATCTTTTTGTCTTGTCTTTGCCCCACGCTAGTGACATGATGAGCATTAGATCTTTATATTAATTACTGGAAATAACTGAATATCACAGAAACCCCATTGAAGAGTAGAGCTGTGTAGAATTTACTAAGCGGATTTCAACTGAGTGTCGTGAAACCAAAACCAAAGTAATTACTCTGGCCAATCACAACAGACACAGACAATCCAATCAGAACCGATTAGAACTCGAAGCTAATACTTGTAACCGGCACCAAGCGCGGGAAAACGCGTGTAAGTCACAAATGGTTTTGAATATTGTGTTAGTTTCCGAAGAAATTGTGGTGCTGTGTCGGTGAGGTGAGTGAAACATGCAAATTTGGTAACGGTAAACTGGCCATCACAAAAAAATTCAAAAGCTGACATTTGTAGAGCTAGCCCTTCGTCAGAGAGAATCTAGTTTTAGTTTTCTGATTGGTTAAGAAAGTGGCGCGAGATTTTATAGCCAATCATAAAGCATAGATATGCCAAACCAAAGCAATTGCGAACAATTACTTTCGACACTCAATTGAAAACTTTTCTATACTAAACACTTAATGACTGTTTCTCGAGGGATCAGTCATTAAGTGATTTGTTATATAGCAACACAAAAAACACACAACACAACGCAGTTTAAAAAACGCGCCGAGCACTCGAGGTAAACATTTGTAGCCCGCTTTCGCAAATGTTGCCCGCTTAGGACAATTGGCGGGAAAGAGTTTGTTTGTTAGATATCATGTGACCATGAATCAAACTAATCAACGCGCGCGTTGTATTGAGAAAAACTCCAGCTATATAAGAAAGTATCTTGAAGGCTGTGTTTGTTTGTAGAGAGTGGAGACAGAGCGTTTGAAGTCCAGCATCGAGCGATATAAGAGCAAGATTCATCACTTGGAGTTCAAAACAAGTGAACTAGAGGCTACTCTGAACAGAAAGGATCAGATCGTTACAAAACTGCAAAAAGACTTGGAAGAGGTAACCGATTAATTTATCACAATTTTATTTGTATTTTTCAACATGCATATATGTTATTTACCGGCCGGGAGGTCCGTATGGGAAAAAACTGTGCTCGAGGTCTTAAGTACGGCCCGAGGCCGCAGGCCAAGGACCGTACTCAAGACCGAGGGAACAGTTTTTATCTATACGGACCAACCAAGGCCAGTAATCGTGATACACTTGTACAGCTTTCCAAGAAATGTTTTTAAGCGCCCCGTATAAAAGCAAAACTGACACAACGCGTGAAACTCGGTAATTTTCACAACTTTTTCATTCATAAACAAAATAACTTACTTTGTAAAGTGAACTCATTTCTATCAGTTTATGTCTCTCGGTAGAATAAACGGCTGTTGTGTTTGCCTCTGGTGAGGACAGAGAAATGTTCTTGCCAACAGCGAAGCCGTGGAAAGCTGAAGAATAACTTTTAAAACTTTTCATATTTTTCTATAAAAGAAAAGTCGAGCGTCATTCATTCATAGCAGTGCGAAAGCTTAAACTGAGCTATTCTAATTTAAAAATCATATTTTCTTGAATGAAAACTTACAGAATTTAGATAAAAGAAGGTAAAAACTGAGAAATTGAAGAAAAAACAAAACCGGAAAAACAAGAACACTAAAATCAAATTGAGTCAAAAACTTCGTAAACAAGCGCAAGATTGTCTAAATACAGTATTTGTTTGAAACAAAAACCCATAAGTGGGTTTGAACGCGTGCAACTGTCTCTTGTATGCTTCAAAACAAGCTTCCGATTATTCAATTTGCTAAGAAGTTGTTACAGCCATATTTGGAAAATCAAGATAAAAATATTAACCAATCAATTCGTGAGAACAACTCGCTTCCAATCTCGAGGGACTGAGGGGTTTCCAAATATGGTACTAAGCAAAAAATGAATATTCGGAAGCTGTGAATGCGCGTTACACGTTTCAACCCACTGTTTTAAAAAAACCAATAGCCGCTTTGTAAAAAACAACAACAAACGCCTAACAAACTATAAAATCAACAAATCATAAAATCCAAACTTGTACTCGCCCTTTTGAGGAATAACATTGGCCTTTAATTTTACGGCTGATTTCTCTTCCACTTATAGTTGGTCAGTGGTATTTGACGATATAACGTGGAAATAAGCTAAGCGAAATTTTGCTATTTCGGCGGGGCAGAGCTTACTTTTACCTTGATTCTCGCAGGCAGTAAATGCGGCATCTGAATCTGCAGAAATGAGACGAGAATCACAGCGATCACAAGAGATTGAAGTTGATGATGTAATCCTCGAAGAGAACTGGTCTTCATCCACAGAAGGTGATGATCCTGATGAACTGTTCTATAACAGTTATGAAAACATATCTAATATACCTTATTACTAGGCGACGTTCTTTGTATAAACATATCTTGCATCAACATATCTTGGCGACGTTCTATGCAACGTATCTTGCATCAACGTATCCAGGCGATGTTCAATGCAACATATCTTGCATCAACATACCTTGGCGACGTTCTATTTAACGTATCTTGCATCAACGTATCCAGGCGATGTTCAATGTAACATATCTTGCATCAACACACCTTGCATCAACGTACTTGCATCAACGTATCTAGGCGACGTTCTAGGCAGTGTACCTTTGCATCAACGTATCAAATTAGAACACCAGTTGCACCAAGAAATTTCCTACTGTAACGAGAAGAGAGAACTTTATAGGTGAGGTTGAGGTTTCTTCTTCTTCCATTAAACTTGCCTCCTTCACTTCTTAAGATTTTCGCAAGCGTTTAAAGTACACACTTACAACAATAATAGTAGAACTTAATTTATAACAAATCAATAAATAAAGGGAAAGAATGGTCATGTCTAGTAATCAAGACTGGCAAGCCGCAGTTTAAAAGAGGCCAAGGTCTATGCTTGCACTACATCGTCGGGAAGTCTGTTCCAATCTCTGATCGTACTTTGGAAATAGGAGAAGAAGTGGAAGTTCGTTTTTGATCTTGGGACTTTGTAACTCAACGAATTACAGTGCCCGCTCTTCCTTCGCATTGGTTCCATTCTATCCAGCCCATCTGGAGCAACATAATCGTGATGGAAGTTTGTCTAATGCTGTGTTCACACCAGGGCGAAACATGTTCAGTATGATCACGAATGTAACATGTTTCACTGTCAAAAGTGTTCACATCAGGCGGCGCATTGCGTGAATCATGATCAAAACATGTTTAGTCTGATCATGAATAAAACACGTTTCACTGTGAAAAGTGTTCACATCAGGCGGCGCATTGCGCGAATCATGATCGAAACATGTTTAGTCTGATCATGAATAAAACACGTTTCACTGTGAAAAGTGTTCACATCAGGCGGCGCATTGCACGAATCATGATCAAAACATGTTTACTCTGAGCATGACTGAAACTACTTAATTCGCGAGTTTCGATCTAGTTTCGATCTAAGCCAGACGAAACACGTTAGCGCAAATGTCGTCTCCTTGTTAAGCACTGCATTTCCCTTCGTTCCCGAAAGGCATGATAAGTTAAATTAAACCACAAAATCATGCAATGGAAAGTTCGAGCTGTGTTTTTTCTGTTCACATGTAATTAGAAGGATTTTATGCGAGCTTACAGTAAGCATGTTTAGTGAAACAGCATAAATTATAGAACCAGGCGTGAAACCTGTTTTGAAATTAACAAATAATGTGAACAATGAAATGGCAAACATGTTACGGGAAACGTGTCGGAAACGTGTTTCGTTGCAACATGTTTACTCTAAACATGTTTCGGTCCTGGCGTGCGTTTCTCGAAAGTCCCGAAAACTTTTCGGACCCGAAAAGCTGTGTTACGTGCAGAATGTTTACCAATAAAGATTCGGTTTTTGTTGAATTTGAAAGCTAAGCAATAAAATCTTACGTTAACTACACAACTTTAGCTGATTTTTGGTCTAAAAAGTTCAACGCCTTTCGTTAGAAACTACATTTAAAAAATTGCTTTAGGGCCCGAAAAGTCTTCAGGAGCTTCGAGAAACGCACGCTTGATGTGAAAACAGCATAACATTGCCAATTTTTTGGAGTTTTCCAAGACGAGTTGCCAACTTCAATTTGTCGTGTGAAGCCGCTTTTAGTTGACACAACTTACTCAGTATTGGCTGCTTTGCGTGGGTTAGGAGGGGGGGGGGGGGGGGGGGGGTGGGGGTTAGGAGGACACACGAGGTGTCACTGAAATAGCTTTTCTGAACATTGCAAACATCTTTCGTCTACTTTCGAATCCGTTGTGTCGTCCTAAGTCAGTGTATGCACAAGATAGCATTTCCAAGATCCGGGTCTCCGTTTCGCCATATCGTAACTGTGTTTTTCTGCCCTTTTTTATTCCACAGATGGTTCTCCGAGTCACGCCCCAATCGCACCAGTAAACATTGACAGTAGAGTCATCGAGCTTGAACTCGAGAAGCGCCGGTTAAAATCTGAACTCTCCTCCGCTGTGAACCAGGAAGAGTATCTCGCATTGAAAGAAAAGCTAGAGGTCACTGAGGAGGTGCACTTGTCTTACAAGGTTTGATCAACACTTAATTCCTCGTTACCATACCGATAGATCATCAATGGTCTTGTTAATGCAAAATTTCAGTTCTCACGAAAACTCTAAATTTTGATAAAACTCTTGGTCATAAAAAGTTTGAAAAGGTCATGGAAAAGGTCATGGAAAGTCATGGAATTTCAAAATCTTAAAAGAGTACGAACCCTGTGTTTGAAGTACTTGTTGGGTGATATTTCCATCAGAAACCTGTTTGTCCGATCAGATCTGTAGGTGAAGCTAGAAAACCTTACAGGAAGGACGTCGATTCTGTTCTCTGTATTTCAGTGTCCTTTGAAAAATTTATGGACATACCGATACGTATAGCTGACACTGCTGTATCACTTTTTATCAAAGGAGAGCTACGTGGCCGCTAAGAGCAGAATCCAAGAACTTGAGGAACAGCTTTCGGTCGAATCACAAACAAGGTATAAAGACCTACTCGACTTACATATATTGCGAATTCTCTTAGCGAACATGTTATGTTGTTTAAACTGTTCATCGTCTCTTATTTTCCGATCGTTGAGTTCGTTCAACCGCCTCCCTTCCCCTGAACTGGTTTGTCCCCTCCCCCTCCCTCCCCAGCCACAAATCGCTAAAATTGACATAGAAAAACAACGTTAAACAACATGGCATTGATCAGTGATTTTTAGAGTATTTAATTTATTTCGTTATCATCAATTTCAAGAACTCTAAATTGTGCCTTTAGTGAGGCTGTTTTGATAAACCAATACGGTCATTACAGATGCACAGCATACCACACAAACTGAGGATGGTGAGCCTGTGCCTGAACATGTGGCGCGAAACCATGACCAATTAAAATTAGATATTAAACGTGGTGTAATTGGTCATAAATATTTCAAAGAATGACTGTACGTTGTGTAAACTATCGTTCAGAAACCTGTTTCGCATGTTCTGCAATGAGTTAAATTTGCTTGAGTTACAAAAAAAAAAATTATCTTAGCCACCGTTAAACATGTTTTTATTTAAATTAAGTAAGTACCTATTTTTTCCTTGAGCAAGGAGCAAAACACGCTGGCAGTCACGGAAATCGCTTGAAGGCGCGCGCAAAATTTACGCGCAAAGCTCGGCTGTCTTCGAGAGAATAGAACATAGAGTGTCAGTAGTGTTTAACCCGAACACAGAACTGTTGGCTGAAACTAATAGTTTATTATATATTCTTCTTTATCTTAGTGAACAGTTAGTTGAACAGTTAAAGAATGTCCAGGAGCAGTGTTTCCAAGAGGTGGAGGAACTTAAGGCAGCTCTGTTAAGCGAACGCTCGCTGAAGGCAGGACTGGCTCAAGAGCTTGATGTGAGAGAAAAGAGGCTCCAGGAGACCACTGTAGAAATCCAAGCGCTCACGAGTTTAAAAGTAGGTTTAGAGGGCAGCCTTCAAACAAGCGACGCTCGAGCGCTGGACGACAAAGTTGCGTACGAAAGAGAGATGAGTTTGAAGAAGGAGGAGATGGATAAGTTGTGTACAAAACTGCAAGGACTAGAGAAAGAACTGAAGGAAAAGATTGAGCAGATTCACGCTTTGGAACACGAGAGAGATCAAGTTAGAGATGCATACGAACAAATGCTAGCAGCTGTAAGAAGCGAACTGGGTAAGTGAACAGGAAACTCAAATGGATAAACTGGTAGGGGCCTGGGGAGATTCTCTATCCATCCGCCCCACCCCCAAGCGTCTGCTGTCGCAGCCTAGTCCGGTAGGGTCGTACCTCTCATAAACCTCTATTTTCATTGGCCGTTCTAGACGTTCTAAAACAGTACATGCTATTGTTTATAGGGAAAGGGGCATTGTTTAGGTCATTCATCTATTGTTTTGGTGAGCCAATAAAACAACTCGTTCAAAGGAGGTACGACATGACCCGCCTAGTCCTGATCTTTCCCAAGAAACTATTCCACGTTTCTTTTCTCCATTAGGTGTATAAAAGGACATTGGCGAACATTATAAAGTTGAACCTGCAATGGATTTCATTAGCACGTCCTTGCCTTGAATTTACCATAGCCTTACCTTAAATCTAATCACTTTTTATGCCCAAATCATTGCATTTAAGTAGCTTTGTTACCAAATATTTACAAATAGTAGTTTCAAATGAGATGTTATTGCATTCGTTATACGCTTAAACAGGAAGTTCCGGTATAAAAGGAGTCTGGCCTTGCCATTCTCACCTCCAGTCGTCAATCAACCACTGAAGCATAAACAACTGACAAAAAACATGCGTCATTACTAAGACTATTGCTAACACAATTTGGAAAAACTTTATGAAAGTTATATCAGAAGTCTTTACGAACTTCTATTTCTTTTTTTTGCTTAGGTAAAATCTTGGTTTAATTAGATTTTTTAAGTAAATTATATTTAAAGGACGCTCAAGTTAACCACATTTTGTGACTGAAAGACGCCTTAATTTGCATTTCACACCCAAAAGGTGTGAAATGGGGGAGGAGCTAAGCCTTTTATAGCGGAACTTCGTGTTAAAAGGGATAACACTACTCGTGTTTCTCCTTTTCCCAAAATTGAAGCCCTTTTTAAAGTTGTCTCGTGTTACGTCTGTTATACGGTATGGTTAATGGTTTCTTTTGTTTTTCCGTCTAAAGAAGCAAAGATTAACTGCATGACAGAAGATAAAGCCGCAGCCCTTGCTGAGTTTCGGCTAAGGACAAAGCAATTAGAGGAAGACCACGAAAGGATGAAGGACGAATTCACCAACAAGCAGAAAGCTATGCTGGAAGAAGCGGGGAGAAACGCCGCGAAAATCCAGGAGGCATGCGATGCGGACCGCGCCGCGTGGAAAAAGAAATTTGGCCAACTGTCGGAAGAGGTCATGAAAACCAGAACTGAGATGTTCGAAAACTCAAAGAAGCACTCCGAAGAACTGATCGAGGTTCGAAGAAAGGCGAGAGAAGGGGAGGAACAATTAGATGAAGACGCCAGAAAAATGAGAGAACAGAAAATGGATTTGGAGAATCAGCTTCTGAAAGCTAAGAGCCGTATTGCTGAGTTGGACCTGGAGGTAAAAAGAGCTGAAGCGACGAAAAAAGAATTAGACGATGAACGGCGGAAGTCTGAAGAATTGAAGAGCAAATGCGATAGCTACGCTGCCAAAGAGAAAGCGTTAGAGGAAAGTGTCAAGAAGATGATGAAAGATGCGGAATTAGAGAAAGAACGCCTGGAAAATGAGATACAGAAGCTAGAAGAAACAAACAAAGCTGAAGTTGACGCAGTTCGACAGGCACTCGACAACTTGAGAAAAGATTATGGTGAGCTGGAGACAAAACGAAAGAATGAGATTGAAAAGACTCTGGAAGAGGAAAAGCAAAGAGAACATGAGTTTGCCGTGCAGATGGAAGAAATGAGAACCGCAAACGAAGAAAAAGGGATAAGGGTCGTAGAGCTAGAATCCTTGCTGAAAGAATCATCAGAAGAAAACAAGAGAAAAGTTGAAGAATTAGAGTCGTCTCTGAAAGAAGTATCGGAGGAAAAGAAAAAAAGAGTTGAGGAATTAGAGGGTTTGATGAAAATCGCGTTAGATGAAAAAGAGCAAATAGTTGATGAGACGAAGAACTCTCATATTAAGTTTGAAAACAAACAGCAAGAACTGGAGAAGAAGATTGAAGAACTTGACGGTGCCTCGGAAGAGATGAAGGAGACAAAGATCGTATTAGCCGAGCTCAGGAATAACATGGAGAAACTAGAGGCCGAGAACGAACGTTTGGAAAAGACAGCGAGGGAGGAAGCCTTGATCAACAGACGGCTCGGTACTGAGGTGAATTCATTAGAGGCACAGCTGGTCCACGCCGTTCAACAAATACGCGAGCAGAAGCAAGACTTCGAAACCAAGGGTAAAATGGAATCGCAAAGGAGGAAGACAATCGCGCAGATGCATCCTCGGCAAGCCTTAGTAGAAGAGGACAGCTCGACTAATGATACCGATGATGGACAGCCGTTAGCGCTGGAAGAGTTATCAAGCACTTTAGAAAAGAACAGGAGAGCAACAATAGGCTTAAGTTCCTCCTTGAACAAATCTAACCGATCTTTCACCAGTCTTCACTCTGTCTCCAGTTCAAGCTTGAGGGCTGGGGTCCAGACTCGTGCCAGTCGCCGCCAGAGCGCTATATACATGCGCGGTAACACACCGCCTGAAAAGCGCACCACCAATAGTGCTGCCTACTTCATCCTTGGCGACGGATTTGGACTGGAAATGGAACCAGATGGCAATGATGAATTTGATTGGACCCGACTGGCCGAGCTGCAGCGTCGCAACGCGTCGTGCCTGCCGCACCTTCAGACCTCATACCCAGTGGAAACGCAAATGGGACCGGATATTTCAGGACAAGAGGATGCCCTCAAAACGGGAAGGATGTCCTTGGATACTTCTATAGTTAAACCTTACAACACCCGGAAGCGAAAATCACAAGAGGGTGGTCCCAGGACAAGAAACAGCGGTGGTTCAGGTCTGTCCAAATCGAAGTCTGCACCCAGCATCACCCCAGCCAAGCAGTCTCGGACCAAGCGACTCAACCAAGCCATGCGGTCAACCCTTGAATCGCTGCGGTCCCGCTCAAATGAGAATCTCGCCATCAATGGTCAGGATTCTGAAGAGTCGTCGAGAAGGGAGAGCATCGCATACAACATCGAGATTTCGCCGCCCAAGAAGACAAAGGTCGGGGTTACGCGGCGTCGAACCATCTCCAGGTTCCAGGGAACAAGTCAACTGCTCGCGCACACAAAAAAATAATTTAGCCACATAACAAAATTAATTAGGTGTTTAGTGGATCTTTAAGTTTCGAATAAAGACCTGGAATAAATCTTTTATTGAACTTTCATGAACGTATTATGAAAAGTCTTCCTATGAACCATTTTGTAACATTTTTCATTTGGGATTAAAGATAACTAATAGGTTCATTTAAAAATCTTCAGTGATATTCCTAAATTTTCGTAAAGTCACCTTTAATTTCACTTAAATGTGTGGTAGACAACTTAAAGTCATCTTTAATTTACCTCAATTTCTGCCTCAATATTTGGTAAATGGACATTTTATTAACAATTAATTGTACATTAAGGCAAAATAAGCAACCACATAATTGGTCCGCATCAGAGCATACAAAGAAAATGAATGTTGAATCCTTTCTGGCTTACATACTTTTCTTTTTTACTTCTTTTTACCCCAAGGACAGTGACAGTTATTGTTTTGAAGGAGACAAGAAATGTTGCTAAACCAGGATGTTGTAAAATCAGTCTATTTATTATTTGTTTGCTAGATTCAATTCGGCCTTTATCACGCGGCGGCCATGTTGACTCCCGGAGAATAACCCTGCTTAACCGCATTCTCAACTTTTTCACTGCGACGCTTGGGGGTAAATCTTTTGTTTTTATACAAAATGGCGGGGCGTGATTAAGGCCCATGTATCAAGCAAATGGAGCTAATAGTTCAAGCTCCAAATATTACAAATATCGATGTTAGTTATTGTACATAATAATTATTGTTGTTGATGTACTGATAAGCAAAGTGCATATCCAGCCTGGTTAACACTAGTAACATAGACCAGACCTAGCTTTTTATAAAAGATCATCTCTTGTACTAGAGCTAAAAGATGTATTTTAGGATTTTTAAGTAATATTAAGGGTTTGTATGTAGTTATATTTTCTTATAAACAATGTAATGCGCAGCTGAAAATGTCATATTGATATCTGCGTAATATAAGTTAATTATATTATTATTATTATTATATGTTGTTGACACTGCTGACATAATGCTGACAAAATCAGAGCTAATGGGCATCTTTCGATATATTTAAATTCAACTAGCGTGGCTCGGAGACAAACAAAAGAAATGAATAAACATGTTTTTTCATTCCCTTTGTTTTTGTCCACCAGGTCTCGCTATCAAGTTGAATTTTAATATATCGAAAGTGGCTTATTGTGGTGCTGCATTGCTAAACTAATGTTTTGTATGCCGGTACATGTGTACAGCTATTTCAATTAACGTTGACGGATGAAAGCTCAAAGCCAAGACCGCAAGGTAGTATGGGTAGTTGTAAATAGCCATTGCATAAGGATCCCATACTACCTTGCGATCTTGGCTTTTCCTCATTTTCATCCGACGTTAATTATTATACATTGGTGTCACTAGCTTGATTTTGATTGGCTATAAGCACGCAGCTAATTATTGCTTGCTGTTTCTGTTACGTCATACCTACAGACAATAGTTTTATGCATGCAGACGTGACGTCATACCTACAGACAATAGTTTTATGCATGTAGAAGTGACGTAAGTTATTTACTTACAAGTGCAGCTCAGGAATATGCATAATAAAACAATTATTGAATTCGGTTTTCGCATGATAGCGATAATTATCAAGGCCTCAGTTTGTGTTTATCGCTATCATGCTCAACCTCATCCAATAATTGTTAATTGTATACATTTATATGATGGCTTAAAACTGGTTGTGATCTTAGTTTTATTTTCGTTTCTTTTTGCTTTGTTTATGTAAATTATTTTTGATTATGAATGCCACGCAAACGAAAATACAAAACAAAGTTGAACCAAAATATACATTAACCGATCTATAGTGTGAAACTTTGTTAACAATCGATCCCCTTGCCTTCCGTCGCTATAATAGTCCCTTATACTTGTTACTTCATGGGCAGTGCGGGCGTACGGTATTTACGCACGAGTTGGTGATGTATCAGAAATACGCTTATGCCTTTGTTTCGCCTGTTCCCGGCGTTAAGATTGAGGGGCGGAGGAGCAGCTTAAAACCATCGCGCAAACAAACCTATCTCCCTCCATCAGCGCTCGCCTATCCTTCGTTCCTATGTTATGATGCAATAGCCGTGGTTACACGTTAAACGTGCAATCACGGCTAATGTCTAGTATTCATCTGCAATTTCTCGTTAGGTTATTTTGAAAAAAACGATGAAGAAAGCTGTTAATTCCAAACTGCGATGAATGAGGGTAATTTTACACTGGCTGAGGACAACGAAATAAGTGGAAAATGTTTTTCTCTCCCACCGCTGGGGGCCTAAGTATTGGTCATGTGACCTGAAAGGCGGGCAGTTGCTTTTGTTGCGTCCGCTATGACTGACCTTCCCACCCACCCTAAGATTTCAGTTTAAATTTAATGTGCAATTTTGTTAGTGCCCCTGCTTGTTAGGGTTATGATAACTATGTGTACAATTTTATGAGTTTAAAATAAAGAGAACCACATTTGCATCACATATTTTGAAAGTTATACTGTCTATTGATTTTTTTATTGCTGCAATCATTTAAACGACAGATTCGTCGTGTCAATCTTTCGCCTACGTTAGAGTTTGAATGTGAGAACTGCGTATTATGTAGCACCTGACACAACTTGACCTAATTGTTTTATTTTATTGAACATTCTATAACTGATAACTGCATCATTTTCTAATAACTGTCATCTTAGAGCAGTTTTCAATTGAGTGTCGAAAGTAATTACACAATTGCTTTGGTTTTGCATTGCTACGCTTTGTGATTGGCTAAAAAATCTCGCGCCACTTTCTCGACCAATCAGAAGTAAAACCAAAACCAATCGTGACTTGCTCACACGCGTTTTCCCGCGCTTGGCGCCGCCGACATGTAATTGCTTCGAGCTCTGATTGGTTCATTGGATTGTTTACGACTGCTGTGATTGGTCAGAGTAATTACTTTGGTTTTAGTTTTACGACACTCAATTGAAAACGCTCTATTGTAAATAAATTAAAAATAACCATATCATTTTATTGTAAATAACAGTATAGTAAATAACGTTTTTCTAGGCTAGTTTCATTCGGATTGTGTATTGTTAGTTTAAAACTAGTCTTATTTTAGTGTCCCCAATTAGTAGAGGGTTTTTACCCTCGGCTAGGTACATTGACACTTAAAGTCATTGATTGATTGTACAATAAAATCTCCAAGTTCTACTGGCATTGTTTCTTATAGACATTTTATTTCTGCCATCCATTAAAGTGCCCATAACGTTTAAGTTTTTATTTTCTCATCTGAATGTAAACATCACACAAGGAACCTCTTCGAAACAATTTCGCGCTTTGCACAAAACGCGAATTTTTTATGAATATTTCAAATCTTCAAAATCCTATCTTTTTGCGGTATACCCGTCCCGCTGTTAAGAAGGCCAACGGGCTCACATGTTCCTTAATCTACGTCACAATTCCTTTGTTTGAAGTTACTTGTTCCTTTGTTTGAAGACACGTGTTCCTTAATCTACGTCACGGATCCTTTGTTAACCAAGAGGGACCGAGAGGAGACTAATGCGAATGGTGTGCCAAAATGGCGGCAAATTTGAACGTTTTAAAAAAAATCTAAAAAAATCGCATTTTAATTGAATCACAAAATTTTTTCACGGAAGTTCTTGTAGTAATGTCTAGTTTCAGATAAAAAAAAAAATTAAAAAAAAGATTATGGGCACTTTAAGGTTACATTTAAAGAGTTCGACCGTGTCGCACATCATGAAGAACCGTAAGCGCTCAGTTTTTAAAAGTACCCAAACCTGTCGATCAATTTAAAGCATATAAAATGGATAATCCTCTCTCGGCTCGACTATTTTCTTATGTGTATGCTTCTCTATAACTCCAAAAATTTGTAACCGATAAATAATTAATGACGGCAACGATTATAAGCAATCGTAAATAAATAAATAACTTTATTTAGAGAGGAAAGCCACATCAGCCGTAGCTGATTTTCATGCAGGTCCTCTTTCCAGATCGAATTGAATCTTGGTTTTTGAGGAGAGGGAAAAACCTAAGTACCCGGAGAAAAACCTCTCGGGGCAAGGAGAGAACCAACAACAAACTCAACCCACATATGGCGCCGGGGCCGGGAATCGAACCCGGGCCACATTGGTGGGAGGCGAGTGCTCTCACCAGTGCGCCACCCCTGCTCCTCAATTAGTAGAGGGTTTTTACCAAGTAAGTCAACATGTACACCTCATTACACAAATGAAAACTCTCGATACAGAACAAGAAAATGATCTGCATCAAAGTGAATTTAGAACACTAGTGTAAGCACATTGAAACCCAAGAATAAGATCAACTAGAAATCATACTCTGAGAAACGCTATCATAGGGATTAAAGTCAAAACAGGTCAAACGTTCCCGCCAAGAGTGAATTAGTGAAATCATTTTTGCAAATTTCCTTTTTGTATTTTCTTTGGCGCGAGAAACGCAAGAGGAAAGATAAATTTGTAGCCTGCGTAGCTGGCGGTATTAAGGCCCGTTTACACATGCGATTTTTGTCGCGCTCTCCAATACAACTTTTGTCGCAAGTGTAAACTAGCGGCGATTTCCTGTGCGATTCGGGTGCGACATTTGCTTTGATGCGCGACGCGACAAATCGCGCCCAAATCGCACTGAAATCGCCGCCCGTTTACACATGCGATTTCAAGATGCAACTTGCGCGCGACAAAAATTACACAAAAAATCGCCTGTGTAAACAGGCCTTTAGCCGCGCGATCGCAAAGTTTTGGCGGCGAAGCCACCATTAGCGGTGAAAGCCGGTTGCCATCGCACGGACAATTCCGCCAGCTACGCGGGCTCAGAAATTTGGGGTTTAAAGAACAGCATTCCTAAACTTGTAATGTTCATAGAGATATGTGGTAATAAATTGTGGAAAGTTCCGTTTTAAAACAAGCTCCTCCAATATCTGTGCAGACGTCGAGAGCCTCTCCGCCTCCATGGAACTCTGAGCTTTTTGATGAACAAGTTCAGCGGTAGTACGCCTTATTACATCGCAAGCGAGTTCTTTAGTCACTTTCCGACCATCTCCCTCCAGCTGGCACTGATGGCGAATTGCCTGCCAAATCTGTAAACAAACAGTAATAATAAAAGGTAATAGAAATTTGATTTGCGTTTATCTGGTACCTAGAGACAGGGATGTGTTTAAAGATGAAGAAGATCGTGAAAGACTCCCAAGCAAGTGAGTGTGTGTGATTCTTAGGCCTCGTACTCTCCTTTGCAAACTTCTAACAAAACTGACAAGACAGCAACGGAGCGCTTTTCACTTGAGCGCCCTATGGCCAATAGACCATTTACAGTTGTGTGCTTAGTCAAGAGCGGGAAAACGCGTGTGAGCAAGTTACAATTTATTTTGGCCTTGCTTCTGATTGGTTGAGAAAGTAGCGTTAGATTTTTTTAGCCAAACACAAACCATAGTATAAATGCAAAACCAAAGCAATCGCGAATTAACAAATTTACACCGGTTTTCCGTGGTGTGGACTCTTATTTACCACGATTTACGTCATCACATGGTCAAAATGTTGTGGACTCACGAGGCGCAGCCGAGTGAGTCAGCAACAAATTTTGACCATGTGATGACGTAAATCGTGGTAAATAAGAGTCCACACCACGGAAAACCGGTGTAAATTTGTTTTTTACAACAATATTTAGTAAAAAACAGAAGGAAAAATCGAAGTCTTGTTACAAAACGCGACAGCAAAGAAAGAGCAAGCGTTGTCTATAACTTTCTCGCAATCTGATTGGTGTTTTTCAAGCGCACGTGATGTTAGCGTCAGCACCGTTGTCTGGACTCTCATTTACCACTCACGTCGACCAATCAGATTACGAGTTTAGCGGCAATTGTGGTAAAAAACTTTATTCCACACTGTCTCTCTCCACCCAGGTGTATAAATGGGTACCGGCGACAAAATGCTGGGGGTAACCCTGCGATGGACTAGCATCCCATCCAGGGGGGAGTAGCAATATTCCTAGTTGCTTCATGCTACGGAAACCGGGTTAAGCTCCGGCCGTGTGGGCCATCTTGGCCCGAGTGCGACTTTACCTTTACCTTCTTCCGTGAGCGGCGTTTTGGTTTATCACGTGCATATTTTTCCGAGGCGGTTCCCCGCGATTTTTACTACTCGCTTGGCCTAGTCTCCGTGGGTCTACTACAACTACCAGAAATCTTTGCGCTGATGACGTCACAATGCAAACGGTCTATTGAGTGTCGAAAGTAATTTTTACCACAATTGCCGGTAATCTCGCAATCTGATTGGTCGATGCGAGTGGTAAATGAGAGTACAGACAACGGTGCTGACGCAAACATCACGCAATGCCTATAAAAGCACGCGCTTGAAAAAAATAAACCAATCAAATTGCGAGGAAGTTATAGACAACGCTTGCTCTTTCTTAGCTGTAGCGTTTTGTAACGAAACTTCCATTTTTCCCCGTATTCTTTTATTAAATATTGTGGTAAAAAACAGATTTCCACCGGTTTTTGCTGCGCCTCGTGAGTCCACAACATTTTGACCATGTGATGACGTAAATCGTGGTAAATAAGAGTCCACACCACGGAAAACCGGTGGAAATTTGCTAATCTTGCTAAGGAAACAACACGACGGCAGAGACCAGGCTTCGAACCACCAACCTTCAGGTTGAAAGTCCGACGCGCTAACCACTAAACCACCGTGCCGCCCACTCACGGAAGAAGACGCCTCGTTAAAAGGGCAAAATCCAAACAATTTTCATCGCGAGCAATGCACGAGATAGTTGAAGTGTCGAGAAGCATCGAAAAGTGAGAATAGTATTGAACTGCTTATAATGTGGGAGCAGTGGGGGCAGTACGCAGCTCTTACAAGGTCTTCTCTGATTTGCTGAGAAAACAATAGAACAAACAACACAACAATGAACCATATAGCCCTGAAAACAATAGAGCTGCGTGATACCCAGGTCCAATGAAATTGTGAAATTGGAGGTTGTTCTGGAGCAGTGGCCAGTACGGTTAACTGAGAACACATAAATATTTGCAGTGTTTGAAATTATGAAAAGGCAAACGAAGTTGTTTTGTTTGCTAATTAAACCAATTAACGCATGCACAAAACTGTTGTGCACGTGCAAAATTGTTCTTTTGCTAATTACATGTTTTAAAGCATGTGCAAGCAAGTGTGAAAGACCAAGTCTCGAATTGTTTTTATGTGCCCGAAACTTTGCCCTATATGTCATTAAAGATTAGAGTATTTCAATCATGGACTTTTCATTGCCGGATTTCGGTGCACGTGATGAAATATGTTTGGATTTTGCCCATTCAACGAGGCGCCTGGGATGTCTTCTTCCCTGAGCGACGTTTTTCATCACGTGCTCACGTGTATCATTTTGCCAAAGCGGTTCCCGTGTTTATTACAACTCGCTTGGCCCAGTCTCGTCGGGTTTTCTACAACCACCAGAAACCTTGCGAGTATGACGTCATAATGTAAACGGTCTTTTGAAAACCGCCCTAAGTCTACATGGTACAATTACTCAAAGAGTTCGGTTCTTATCGTCCAATGACAAATGCAACAAGCAAACGATATAAACGTCACCAAGTCTTTCTGATATTTAGCAATTCCCATCATGTGATCAAACCAGACTTCAACCGAAAATGGACTTTTTTTCAGAATATAATAATAACACCAAGCTCACTTTTCTCACCTGTGATCTGGAAATCTCGGCAGTAGCTGAGTCCTCTACAGCTCCGTTCAACACAAACACACCTTCACCTGTGATTTATATTAAACAACAAATTGGTGAAATCATTGCCGTAAGCAGTTCAATACTTTCTTTCCAGATTCAACCTCTAGTCGTGGTATATATGTGATTCATACTTTCGAGATCGTGACTCATTCAAAAGAAAGCTACTGAGCAGTACTTTCCTGTGGTGCTGTTTATTATGCTGTACAAGGTGGTTTAAACGTTAAGTCTGTGGATGAAATCCTGAAGTGTGACCATTCAAATGAAAGCTACTGAACAGTATCCTGAACAGTACTTTTCTGTGGTGCTGTTTATTATGCTGTACATGGTGGTTCAAACTATTGAGTCTGCCGGTAAGTAATATTCTACAGTGTGACCATTCAAGTGAAAGCTTCTGAGCAGTACTTTCCTGTGGCACTGTTTATTTTGCTGTACAAGGTGGTTCTACCTTTTAACTCTGTGGTTGACATTCTAAAAGTGTGACCATTAAAGTGTTATGTTGTTTATGTTGCTGTACAAGATGATTATAACTTAGGTCTGAGCACGAAATCCTAAAGATATATCAATCAGACGAAAGCTATGGAGCATTTTATCTGTGATGTCTGCTTTTCAATTTTTTCCCAAATGAAATCTGTATAAAAATTGCTTAAATTCCACTTTTACAAGCACTTTACTAAGGTAACGAATAAACGTACTTCGTTAAACATTGCCAAGGCAATTAAGATGCTCTTTTCAAAATGAAGGATGAAATATTAAAAAAGAAGCATTGCAATTCACATACTTTGAAAGACTGTAAGTAATGATAGCGATTTATTCCCAACTGCACAAGAAAGCGACCCCTTCTGAATGTAGCAATACAGCTGTTTGTTTTCTTACCTCTAAACCAAGCATCTATGAACAGAATTCCAACAGTGATGTTATTTTGTAATCCTTGCAAAGTAAATCCTCCCTGTTAATATGATATACTTTAGAATAAAGTTGATCGATTGATTAATTGATTTAAATTAAGAGATGGCTAAATTGACTGATATCTCAAGATTACTACAGTGGGACCTCGATATAACGCAGTGCCACGGGCAAATTTGTGGGAAAAGGACCAAAAACTTCGATATATCGGGGTTTGGTAAATAATTAACTTGCCTTAAAAAATAAACAGTGTTACGTTGCTTCAGTCAGCATTCGATTTAATACAAATGAATCATGCAACTACTACTACAGTGACTGGAAAATGGAGGAACGAAGGCATTGGATTATAAATACCGGCAACTTATGCCTTTCAACATAAGAAGCCATCAAAAGTGAAGAAATTGATAGAATCGATAAGAGATAAAGAGGATAAGGCTACTGTAAGACGTGCTCTCTGGTAGCATGCAGCGAGCTGTTGATAGCACACAGTCTTTTTCAATGGAAAGTGTAATCCAATTTAAAAATAATTTCAATCTCTATTGATCTGTTTTGCCTATAAAGGTCAGTCGCGTGATGACATTTATTCGTTATATCGGGGTAAGTTTTTCGTTTGGGCTTCTCGTTTGTGTTCGCTATAACGTGGATTTCCTTATACCGGGGTTCGTTTTCGCGTTCGAAGAACGCAATCCTAATTTCGTGTTGGTTGTCCTGTGGTTTATGTGCAGTAACATTTGAGAGTCTTCCAAATGGCCGCCCCTATTGGTTTTTTTCAGGGGCTCATTTCCGCCGGAAATTCCTTCGAACGCGTCTCCATAATCTCTGATTACTGCTGGTATATATAATATATAAATACGTTGTTGCATCGGGGTTCTGTTCCATACATTTTACTGTAACTTTGTCGGGGCTGAAGAATATCGTTCGTTATACTGGGGACTTCGTTATACTGGGGACTTCGTTATATAGGGGTTCGTTATACCGGGGACTTCGTTATGTGCTAGTAGTCGTTCGTTATACCGGGAACTTCGTTATATAGGGGTTCGTTATATCGTTATATTCACTGACCGCATGCTTTTTGTAAATACAAGATCAACAAGGACGAGAGTTGGTATGTCATCTCAAGCTTTCATAACATGGGAAAGTTAAATACCTTATAGAGTGCGATGAGACTTGATAGTTCAACATAATCAAAAGTTTGAACTCTCGTGAAGTAATACAACAAACTCTTTGATTACATGACAACTTTTAGACAACTTATGAGTAATCAACTGGTTCTAGTTAAAATGCCCCCCCCCCCAAAAAAAAAAAAAAAAAGAAAAAAAAAAAAAGAAAAGAAAAGAAAGGAAAGAAGAAAAGGAAAAAGAAAGGAAAAAAAAACTTATCGGATATCTACCAAACTTCTCTTGTCTTCTCAACTACTTAGTTTGAATAAATTCCCGAGAATTAATCGTAACATCAACGTGTGCCCTCACCTTTGGAAGCTGAAGAAGATCTTTTCTTGAGACACACACATCAGAGCGGCTGACATGAAGTTGATTCCTTTCATTAACATGTGAATTCCACATCTGAAAATATAGGCATTGATAACAAACCCAAAATATGTTTATCAACTAGAAATTCGTCATAATGGCTTGTGCCAGTTTAATGACTACTGACCTCTAACAAAGGCTGGACCAAACCAGGATCAAACACCAAACAGCCATCAGCTCCTGCTTTGATCTCCTTTAGCTTGGCCCTAAAAATACACAACAAGCTTACACTTTCACTCCCAGAGTCAATTGTGGAGACATGTAATACAGTTCTAACTTTTGAGTCTGTCGACGAAATCCTGTGGTGCACTTATGCCAACTCTCCCGGATACGGAATGAATCTCCCGGTCTCCCGTACGGGTCACCAAATCTCCCGGATAAAAGCGACTTTGGATCTTTTCTCTACAATAGGCTAAGATTTTAACCCAAATTTTCCCAAAATCCAAAAAAATGCGGTGTTTCAAATTCATGTTACGATGTTACGATTCATTCATTCATGTTTCCTTCGACTTCGTCTCGGTAAACATCGAGATTCTCGGGAAACAAAATTCACTGTTTCCCTCGGGACCAGTCATTAAGTGTTTAATGTACTGGTACAACATAGTTTTCTCGTGTTTGTGATTTATAACCTACTTTCCATTTGGTTTCTCTGATTCCAGAACATGCTCCACTCAAGAACACGCCGGTTACTTATATTTTAAATTTCATTGTGCTTCAAAAACAAAGGAGATTGAAATAATTAAATGTATTACATCAATGCAAGGCTAAACCTGCACATTGAAAAATATTATGGTATTTTAAGGAACGATAATGTTGAATAAGTCTAAAGTATATGCCGCACTTGTGTACACTGGAAGTTGGGATGAGGAAAGGGCTGACACTCCGACTATGCTTATATTGACTCTACATCCTCACTTACCTACAAACATTTTCAGTGATTTGTTGGCGGCGCTGTGGATTGTCAGGCGGTAACACAACTGGCGCCATTCCGCCAGTAGCGTGACAGCCACGGGCGTGACATGTCTATTTATAAATACAAGAAAAAGATGAAGTAAGTTTTGTACATGAGCTATCAAAGGTAGTTGTGACAGTAGTTGTGGTCGTGTTGGACTTCAGGTCTGAGAGTTACCGGTAGGACTTTTGACTATTGACCTGAACAATCACACTCAACAGACATCAACTAACATACCTTAATAACCAAGTCCATGTAACTCTTGAGGTACTGCTTGTCCATGGACACATACTTCTTACGATCAGGCAATATGAAATCTGGTCGCTCACCTAATACAAAAAGCAAATACTGTATAGTGGAGTCACCTTGTGATGCAGAATAATTTTCACAGTGGTCAAACATGTGATGTGTGCAAGTGTGCTCCTGCCAAAATTTGACAAATTAAAACAAACTTCAGGTCCCTAGCTTCATAATGCTTTCAGTTATCAAGGCAAATTGATGCAAACCATTCGAGGCATTGACTTTTTGTATTTGACCGCTGTGTGCTTCACACCATTTTCACCTCCTATTTCTCCAAATTTGTTGTTTTGCATGACAACCTGAATAAGGACTGTGTATCTAGAAGGATATTATATTCGCTGCAATCAATCAGATTTTATGCCCTTGTGCTAAGGTACTTTGCCGCATACATGTATTTACCACAGTTTTGACTGAAATAATTAAATCCCTTTAATAATTTGCCCCTTAAAATTTTTGTTCTGCAGCTATACATGTAGATACATACCAAAGTTGCTAACTAAAGAGGCGGAGTAGTCCCACATGCCGCAGTTGAGACCAGCGGAATGCTGCCGTAGTTCATACAGGATTTGATCGAGTTCAAATGAACAAAATATACTTTCTATCAGAACACTAGACTTGATGGTACCCATGGGCAAACCAAGCTGAAATATAAAAGGACCATTATAGAAAATATGTTATGAGTTTAAAACTGTTACAATAGAAGAGAAACAACTCTTTTTACCCTTTGCTGAGTCCAAATGAATACATCATTCCACAGCTTTACTTCATTGGATCCTTCCAGCTACAAACAAGCAACAGAATACAGGAAATAATAACGGTGTTACAGATGAATCCTGCTATTTATATGGAAAATGTGGTGGCCAAAGAGAACTTCAGACCCAAAATTAGGGATCTACAAAAATTAAAACAGATGACTGTGATGCGCTGTGTGCTTCTGCACTGATCAGTGGAATTACAGTGTACCAAGAAAAGTTTGCAGTTGATGAAAGGAGCGAGCAAGTGAGTGAATTTGCAACCATTAAAGATAACCTGTTCATTACATTACTTGGAGTTTCCAGTCATGACATACCTTAGGTAAGTAAAAGAAAGGACCATTTCCTTCTTTCATCATGAGTTTGCCGTTATGGAACATGTGAAGACCAAAGTCAAACAATGGGCCAGGAACAGCCCTGCCACCAACCTGTGTTAACAATTTTTATCAAACAGACAATATTATTATTGCCTGACATATCTGTTTTCTAACCTAGTAAGTAACTAAGTAATGGTCAGTAAACTTTAATTAGGCAGGGTGGCCCATTCAGCAATATTTTTAATGTGGCTGGTGTCCAGAGGGGCCCCGCTAAAATAATGATTTGTCCTAGAAAAGATAAGAATAAATACAGTTTATTATTACTATATTATTTCTAAATAACATATTATATGGGTCCAGGTTTTTGCATGAATTGGACAGTTATCTCAGAAAATCCCCCTACTCCCAATAGGAAATTCTAATCTAGCTCCATACATTCCATTGACATGTGGGTTGGATGATATTCAGAGGGGGGACCTGTATTTTGTTACGCGTTATCATCCTTCATAGGGGTGGAGCAAGTACCAGTGCTCTTTTCCTGCTCTATTATGCTACAAACTTAAATCTCAGATGCTTTAATAACACTGGATTGGAGTTGTATTGAAAGCATTACATTGTTTGCAGTTAACACTATGCTGACCTCCATTTACCCAAACCTAAACTTTCTAGCTCAGCCCATTTTTAATGATCTGTAAAATTTCCTCTTTTAAGAATCTCATCAAAGCTCACTTCCTTTAGTACTTAACATAATCTAAATTTTCTCTCTTTACATACCAGTTCAATCCTGTAATTTTTTCTTAGTTATTAATTAATTTTAACTATTATAAAATTTTATAAATAACTGTTAAAAAATTCATTAATAATTCATAACAGTTATAACAAATCAACAGGTGGTATTTGAGTCACATGCACACCTCTGTTAACCCCAATACAAATCAACTGAGTTGATGAATTATTACAGTAGAATTAACTTTTGATACAGACACCTGCTCAGCTAATAAGTATTCATTAACTTTTCATTCAGATCTCTACTCATTGTTTCATTTCATAAGTACGATAAAATATTTGCTTCCGATCAGGGATGTAGCTAAGATATCCAACAGGTGAAATTTTGTTCAGCACAGGCGGAAAATTTTGTTAAAAAAAGAGAGGAAGAGTTAAGCAGACATGCAGTTTTCCAGGCAGAAAAAATCAAGAAAACTCAGTCTTCAAGCAGTTATTTTTTCCGCCTTCCGTCTATTATTTACATCCCTGCCGATCTGTATGGGCATTTACAATGGCTCGCCTTTGGCTCGCCAATGTAAATGCGCATACAGATCTCCCACTCATATTTTATCTACTACTAATAAATGCCCTACATTTTCCCGTTTTATTTATTTATTTATTTATTTCTTTTTTGGGGGGGAGGGGGGGGGGGGGTTATTAGAGAGAGACATTTCTTAATTTCTCCAGCTTTTGTTTTTAGTAGGGGGGGGGAGAGGCATTTATTACAGAGCCCTGGGAGTCTTTCAGAGACAGGGCATTTACTAGAATAAATATGGTAAGTAATCATGATGAAGTTCTAACCATCATGTTGCATTCCAGCATGTTCCATGCCCTTGGACGAAACATGATGACTGGTGCATTTGTCATTGCTGGAACTCCTGTAAACAAGAGAACTGCATATCATTATATATTTTAAAATAATGTATAAATTAAATTAATTTCCTTTCTGATTGCACAATCAATATATTGCTTGAAGCGCTCACCCAGCCAAATGCTAGATCTTTGCCTTTTTTAATGGTCTAGCACTGTAGCATCTAGCATCTAGCATCAGTATGACACATGTTATTGTCTCCACCCTGATTCCCACCCCACCCCCTGTACAATTCAGGGCTGTAAAAAATTATTTTGGTTAGCGAATTCAAACCTGTCACTAGTAACTAGGCTAGTAACCTACAAAGTTAGTCTTGAGCCATGGAAACAGCTGAGAGCTTGAGGTTGAGTTAACCTAGCAATGTGGCATCACACACACCTACAAATACCCATCAAAGCAGTGGTGCTAGCCTGTGAACAGGCTCCATTTTGGGTCAAAAGAGCACAGACTGGAGAGGGGGAAGGCATGGTCATGGAGCCTGTGGACACTCTTTGAAATGCGACCGATTCGTGATACCAGTGACTCGGGCAGACTTGCTCTGATTGGTCAGATCACTGGTTATTGACAGGTTTGCGGTGTACGATGGCACTTGTTAACATCTCAAATGCCAGGCATGGTAAAAACTAACATGGCAACCATTAAATTTGCATACATGTAATTATCCATTTTGCCTGTTGCATGGAATTTTCAGATCTCAACTTAATTAAGAGAGCTTTGAGTAATTAATTCTCTGTGAAATTTTTCACATATACTGCTACATGTACTTAAAGATGAACAAAAGTTATGCTTTTAGTCTGTGGTTAAAAAAGCAAGATGTTTCTGGAATATAATATTGCCAACTGGATTTAAAAACAAAAGCCTATAGTTATTGTTTTGTTTAGCGGTTGAAGTTACTCCATTTGGTGAGCGATGTGCTGTTGAATCTTTTTATTTTCAAGAAACCTTTAGTGTTCACAGCAGCAAGGCTACTCGATGATCTTGTGTCAGTTGCATCTTTTTCTTGCCTCAAAGGCTTGTTACATCACCTTGTGAAGCGAAGAAAGAGTACACAAGCTGCTTGGAGTCATTTCCAAGATCCACTACTGAAGTGTGGAACCTGCCACGATGCACTTGGTATGGATTTAATATGCAAAGTGCATTAAACTACTCGGTTCTAATAGAAAAATACTATATATTCTGCACGTCAAACAGGCGCCAAGGTGAACTATACTTCTGTAACTTCCTGCTGCAAATCCAAGAAAAAATTGTGAAAATAATTAAAGAAACTGCAATTGCAAAGAAATGCTTGCCTGCTTTTTGCCGAAAGCTCATAGTTCTTCTCTAATTAGTATTAGTAATAGTAAATGTGTAAATGTAATAAATTATTGTACATCTGCATAGTTTGTGTAGTATCACATTGTAATGTAGTGATGTAAATAATGTATTGTTTAAAATAAAGTTGTTAAAAAAAATGGATTTAATATGCAAAGTGCATTTCAGATGATCCATCACTGACCTCTCATATTGCCATGGACAAACTGATATACATTATAAAGGCCTCTTAACTGGTTAGACCAAGAAGGGCAATGGCCATCATCTAGGTCAGTCTGGACAAAAAAAAGAAAGTTCTGTACAGAATAATAATAGTACAGTCGCACCTCTTTGATACAGGCCTATAAATTAAGCATATGAAAGATTTCATGCACTGCAAAGGCCCAGACACATGATGTAACTTCACACACAACTTCAAAATTGCACTGCCTGTCCACCCCTGAATCTGTTGCCTGCAACATCGCACACAACAAACTTTAAAACAAAATTGTGAACTCTACTCCTGCAACATTCTCATCATGTGATTTGCAACAGCATTTCTATGGCCTGGGGATATCACTTTGGATTAAGTACAGTAGGGTAAACAGTTGTGTCAGTGATGTTGTGCAAAATGTTAAAAGAAAAGTTTCACAAAATGTTATGTTATGTTATAATCTTGCACCATGTAGATTAAACCTGAATCACAAAAGTTGCATATGTGCAATATTGCACTGTGTGTCTTGCCCTTGACGTTTTAATACCTGAATACCACAAGCAGGGGAATTTAAGGCCTTCATAAAGAGTTCAGTATTGGCAGGAGAAATATCTCCAAGGTCCACTGCTCTGCACTGTAGTCTCTCAGGGACAGGGGACACTTGCCAAGTTTTATCTTGGACATCAGAACTTAGTGGCTGGAAGAATGGCAGCTCACCAGAGCTATTTAGATGGAGTTTTCTCATGGTGCGATGTCTTAGCATCTAGGTACAAAGAAATAAATACATGTAGATGTTAAATATATAAATAAAAAATAGAATTCATAATTTGAATTAACACTAGCAAAACTAACTGATAAAGGGAATGTGATCATCACAGTTATAGACCAACTGAAGGAGTTGCATTGAGAGCCTGGAAAAAAATTCAGGCCTTGAAGGATTCAAACCCATGACCTCTGCAATTCCAGTGCAAATACTCTACCACTGAGCCTTAAGTCCAGATGCCGGGAGCTTCAGTGGTGACAACTGTCATCATCATCATCAATCTTAATTTATTCATGAATATCTTATTATACAGTTATGGTCTTCCTAAGAGTCATGATTAACATTAACTATGTTAAACTAAAAGTTTTAACTAATAAGTATAGAACTACTAAATTACACATAAGAATAAAACGCTATAAAAACTTAAATGATCATTGTTTCTTTATAATCTTTCCCATACAAAGGGAGATTTTAAAATCGTTCAAGTTGGGCCACTGTCTGACCTTTAAGGCGATCTTGTACCACAGAACAGATCCCCTGTAGTGTAAGCTACCTTTGGCATATTCAGTTCTTGGTCTGGGAATGTAACAATTTGACTTGGAGTTTCTAAGATTATGTGCGTATATTGTGAGTTCTATTATCCATGAAATGCTGAATATGATAATGTGTATATGAAAATAAATTCATATGAATTGTGGTAATTAAACATACTTGATCCACATTTTTGTCAAACTGCCTCACAAGTTGTACAACAAAGTTGACTGCTTCAGGAGTGAGAAGTGTCTGGTACTCTACTTCATAACATGTTGGTGGACCAGATAGTTCCACATCATTAATACCAAGCTGCAATTTAATAAACAACAACAAAGTCTAAAATAGAACATTTGTAATGTTCATAAATGGTAGCACTAAGTTACTATGTACAGTCAAAGCTCCGCTAACGGACACCTCCCATAGGGGGACACCTCCCATAAGCGGACACTTAGTCGTGGTCCCAGCCACATACAAACACTGCATTTTTAACCTCCCATAAGCGGACACCTCTCTTAAACGGACCCTTTTTCTGGTCCCGATGGTGTCCGTTTACGGGAGGTTCAACTGTACATTATATATCATGGATAATATTTTATCCTAGTAACGTAATAATGCTTGAGGGGAGGGGAAGGGGGTGGTGAATAAATCAATCTTGTCGAATTTTAGTTTTGAGCTTTTAACTTCTTATGCTGTTTCAGTATCTGCAATACCAAATCAATTAAGCATCGAGAGAACCCCTTGAGATGATGGGCTCTGTATATTTTTTAGTGGTGGTGTGCAACTGGGACTCTAAAACCTTTACTCTATACCAGAACATGTTCAGCTGTATTTTGCAACCATATTCTAGATTTCACACCACACATCAAAAATTCTTACCCTATCCCAGACTCCCAAACATGTCAACAAATTTCTGTTTATCAAAGGCTCTTTCACTTCAAAGTTTTAATTCCTAGTTAATCCTGGTAAATGATACCCTATTCTAGTTCAAAACTCTCTGATTTATATACCCTATCCCAGACTTAGCTAAAGCCCTTGATTATTTATTTATTTGTATTTTCTTTCTAATCACTGAATAGGGAATTGACATATAAATATCTCGGAGTAGAGATAGATCAATCCCTTACTTGGAAAGAACATATAGACAAAATCAGTAAAAAGATTTCGGGAGGAAATGGCGCGCTAAAAAGAGTAAGGCATCTCGTTCCAAATGAAACCCTGACTACAATGTATAATTCCCTTGTGCTGCCATATTTTGATTATTGTAGCACAATTTGGGGAACATGTGGAAAGAGACTGTCTGATACACTCCAAAGCCTCCAAAACAGAGCTGCTAGAGTGATCACCTTTTCCAATTATGATAAACGTTCGGCTGAATTACTGGATGAACTAATATGGGATAATCTTGAAGAAAGAAGATCAAAACAATTAGCAATATTAATGTATAAAACGCTAAATGGAGGCACTCCAAATTACCTGACAAATTTGTTTAAAAATACAAACATTATCCATTCTTACAACCTGAGAAATTCATCAGAAAATTTGTTTGTGCCTAGATCAAACAGCGAAGCTGGCAAAAACAGCTATCAGTACAGAGGCTCTGTACTTTGGAATAGCCTCTCCAGTAATGCTAAAACTCAGCCGAACGTTACAGCTTTTAAAAACATAATTAAATGATACATTTTGAGAATAAATTTTTAGTACAAATAAAATTAACTTCGTGACCTTGTTTTTACATTGTTATTACCTTAGTTAACTTATCAATTTTATTTCGTATTTTCTAATAAATTAGTAATTTATAGGCACGGCTCTCAGGAAGAGCATGTATGTATGAAAGGAGAAACCGTGGATAAATAAAGATTATGTATGTATGTATGTAATCAGCCATCAACGTACAGATAATAACACTATACAATTCGACGCGACTACCCTGTTTTCATCACAGCTAAAATTTCATAATGTTAATTATCTTATTTATTTTGAGAACTTGGCCATTAGATGTAGCTTAAAGTTAGCCTGCTTACCTTGTGTAAACTGTTCATAAGAAATCGACGACACTTTTCTCCATGTGATATAAAGCTCGGGTGTAAATGGCCAGAGAGCGCCGAAAGCCGCTTGTTTGCATCCATTGCTTATTGGACTTTTAACCGCTCCAACGGGCGGCTTTTACAGAAAACCGGTTTTTTTTAAATGATCAGAAACTTTTAATTTGGTTCTCCTAGTACACCACGAAAGATACACGTAGTGGCGAAAACAGTCAGGCGAAAAAAACCCTTTCGGTCCCAGTAGTCGCGCGGTTGTCGGTGACAAAATAGATGGTAGCTTGTCTCGAGAATTGTTTTTATCTAACTTACAGGAGAATATTGTGGACTCTACTGCATGCTTTGTTGATCCATGGTACGAAATATGTTAGATCGGTATGAAGCACATCCAGTATGAAATATTTGAGTTCCGGGGGTGGGGAATTGTTTCTTTCTGTAAATCAACTAAACTGCAGATACCGTGAACGATCTATTGCGTCACATTAGGGCCATTTATACGAGACCAAATAAGTCGCGACTTACATAAGTCGCGACTTACAGAAGACGCGAACCACTCATATAAATGATGCAAAAATGTGTTCGCATCTTATTTAGGTCGCGACTTATGCAAGCCTCACTCGTATAAATGGTCTAGTTCGCGTCTTCTGTAATGCAAGTCGCGACTTTTTTGGTCTCGTATAAATGGCCCTATTGGATCAAATAACGAACCACTGCAATGACCGATCAAACAATGTGGAAAAGCATTCTCTCGAAATGTACCCTGGGTGCCAGAGGTCTTTATTTTTTAGTGAAAACGGCGAGTTTGAGCGGCGAAGCCGCGACAACGAGGCGCAAATAATTTCACTCATGATATTCAGAGAACGGACCTCTGGATCCAGGGTGCTCGAAATGGCACTACGGTCGGCCAAAACCTGTCATGATCAGCGCTCAAAACTAGAAAGCAGACACAGACAGCTGTTTCGAGCTTATTAGCTCTCGTCAGTGTGCCATAGCTAAAACCAAGAGATTATAATTGGTAGATTACAATTACAGTAGATTAATAGATTACAATTATTTTCTCTTGCTAAAACATAATGAGAGTCGGTAACTTCACCTTTCCCATATATGTCGCCAATCATTCCAGAAAGTGCTTTGATAGGCCAAATTGCGCAACGGTCACGCCACAAACAATTGTGGCACATGGCCAAAGAGCAATACAGCCTAATTTAAACAACCGATACATGTCAGCGCCATAGCAACAAACAAACAACAACAATTTATTCAACAAGAAACAGGGAGAGAAACAAGGAATGGCCAAAACCATTCTTCTCCTTTTAATAGATAGAGAATGCAAATAGATCGGATCTATTTAGTAGACCACCACGGTATAAAAATAAAAATAGATCAACTAAACTGCAGATACCGTGAACCCGGGGGTGGGGAAATGGGGAATAGAACGTCAAGTGAAGAAAAATTAGCAAACCCCCGGGGGCGAGCCCGGGGAGGGAATTGTAACAGCCAGAAAAAACTCTCAACCGGCCTCAAGTTTGAAATTATAAATATGAAAACATACGGTAGACATACAAACACATATCATGTACTCTTCCGTCTATGACAAACGTGTTAACAACAACTCATCAGAAACACACAACACGCCACTCTATCCGCCACATTTATTAATACACTATTATTTCTTACAATCGTATCTCCTTAGGCTAAGTCTACTTAAGGCAGACTAAGTGTGTAGTGTGAACCCACTATGCATTGTTCATCTTCAAAATATCGCCAGGAAAAAAGGTAATTTATAAAACCGGGCTGGCACATATTTACCCCCCGGCTTAATAATGGTTAAATTCCGCCGGTTCTCTGGACTCAAGTGCGCTTGTGCTGCTACTTCGGGGTCCTTATCTGATGAGCTCAGTTCGGAGAACAGTTAGGCGCGTCTAGTAAAATCCGTTGTCCAACCACTTATTTTGAATCTGTTTTATTTTTAAGGCGTTTTCCATAGTTAGGAAGTCACCATGAACTGAATTGTTTATCCGGATTTCACCTGACTGGAAAGTGATCGAGACACACTAGCCTTTCAAGAGTGTACACTCCATCATGAAGAGTCAAATGCTGTGTTCACACTAGAGCGAAACGTGTCTAGTCTGGTCACAAATGAAACATGTTTCACAATGAAAAGTGTTCACATCAGGCAGCGCAATGCGCGAATCATGATTAAAACATGTTTACTCGGAGCAACAACAACAACAACAACAAAAATCTTTATTAGTTAATTATTATACAATTTATAAGACAGGCCCGCATGATTGAAACTATCTCGTGAGGTTTCGATCTTAGCCAGACGAAACACGTTAGCGCAAATGTCGTCTCCTTGTCCGGTAAACACTGCATCACCCTTCGCTCCCGAGGAGCTTGACAAGTGAAATTAAACCACAAAATCAAACAACAGCAAGTTCGAGCTCTATTTATTTCGGTTCATGTGTAATTATATAAATTTTATGCGTGCTTATTTTTGAAATTAAGTACATAAGAAGCAAAGAACCGCGAACGAAAATGCTGCCGGTGTACGTAGGATCTGTCAGCCAAAAATAGACATAAAATCAAAGTATAGAGCAAGGCTGATACTACGTAGAACATTTCACGCGACAACGACATGATAGAGCCCAAACTGAAAGCCAAAATGCAACTGTGGACAGCTGACACCGTGCTGACGAGACCCAACCAGGTCGAAACAGCTGTCCACGGTTGCATTTTGGCTTTCAGTTTGGGTTCTATCATGTCGTTGTCGCGTTAAATGTTCTACGTAGTATCAGCCTTGCTCTATACTTTGATTTTTTGAAATTAACAATTAATGTGAACAATAAATTGCAAGAATGTTTACGGGAACGTGTTTCATTGAAACACGTTTACTCTAAACATGTTTCGGTGTTGACCGGTGAACACAGCAAACGACAGACAAAGCTGCTGTTTATGGAATCAGAAAAAATCTTCTTTTATGACAATAATATTAAAAGAGCATGCTTGGATATAAGAGTTAGAAGAATCTTTATATCGATGTCATAACAGTGATTGCAATTGTCACGGTTATATGAGAGACAGCATCAATGCCTGCAGGTGGAAACCATACGCATGTTAGGGGGAGGACGAGGGGGTGGGGCAAGTCGAGACAGCTGCACAATTATCCGCGTGCGCTGTTATGTTTCGTTCTTTGCTCGACTAAGGACTCGTCCACACTAATGCGTTTTTGAAAACCTCCGTATTTGGTTCCCCGAAAACGGATAAAAAGATCTGCGTCCACACTAGCGTTTTCACATCGTTTTTGACCCTCCATGCTAGGGGCTGAAAAACGATGATCCAAAGATGCGTTTTCATCACCAGGCTCTGCTCGGACGTTTTTTCTGTTCAATACGCATGCTCTAACAGCGTCAGCGATGAGTTGCGACGTAAGCATTTTTGGAAAGCTCCGTTTTTGCCGTCTGCACTAAAACGATAGACCTGCGTTTTCAAAAGTCTCCACTCTAAAAAGCGTTTTCGAAAACTCCGTTTTCATAGATAAACATCTGCGTTTTTGATCGCTTTAGTGTGGACGATCGGTAAAAAACGGATAAAAAAGTATGCGTTTTCATGCGAAAACGCATTCGTGTGGACGGGGCCTAAATCGCTTTTCAAATATGCGAAGTTTCAAGGGAAAGAAACACGCAAGCGTGCGTGAAAATTGCCTGCAGCGTGGAAACTATACGCATCCCTTGCGCTCGACAGCTGCACAATTCTCACGCGCTGTCAAGTTGTGTTTTTCACTCGACTAAATCTCTTTTCATCAGTATGCCAAGTTTCTCTTTTATAAAAGGAAGTGTTCATCATCGATGAATCCCTGGTGATTGGAAAGACTCGCTCTGGTTTTAAGCAAGGCAAAATCTTTGATCCAAATTCCAGAACATGTACGCGTATCTCCCTCATCCGCCAACAGAATATGATAGGATTTAACAAAGAATTTAAAAACCCGAACGTCATTGAAACCTGGAAGAACCCTTTTACAGCTTGACCTTGTCTTGTAGAAGCAATAACCATCGTCGTACACAGGTACGGCAAGTAACAAGCTGTGAATACAAGATACAAATACAAACTGTTCATTGCAGATTTCAATTTTCCTCTGCTTAAAGCCATATCTTTGTCATTCTCCTCTGCCTGTCGTTGTTGAGCTGTTATCTGCAAACGATGGCGCCGGACAGCAAGATGAATTCTTACAAATGTCATCGAGGTTGTCGCAAAAAAGATTGATGCGAAGGTCGTGGACACAGCTTCTCGAGTAATGTCCCCCATGAATAAATATCCAATTGCTACAAAGGCACTAATACCCCACAGTACAATCAAAGTAATGATGGCCTTTCTTTCGGTGACAATCTCTTTGTAACGTAAATGAAGCGAGATGGCTAAAAATCGATCAAAACTGATCATCGAGACGATGAAAAACGATGCCCCGGCAAGAAAACATCCTACCACGAGAAACGCAATCTTGGTGTTACACTGAGAACCGGACGAAATCGAGCCATCTAGGAGCATCTCAACCATAACAGTAATGTAAAGTGGCTGTACCACAAGACCGACTCCGAGATCCGAGATCGCCAAACCAAGGAGGAGTATTTTTGACGCAGATAACGGGCTGGCGGTCCGCATCAAAGCACAGATAATGGTTGTGTTGCTGACGACTGTAAAAACGGCTAAAAAACTATTAACTACACAGTTCGCAACGTACAAGCCTTGAAATTCGTTTATGTCAGGGTAGTATTTGGAAATATCTCGGCAGAAATCTTCAATAACAGTCATACCGTGTCACTAACTAGTCTCAGATCCTCAGTTAATATAGATCTGTGAAGGCGGAGTTCAACTGACCGGCTCGAACGGTCTAGGCATCACTAACCACGCCGACTCGAGATTAACTAAAATTATAATTAGTTATTGTACTAAATTTAATATTGATAAAGCCTATTTTTTTAATCAAACATACCAATAATAAATGTAGGCCGCCATGAGCGAAACTTTAAATTTTTTATACAAGTGTCAGTTCATTAATTTTGAAACTGTTCTCTCGATCAAACGACGCTCTACGAAAGTTGAAAATTCTTAACTCAGAAACTGAGAATTTTTGCGCGTATGAGCTGATTTTATCTCCTATGCGGTGTTTTAGGGGACTTTGTTTAGTAACTCCAATCCACGCAATGAAGTGTTTACTTTTAATCACCTGGCTCAACTTAATTGAAAAACGCGCTAGCTGTCACTTGAAGGCAAATATTTTAATGGATCAGTCAGGCCAAGTGGTGAATATCAGTCAGTAATATTACGCAATAAGGTCCGACAAGATAATTTCATAATAATAGTCGTTGCATCGCTAAAAAGATTTTGTAAGTTTGCAAGAAAAAAAAGATATGGATACATCAAAATAAAGACAAAAGCAATAATGAATTGAAAGCAAGGATTGTAGTGATTTGTATTCTTCGTACGCCAATAAACAATAATTTACTACAAAAAATAATCAATTCACATCTTTGCAGATCGACAAAATTTATTTCCTGTTGTCTGATATCTTCTAATTTGCATTTTTTAATTATACCAAACGAAAAAAAACAACTAATATTCTATAAAGGACCGCAGAAAGCAAAGATATAGAAAGAGAGAAAAATATATATATTGATCGATTCTTCGTAAGCCAATAAACGTAATAATTTGCTGCAAAAATTCGGATCCTCCGTGCGGATCGACAAATTTTAAATCCCGATGTCACACCGATATCTTCTGAACATAAGTGTTCAGAAAAGCAAATATGCCTTATTTGCATTTTTTAACACTAATCTGTTTATAAAACGCAACAAAAGGACTAGACAGTTCTATAGCAGACCGCAATAAAGGTGCCTTGTTATCTCGTGAATACGCGAAGCGTTGAACGAGATACAGTATAAGCTAGTGAGTATACGGTGACAGATATGCAAATTTACACACGTTCCATCATTTGCAAACTTTATTAATCCCAGGGCCGGATTGTTCAAAGCACGATTAAGCTAAGCCAGGATTAGCGTCAATTTTGAATCCAGGGGTGCTTACCATTTGTTGGAAAAAACCGGTTCGGATGACCGTTACATAATGGTAAGCGATTTTCCAAATTTACTGACCAACCGACGAGATTGCACTTACCATTTAAATTTTCCATTTCTCCGTCCTGGTACACAGACCGTTAACTCGATTTAGCGATTTGAATTTTTTCTAAATTCAAATGGTAAGGAAAGTTCCAGTCGAATCGTCCCAACCGGAATCGCGGGACAACCTCTGAAGGTTGTCCACTTGTTCCAACCGGAATTCTCGGAAAATCAACCAGTTACCATTTGCTTTCCAACCGAAAATACCGGTTTTCTTGGCTTAATGGTAAGCACCCCAGTTAAACTACAAAGTTTTCTGCCCTTCCTTTAGTTTCAACTTTAACTTGTCTTTACCACTAGCTATTAATGACCTTTTGAAAACATTTTTAAACGGATAAATGAAATCTTCGGTTAACATTTAATCCGGGATTAGTGTTAATCGGTTTTCGAACAACCGGGCCCAGTTTATTACGTGTTAAAAGATGATTGCCGTAGTAAACTATTTTTAATTCCCCAGTGTAATCACGTCATTCAGTTGTCTAGACAGTCTCTTTCACACAATGCATATTTATGTCACGCTAAGATGTTTTGCCGGTCGTTTTGAACCTATTCTAGAGTTCCTAGCATAACTGCATCTCTTTATGATATCTAGATAAAAAGCCTTTGAATGCCGCGCATTAAGCATAAACACATAACAAATCAGCGCTGACTTAACTGAGAGTAATTTAAACTTTTATGTGACAGTTAACTGTTTACCCGCTTTCCTAATCTCTTTTCGGCTACTCCGGTCTCACTTTTGAGATTTCTTGTTAAGTGTGGAGCAGGTGAATAGAAACACGACTACCTGTATTTCTTTTTATAGAACGAAAATTTCAAAATGAAATACTTTTACGGAGGAAAGTTATTCCACATCTGTTACATTCATAGAAAAATGTACCTTAATTTGGAAGAGTGGGCATGAAAATTGTTTTTCTTTGGCCGTTTATAGGAAGAGTAAAATTGCTCTATATTTTCCGCATTAGCCAGCTTATTAGACTTTCACTTATATAAATCAAGAGTGAAGAAACTAATAACAATGTTTGCTAAATTTATTACAAATGATCGTGATACGAACGTGGAAGTAAATTACAATCTACAAAAGAAAAAAAAGTGAAAAAAAAATATTTCGCACAATTTGAAAGACGGCTCACATGCATTGAGCTGTCTTGAGTTAGTCTTGGATGTTTTGTCGTTTACAAAACCTATCTAGATAAAACAATCATTCGAGATCAGCATCCGCGACAGAGAAAATACGACAATTAATATGAAAAGCGACGAATGTTTACAAAACTTTGGAAAAAAATTGCACGCTGCAAAAACTCACCAATTCAGTACAAAGGGGTCAGTTGAATTATTGTAGATTTACACTGTGAAAACAATTTTATAACGATATTATGAAAAGCGCCAATCACTTACAAATTATTACACGCAGTCGAAGCCACCTGATTACATTCATCATTATTGTTCATTTGAAAGTAAGATATGTTTAAAATTTATATTACAACAGGCCATGTAAAAACATAATTTTGCTATGACTACAGCAAATAACGAAAGCCCAACGCCAGAAAAATTACAAAACAATGGCTCGGTTAACATGAATGAATATTTCCTTGAATCAATATTTCTCGGCTTTTTCTGGTTCAAGCGAAATCACGCCTTGATCCCGCTGCCTGTTGCCTCGCGTCTTTCGGTCTTCAGTATACCCAATAGATGCCATTTTGTGTGGGATAGCCGACTGACTTGACTGTTCTTCGTTGAAGTGGTGTGATGAAGGGAAGTCTTGAAAGCATTTCTTGGCCTTTCTTCTCCCATTCCTCGTGTGAAATCAACGCTTCTGAGGTCTGTACGCGATTTCCCAAGCTGGCCGCGCTTCCCATGGTTATTTTACACTTACGATTCAAATAACCGGTTCTGTTCAAAAACAGTTCAATGATGGGCTTGCGCATTAAACGAGAAAAGGAAAATACAGAAAAGCAAAGTAACATTCCTTTATACTGAATTTAAATGTCGCTGATTGGCCAGTTATTTTAAGAAGCAGCTGTCATTCTTTGACTTATTGACGTGATTGTTGCCATGGTAATTGAATTCAACGTCATATATGTAGATCATGATGTCCCCTGATTTCTCAGCAAACCTTTTGTTTAGTTATTGGTACTGAAATCATGATCCGCGGTTTCCACTCACATTGATTTTTGCCATGACGCTCAAAACTTCTCCAATTCTTCAATTTTCCCAAGTTAGAAATTGAAAATTCTCTTCGGTTGCATCGCATTAGAAGAGAATTGATTTCTGTTCGCTATTGTTAGAGCTGTTAATTACGATTTTTGTTATCTGTTGAATGTTGGCATGTTTTATGCCGATGTAAGTTATTTGCATGCACGTGCATTTGCTATGCCCGTGGAAGTATGTGTATAAATAGTTGGTTCTTTAGTATGCGAGTCAGTTCTCGGTCGTTACACTGACGGTTTACCCTAGTCAAATTTTACTTCTATTCCTTCCCATTGACCGCGCAAAGATCAACCGTCGAATTTCAGGGTATTGAACATGAATCATCTAGCCTTTCCTTAGCTGGTTCTTCCGTTCCGTCTGTGGTGTCCGACTCCGTGATCAAGGCAATCGTTGACAAGTCGTTGTTGCCAGTTCGTCGGCCTTGGTGAAGGCCGTGGATGATATGATCGCCTAGAAGATTTCAGAAAGCGATTTGCTTAGGTTGCACGGGCACTTTGGCAGTTGACCATCCCAGTAGCGGTTAAAAGTCGAGGCCAAGTAGATTGGAAGAGGAAGAGTCCTACATCCGCTGGAAGTCTTGCTTTGGCAGCAAGTTCTGTGTCAACGTTTCCGATCCCGTCGTATACTTCCAACAGAGTTCCTGTTGTGCGATCGCCTTTGGGTCCCTGGTCCGCGTGCGGCAAGCTTGGCCACTTACAGGCAAAGTGCTCTGAGAAGGCGAGCTTCCAGTTTGGCTGCGGTCAGAATGTCTCAGCGCCTCAAGGATGAGCTGGATCAGCAGGAGGAATCAGATAAGTGTATTTTTTGGTCTGTATATCACAGAGATTATGAATATCAAGCGGGTTGCTCTCATGAGGGGTGGTAGGGAGGCTGTACCGTTGTAGGTCCTCTGTTTGTCCAAAATATTGTTAGTTTTAGTTATGCTCTCCATTTAAAATCCTTTCCAGAGTCAGCTTTCTTAAAAAATAACCGTTCCGCAATGAGCATCCTAGTTTTGTTGAGGAGGCCATCAATGACCTGCTATTAGCAAGCGTGGTATTGAGGAGCATAATTGCCCTCCTCATGTTGTTAACCCTTTGACGCAGCAAAACGGAAAAATTGAGTCTTGTTTTAGATTTGCGTTATGTTAATTATTTTATTGAGTGTACACGTCCAAGTACAAAGATCTTACGACACTTTCAGAAATTTTTTAGTCTGGTTTCTTTTTCTTCACATTTGATTTAGAAAGTGTGTATCATCACGTTAGCATTATTAAGCATCATCAGCAGCTTCTCCGGTAGAGCTGGTTATTTTCAATGGTACAAGGAGGTATTTGACCTTTAAGTGTTATCTTTTGGCTTGTGCTCGGCCTGTTATTTATTTACTAAACTGCTACACCCGTTAGTAACGCGTAGGCGATCTATGGGGCATGTTTCTGTCGTTTATATTGACGATGGGATTTTGGGTGCCAGTGATAAGATTAGTGCGAAAGCTGCTAGGTTTTGTTCATAGGGGGATCTCGATCATTTGGACTGAAATGTAACGAGGCTAAGAGCAACTGGGAGCCTCAGCAGATAGGTCAATGGTTGTATTATTCCACTATTCGAATGATTTTTCAAGTACCTTCGCATAAATTGACACTCTCAAATGGCCGGGCTGTTCGCAATGTACTGGGGTCTGAATGGGTTCCTGTAAGAATATTGCCCACTTTATAGATTATTTGTCAGGCAATCTTTTATTATTGCTTGTAGAGGATCGTGGCGCGTTCATATTTTTGTCGCCGAACAGGTGTCTCAAGAATTAAAGTTTTGGTCACAGCACATTGATGCTTTAAATGGATATGCCATTAAGAGAACGTTTTCTGCTATAGCAGTTGTTTATAGCGATGCCAGTGATACTGGCTTTGGTGGTTATTCCGCCCTTGTCGGGGTTCCCATAATGCATGTACAGGGTATTTCAATTAGCATTTTTTAAGTTCGTATGTCTTTTGACATTACCATAGAGATGGAGTGGCGACCTAGATGCCAGAACGAGAAAGCAGATTGAAAAGTTAAGTTGTTCTTTCGACAGTCAGAATACTTGTAGAATGTTTCAGTGGGGAGCCCCAAACCTGATTTGCAGGGTATTGCAGTTAGCATTTTTGACGTTGGTATGTCTTTTGACATTACCATAGAGATGGAGTGGCAACCTAGATGCCAGAACGAGAAAGCAGATTGAAAAGTTAAGTTGTTTTTTCGACAGTCAGAATACTCGTAGAATTGTTTCAGTGGGGAGCCCCAAACCTGATTTGCAGGGTATTGCAGTTAGCATTTTTTACGTTGATATGTCTTTTGACATTGCCATAGAAATGGAGTGGCTACCTGGATGGCAGAACTCAAAGCTTTGTGAATCCTGCAAATAGCGCAGTGAAGCGCTTGTGAAAGAATGTTTGATTCTACCACAGATTTGTCCAGTTTTTGATCCGGGTACTGGGGAGGTCAGTCATTTCAGTGTAATGAACGAAGACTGTATTTTCAGTGAACCCGAGTTTCAGGGTTGTGGCTTTGCGAATAGATTGCAAGTGCTTGTGAAAAGGCATGTAACAGAAGTTCATTCGATCGAGGTTGTTTAATTTGCATTATATCTCCGTAAATTATACAGGCTTGTTGCGTGATATAACGCCTTTGTAATTTAACCTGAATTTTCAGGTTTGGATTGTAAGCATTTTGTGATTGATGAATTAAAACGGAAGTAGACTGACAACAGATCTTTGTTTTGCTGCGTTTATTGTTTTAGTATTTAATTGTACGTTTTAGTATTTCTTAGTCGCGTTTATGCACGCATTGTTTGTAATACTTTTGTTTCTGCCTAGCTTTACCAAAGACTGGTCATGTGATGTTAATTGGCTTTGTGCGCACTGTTCAGCATTTGGTTGCTAGTAAAGGCACTGGAGCGTTGGTTATTCCAGTATGGCCTTCTTCTTATTTATTTTTTGCCTTTTGTGAATCCTACGAATAGCGCAGTGAAGCGCTTGTGAAAGAATGCTTGATCATACCACAGATTTGTCCAGTTTTTTGATCCGAGTGCTGGGGAAGTCAGTCATTTCAGTATAATGAACGTAAGACTGTATTTTCAGCGAACCCGAGTTTCAGGGTTGTAGCAGTTGCGAATAGATTGCAAGTGCTTGTGAATAGGCATGTAACAGAAGTTTATTTGAGGTCGTTTAATTTGCTTTATATCTCGATCCGTGAATGATACAGGCTTGTTGCGTGATCTAACGCCTTTGCAATTTTAAAACCTGAAATTTCAGGTTTGGCTTGTAAGCATTTCGTGATTGATGAATTTAAACGGGAGTAGACTGATAACAGATCTTTGTTTTGCTGCGTTTATTGTTTTAGTATTTAATTGTAGGTTATAGTATTTCTCAGTCGCGTTTATGCACGCATTGTTTGTGATACTTTTGTTTCTTTCCAGCCTTACCCAAGACTGGTCACGTGGCGTTAATTGACTTTGTCTGCCAGTTTCGCTTATTGTGCGTATTGTTAAGCATTTGGTTGCTAGTAAAGGCACTGGAGCATTGGTTATTCCAGAATGGCCTTCCTGTTATTTTTGCCTTTTGTGAATCCTACAAATAGCGCAGTGAAGTGCTTTGTGAAAGAATGTTTGATCCTACCACCGACTTGTCCAGTTTTTTATCCGGGTACTTGGGACTAAAGTCATTTCAGTGTTATGAACACGAGACTGTTTTCAGCGAACATCAACAACAACAACTTTATTTCAATTAATATTACAATAACAATTACAGTTAATAAATTATTATTATAATAAAATAAACCCTAGTTTCAGGGTCGCTGCCAATATATTGCTCAAGCGCTCGCGAATAGGCGCGTAACAGAAGTTTATTCGAGGTTGTATAATTTGCATTATATCTCCGTAAATAATACAGGCTTGTTGTGTGATCTAACGCCTTTGCAATTTAACCTGAGTTGTCAGGTTTGGCTTGTAAGCATTTGTGGTTGATGAATTAAAACGGGAGTAACTTTAAAGAGACTTTTGTTTTAATTTGCTGCGTTTATTGTTTTTAGTATTTAATTGTACGTTATAGTATTTCTTAGTCGCGTTTATGCAGGCATTGTTGTAATACATTTGTTTCTTCCTAGATGTCCTGAGTTCTGTATTGTGGCGAAACAGCTGTCTCCAGTCCGTTCTTGTTTGAGCTAGCCAAAGACTTGCCAAATGTTGTTTGCTTGTCAAAGTTCCCAGCACCTTGGACAAGTATCGCTTGGCGGGACTCGATCGCTTCCATTTCTTCAGCGGTGTACAGTACCCTCTGGGCCCATAAAGTTGCAGGTGAACCATCTCCTACGACAGGCGAAGCGATAGCGGCCATGGCAAGTGGCCTTTGATGCCGATGCTATTGATAAGCATGCCGGTTGGCGATCTAAGAGTTCCAAGTTTAGATATATTTCTGGCGCTATTGGCCTATATAGTGTGTACAGGTGACCGCTGCACCTAGCTTTGTTTACTTCTCAGTAACGGCCAACTACGACACAATACTCCAGAATTTGTTGTCTGCGTCATGATTTGTTAAGGGGAGTATGTAATTATGGGCACGTTGTTAAGAACAGAATTGAAAATTCTCTTCGGTTGCATCGCATTAGAAGAGAATTGATTTCTGTTCGCTATTGTTAGAGCTGTTAATTACGATTTTTGTTATCTGTTGAATGTTGGCATGTTTTATGCCGATGTAAGTTATTTGCATGCACGTGCATTTGCTATGCCCGTGGAAGTATGTGTATAAATAGTTGGTTCTTTAGTATGCGAGTCAGTTCTCGGTCGTTACACTGACGGTTTACCCTAGTCAAATTTTTTCTTGTTTGTTTTGATTAGTCTTTTCCACCGCTGAACTTTATTTGAACATTATCCACCAGTTTTTTCCTGCGATAATTAAATTTAAATTATCAGTGGCCCTGTAGGAAGGGTCGCCGGAGTTTTGAGCTTGGTTCCTACCCAGGTTTCCTACAATTTTTTCCCGTTGAGTTTCGGGTTTTTTAAGTAGGTTTTTCCTGGCCTCCGAGTATCTTTTGTGATGCGCTCTCAATTCTCCAGTTATTTTGTTTCATTTATTTATTTATTTTCTGTAAGATATTTAGCTGTGAGTTGTCATTTTGACGGCATACGTGTGAAATAAAGTGTAACGGCCAACTACGGCACAATACTCCAGAATTTGTTGTCTGCGTCATGATTTGTTAAGGGGAGTATGTAATTATGGGCACGTTGTTAAGAACAGAACAGTAAAGAACATTACCTAATTCAATAAAGGTTGCTTTGGGCATTGGACAATTGCACATTGGGAAGCTATTGTTTGGCGGTCATTCAAGCAAAGCATTGCATTGTGTTCCGTATGCCCAAATGCCAATGCCCATTGCCAATGATCAATTACCAAAGCAACCTTTATTGAATTAGGTATACATATACACCTAATTCAATAAAGGTTGCTTTGGCAGTTGGTTATACCATGCGCGATTTAGGGGTAACACTTATTCTTTTGTTAAAACAATAGAATATTAGAACACAAAAGAACGACAATACAATAGAATACAATACTATAGAATATATTAGAATACATAATTTTACCTAATACAATGAAGGTGTACAATGTACAATGGAGCTGACACCCTAAATCGGGCATCATATGCAGTGGGTCATTGGTAATTGAGAATTGGCATTTGGCCATGATACGGAACACAATGCAATGCTTTGCTTGAGTGACCGCCAAACAATAGCTTCCCAATGCCCAATTACCAATGACCAAAGCAACGTATACACCTAATTCAATAAAGGTTGCTTTGGCAGTTGGTCATTGGTAATTGGGAATTGTCATTTGGCATACGGAACACAATGCAATGCTTTGCTTGAGTGACCGCCAAACAATAGCTTCCCAATGCCTAATTACCAATGACCAAAGCAACCTTTGTTGAATTAGGTATATCCCAAATTTCATTTTTCAAACATCCAGAGACAAAAAGAAGCACAAGACATGAAGGGTAAAAGATGAGAATTTCATTCAGACCCAGACTCACAAGGCAACATATTAATTTATAACGAACCATTAAGTGAATTTGCAGTTGATTAAAGGAAAACCAAATTACTGTAATGGTGAATTTCGACGTTTTAACGCCAGCGTACTTTCTTTTCTTTGGATAAAGACAACAGTGCAGTTGGCAAATTATCATTAAAAAGCAACTCAGATGGATTTGTTTGACGTCGGAATCCGATACAAGCCGTGACTATTTTTTTCTTGTTTGTTCTGCATACTTGGACATGAAATATCTTTTGCAAAACAACTTTCTTTTTTCATTAGCATTAACGCAATTCGATATAAAAGTGGAAATAGATTTTTAAAAGGCAAATCATCATCATTTAATAAGAAACAACTCCGGCAGTGTATCCATCCTTGGCAATCATTCCAGATCAATATAATACATGGATATGTTAAAATTTACGTGGTACAAAGCAAATAATACAGTCAAGATAAATGGCGATGAATTCTAACCTAACTACTCCAACACCTATAAAACGCGGATAAGATACATTACAAACAAAGGGAGCATTGAGTAATTACAGCTCGTAAAATATATAAACCGCCGCCTGTAATAATAATAAAGATAAATAAAAATAATAAATCACTTTAATTAAGTGTTAAAGGTATTTAACACGTAGTACTAATTGGGGACACTTTCCAGATCTAATTGATAACACTTAGATGAACGAGATCAACAGTGTCCGAAAGCATTTCTTGAATTAGTCTGTCTTTTTGTTTCGCTCAAAAGTTATGACGCCGTAATTTCCCGCCTGTTGTCTCGCTTCCTTCGGTCTCCAGTAAACCCAATAGATGCCACTTTGTCTGGGATAGCCGACTGACTCAGCTCTTCTTCGTTGAACTGGTGGAAGGAAGCAAAGTCTTGACAACATTTCTCGGCCTTGCTTCTCCCACTCCTCGCGTGAAATCGCCGCTTCTGCCGAGTCAGGAGAGGTCTGTTCACGATTCCCCCAGCTGGCCGCGCTGCCCATGGTTATCAGTTCAATATTTGAACGATAACTTGCGGCAAAAATAATTGTTCAATAATTGGCTTGGTCAAAACCACTGGGAAATGTTTGGAGTGCACGAACAAAGAATGAGAACGACACGAAAAGGAACTCTCCCTTTCAGTTGAACTGCCGGCCGCTGATTGTTTAATACTGAAAAGCAATTGTCAGTCATTCTTTAATCTACTGACGTAACTGTTGCTATGCCAATTGCATTTGACGTTATTATTGTTGATATCAAGGAAGTGGTACTCAAATGTTCATGGGAGAAAGGTAACAATGGTTTATCGCCTTTTCAACATCGTAGTCAAATAAAATAATGAACAGATTTCGGAAAGGGTAATTAGAAGAAACAGCCTTCATGGAAACAGTAAACACATAATGACTGGTCCCGAGGGAAACAGTGAATTTTGTTTCCCGAGAATCTCGATGTTTCCCGAGACGAAGTCGAGGGAAACATCGAGATTCAAGGGAAACAAAATTCACTGTTTCCCGAGGGATCAGTCATTAAGTGATTTGTTATATAGCAACACAAAATAAAACACAACACAAGACAGTTTGATAAACGCGCGGAGCACTCGGTCCATCATAATCATGCCATCTTTTGTCACGGTCTGATCACGTGCGCTAGCAGGCAACAGTGCAATGTTACCCTCTGACGTCAAAATTGTTGCCCGCTTTCGCAAATGTTGCCCGCTTAGGACCAATGGCGGGAAACAGTTTGTTTGTTAGATGTCATGTGACCATGAATCAGCCAATCAACGTGCGTGTTTTATTGAGAAAAACTCCAGCTATATAACAAAAGAGCATATTGACGTAGTTACGTCATTACGTCATTGTTTCTTTGGAGACCATCTTCACCATCAACCTCGTTCTCAGGTTCCTCTCTCTTCAGCTATACCTTATCGTCGAGAGCCGAAGAGAGAGAAACCTGGGGACGCCGTTGCGTCACCATCCCTTTTCAGTGTTATTAAGTGGTGTCACTCAATGAAACGAGCAAATGACAAACGTATATGCAGAAATAAATCTCTCTGCAAATATTATCCAGGGGGTGGGGGAGGAAACTCGTATCTAGTCGGCATTCATTTGATTGTGATGCGAAAGGAGATTGGATACATTGAAGCCAAGGAAGGGACGAGAGAGAAATTCAAATTACATACTAACAACAACTCTACGAGTAGTAAAGTCGGGCTTTAGGGTCTTGTAAGTTTCCCTAAGACACGAGAACTAATCCAATTGTTATGATTTGCTTTGGGTCATGTCGTACCTCCTTTGAACGAGTTGTTTTATTGGCTCACCAAAACAATAGGGAAGATATCAATGACGTCACCAATTGTTATTAATGTGCCAACCAGAGCCTTATTGGGGGTTGGGTTCTTTTGTTCCAGTGGTTGGCACATTCGAATAACAAAAAGAAAGTTTGTAAACAGATATCATCCCTATAGATGAATGACCTAAACAATGCCCCTATCCCTATAAACAATAGCAGGTACTGTTTTAAAACGGCTAATGAAAATAGAGGTTTATGAGAGGTGCGACCCTATCGTTCGTTTTACAGTCGTTTTTCCGGTCACACAAGGTGATCCGTCACGCACGTTACTACGTCATTTGACACCTTTAATCAGTCTTTCGCAATCACTTATGCATGCAAGGTCCATTTTATATCTGTTCCTCGAAAAGAAAAAAAGGAAATCGTTATCGAATGGAACTTTCGCCAAATCCGGCAGTAATGAACATTCCTTTTACTTGATATATTTCGTTTCGTCATTTTTCTTTTTCTTATGTTGTAAATTGATTTTCAGTTTCACGATATTGATAATGGTTTTCCGGCCGTTTTTCACTTTTCACAGCTACATGTTAAAGCCTCCTATTACAACTACGAAATGAAGAATTAAACAGTCAATAGATTTTACAGTGTCACAGTGAATCTTCGATTGTGGAGCAGTTACACTACTGGGTATGCTTCGAATTCTTAATTTCTTATGTACACTTAAAGCCCGATTTTACAACTCGTAGAGTTCTTGTTTTCAATTAGTTGCTATCTCTTATGACCTTGAAGTTGCTTTGTCAAGTGATATGACGTCACTCTGTGAATACGCGAAGCAATGTCTTTGACTTCAAACTCGGTATGGATAATTAAAACCGATCTGTGGACTTCATTGAATGGATTTTTCAAGACTTCGGTAAACGCTGCAGCACGATATACGTTTCTAAATGTGAAACCATTCGAGAAAGCGCCAACCTTTTAATCATTTCATCTAAACTTTTATCTCAGAAACACTTAGCCGCAGGCTAAAAACACTTGAAACGGAATTTTCCTACGGAGAAACAAAGTGAATTTATCAGTAAGTCGGGCAGACTTGGCATATTTTAAATTTTGCACTTCCAGTTCATAGTTTTGCCATTTTACACTTCCTGTTTAGTGACTTCCGGCTACTATCACTTCCGGTAAACAGCGTTTCTGAAGTGTCACGACAGCGTCTCCCACAACCCTACTTACATTACTAATGTTCGCGTTAGGTATATATAACACACAGAAGAATCACTGGCGTTATTGTCGTACAGCCTTCATTTACAAAACATTCAATATTAAACAACGTGGTTTGCAGGAACGATGACTAATTGAAAGGAGCAACTATTCTCCATATCTGACATCTTAACATGACTGTTCTGTTTAAAATATACCATAAAACTTTCTTATAATGCATGCGCATGAGTATAGGCTGCTTGGAGCCTCTTGTTTTAAATATTGCTCGCTGAAAGTGAACACTTTGGAAATATCTGCAAGGGCCAACGGGCAATGCAAAAGCGTCGGATCCTGGTGGATCTAGTCAGCAAATTTAATATAAATACGAAAACTAATAAAGCAAGGCTGACTGTACAACTGGGATTATAATATTCTTTCCAATATTTCGTCAGGCACGGCCTGACTTCTTCAGGGAATGAAGAAGTCAGGCCGTGCCTGTCGAAATATTGGAAAGAATATTATAATCCCAGTTGTACAGTCAGCCTTGCTTTATCAGTTTTCGTATTTCGCTGGAAGTGCTAATGTGCTAATAAGAGAGATCCAAGAAAGGAAGGAAAGAGTCAAATACACGAACGTCACTATAGAAAAACTATATGAAACCTATGGTTTTATAAATTTTCTGTAGTTGTAACGATTGTTTCCTATAACAGAAGTCAAATTTTAACTTGACTGGACGATTAATCGAGGGAGGCGATTATTTCAAATAGTTTCACCAAAGGGGGGCGATTAATCGAGGGATGGCTATTATTCGAGGAAATACGGTAAATGAATTACAATGTACTACTTACGAAGTACTTTAAAAGTCGTATGAAATCTTAACAAAAGGTGTTACAAAAGTATAATGTATACATTTTATATATATATTACGATAAGTCACTGATTAGTACTCTAACTACAATGGGCCATTTCCGAGATAACTTTAGCCTCTCTATCAAAGCGAGGCTAGGTGCGAACCTTTCATATGAAGATGAGTTTCCCGGCGTATCCAATCGAACGTTCGGTAATCGAACCCAATCGAACACCAATCGTTCGATTGGGTTCGGTAATCGAACGAAATCGAACTCACAATAAAATTTGGTCAATCGAACGTTCGATTACCGAACAACCAACCATCGAACTCAATCGAACGTTCGATTATCGAACAACTATCAATCGAACTCAAGTTTATACTGCGGACATATTGTTCGATATTTGGACGTTTTTCTATTTATACCATTCAATAAAAGTTGATTATGATTAGTCCTGCGTGATTTACTTATCAAGACATGGATTCCGAACAAAATCGAATCCGATTGAGTTTGATTGTGTTCGATTGTGTTCGATTGGTTCGGAAATCGAACTCACAGCAAAATAGATGTTCGATTTTGTTCGATTACCGAACCCAATCGAACGATTGGTGTTCGATTGGGTTCGATAGATTTTTGGTTCGATTTTGTTCGATTGGATACGCCGGGTGAGTTTTCATTCACATTCAAATAAGTTTTGTTTGCATGTGAATGAAAACTCATTTTCATATGAAAGGTTTCGCACCTAGCCTCGCTTTGATAGAGGCTAAAGGCAACTCGGAAATGGCCTATTAAAATACTATTATATTAATAAGGATATAGCAATTCGTTTAAAAATGGTGTCATACTTGGTAGAAAACTCTTCTTTAACTTGGATATGTGGCTGCGATTGCGCATGTAATGATTGTGCAAGCTTTCCCTTGGGGAGGTGTGATAAGACGCCTCCTGTCTCCACAAGCAATCTTCTTGGCGATCTTTACGCACAAGGCTTGGCGTCGTTCTTTAAGTCGGGGGATTTGAGTACTGATCAACTATTTGAAAGATCGAATAATCAATGGATTGTTAAAGCATTTATCTAGAAATATAAGAATTAATATTAACCAACGACTCGATGCGTTTATGCAAATTTCCCTTTCGTAAACGGTCGCAGCCATTTTAGCGACCACACGTTTACGAAAGGGAAATCAGCTTCGTCGTCTCCCACTCGACCGGAGTGTCTGATATGCCTATTCCTTATTAATAACAAAGAATTCAAACAGTATATGGTACTTTGCGAGGGAGAATAAGAATATAACTCCATAATCTGATTCACTGATTGCGTAACTTGTCTACATGTACCTTGTAGCTTAAAAATCATCTTACATGAGCCCCGGGGGACAATTCCATATGAAAATGACGGTGGTGTTCGTCGAAAAAATTTTTGAAAAGCACTCTTTAAAGGAACCAGAATCTTGTTCGATGGGCGTGGCTCATCACATCACATGTCATTTTTTTTTCGGCCCAATACCCTAAAAGATACCGCAATAATTCTAACGGTGGTCATTTTAGATTTTAGCACCCTAATTTTAACCCCTACTGAAAGGTATGACGACCACTACCGTAATTTTGTATAATGATTTTTAATCATTTTAATTTATATCATCATTTTTATACAATCAACTTAAATTTACTATTTAGTTTTCTATTTTTACTCTTGCAGGTTATTTGTTACAACTGTTTGTTTAAAATGATGACAGGACAAAAAAAGAATAATGTACCTCATTAAATAATATAGCACACAAAATATTATTTACCAGTATTTATAAATAATTATTACATAAATAAAGCTTTGTTATTTAATGTCGTGGAAAAACAAAGCAAAATTGAATTCCTCTCTACCTCTGCCAGGGCTTCGTTGGATTGGAAGGGGGCAGGTAGCAGGCAAAATGATACTTTTAAGGGGTGGACGAGGAATACAGAAACGTTTTGCTTCCCAACCCCTTGAGCACTTATTTTGATTCATTCCAAGTCTCCTCTGATTTCCAAATCCAACATATGCTGGCATAAGTACAGCACTCGCATACACCCCAGCACCCCCCCCCCTCCCTCATAAAAAGAATATCACTGCAACACAAGCTGACAAAGTAAAGGGAGACAAAGTTTGATGTTCAGCTCATTATCAAACAAAATCAAATTTAAAATAGTTTATGAACTGTATTAATACAGTTACATGTAAGTCATTCAGAGGAAGAAATGATTGACCTATTTGACTGTTGATACACAATGTAAATACAAAGTGAGAAGTTTTCTTTTGATGGCAGTTGTGTCCCTCAATCAAATCCATGCTTTTTGATCAGTGTGTGTAAATAGATACAGCACAAGTAAAATGTACGTTGACAGTTCCTCAAATCTCAACTCAATCCTTGACAGAGGCAGTTATTAACTGGGAAAATGTTTACTCTCTTTCTTTCCGCATAACATTAGATTCTAAACTAAGGGAATTTCAATACAAAATTCTACACAACATTGTTTTTACAAATGAAAAGCTGTTCCGTTTTGGTCTTTTTCAATCACCTGGCTGTACGTTTTGCCACGAAGAACCAGAGTCCATCGAGCATTTACTCTCCCTTTGTAAAGTGTCGTCTAATTTTTGGAAAGACGTCCTCTCCTGGCTAAAAGACAATAATATTCGTATAGAATCTTTAAATGAGAGAGATTTATTTTTTGGAAAGTTTGACATAACAGAAGATTTCTTTATTATTAACCATATTTTACTGTTAGGTAAATATATTTATTCAAGGAAATGCCACGAAAGTCTATCCTCATTAAAGGGTTTCATTGCCAGGATAAGACGTGTTTACAAAATCGAGCTCCATATTGCGAGGGAGAGAAACAAACTTACTGTTCATTTTAAAAAATAAGAAAAGTTGTGTTCTATCATGGGTGTACTATAAGGTCATTAATTTCATTTGCGAACCACCACACAGTGAGTCCTCTCTGTTTTTCCGTGGGCAAGTTGTTATTTTTGTTTTTCTCTTTCTAATTAGACTCTGCAATGTAAAGCTACCAGACATTTTTTTTGTTTTTGTTGTTGTTTTTTGTTCGTTGTAGTCTATTTACTTAGATAATAATTAATAATTAATTAATTCAAATTATCTATTTATTAATTAATAATTAATTAGTTTTTATTATATTATGTATGTAATTATATGTCTGTTTGTTTGTGTCTATCTGTACATTGCTCCCCTTATATATGGGAGTAGATATATCAATAAACACTATTGATAAAAAAAAAACTCAATCCTTGAAAACTTTGAGTAAAGAACTTCAAGTTGAGTTCTTTGAGTTTTGAGTTAAGTAATTTGAGTCAACATTTTCAAGTTTCAAGATGAGAAAACAAAAAGGTTAGCAGTAAATTAAGATGAGGCTGCAATCAGTCAAACCATGCAACCTCATATCGTTTTCATGATGCACTGATTGCTATGCACCATGAACAAACAAGTGGCACCAAAAATTGATCAAAATCATCCATCACTTTAAATAACTTTAAATCCGGAGCACCTACCCCCTCCTCAGGCTTACATTGTATCTGTATTCAGATGAACGTATAACCAGTATTACTCTGGCAAAGAAGAGAACACACACACAAACTCAAACTCAAAAGAGTGAAGGGAAACAATAGCTGGCACCCACTGCAAGCCCTTGGCTGATTTGCTTCATCTCCGCTCCTGTCTGGTACATGTGTATTATCTTTCTTTCTTGGCCCAGGGTTCTTTTCAGTGTGTGTGAAGCTATCCTCACTGTACAATGTTGACTTCCAGTTGTCACTGCATTTTTCAATCTTACTCCGTAACAGCCAGGTGCTTTCAATGATCTCTGTTTTGTTGTCACCACAGATGTGACATTGTCCCACCCATCCAGTTACTGAAGCACCATTTTTCCAAACAACAAAAAAAGCAAAAGTGCTGCTTGTTCCTCCAAGCTGTCCAATTCCCAACACTTTAGAATGGCTAGTTCCAGCCGCCCCTGTTTTGCGCTCAACAGCAGTGCGGTACTCTCCTTCAAGGAGTCCACTATCATCCCTCTGCATTAAAATCATCTCAGAGCCTAGATGATTGTACCAATTTCCATTTAAGCTGCAGGGTTTGTTTTTGCCATCAGGATCATAGTTCTTGATTACGGTTACAACAGTTGGTGGTGCTTCTGTAATGGCATCATTTGGTTTACGAGGACCATTACGCTGTTCATATCTAGTGAAAGTATCACGTCCAATTCTAGTTGACTTCCACTTGTCTATACATGTATCTACCTTGGAGCGCAGTAGCCAAGAAGTAAGGAGTTTCTCATGACCATCATCACACACAATGCATTGACCAGTCCACACAGTTGTCGAGGTGCCATTCCGCCAGACAACTGTAAAAGCAAAGGATGCTCCAGGGTTGTCATAGGGCATGTATCCTGTATAAAAAAAATTACACCCAATTAACCATCACTGCAGCCCTCTTATGCAGATTTCCTTCAGACTCATTTTGCAATCTTCCTCCCTCACAAACTTGTGGGGAAGGTGTGCGTGAATGGAGCCCACATCGTGTATACAAAGCTTGAAATCACATAATACATAGATGGGAGGGAGGATTTAATTTTACACTTACAATCAACAGACCTTTAAAAGAAAATGTTCGTGTAAAGTCATATTGAAATCTGCCAAATGTTGTTTAAAATGTCATGTCATGCAGAGATTGGAAATAAATATGTAGACCCAATCCAAAGGTATGAGTATTTTCTGGAACAACAGAATCTATTATTCAAATAATAGCCACAGGGATCTGACCATCATCAGATTGTGTCCAAATTATTAGCTTAATTTCCTGCTGGTGACAAATTAACCCACGAAATTCACCCATAACCCAGAGTCATGCTTAGGCATATTTTGTTTTGAAAATTACATGGTGTGTTTCTCTTAGTCAGTTTTGCAGGCCCATATGTTTGATCATTCTTCTTATATATAAACTTATGTATCAGTCAAGAGCCCCCATCCCCCCTTTGACTTTTGGCAATCTAGCAGAGCTAATAAGGGCGAAAGCTACATGGACAACACGTACACATTGGCTAGAGTTATCCTTTTTCCTACAGTGAAAAGTGGAACAAATGACTCAAGTTATGTAGCTTTTTGCAAAGACAATAAACCCAATTAGGTACAAATTATATTAGCTTAATCATATTGGTCCATTCCATTTAATTTCTGCACCCCCCCCCCCCCCCTATTGAGGTATAAGGAAATCTTGGGGGGAGGGGGGGGTTTACTTGCGTCGGCATCCTTTGATCTTCCAAAAATTCCCAAGGGGGTGTTCTGTCGGCACTTAGATCTTTTTTTTCCTAAGGGGGTAGGATGTTGCCTTAGCAGGGGGATGTTGAGTGAATACCTCAATAGGGGGGGGGGGGGGGGGTGCGGATATAAAATGGAATGGCCCATTTACAAGTAAGCTTATTAATTACGTAACTGTGCTTCAATTACAGTCCCTTTATAAACATGATTATAACCAAAACATGAACAGAAAATAAGGGTATTTACCCAGCATGACAGAGTGGCTTGCTCCCGCCGATCCATTGAATCTTTCCGCAGCGGTCCTATATTCGCCCCACAGTCTGCCGTCACTCCCGTGCTTCAAGAAAACTTCAGATCCAAGTTGATTATACCATTTGCCGTCTAAAGCCTCGCAGTTCTTGCCTGCTACCATCCCTCCAAGGGAAAGAACTGTTAGAGAAGCAGACAGGAAATGAATTATCGGCATCGACAACATGATCATAATTCTCTCTCAAGCTCAGCTGCTTTCCACGTGTGTGCAACTGGTACAGGTGAATTTTATATCAGACGTCCAGCCTCGTCTCCAGGTTGTCACGAAATGACCCTGTGGAGCCACCCGGTGGTGACCCTGGGGACAAAACATCCGCCATGTTGGATTTCTCTCGCAAAGGATGCCGGGAAGTTCTTCGTTTTCATTCAAAATGCCGGCTGGAAGTTCGTATTCTTCGGCAAAAGAAGATCCAAGAAGACCCAACAAAATATTCCGATACAAGCCAGTAACAAACAAGCCTGCAGATGATCCGATGCCAGAGTATATGAACCTTTTAGGGATGATATTTAGCATGTGTGGTCTTCTCATGAAGGTACAGCTGTACGGAACAAAGTTATACAGTGCATAAATGTATCTACATGCATGCACTGCTTAATTATAACTCGTAGAGCTTGACAATTGTTGCGTAAAGATAAACTTTAGATCTCACAAAAATACGAGTTAGCTCGCTGTCTCTTCAGGCTCAATTTTAGTGAGGTAAAACAATCCTCTCTAAGCTAAAGAAGTATCGATCAATTCTCTTCTGGCAGTCAGTGGCCTTTTTAAAGTGCCTATCACTTCTAGAAAGTTATTTTCAGAATCAACTCTATGTACATTAAATAGTTAATAGTGAAATATTTCTTGTTTTGAACGTCGTGTTAGTGAGTTATAGAGATTTGAATTTACAAAATGCTAATTACATGACGTCAACCCGGGAATCATTTATTATACGACTACTTGTTTTCATCTCCAAGTAATATTTTTTATGAATCAATTGACTATCCCAGGGATGTAGATTCAGTTTTTAACTGGCGGGAATATAGAACTGACAGACGGGTAAAAAATAAAAAAATGTAGTCCTTTTAAAGCTGCACTAGGCTTTAACAGCCAGAAAAATGAAGTTCACAGCCGGGTAATTTCCCCCGCTCCCGGCTATTATCTACAGCCCTGACTAGCCACAATTCATTTTTAGCATTTATCAAATTAATTATTCTCAAGCTGTAAACTGCGCATTGTAAATTGCCATAGAAATAATGGCAAATTCCTGGGTTGATGTCATCTAATTAGCATTTTGTAAATTCAAATCTCTGTAACTCACAAACGGGATATTCAAAACAAGAAATATTTTAACATTCAACTATTCAATGTATATAGAGTTGATTCTGAAAATAACTATTTAGGGATGATAGGTACTTTAAGTGTGAAAACTGTTGTCTGAGTTATTGCGTCTACTGCACATGTGAGTGTAGACACTAAAGATGGTGTCACCAAAAGTTTGTTGACCCATTGAGGGCCATGCCAGGTAAACCGGCCATTATTTTGCGCATGTATGCAAAGTCTCCCCTACCACCCCTAGGAGGTATTTTTGGTCCCCTTTTGTTATCAAAGGCTAAATAAAAAAGGTAAACCAATCAGAATCCATCTATTGCACATTATACATTGGTGGTTTAAGGGGGGCACTAGAGGAGAGCAGTTTGTCACTTGAACAAGAATATCAAATTTTTTTATTTATTTATTTAAACTTTATTTAAACACGGTGTATTCATCAGGCATAACAATACTATACCATGTGGTAGGGCTGCTGCGCTTGGCACTTGCTTGGTTTTCAAAACCGTAGTATTTGCATTGCCAAGAGTCATAACACCCATTTAAAAGATTAAAAATGGAAAGAAAAAGCTTTAAAGAATATTCATAAGCCACTATGGTGGAAAAATAAGAGCTTCAAGTGATGAACTACTGCTGTATGGAACTTCATATCTTTAAGGTGGTCAGACACGAGGGGTCATGTAGCAGGGACATGTCGCAGCGACAAAAATTTGTGTAGTTCACACTGAGGGACATGTACATGTAGCAGGGAGTAGCAGAGACATGTAGCAGGGAAAAAATCATAGCGCTTGCACACCACATGAAAATGTCGCGGGGACTTGTCTCAGGGACATGTTGCAGTGACACATCCCCTCGTGTGAACTGATACTATCATAATTGTGCAACACCAATTTTGTGGACATTTTGTCCCCGCGACGTCTCCCATGAAGTTCAACAAGTTGAACTCCGTGCTTGTTGCTTGTTCTTCATGACTCCTGGTTTGACATGCCCTAAGTATAAAAAGAGCATTCCATATTCAGGAGTTGGCTCACAGGAGCCTTTGATTTTTTGTGAAATGAGGCTTTATTTTGTAATGGTAATAAGTGTACTTTAGGTGCTTTTAAAGTTGAATCATATAAAACGATATCACATGACTTGGGTTTGACCCTTATTGATTTTTTTCGCTTTTCAGCTCAAGTGGGCAGCATGGGCAGCAGTTTATTGTTCATTCATAACCTTTTCCAACTCGCGCTCATCAGAGGATACCAAACAGATGTTCAGCAGCTTTTTGTGAGTGAAAATTTGATTGTGAAAAAAAAAAAACAGTACATGTAACATACAGTGTAGTAAAGCTGCTCATCAGTGACCACCCAATCTGTGTGTGTACTAAAGTGGCCGTTTATAGGAAATGAACCTCTCTATGGCTTTTTTCCCCCAGGGGTGGTGGGAACTCCTTGGAATTTTTGGTGGGAGTGTGCTGCCCACTTCTCCAAATCCTGAACCTTTTTCAGACAAACTATGCCATATTCCATACCGATTTTTAGACCTGGCCCCGGTTGTTCAAAGGGTGGATAGCGCTCTTTATCGGATAAATCACTATCCAGCGGATAACACAATGGATTTTGTTAATACTTATCCACTGGATAGTGATTTATCCGGTGGATAGCACTATCCACCATTTGAACAACTGGGGCCAGGCCTCTAAAATCCATTCCCCTTTTACAGACCTGACCCAATTTCAGACCGAACTGGTCAAAATGTATGGACAATGTCAGTGAATCTGTTTTCCATCAAAACTTTTGATTTACAAGAATCCTTTTTGAAAGTCGGTTTCTTTTGGACAGTTCTTGGAGATTGTCAAATTCTCAATTTCCAAAATAAAAACTAAGGAATCCTTAAAGAATTTGTGTAATTAAAGTTAAATAGACAGGCCCGCCAAGGCTAGCACTAGCTACCTGCAGGCCAGTCCAGCTGTAACGCGGTAAAAATTAAGAAAATAAAGATTGTTTTTGTTGTTGACAATACTTTAGGTCTAATATTGGATACGGCAACGTAAATTAAACACATGTATATTATATTTCAAATTGTTTAAATAATTATCTACAACACAAACCCTGCCATACCTGTAAATGCTTACACATCCATTCTCGTTCCATTCAATGATATCCCTGGTTTTTAAAGTTCCATAAGCTACATGTACAGTACTGTACTGTCACTCGAAACTCAAATGAGTTGACTCAAAGTTTGAGTTTTGAGTCGAGTGTTTCAGGTTTCGAGTTGCGAACTTCGAGTTTTAAGTCCATTGTTTCGAGTTTTGAGTTGCCAACTTCGAGTTTCGATTCGAGTGGTTCATGTTTTGAGACAAGGAAACAAAAAGCTTGTCACTCGATTAATTCTTCAAAAGACTAACAAAAGGCTTCACTTCTCTTTGTTTTAAGGAACTTACACCATCTTAATTTAAAAATTAATTTCATCTTACCGTGGTTCTTATTGGATTTCAGATTATCAGTTTCGGCTGTTGTGATGTCATATCTACAAAATCCACAACCAATGGCTGCTACATGGTAATACAAAGATGATAAACAGACACGATATCGGACGGAATAAAAAGAGAAACGAAAGTACCTCTCCCCCCCCCCCCCCATTTAATGACAAATTCCCGCGAAAACCAAAACGTGCCATTTTTTGCATCACTGAAATGCGGGGAATGGGTTGTCTTAATTTTCCATAATTTTGAATTGTTCAAGACCGAATCTCGGACGGAATAAAATGAGAAATGAAAGCATCCCTCCCCATAATTAATGAGGAATTTGTGCTACAACCAAAACGTGCCATTTTTTCCCCATCATTAGGATGGGGGGAGGGGTTGTCTTCATTTTTCATTTGAAATGTCCAAGATTGCAGCTAGATTAAAAAAACTCTTCATGAGTGAACTGTTTTAAACGTCATCCTCTCTGTCAGATGTAACGACACAAGTGTACTACGAGACATTAATTGTTAATACATTAATCGTTTCACTTGTGTTTAATGTTGTCAAATAAAAGTTGCTACCAAGAAAGTTGTCTCTGAGGGTACCTTTACCCTGTACCAGTATTGCACCAATACAGTTGAGGTTACCTTTACCCAATACCAGTATTGCACCAATGCAGTTTGGATTCATTGAAGTTTTATAGAGGAGCACTATACAGTTTGGATCCGTAGGAGATCAATTATTTGCCTCAGCCGATACACTGTAATTGATCTGCTCGCCACTGATAAATCACGATATTTTGCTCAACCTCGTCCAATAATTGATAATTTAACTGGAAGAAATTTAATATTTTGGAAAAGTGGTCGCTTATGAGAGGTGGTCGCTTACGAAAGGTTTTGACTATAGTGATTTCACTGGAAGAACATGATTTGATATTTTGGAAAAGTGGTCGCTTAGGAGAGGTGGTCACTTAGGAGAGGATGTCACACACGGGGTTTCAACTGTAAATAAAGTTGGAAAGCCGTCAAAATAACTTGATGATTCTTATCGAATCATTGTTCAACAACTTATTTACTTTGCAATATTTCAACAAATAAATAACAAATACTTTATTTTCACATTACCATGACATTTTTTTTACAAGAAAATATATATTTAGCTAAACTAAATTTACTAAAACAATAGGACGAATAACTAAATATAAATGACAATTGAAGAAATGCCTATTTTAACAATTAGATTATGAGCTCGAGATTTCTATCACGCAAAGAAATCAAGAGCGAATAATCTTTTTAGTATGAATCTACTACACGTTCATAACTTAACAACAAGACAGGCTCGCGTTTTCACTGAATAATGATATAAATAACAACCGCACAGTCACTTTCTACAACAGGATAGATAGTGAGTAGCGTAGCCAATAAGAGAACAGCATTCGTGATAGAACGCTAATAGATTTATACCAAAAAATATATATTTTGACAGAGTTTGCAATGCTCCATTTTACAGTTGTGTGCTTGGTAACCTTGCCTTTGAGTGGAAATGAGGCTGGAGATGACCTTGCTTTGATACAAACCTTTCTGCCTTTCATATGTTAATAATGCTGTTCTCATGCTAACTAGGTAAATTTATATCTAAAAATAGGTCTATGTCATAACAAGGTCAACTTCAACCTCGCTTCCACTCAAAGGCCAGGACACTAAGAAGACAACTGTAAAATGGTGTATAAAAAAGAATCTATGAACATTGCAAACAAAACAATGTGTTTTTCAAGTGGTTGTGTATCATATTTTTAAATATAAGGTTGATTATGCAATTTTAAGCACTTGAAAGTAGAAGTTTCTAGAAACACCTCCCCTTTCGAGTATAAAACAAGGGAGGGGAGGGGGACACGAATTTCTTTGGTAACTAAATGTTTTACAAGAAATTTTCTTTTATTAACAGATTTTTATTACCTTGAACTGATCAACCAACTAATATACCTCGCCTTCAAAAACTCGCCCGCGAAAGCGTGCATTTTATAAGACGGGCTAACCAATATCGTATAGTCAAGAGTCCGGAACATGGGCGTCATCCAAACAAAGGAACCTTAGATAGGGTCAAGACAATTGAAGGCCTCCGGGAAAGAATGTCGCAAGACGGTCTATTTGGAAATTTTTGTACTGAAATCTTGGATTTTTGGCCACAAAAGGAACTCACTTGCCAAAATTATGACTGGATCATGTAAATATGACTGAAAGCATTTCAACCGGGTCAAGAAATCTATCTTCGAACAGAATAAAATTTTATCTTGAAAAGATATATAGGATGTCCTAAGGCCCAAAACATTTTCTCAAAGATGTGGATTTTCTTTACTATTTTGGATCTGTTTTAGTACCTTAACAATAATAAATCATTCATTTGACAAAACTGTGCTTTCAGAAGGCCTAAAACATACAATTTTAGTGAAAGTTGCTAAAAAGTCACTGAGGACATTGTTGCCCGGAGGCCTTCAATTATTTTTGTGTCATTCGTAATAAGTGTGTGGCAATACAATCAAAAGCTCGAAGCACGCAAGCTTGTCGCAAAACTTAGCTTCAGACGACATCCACTTACCATAAATCACTGAAAATAATGAGTAAAAGCGCCAACTTCTCTTCGCATCACAATGTCAGTGGAAACAGCAGCAGTATCTGCTCCATCCCTGTGGTTCCAAATGAAGTAAAAATTGCGATTCACGTGTTCGTTCTTGTGGTGGCCTTGGTAGGAAACAGTCTCCTTATCGTTGCTTACAAGAGAATGAGGGAACCGCTTTTGCTTCTTATCGCTAATATGGCTGCCTCTGACCTCCTGACGGCGATCTTTTTACTCCCCCGTTTAATTACAATTGCAAGCGTAGACTCCCTTGCTTGGCAAGTTCAAGGATTAGGGGGAACGATTCTATGTAAGATGTGCACCTTCTTGAGCGACATATCTTTGTCTGTGTCAACGCAGAGCTTGGCGATCATCGCCTTTGAACGTTTCATAGCCGTCGTGCACCCCTTAAAGGCTCGCAGTATTACTGCAAAAGTACGCCGCCTCATTATTGCTTCAACGTGGATTGTCGCCATAGCTATTCATACGCCGTATTTATACATAATGGAACTTGTGAAAGATAACAAACAGAATATCATGATATGCCAAAACAAGTGGCTAACCGATAACACGTCAGCGTTCAAGCGCTACAACATTTTTTTGTACATAACAGTTTTACTTATACCTTTGCTAGTTATTTCTATACTTTACCCCATTATTGTTGTTTACATGCGAAGAGACAAAATGGCTACGCACCGAAGCATCAAAGGGACAAAAAGGAGCCGTGAACGTACCATGAAATTATTTAAACTCGCTGCGGCTACTGTACTGTCACTTATAATCTGCTGGGCGCCATATTCAGTGATCGTTTTCCTCCAGTTGTTTGCTCCAGGCACGATTGCTGCCTGTGATCGTATTTTTGTTGTAATAGAATATGTTTCTCGCGTTTTGGCTAGTTCATACTGTGCAGTCAACCCTTTTATTTGTTTTATATTTTTACGAACCTTTCGTGGTGGAATGGGTATGTGGAAACGTCGCGCTTCTACAACAAGTGACGGAAAAAGTAGCACAAGAACAAGAGCAAGTACAGGTATCAAGGAGAGTCGAATTGAATTGCTTCAGATGAACTAACATCCACAAACTCCATCAAATTCGGCACAAGCTCTTTTAATCATCCTCTAAATGAACATTGTTTACTGATTTCTTCATCTACTAGCCCCCTTTGATTGTCAGATTTTGCGATAGCTTTTGTCCCCTTCCAACTGTTATAAATTTATACGAATTAACGCTATAAGAAGGTCAAAACATCAAAACTTGGTTGTAACAAGAGGCTCCAAGCAGCCTATACTCATGCGCATGTGTAAGAAAGTTTTATGACATATTATGATAAGAAGATGTCCGACATGGAGAAGAGTACTCCTTTCATTTAGTCATCGTTCCTGCGCCAGTGATTTTTCTATGTCTTCTATATATCAAACGTGAACATTACTAATGTAAGTAGGGTTGTAGGAGACGCTGTCGTGACACTTAAGTAAGGCTCTTTTACCGGAAGTAAGAGTAGCCGGAAGTCACTAAACAGGAAACCGGAAGTGCGTAATTTAAAATATGCGTGCATAAATTTACATGTAACGTGACTCAAAAAATAAAAATAATGATAACAAGAGGCTGCAAGGAGCCTATACTCATGCGCATGCGTAAGAAAGTTTTATGATATATATTAAACATGATAAGATGTCCGACATGGATAAGAGTTACTCCTTTCATTCACTCATCGTTCTTGCAAACCACGCTGTTTACTATTGAATGTTTTGGAAATATAGGCTGTACCACAATGAAGCCAGTGATTCTTTTAAGTCTTATATATATCAAACATTAACATTAGTAATGTAAGTAGGGTTGTAGGAGACGCTGTCGTGACACTTAAGTAACGCTGTTTTACCGGAAGTGAGAGTAGCCGGAAGTAACGAAACAGGAAGTGTAAATGGTAAAGCTATGAACCGGAAGTGCACAATTTAAAATATGCGTGCATAAATTTGCATGCAAAATTGTGACACAAAAAACAAATATAATAACAAGAAAAACGGAGCCGAAACCTTACCTCATGCCGCTTCGCGCATGAGTAATAACAAGAAAAACGGAGCCGAAACCTTTTTTTTAGCCGAAACCTTTCCTCATGCCGCTTCGCGCATGAGTAATAATATTTTCGTGCGACGATCGGAAATCAACACGGAAGAATAAATTAGACTGCGTTTGACTGAACATGACCTGGAAAGCATTTCTACTGTTCATCCTAGCACAAAGTCATGTCGCCTTCAATCACATTTTTGGGTAGGAATTCAGCCTAGCCAGTAATATAATCAAGATAAACTGGAAATAATTTAAGATATAGAATGTTAATGAATTAGCGCGAGGTCCGTATTGGGAAAATATTGGTCGAGTTCTTTTTGTTTGCAAGCTTTAGGCTCGGTCCACAAACCTAGATTGCAAAAATATAGAACTTGGCCAATATTCCCCAGAACGGATCGAACAAGCTAGTTCAATAAAGAAATTTCTGTGAAATGATATGTATGAAATAAATCATATATGAACTGCGGAAATGAAATCAAATGAAGAATGATCCTCGCAGTTGTGAACGCAATTTAAGCAATTGCGAAAAGAAGCCTGAAAAAAAAAATTCAGGACTTCAACAGGGTTCGAACCCGTGACCTCGCGATACCGGTGTGATGCTCTACCAACTGAGCTATGAAGCCACTGACGTTGGGAGCAGGTCAATTGTAGGTTCATATGTTCCCGTGAAAGGAGTGAATGTGAAATGATATATATGAAATAAATCATATATGAACTGCGGAAATGAAATCAAATGAAGAATGATCCTCGCAGTTGTGAACGCAATTTAAGCAATTGCGAAAAGAAGCCTGAAAAAAAAAATTCAGGACTTCAACAGGGTTCGAACCCGTGACCTCGCGATACCGGTGTGATGCTCTACCAACTGAGCTATGAAGCCACTGACGTTGGGAGCAGGTCAATTGTAGGTTCATATGTTCCCGTGAAAGGAGTGAATGTGAAATGATATATATGAAATAAATCATATATGAACTGCGGAAATGAAATCAAATGAAGAATGATCCTCGCAGTTGTGAACGCAATTTAAGCAATTGCGAAAAGAAGCCTGAAAAAATTCAGGACTTCAACGGGGTTCGAACCCGTAACCTCGCGATACCGTTCTTTCAACTTTTTAAGTCAATTCGTATCTAGCACGGTGCCTTAGTTCTCTTTTACACCCCCTCTAGTAAGACAATGAATACCTTCTTCGAAGACTACGCCGGTGAGCTTTCGCATGACTGGGGACATAGAAAAGAAAGAAAGAGCACAAGTTCTCCCACCATATGTATTCTCGATCCGGTACCCGTACGGAATTGAATTAAAAAAATAAAAATCCGTATTACACATAAAGATGGATGCCCTACTAGACTGCACAAGATAACCGCATTTGCCCAGATCTTAAATGAACTGCAGGATAAAACATATGCCTTGGAAATGAAAATCATTAAAACGGCTGGCGAAGACGACCGGCGCCACATGCTTTTGAACCCTTATCCCTTAAAACTTATAGAAATGCTAGAAACAACGCCCACTCTTGTACAAGAACTCGAGAAGCTTTTGTCTGAAGTCCAAAAAATAATTGAAAAATTAAGTCATGGACAGTAATTAAAGCTAGCATTGTTTTTTTAATAATATATACAAGGATGGAAGAGCACGCCGCAATGGATGAAGCCACTAACATACTCGCAGCTGAAGCTCTATGCCAACTGCACTTTGCTAATGACACGCCCGCTCACCGCGTGCAGCTGGCAATACTTGTTTCTACAGGGTCGACGCTAAACCGTTGTGTGTCTTGGGCTGGTAGTCCATAGCAGCTCAATGTTGCATACTGCGCAGCGGTTGTGTTGGTCCTCCTTAAGCTGCAGGATAAAGTTAACCTTTAGGTTAAACCCTTGACGTTCCGCGGCCCGGTCCTGGTATTTGTAAGCATAAGTTTTTTTGTGATTTTTTTCGGAGTTGTTGCTCACTCATTGACTGCCTGACCTCGGTACCCTTAACCGGGGGACAGATCACCCTTTCGAGCTGATCATGATGCAGGTACTTCACACAGGAAACTGCCAGGTATACGAGGTTGGACCACTGGAGATAATCGTCTATGATCCAGACCTTTTGGGGGCTTCTGATGGTCAAACCTTGGGAGCTGTGGACTGTGAGGGTGTAGCTGAGGCGCCAGTCATCGGTCATGGTGGCTCTTTCGGCAACCTCGATGGATACTTCCACAATGTCGTCGAGGAAGAGCTCCTCTTTCTGGTCTGTGCCAGGAATTGCGACCATAATATTTTGCTTTCGGCTATCTCTGGGGTGGTATAGCAGCGGAACCTAGATGTCTGGGAACTTTTCCTCCTGCCACTGGAGTAAAAGCTCCTGCGCCCGGCGCCAGACGTTTGTGCAGCTGGTGAGGATAAGGTGCCCTGGATTCCACTTTTCCCGCACAATCCGATCCCACCCCAGGCAGGTCGAGAAGTCCTTTCGCATCTCTTGTCACTGAATCTTGTCAGGCTGGAGGCGGATGCGCTTTTTCAGGGTCTTGCCTGCATCGTTCTTGGCACTGTGATCCTGGTGGACCTATTCGTAGTAGACCTTTTGCCGCAGCCAGTCGTGGGGTATCTCTCCGGCGATCGGTGGCGGCTGGCCCTGGTCACCACAGCAAACAACCTGTACCTCATGCTGCTCCAGCCAGGCGAGAAACACTTCTAGAATGTGCCTGGGCACCGTGCAGACCTCGTCCCAGGTGATAACACGGGGGATGAACTTTTGACCCATCCGCTCGGGCGTCCACTCATTCTGGCCACTCCACCGAAGAAGCTGTGGTAGGTTTGAGCTTTGACGCCCCCTGCTTCGCATCTCCTTGGCGAGACGATGAGTGGGAGGTAATACGAGGGGGTTTCTTTCTCGGAATAGCTCGAAGGCCTTTGTTGTTTTCCGTGACCCACCTCCGCCATTTAGGTAACTTAATTGATGACGGGTTAATGGGTCAAAGTAGCATAGTGTAGTGCTGGGCGGGTGATCTTATTTTTGTTTCAGAAACTCGGACTCGGCAAGTAGTCAGCTTGTTCCAAGGGCATGTATAACTCTTCGTGCTTGTCGCGCCACTGGGCTGGGCCTACGGGTGGTTGAAACATGCACGGGGCTACATAGGCCTCGATGCCCACAAGCTTGTGCAGAGCCGTCTTCTGAACATAGATACTGTCCGTGGCCACTCTGACAACCTCCACGAAGTTAAACTTTGGAGTATGGAGGGGGAGGTCAATGTGGGAATTGGCAAGCATACTAGCCCTCAGATGAGTGTACTGGGGTTGGGAACGGTCATAGTAGATTAGAATGTGGCCCAAAGGACACTTTTGCGGTGCTCCTACGAGGGTACCACTCTGGAGGGTGTCTTCGACAAGGAAGTCGAGCTCCCCTTGATCGATTACAAGCCTTCGAGTCAGCCTCTTACCATCAGCTTTGCTTCCCTGAGTAAACTTCCCAATTACGCTGCATCCCTGATTTATGTTGTTAGGAAACCAGACCTCTTTTTGCGTTTCAAACTAGATGATGATCTCCCGAACCTTTACATTTTTAAGTGAACGAAGAAGAGGAAGGCAAGAAGAGATGCTAGAGCCCAACACTTCTCTTTGAAATGTTTTCCGAACCAGGCTGGAACTCCCACTCCTGAACGTGAGCAAACCCAGTACCGATGTCCTCTGGAAGGGGTCCGTTTAGGCGACGCGGGTCATGCGGTGGGTGGGGTGCCCGAATCGCTAACAGTAGGGCTTGGCCTCGCCTTGTCCCTGAAAGCTGGCTGGATATGACATCTCTCTTGTGATAAGCCATGGAGTTCCAGAGACCGCCATGTCCGTGCTCCACACACGCCTTCTGTATGTCTTCAAGCAAGCTGTCTGGTGTTGGTTTCCAACCATTCTGCTTATAACAGATTATAACACTGGTATCCGTGCAGACCTCGTCCCAGGTGATAACACGGGGGATGAACTTTTGACCCATCCGCTCGGGCGTCCACTCATTCTGGCCACTCCACCGAAGAAGCTGTGGTTGGTCTGAGCTTTGACGCCCCTGCTTCGCATCTCCTTGGCGAGACGGTGCGTGGGAGGTAATACGACGGGGTTTCTTTCTCGGAATAGCTCGAAGGAAAAGCCTCTAAGAAAGTCAATAAGTCAAATATGTTTTAAAACAAACCACCCCTCCCCCCCTTTAAATCGAACTAGACCAATTGCTTAATTCAGCCGAGTTGATTGGTCTTCCCAAAAACATTTCCTGAGAAAACGGGGTTTTTGAAAGGTAGTCCAAACTTCCCAAACGGAATTTCCAAACGGAAAATGTACGTTCCATTTTCTCCTTGCTACTATTTCCGGGCCTTTTGACTTTTATGCGTATCTGTGGAAATGTTCGTGAAAATGGAACTCGCACATCCCATGGAAATTTCCATTCGGGGCTTTGATGCTTCCCATTTACTGCAATGTTCGACCAACCGGTTTTCATTTCATTTCATTTCATTTCATTCATTTCATTTTATTTATTTTGCCATTAACCACTTTAAAAAAATATATATGTATATATGTATATAATAATAATAATAATAATAATAATAATGATAATAATAATAATAATAATAATAATAATATTTTTTTATTTTTTTATTTTTTTTAAATTTTTTTTATAACAATAATAATAATACAACACACTAGAAATTTATAATAACTTAAAAGACGATAGACTACAAAATGTTTAATGTGGTAGTGACAAGGAAGCCTATATAGAAGCCGGGGGCTTATGCACTATAGGCTTCCTGACAATATAGAATAATCATACGAATTATGCGGACAGCATGAAATATAAAATGTATTATTTTAAAAAGAAAAGAAAAGAAAAGCAAAGAAGAAGTATGTAGCTCAACAAAGAGTATTTTTGACTAAGAACTAAGAAAGAAGGCATTTTTTAAGTCTTTTGCCAAACAAACGGATGCTTTCACTGTTTTGAATTTCATGACTTAACGAGTTGAAAAACTTAGGTCCTTGAAACCGAATTGAGAAGTTTCGAATATTAGTTTTTAGTTTTCCGATTAAATGGTAAACAACCTAGATCTATATATCTATATACTTCTCTGTATGAAAACAATTTTCAAAACAATTTTCAAAACGGGTTGTCTTCACAAACAGCTACAAACGAGGTGTAGTTTTACTCAAGAAAACGTAAAACGCGTGTACAGACGTCCGACTCGACTGAATATAGCAAATTTCACACTCGATTTAGCTGTGCAATGTTTTTTGCGAGCTATTTATTTCTAAATTAATTCCTTTCTTCTTGCACTTCTGAAACGACATAATATTAGTTCATTGAGATATTTTAATTAGAATTCGCTTCAACCGTGCTAAAAATGAATAGTTTAGGCATCTATGACAAATACGGTCTCATATTATTAAGCATTTTGTCACCAGCCACTCGGGAGCCACCAATGATATCTATTTACTCTTTTTAACGAAATATCACTGTGCATTATCACTTCTTCCCAAACTTAATATGAATAATATAATAATGCAATATGAATTTCCTGCGTACACCTAAAAGGGTTTCAGCTGAGATTAATCGTTGTTCCTATGGATTAAAGTGCAAGAAACCAGCATTTGTCATCTTCGTCTTTTACACCTAGAATACGCGTGTACAGACGTCGACTGAATAGCAAATTTTATACCCGATTTGGCTTTACAATGCTTTTGCGAGCTATTTATTATATTTCTAACAGTTTTGAACAACTGCGGTCTTCGTACATGTCAGAATGTCGTGATATTAATATTCAGATCGTTTAATTGGAATTCACTTTAACTAAAGTTTAAGTGGAATGTTGGTTATATGCTTAAAAAGCATTTTATCATCAGCCATATCAGGAGCCACCATATTTACTCTTTTTAACGAAATATTAGCATTCACTTAACACTACTTTAAATTTCAATATAAGGTAAAAGTGACACGTCCTCGATCCTGTAGTCTTATTTTACTGTTTACAACATCTCTCATGTAAAAGAATAACATACCGTAAAACATTTTGAAACAAGTGTCCATTTAAATTGAGTTATTTTATTTTTACTTCAATTAAATTTGACTTCAAGGTCTCACGTGCATTTTCGCTCTGAATAATTTCTATTCCTGGTCATTACCTTATGCAAGATCAATCTTTTCATGACTCTTTGTTCAGTTTTCTGCTCACGTTTATATAGTGACAGGTCTGTAGCATCGTCTTCCAGTTCAGGTGACCTAGATTGTTCTATACTGAATCGATCGGTCCGTATTTACTCAAAGAATTCGAAGAGAAGCATTTATTTAAAATAACATTGAACGGCATAGACTGAGTGCCACTTCAGACGACGGCTTTTTTCCAAACATCACTGAAATCATGAGTGGAACTTCGGAAACATTACAGGGCGTTGGTAGAAATAGCAGCAACTCTTCGATTGAATATTGTGCCACAGCAACGATTCCTGTTGTCTCAAAGGAGGTAAAAATTGCGATTCATGTCTTCACTCTTGTGGTGGCCTTGGTAGGAAACAGCCTTCTTATCGCTTCTTACAAGAGGATGAGGGAACCGCTTGTGCTCCTTATCGCTAACATGGCTGCCTCTGACCTCTTGACAGCGATCTTTTTAATCCCTCGATTAATTACAATTGCAATCGTAGACTCCCTTGCTTGGCAGGTCCAAGGATTAGGGGGGACAATTCTATGTAAGATGTGCACCTTCTTGAGCGACATATCTTTGTCTGTTTCAACGCAGAGCTTGGTGATCATTGCCGTGGAACGTTTTCTTGCCTTCGTTGATCCCTTGAAGATTTTCAACATTACTGCAAAGACACGCCGCCTCCTAATTGTTTCAACGTGGATTTTCTCCATTGCTTTACACTCTCCATATTTATACATGATGGAACTTACACAACATATGGAAAATAATGTTACGGTGCAAGTATGCCAACCAATATGGGCCGTCAATAACAGACCAGCGTTCGTTCGCTACAATATCGTTTTGTTTATAACAGTTTTGCTTATACCTTTGATTGTTATTTCTATTATTTACCCCGTTATTATTGTTTATTTTCGAAGAGACAAATTGGCTGCGGAACGGAGCTTTAGGGGGAAAAGGCGTTGTCGTGAACGAAACATGAAGTTATTGAAGCTTGCTGCGGCTACTGTACTGGCACTCATAATCTGCTGGTTACCTTATTCCGTTATCGTATTCCTCGGGTTGTTTACTCCAGGCACGCTTCCTGTCTGTTATCGTATTTTTGTGGTAATAGAATATATCTCTCGCGTATTGGCCAGCTCCTACTGCGCAGTTAACCCTTTCATTTGTTTTATATATTTGCGAAATTTTCGCGACGAGCTAGGCAATATTTGTAAACGGAGGAAACCTGGCATTTCTACAAGAAACGGGAGCAAAATTAGTGGCGGAACTACTCTTGTAAGCAGACAGCTGTAATTATTATAATTATAATAATTATAATAATTATAATAAAATTATTTGTTGATTTTTTTAATTATAATAATTATAATAATTATAATAATAGCTATAATTAATTAAATTACGGCCCCTTTGACAAAACCCGTTTGAATTCTGCTCTTTCGACAATTATTCAAATTAGCGGCCAACTACAGTTGCGGGATTTTTTTCTGCTTCCCGAGGGTGTCCGCTTACGAGAACTTTGACTGTCATTCAACGGGCCGTAAAAATGTGGTGGTATGAACGGCCGGGTTGAGTTAAATAAATAACAAAAATACAAGCCCCTTTTACATCAACTTGCCGCAAAACACCGTAAATTGAATCATACCAATCAGAAAGGAAGATTCCTCTAATAACCAATAATGAATTTGCATTTAACATATTGCAATATATTTTACGCAATTACAAATTGTTACTACCTATTGTCACTTTTATCGTATTTTGCATCCCTATTTGCATATTGCATCCGTGTTTGCATATTGCATATTGCATATTGCATATCGTATTTTGCAGGATAAATTTCTATGATCGTTGGTCGGATTAACGCCGGCTTTCATTCAATTACCAATAACGAATTTGCATTTAAGATATTGCAATATATTTTGGGCAATTGTTACTGGCTTTTGTCACTTTTATCTTGTTTTGTTTGCATAGCTAGCTAGTAATCGTATTAACAGGATTTTCTATGGTCGTTGGTCGAATTAAAAAAATAAATTAAAATGCCTGAACTGTAACCAACGAGCTGGGCTTTAAAAAAATTCGTAAGTCAAGAGTTTTTTGGCTGGCAAGCAAAAATATTGTGATATTTACAGGGGCGGATCAAGGGGAGGGGTTGAGTGGGGTTGCACCCCATCCCCCTTTGAGCAGCATTTTTATTTTTATTTATTTGACTCTTCATTTCTCTCCCTTGTAGTTCATAGAAATAATAGAATAATAATTTTATATCTTGACTTCACAAACGCTTTTTGAGTATCAGGAATGCTGGAAATGGCGTTTTTGGAAAGTAAAATTGAAAAGTTTTTCGGGGGGATGTCACCCGGGCCCCCTAGAAGCTCGCCCCTACAGCGCTTGCCGTCCTCGCCTATGGCGTAGAAAGTTATTAAGGTGTACAGCTTCCCCTTTCGGAAATTCCTGGATAAGCTTACTGAGCCTGGAACTGGCGAAATGATGTGCAACGAAAGAGACATCGACTTCTTTACAGAACACGAATATCCCTCCCGGTTTTGCCGCGCATTCAGTTGACGAAAATGGATGTATTCGGGCGTGAAACGGAAATTGATTCAAGTAACACCGTATAGTGTAGTGATGACATAAATGTTAGATTACTGGTACATGATTCCACATTTATAGGTTGTATGACATATTAAATAAGATTAAAACACCTAAAAAACACAAAAAATAAAGCTATGCGTTAAATGATACTTGAAGAAGAATCCACCTGTGTCCTCTCATGTTCCATCCAAAATAGTTACTTTTGATAAATAAAGAAAGATAGTAAATGCTAAGCTCGGTAATGATGTGAGAGAGATGTAATGTTCATCATGTCACGACCTTGGGAGACAAACTTCACTGTTTCCCGAGGGACCAGTCATTAAGTGTTGACAGTTTGCTGCTCACTTCGGATCGCTGTAAAAGAGTCTTTCAGCATTCACCTACTGTCCAATCAGACGCACTGACCTTTATCAGTAGTATGGAAAGAAATCAGAATATATATTATAATGACGCAGAATTCAAATATTATCGATGGAATACGATTTACTGAGTATCCGTATTACGGTAGTATCCTTGGGATCTGAACTGACTAAACTGTTCACAATAACTACTAATAAGGGAGTGTCCGTATTGTGGAGGTGTCCATATGGAGGTTCAACTGTATAGTCTGTATAGTATTTAAAAGAAAGAAAATATCAAAAGCAGTATTTAAAAATCTTAAAATTACACCACTGACAAACGACATTCGGTCCTTTTATAACATAGGAAAGTTTCAGATAATATACAGAGCGTGAGGTAGAAGTGCCAGGGGCTGGAGGCGGGAGTAAATGGTTCCAGAAGCGGTAGTACAGGGGGAGAGTAAGGAAAGCGGGAAGTCCAGAAGTCCTGAAATCCAGAAGCCCTCTCTTCCCCCCCGACACTTGTACACTAGGGATAAAACAGATCTCTGAATGCACAGTGTACAAGTTATGCAGTATATGCAATCAGTGATTTGAAATGATTGCTTAAGAAAGTTTCCGACGTTGCAAATGAAAAGACAAGAGTTGCATCGCGCGCGCAATCTTTTACATTGTACGTATTCAGAAAGAAAAAAGTTTCCAATATCAAAAAGAAATTTTATCAAGTTTGAGAATAACATCAAAAAAAATTTATTTAAGACACTACAGCGTACAAATTTGTCGAGCGGAATTTGTTTCAATGTATTATCTACTCATTTATTAATTTAATTTCACTTAATTGCTCTTCCCATTCTGTCCTTAACCCTTTCACCGCTGAATTTTTTAAAAAAGAGCATTTTTTACCGTTAAATCGGTTTTTTTTGGGAGCACGTGGCCAAATGTCAACAAACATTGCTACAAAAGCAATTTGCTACACTCGCGCTACAGTATGAACTAGATTCCGTCTTGAAAAGTGTAATGTTTAGGTTTAGCGCATGCGCATAAGCCAAAAAAGACTTTTTTTTGCGGAACCATTCTGATTATTGTTTTGCTTCTTTTACTTTCCCTTCCCCCCCCCCCCCCCTTTTCTTCTCTTCCTATCTTCTACTCTCTATTACCTTTCTATCGGCCGGTAAAGGTTTGGCATAAGCGTTAAAAACGCTGGAAATTAAACATTGTTCAATTGTAGGGCTACTGACTTAATTTACAACCTAATTTTGCACCAATATTTGAACATGTTTTTTTCGAATAACTCTGTTAGAATTTGGTCCATATTCAAAGTGGAGGCACATGTGCATGGATCTATCCTCGCTGTACCGGTTGAGCATCAAAATTATCTGGCAACGTACAAATTGATGACGTCACAAGTGGTGCAATGTCTGCTGCTCCAAAAGTCGACTTTAGCAGCGAAAGTGTTAAAGTGCTACATAACTATGATTAAAATTTTCCTTCCCTTTTTCTTCAGTTTTGAAAAATACAGTGGAACCCCGTTAATACGACCACGTTCGGGCTATAGAAATTTGGTTGTATTAACGGGGTAGGGTCAAGTGGTGCAACGTGCTTTTAAACTACATTCTACTACATGTATACCCTATACCTTTAACTCCGCTATAAATCAACCTTTTTGCAGCTAATTAACAACCTTACAACTGCAATTCAATGCAACTGAACAATGTAACAGTAAACGAAAAAAAACAACAACAACAACAACAAAAAAAAAACACTGACTTCTTTCAGTTCCTTGTTATGAAAGGAAAGGGCTTCTAGTGGAAGTGTCTCGAAGAGCCGTTTTCTATATTGTAGCTTACAACACTTTCACAATTATTACAAAGTTCAAACGGTTTTAAAAAAGTCTGTGAGCTTGGACTAGCTTCGCCTTAAGCCAATCACTTTGTACATTAGCAATAACATGCCGCGTGCAACCGAATGCAGGTCAAGTCTGCAGGGGCACCCAACGAACAATCTTTGGTAAAATGCATTATTTTACTCAAATAAATTAAAATAAATGATATAAAAGCATTTCCAGGTGTTCTTCTACGTTGCTGAAAAAAAATCTGTTCCTTTTTCCACGCATAACACATAGGGAAATTCCCAGCCAGCTGGATAAAAAAATGTCTGTTTCCCAGCCAGCAATTAAAAAAATGAATAAATAAAAAAGCAATAATAATAAGTTACCAAAAGGGTTCTTGGGAACTAACGAAACATTAATGGCAAACTATTTGAAGCTTTTTAATTTTTGTTTATTGTTTTGTACATGTACTGCCGTTTCAAACCTGTCTCTAAGTACTGCTTAAATTTGTTACTACGAAGCTGAACCCTTTTAAGCCCTAAAGTGACCAACATCAAACTTCTCCTCACAAAATCCATACATACTCAAGAGAAAAGGTCATGAGAATTAATGCAATGATCAGCAAAAAGAATTTATTTTGACCTTTTAATGAATTCTCTCACCTAGATCTGTAAGAAATGTATATAAACCAGTAAGGAGAATTTGTATGTTGGCATCGGGACTCCTTTCTCAAGTCAGTCAGTAAGAGCCTCCTCGTGGATTTCACTGTAATTCCTTTTTATTTTTATTTCATTTTTTTTCAAAATTTATTTGTTATTACAAAAAATGTTGTGGTCCTCAAACTATTAGGGACTTGCCTTAAATCCAGTGCATGGGAAGAAATTATAAACAAATAGACTTGTTTAGCCGTAACTCTGAAGCGCATAGCAACATGAGAGAAACGAAAGAATTTGTCAAGACGAGCTGTTGGTCATTTAATTATGTTTAAAAGTAACTTTTTGCATTCCTAGAAAATTCAGTTTTGCCGTAAAAAATCACCTAGCTTGCTTCGAAAAGTCTTCCTTCAAGGCAAAACCTTTCCATACTTAACTCGATAACAAGTATACTGTACTGACTATATTGTATTTCTTGTAGTTCAGTTTTATCCTTGATTCAATTTTGAACGTTCTTTATTTATTCTTTTCTAATGTCAATATATGATAATGAATATTAAACAAACGAACATAAAAATTGAGCCAAGGATAAAATTAAACTCAACATATATATGTACAAGTTCTTATACAAGGTGATAAGCGATTTGAAGTATTCTAAGGCGTTTTTCATTGATGCAAAAGGAGCCATTCACGTATCGCAGCCATGCGACGACAACTTTCCAGCCATGCACGCTCGATTAGAAGCATTTTTAGAACAGGATCGATTTGATTTTACATTAACGTTTCCCTAGCTTCTTTTTGCCCGCGGCTAACGACTTAACTATAAAAGTGCCGAATTAATTTAAATAATGCAACGATATCACATATCTTCGTCAAACTAAGAACCTTAAATATCGTTCTTGAAAGGTTTTTGAAGTCATGAGAATAGCTAATGTGCGCTTATTCGGAAAAAAAAATACAAAAAACAATAACAAAAAGAAGAAAATATAAAAAAGCAAACAATCTTCTATACGTGGCTGTACGTTTTTTTCACTATATACTGTCACCAAGTACATCATGTATTTTATCAGTAATGCCTTTTATGTACGCCGCAATTGTCCTTCTCTTGGGAGTCCACATCGATCGAATCACGCTCTAGTCAAGGTTTAAACCAAATCTGCTCACACATCGGATCCCTCAGTTTTCACGGTAATCAGGAGTTCAACTCCTCGGCCACGCTTGTAAAATAGCCAACTGGTTTGCCTCCTGCCAGTTGGGATTTTTAACGTGTTATGTTCTATTTGCAATATTTGTTTCTATATTTAGTGTCCCCAATTAGTGCTCGCTAGTGCTCTAAATACCTTTGACACTTAAATAAAGTGATTATTATTATTATTATTATTATTATTATTATTATTATTATTATTATTATTTATTATTATTATTATTATTATTATTATTATTATTATTATTATTATTATTTCAATCGCATCTTAATAAACATTTCCGTGAATTAAACAAATATAAAAAAAACTGAAGAATGCTTCTTGTTACATCTTGTTGGCATCAAAGTATTGCATGTTCTCTATTTTGCAGGTCATGGGAATACGCTAAGTACTGTTATCCATAATGAGTACTTACATGAAGTATAGTTGATTCCAAAAATTACTCGGCCGAACTCGATTTTCTGGGAATTATTAAAAAAATTCATCTGGAACACAGTTCTTATATCATTTGACAGTGTGGACGATTTAAATATCATAAGCTTTTATATCTCAGTTGGATGTAGAAGACGGCGTGCTTGTGTTGTGCGGTTTAACGGAATTATTTCAACAGACCTCGCATAACTGCAGCTTGTTGAGTCTTTTCGTGTCCGACATTTATAAATAACACATAGCTCACCACGAAATTTTATAAAAACAGAAAACAAATGAACTGGTTGACAGCGCAGTATGAGCTGGCCAACACACGCGAGATATATTCTATTACTACAAAAATACGATTACAGGCAGGAAGCGTGCCAGGAGGAATATAATCACTGAATATGGTACCCAGAATATTGTAAGTGACAGTAAAGTAGCCGTAGCTGTAGTTTAAACAATTTAGTTTTTCGTTCACGACGCCCCTTAGAGCATCGGTGAGCAGCCATTTTGTCTCTTCGAATGTAAACCACAGCAATAAGATACACAATACAAAATTGTTGAGTACCCCCCCCCCCCCCGGGTCATATACGCGTTAATATACGAATCAGTTCTCTATAGTAACTTCACATGGGGTGTCAGTAAAACTCGGGGTCGGGGCCGGGGTCGGGGTGGGATTAGGTCTAGGATTAGGTATGGGATTAGGCATAGTGTTAGGATCAGGTAAAGGGATTATATTTAATCCCATACCTAATCCTAGACCTAATCCCACCCCGACCCCCGCCCCGACCCCGCGTTTTACTGACACCCCTTCACATCATCATCATTATCATCATCATCATCATCATCATCATCATCATCATCATCATCATCATCATCTTTATTTAAAAACACGGTAAATACATCAGGCATTAACAATTTAATATAAACTACAACTTAATAAGAAACTATGTATGTAAATTAATATTCTATAATTTAAAAATATAACTAACTATTAAAGAAAAGTAAACTAAAATAAAGCCTGTTTTACATAAATGCCGTGTCGGAATTAATTAAGAATCGTCGTCACATGATCTGAAATGGGGAAACATAACGCCCAGGAAGAGTGATCTATTGATTACAAGTGTGGTACATCTATCTGAAATAACACGAAGACACCCTTAAGTGTGGATCGGATCGCAAACGGTTTTATTTTATAAGCTACTTGGTGCGCTTAGGCCCAGTTCAAACGTCGAACTTCACATGTGCCGAACCTAATGCAAATGAGCAAAATCTATTGTTCTTGCTAATTTGCATTAGGTTCGGCACATGTGAAGTTCGACGTTTGAACTGGGCCTTATCGCAGCCTGAGTGAAGTTTTTTTTGGGTTTTTTAAATACCGTGCGTGAATTTGCCTGTAGAAATGAGGCTGATTACGTTACGTTTTGCCTGAGAAGAACAGTTGGCTAACAAAGACCTCTTCAAACAATCTACCATAAATTGTGATAATTCAAATCAAAGCTATTATAGAATACTTGCCTGTAGTGCAAAACGAAATTTGGGATTTGTTTTATTTTATTTTAGAGTCCATGGAAGTGAAAGAGTTAAACTGCTGTTCCTCCTCTTTTTTGTACCTGGGATAGGATTCCTTTTGCTAGTAACTCTGGCACCTTCTCGAGATCAGGTTGCAGCTGAGACTCCATTTCGTTCTGCAGTGAAGCACTTTCTTTGACTAACAGGCCATCGTGATCATCTGTCGTTTCCTCTACAGGAGTAACCTCGGTCTCCATTTTCTGCTTCTGAGATGTGTCGCTGCCAGGATTGCTGACCTCTGAATTCTTCTTTGGTTGTTTACCTTTCTCTCCGGGTTTAACTTTTTCCCCGCTTTCTTTTTCCACGAGACTTATTTTCTGCTTGCTTCTGCCATTGCTAAGTACAGCCATCCCGGTGGGGAAATCCAACGGGAAATCTACCATATACTCCTGCCCTTGGAACTTCAAGGTGAGGGATATATCGTGTGTCTTCGTGTCTCTGCTTGTTCCAATGATTTCAAACTGTTTCTGAAGAGCACCATGGATCTTGCCAAAAAGCTGCATGCCTTCCTCCGTCGAGTACCACTGCTCCTTTTTTGTTTTAGCTTCGTTGCTTCGTTGGCCAATCACTTCTAAAGGGTCAGAGCTAGGCACTTCTTTATTATGATAACAGGCAAGGTTGCTCCCTTTAAATGGACCACCCTTAGTAAGGCGAAAAACGCTGTCTCCGTCTAGAATTTCTGTAAGAGAAAAAAAGGCTAAGAGTTAAAATGAAGATGAAGAATGAAGATGATATATTACAAATATTTTTTTTGCTCATATTAACTTCAAAAGAAAACTTCATTAATCCATGACCGAGTTTCTTGCAAGTTAAAAACCCATCTTTGCATTTGGCTTCCTCATTACCACCACATTATATTGCAAGCCTTACTGAAGAGAAAGACACCAACATATGTTTACAAAATAAAAACCTAAGTAAGAAACGAGTGTCGTAAAATCGTGAAAGTATATTACCAATCACTCCTTCCAATTTGTCTTTGCGATTTGAGCTTTTCTGAGAAACAACACAAAGCTTCACGTTCATGGTTTTGTCGGCATCGGTCAATTCCACGGTCATGTTTACAAAGGACGGTGCTTCCTCGTTGATGTGCATATTATCACCACCTGTAATAGCGAAGCGCACAATTACTATTTATAGAACTAAAACTCAGACAAACAAACCAAAAGTGACTCTCATGGGATTCCTAATAAGGAATTTCTATTGTCAGAAATGCAAGAATAAACAAGAATAAATTATAAACTCAGACAAACATGAGTACTGACGTCATTTGTGCGCTTTGCTATTAAGGATAGAAGTTATTTGCATTTTATCAGTAAAACCCGGTTTTAATGAAAATCGGGGGCACCTGACGAATAGCTGTTCCGAATGCTCATACGTATTTGTATGGAAAACACCGTCATTGAACTTGGCTGGTTTTCACCAACGACGGAGTCGGAGTCGTAATCAGAAGTGCAGAGCGTTACGATCTAGTGAAAATCAAACCTGCGAAATCGGAAGAAGATTACAGAGTCATAAGCGGAATCGGAAGAAAATCGAACCGTTCTGATTCTTCCGACTCCGATTCCGTCCGGAGCTTATGACTCCGCTTACGATTCTGATTTTCGATTTTCACTAGGTCGGAAGCGCTCTTACGACTCCCGACTCCGGCTCCGACTCCTTCGCCAGTGAAAACCAGCCTTAAAGGGAGGGTTTCACGGTTCGGCGCATGTGCAAGCTATAACGTAACCCAGTTAATTTCTAATCATTGTTTAGACCAATCGGAAGCGAGTAAATAAATCTGGCGAGAAATTTGCCCGTGAAAATGTCGCGGTCAGTCAGCTGATTGAATAGATGATTATACATACCCATGTGCGCCATGAAAGCCTTCAGAGTAGAATAAATCGTTCGGGTCAAAGGTTTTATTCAGTGTGTTATCCGTTGAAATTTTCTGTGAATTTTGGTCATCCTTCGCTTTGTTTGGACTAATTATAGTATGTGGTTATTGAAGTAAATGTGAGGGTTTTTTTAACCGATAAAATTGTTAAGATAAGCGAATCAAGCATTCTAATCTGTGCACGTGCGCCGAACCGTGAAACTATCCCTTCAAGTGCAACAAATCAGAAGACGCTAATATAAACCATGCAGCGGTTTTTTTCGTGACATTCCCTTTCGTAAACAAGCGATACCATTTTAGAAAAAGAAAAATGCAATTAATTATCTAGAATCGAACCCGGAACCTCTGCATGCTAACATTCCTCCTTCACCACTAAACCACTGGGTTGATCCGACAAACCCAAGAAAAATTTAATTATAAAAGGTACTTTTCTTAATGATACATCTATAACCCTAACCTTATCCCTAAATCTAACCTAATCACGAATCTAGCTTAGGTCTAATAATCGCTTTACCTAAACCCAGTTTTATCTAATAATGATAGCCTACTTTCATCCCAATCCAGGCATAAACTATAGATAAATGGCATTGACCATTACAAAAGGCTTGGTTACTAATGAATGTTAATGATGGCATCGACCGTTAAAAATGGCATCGCTTGTTTACGAAAGGGAAATCGGCATTGGTGGGCTCAAGGCCAGGTAACAACAATAATCTTTGCATAAAAATATTAAGCTGAGTTCAGTTACTTGAATCGCATTTCATGAACATATATATATATATATAACTGCAGACAGTACTGTTTCGGCCTTCTGGGCCTCATCAGTGCAGTGCTGATGCTAGGATGGAGGTATAACTTTAAAAGCCACCCCAAATGTCCCACACATGTGGTAACATCTAAGCCATGCCAGAGTGCTCAAACCAGGAGAACTAGTGAGCTATGCGCAATGCTACAGCAATGACTCATCCTAATACAGTGCTCAATTTGGACATGAAAGATGTTGAGAGATGTTGATTATATATGCTTCTAATTCGCGTTTTCTTCTAGGAGAGGATATAAAAGTAAATCAACGAATACGAAACGCTCTAAATAAACGATTCTCCGCACCTTTGGACCCTCATTGTTTACAGCCGATCGAGTGAGCGATCGACAAAGTGAAATTTCTAGACAAACGCTACAATAGCGTTCCGCCCAGATTCTAAAAATAGAAAACTCGTAATTGGCGCGCAGCATCATGGGATTGAAATGCGTACAAACATTCAAGAACTATGCAGGAAGCTACTAAAAAAGCAGGTGCTACGAAGCACTGTTCTTGGGTACAACTCGACAATTATCCACAACATGTACAGGAATCGCAAAAACTGGTGCTTCCGAGGTAGCCATTTTGAAATATTTGTCCGCATTTCGATCCCACAATGCAATGCTGCCAAATATGACGTCACCTGGGCGGAACGCTATTCTTTCAAAGCTTCGCGTATTCACAAGTTAAAAGTTGCAAAAAATGGTAATTATATAAAAAGAATTGAAAAGAAACGTTATTAAACTGTTATGGACGAGAAAAGGTAAAGAAAGGCGGAAGCATGCTATGTGCGCATTTAGTTTCATTTTGATTTCACTTTGTTTTGAGGGGTTTGCTCACCTCCAGTGCTCCAGTTTCCCAAATGTTTTAAGCCATGATTGTCCCAAAGATACTTTTTGATCTTCTCCTCATCATGTTTTGGATCGCCAATAACATACTGAACGACCGGCTGAAATGAGTGCGTCCACAGACCATACAGCTGTCCTTTCGCCGACTTCTTCTTCTTCCCGTCTACTATAATTCGTTTAATCTGTTTCATTTCACCTTGGTGGATTGTAACCGTCACACTCATCTTTGTGATCACAGCGAAACAACAGGCTGCAGAATAAACGCACAGAATACAGCTTTAATACTGCCAAAGGGAAATATCCTTCAATTATTCGAGTTAAATTTTACTTTCGACTTGGACGTAAACATTTCTTAGAAACTTTATACGCGTGACTTGACGTATTTCTACCGGTGTTTCCTAGAATAATATTCTATAATTGTTAAATTCGTGGAATAATAAAACTGATTGCAAGCATAAAAAACTTGTCCTTAAATAAGTGCTGCACGGGGTGTGCAGATTCAAGATGTTGCATTCAAAATATTGCCGAATATACAATCGTACACTATATAATATTTGGATATAAATTTAATATAAATTTAACAGGCTGGTCAAGAATGTATTATTATGTAAATAACCATTTTGTTCGTCGTTCAGTCACAAACATTTTGCTTCCCTTGAATGGTATACTGATAAAGGGGGACTACTCCGCTGATGTATTTGATTCAAGAATAAATCCCATGAGATGTTGTGAGACCTTTAGTCATGTGGCAAGTCGGCAAATTCAATGCAACGATTCAAACATGATCATGAATCGGATTTTTAAAAGTGTCTATAATTTCAGTCATTTCATTTTCTATAATCCGAATATGCAAACTCGAAACTTCCCTGAAAGTTTATTATAGAAGTGACGTAGCCGTAGTTATTACTTTTAGAAAACAAGAAAATGAAGATTACCATGCATTTCGTTTTCCTTGAAAAAAGTTTTCGGTGCATGCGCATATTCTAAGGGAAATTCCACGAAAGACTTCCGAATCAACAAACAAGCGCCGTGTACTCAACAGTTGCAGTTAAATTGAGACCGTATTGGATTGATTTTTGCATTCAAAAAACACTGCCATCGCGATGCCCTGGTCAGCATCCCAACAAAGGAGACTAGGAATGGAGAAGGAGGTGTTGGAGAGATATTTTCCAAACAGGGTGACATGGATTAATCCCGGACATCAAACCAAGGTTGAAGTCCAAGTGACTTGCTCCAACGACAGACAGTACACCCTGCGAGTGTACCTGCCGGATGACTTCCCCAATTCTTGCCCCAATATGGTTGTGAAATCAGCGATGCTGCGAGCTTACAACGGAGTGTATTTGCATCATTACCCAGGCGACAATCACACTGGTTACAACATAGACGGCTACTCGGGGATTTGCCATTTCAGGCCAAACTTGTGGCAATCTAACAACACACTGTACCAAGTTGTCATGAAGGGTTTGATATGGTTGGAGGCTTACCAATCTCATCTGCGCACTGGGCAGCCTTTGAGCAAATACTTGAGCGAGATGTCTGATTAGAGTAAGGCTACCCAGGGAATTGAGAGTTACTCGAATATTCCACCCTGTAACAAAGTGACTTTGAATTTGTTTTCGGCCTGAGGAAGTTAGCAAAATATTGACGGTCCATTCCAATTGTTTGTAAATGTATATTATATGTATCCATTCAGTTTAAAACGTCTTAGAGGTTAATTCAAATGCTGAGCATCGCTAGCCTTTTCAAGAGCTCAATAATGTGCATTATGGACTGTTTTTGTTTGTGAATTAGTTCTAAAACCAGAGAGGCATCCAATATCTTGTTTAATATAAATCTATTTGATTGTCTTCAAAACTACTAGAGTTAGAAGAAAGAACATATTTTGGGACACACTTTCTGCAATTTTATAATCAATTTTTTTCGATGACACCAGTTAAAACTGTCGTGAAACTGAATATGTTTGAATTCCTTCTTTTCTTGGAAATAGAGGATGTAGATTATAAGGCTGGATTCCTTGTGTTCATTGTAAAAACTACAGGAAAGGTTAAAATATCACGCATTGCATCTTTAACGGTTTAAAAAGCATGTATATTAAATAAATTAAACCAAAAACCTTGCACGTAATAAACAAATGAAATCATTTTTTGCAAGTATATTAGACAACTCAATTGTTGTATATAAAGCGGCACCAAAGCCGAAGGTTTCACCATTGTATTTTGGAATATAGGAACAAAAATACGAGTGAAGATTTCTGTTGATGGTGAACGTTGCTTTAATTCAGCATATATTTTGTGTTCTTCATGAAGATTTCCAAATATTACCCATGCAGGTTCTGCAAGTTGAAGGATATGTGAAACCGGAGTTACACCAGTCACACAACTGATTTCTTGGAAAGCAACGATGATCGACAAATCATTGATTTGAACTAGTCGTTCGGAAGACACAATTTGACTGTCTGAACAAAGACAATTTTGTAAAAACCCATCGACCTATACGTGAGCTGATTTAGTCATGAGCCAGCCAGGTATCACTTTGATATCCAAAAATTACTATATACAAGCATTGGAATGAAATGAAAAGAAAATGATATTGAAGAGCTAGTCATTGATTTTTCCAAGAAAATTGAAAGCCTGAAGTTTTTTTCAGATGAAAATTAGTATGTCCCATTGGCGCTCGTTCTTGTACAAGGTTCTCGTACAACAGATGGATTTCGAAAAACATAACTAACTATCATTAGATGTTGCCACCACCAGAATCCATCGTGAACATTCGTAATCAGTTAAACAGTGATATTTCATCGGTGAAATGCATTGGAAGATAATGTGAAAGTAATGCCGAGAAAGATTTATCTTGTTTAATAGTTTTGACCTCCTGTTTTTGATCGACATTATAAAGATCTGAAATTAATTGCATCTCACTGAAAAAGACATTTTAAACGAAGGAATCGTTTAAACTTGCCCTTTCCTGTACCATCTACCTGCGCATGCTTGAAGCGAGCCAGAGAACATCATCGAAGGAAGCGCCAGTCATCTCTCTTAAGCTGGCAACTAATCAAAAGAAAACCACTTTAAATTGAAGCAAAGAGCCTCAATTTTGAGGAAAAGCCCTATACTCGCTATGCCATGGTCACTAGCTCAACGGGAGAGGCTCGCATTTGAAAGAAAAGTTCTCGAAAGATACTTCCGACTTGATGAAGTAAAATGGATTGATCCGATGGAAGATACAAAAGTTGAGGTCGCGATAACATGTAGTAATGACATTAACTACAATCTCAGGGTTTACCTCCCACCTGATTTTCCCAATTCTTGTCCGTCGATGGTCGTTATTTCACCTATTGGTTTACTTCAAAGGAAAAATGGCTCTTTGATGAACAGTATGAGTGGCGCTGATCATACCTTATCGAGTAAAGACGGCTACACGCAAATCTGCCACTTCCTTCCTAGCTCGTGGAAGGGTAATAACACTTTGTACCAGGTGATCATGAAAGGTCGGGTTTGGCTGGAGGCTTACGAGGTGCATCTTGAGACTGATGAATCGCTTGATAGGTATTTACAAGCGGATGAAAGCCTGCTTTTGGATGGCATTGTCAACGGACTTTAAAAACGAAACTGATTAACACTGCACAAGATGCGTTGATGGAACTATTTCCATTTATATCATATAATACTAACTTATACTGACTAAATTTTAAAACATTCATTTGTTCCGATATTAGCGAATGTTTTTTCTATTTAAGATACAGCGAGTGCTTTAAAAGACCCTTTATAAGCATTAAGATGACATTCTGAGTACACTAAAAATCGAAACTTAAAATATCCCATGCATGCAGTTCAGATTTGATCTGTAGTCCGGGGAAGTAAGTTCTTTGCCAGCTAGTAAACAAAATACCTTATATGTGGTATATATGTAATAACAAGAACACTGAAAATCGAGAGACATATTCATCAGGCAGTTTGAGCTGTAATGGTTAGGAGTACTTTTGCAGCCAGCTTTATTTATGAACTTTGTAAATATAATTATACCCCAGTTTAAATCTATGGTGTAATAACAAGAAAACGTATTAACGTAGCTTGGTAAAAAACAAATATGTTAACAAACAATGTTTTACTTGTACAATTAGTACGTATTGCCTCGCGGCACCATACCATACATAAACGCCTGATGTATGTGAAAACGTTAATTATAATAACGTTTTCTTGGAAACTGAGGAAGCAGAAGATTAAGACGATCAGGTTCTGTGAGCTACGATGCCTATGAAATGGATAAACGAGAAAACACTAAACCTATAAGATAGAGAAATGAAAGGTTTTCAAAACCTTTGGTAGAAGTTGACAACATGATGGTCAAACCAAATGGACTTATTAAATCACTTCTGAAATTACAGCTAAAAAGGGAAGAGACCGTTTTTTGACCAGACGTGAAGTTGACATCTGGTTATACTCGTGGCTATATTATATAGCTACGTTTGTGGGTTGAGTCAAATAATTGGACATTTTAGTCAACCGGATTTTCAGTTTAAAATCAAACATCTTCCTCTTACACGTATTATTGTCGCTCACTGCCTTATTTGCGAAAAACTCCTCAGTTAAAGTTCACAAGTGTTACTGGAGCAATAGTTTCACCATAGCTAAAATCGTTTAACGTGGCTATTTATATATCAGATATGGTCTTACAAATTTCAATCAGTTTTCGCTTTCGAAGTAGTGGAATATCATCTCAAACATACATCGAAAACCTTCCAATTTAGAACATTCCAAGTCTTCCTTTAAATTCGACTGCCTATAACTGTAATAACATTCAAGCAGACCAGTGACGCTATTTCGTGGACAAATTTGTTAACGTTGGCGCATGGCAAAGACAGAAAACCCCAAACTATTTTTCTTTCTCCCGAAATTAGAAGTTTTAAAAGAAGGCAAGAAAGCCACCCTGTTAGACGTTCACAAAATGGACAGGTTTACTTAACTTTAGCTGATTTCTATCTTGTATTTGCTATGATAAACCAGATTTAATAACAATGAAGGTCTTGAAAAGAATCCGGCGCACATATGTGACAAAGTCACCGGTAGTCCTTTGTAGTAAGAGTATGAAGAGTAACACTTTACCTAACAGTGATGATCCACAGCTACAATCTCCAGTGAGTTATCTGTTAAATCACCCAGTACTGCTGAAAATCAGCTGAATTGCCTTGATTTAGTAGCGACAGTGCTTCGAACCGATCCAAATAAGCGAATTCCACGAAGTGAAACGCAAGCGTGACAACATTTATTGGACTACCGGTCTTTCCCAGAATAGCTACTATTATTAAAAAAAATATATAGTGAAAATTATATCCACATGAATAAAAAATGCGTATTTCAAAGTTTGTCAAGAAAATTTTTTTATTCCAAACCCGCAAATTACTGATTTGAAAGCTAAAACCAATGTATCTACCTGACTAATTTATGTATACTGGGCTTTGCAATTTAGGCCATATAATTTAGGTTTATATATGCACACCAAGCGAATCAAAACATCAGCGCATGTGCCAATTTCCAAGAAACCAATAAATGAAATAAAATCTTGGTTGTTTGTTGACCGTGCAAAAGAGCAAACAAACCTTTTGATCAGAGAAGAGTATAACTTATTCAGTGTATATCATCTTGTCTTCACATCATGCCTTGGTCAGCAACCCAGCGACAAAGACTTGGATTTGAAAAGTCACTGCTGGAAAAATACTTCCGTAACAGAGTTTCATGGATCGATCCGACAGGTGACACAAAGGTTGAGGTCCGCGTAACATGCAGCAACGACAAACAGCACACATTGAGAGTTTATCTACCGCCAGACTTCCCCAACTCTGTCCCCTCCATGATCGTGAAAACATCGTGGATGACCACGCTGAAAAAGCGAGACGGAAGTGAATTGGAAGGATCTGCTGATCATACTTTAGGAAGCCAGGACGGCTGTACGAGGATCTGTCATTTCAGGAGTGAGTTGTGGAAGGATAATAACACGCTGTACCAGGTGTTCATGAAAGGATTGATTTGGTTGGAGGCGTACGAGGCCCACTTACGCACAGGAGCATCCTTAAGTAAATATCTGGCGGAGATGTGACTGTTAATACTGTTAATAAGCCTACCTTATCGAATGTCTGCAGACCTTGTAAACCTTGCACATCATGTATCGTATACAGCATAAACCTTTTTCACGTATCATGGCTGGAGAAGTACGAGGCCTACTTATATACGGATAGTAACATTACGTATTCTTTAAAATAATTGACTATAGTATCTAACTACAATGTGGCAGCTATATCCGGCACATTCTATTGAATTAATGCCAGCCGATTGAGCGACCATTACGAACTCTGCATACTTTGCTATCAGCGTCGTATCGAATATATTATCCCGCTGCGAAATTTTAATTTTATTGAATCACCGCGGAAGTAGCGTTAATTTTAATGATATATTTATGATTTCATAGAGTGGCACATGCAGTAACGAGTTAGTATAAAAAGAAACATAGAAAGCACGATCACTGCAACAAACCGATGAAAATGGCCGGATCTGGTTTCCAGACCTAGATCAGTATTAATACTTGAAGTGAAGCAAGAAACGGCAAACTGATCCTTACGGCAGAAAAACAGAAGCAGAAGTTATTTGCTTCTGCTTCTGTTTTTCTGCCGTAAGGATCAGTTTGCCGTTTCTTGCTTCACTTCAAGTAACGAGTTATCAGGGGTAATGCTTTGAATAAAATAAATATTATTCAAAACGTGGTTTTTGGCTATTCGTAAGAATACATTTGGTTTGAACAGTTCGAAAAGTTCGAGACAACTGAGAGAAGGGAGAATGGCGTCTATCATTTCTAGTCCAAGAAGAAAACGTATCACTTAAAACAGAAATCGAAGCAATGAACGGTTATAAACGATTGCACCGCAGCTTGCTGTGTTCCCGCTAATAAATATTAATACTGAAAAACTCACCCCAGGGTTAAAATTAAACGAGCACACGCGTAAAACTAACAAACGCTGACTTCTTGAATGTTTCCAACTAACTACTGCTTGCTTCGGTTGATACATGCATCTGTTTGGTTTTCAAAACAGGTTTTTTCCATTTAAAACAAAATTAGGGGGCTGTAAAGGCTTTGCTACATCAACAAATTGACATTTACAATACTGATCACATATGTCATTCTCGTCCCCAGAGCTCCACAGTCGGATTTTTTTAAATTGCGTCTCGTGTAGTTTTTTTCCGCTGACCAAACGAAACGAGGGCTCTGGGGACGAGAATGGCATATGATGTAAATACACTCTAATGCGCATGCACCGATTTTAGACATTGACATTTCAGTCAGAGCCGAATTCTGTGGTAAAGACTAGTACAAGATATAAACCAATATTTGTGTTTTCATCATGCCTTGGTCAGCAAACCAACGACAGAGACTCGCATTTGAGAAGTCACTTCTGGAACAATACTTCCGTAACCGAGTTTCTTGGATCGATCCAACAGGCGACACAAAGATCGAGGTCCGAGTAACATGCAGCAACGACAAACAGTACACATTGAGAATTTACCTGCCGTCAGATTATCCTAACTCCGTCCCTGACATGATCGTGAAAACGCCTGGGATGACTACGCTGAAGAGTCGTTATGGAGGCGAGTTGAGTGGAGGCAGTGTTGATCACATTTATGGGGAACGCGATGGCTGCACACAGATTTGCCATTTCAGGCCAAACTTATGGAAGGATAACAACACGTTGTACCAAGTAGCCATGAAAGGTTTGATATGGCTGGAAGCGTACGAGGCCCATTTACGAACAGGAGCAAATCTGAATCAATATCTGGCTGAAATGTGACTGCATTAACTGAGCTCTTCGTACGTTTGGTTGAAAAATTGTGACAGTTAAGTCATATGAACCTCTAAAATAATACACTGTACTATCAAGGAAAATATCATTCACTACTGCCAAATACTGCAGAAAAGACACTTAATCTTAGAGACACTGATAGTTTTGGATATCAGAGTAAAATTGGGCATTGGTTTGTGTATCAGAGAAATTCAGAATAAAAAAAAATAATAATTATTATATTTAATATTCGTTGCAATCATCGAAGTGTTAAAAAATTGGCTGTGTAAACTTTACGTCCTGTACTGTAAGACGTTCTGAATATAATTGGTTAGAATTTGTCGTAAACAAAATTCATAAAAATATAGTGTTCTCATGTTTTACTTTTTGCGCATGATTTCTTGGAAATCCAGGATGTAAAGAGATAAATGTTGGATATTGCAGTTCCAATATCACTGTCTATGCTTCAACTTTTACGTTTGTATTATAAAAGGATAAGAATCTTTATCTTTAGGTGTTTATTTACGCTTTTAAATGATCAGAAATAGTAAGCTGACAAAGACCGTGTGCTTCCACACGAAGCAGATTTAAATGCTGTAAACAACATTTTCCACGAAAGTCGCTATAAAGTATGCACACCTGATTAGTGCATTAGTCTACCGGTTTTTCTTAGAACCGAATCATTAACCTTCGCATGTACAACGAATAACAAAATGTTAGGCCAACAGAATATTTCAAAACTTAGGAAATAACCAGTAATATTCCTAATAGTGGGATTGACGTGTTTGTTCACTTTAGTCTTTATCAGTGCATGATCAATAAAGAGGCCCTGCCGGGGGGGGGGGGGGGGGGGGGGGGGGGACCCGTGTCGCTTGTCTGAATTTTAAAATGTCTACTAAATGTCTCGTGTCGGTGTTTTATCAATGTTTCACGTTGCTGTCGGAAATTGGACGAACATTTGTCTCTTGTCGCGATTTCATTTTACTGACGTGCTGTCGCTACTTTTTGGGTCATGTCGCCTGTCGGAATTTAAAATATAAAATATCAGCAAGACCACAGCGACAAACCGTTGAGTGGTGCCGGATCTCCCAGTTGTAGACCTGGATCAGTACAATAATTACTTGTATAAAATCAGAAAACGGCAAACTGATCCTTACGGCAAGGCGATGAAGGAGTAAATAAAAGAATAAAACAAAATTTATATTTAAACGAATATTCCTAATAGTGGGATTGACGTGTTTGTTCACTTTAGTCTTTATCAGTGCATGATCAATAAAGAATTCGTTTAAATATAAAATTCGAATTCAAATTCGTTTAAATATAAATTTTGTTTTATTCTTTTATTTACTCCTTCACCGCCTTGCCGTAAGGATCAGTTTGCCGTTTTCTGATTTTGTCGGAATTTACCCTGGCAGGGCCTCAATAAAGATGAGAATACCAATCGATGAATATTAAACAAGAATCGGCAGTCACGCATGATTTTATGTGAAGTTTTTCCTGGAGCTAAGTTCATTTATTTTAATTTTTTTTTTTTATTCTGCCACACACAATGAATTACAAGGAGAATAAAGAACGATAATAAATAGGTTAATTAACATTAAATTTAAAATTTATATATAACTTGGGAGGAGTGACTGTGGCTAAGTTCATTTATTTTAATTTTTTTTTTATTTCTATTCTGCCACACACAATGAATTACAAGGAGAATAAAGAACGATAATAAATAGGTTAATTAACATTAAATTTAAAATTTATATATAACTTGGGAGGAGTGACTGTGGCTAAGTTCATTTATTTTCATTTTTTTTTTATTTCTATTCTGCCACACACAATGAATTACAAGGAGAATAAAGAACGATAATAAATAGGTTAATTAACATTAAATTTAAAATTTATATATAACTTGGGAGGAGTGACTGTGGCGGGGGAAATCTCCAAGAACCCGAGCTTATACGAGGAATAGAGATTTCCCCCCACGGGCAATTTAAATACTAGGCGGCATTTGCCCACACATGGCCCAAACGTGCTAATATTCGCAACCTTCATTGGTTTAACCTAATTTTTAACTGAGGCCAAGAAGACGGTGGGATGATTCTTACTCATCGATCGTGACTTCCGGTAGACAACTGTTTTCATTCTAATCGAACATATACGCATACGCATGCGCAATACAACAAGTAGAAGATCCCTTCATCGCGGAAGTAGCGTTAATTTTAATGATATAATTATGATTTCATAGAATGGCACATGCAGTAACGAGTTATTGGGGGTAATGCTTTGAACAAAATAAATATTAATATTCAAAACGTGGTTTATGGCTATTCTTACGAGTACATTTGGTTTGAACAGTTCGAGAAGTTCGAGGAAACTGAGAGAAGAGAGAATGGCATCTATCAATTTCTAGTCCAAGAAGAAAATCGTATCACTTAAATCAGAAATCGAAGCAATGTACGGTTGGTTATAAACGATTGCACCGCAGTTTGAATGAATAGGCCATTTCCGAGTGTCCTTTAGCCTCTCTATCAAAGCGAGGCTAAGTGCGAACCCTTTCATATGAAAATGAGTTTTCATTCACATGCAAATAAAACTTACTTGCATGTGAATGAAAGCTCATTTCCATATGAAAGGTTTCGCACCAAGCCTCGCTTTGATAGAGAGGCTAAAGGCAACTCGGAAATGGCCTATTATATTAACACTGAAAAACTCACCCCAGGGTTTAAATTAAATGAGCACACGCGTAAAACTAACAAACGCTGACTTCTTGAATGTTTCCAACTAACTACTGCTTGCTTCGGTTGATACATGCATCTGCTTGGTTTTCAAAAACTGATCGCATGTAGTGTAAATACACTCTTATGCGCATGCACCAATTTTAGACAAAACGAAAACGGAAGCGGAAATCAGGAGGAAGCTTAATTGTCGTTTGCCAGTCACAGCCACGGAGCCAGCCTGAAGCGACTGAATAATCCGAATTCTGTGATAAAGAATAGTACAAGGTATAAACGCATCTTTGTTTTTTCATCATGCCTTGGTCAGCAAACCAACGACAGAGACTCGCATTTGAGAAGTCACTTCTGGAACAATACTTCCGTAACCGAGTTTCATGGATCGATCCAACAGGCGACACAAAGATCGAGGTCCGAGTAACATGCAGCAACGACAAACAGTACACATTGAGAATTTACCTGCCGTCAGATTATCCTAACTCCGTCCCTGACATGATCGTGAAAACGCCTGGGATGACTACGCTGAAGAGTCGTTATGGAGGCGAGTTGAGTGGAGGCAGTGTTGATCACATTTATGGGGAACGCGATGGCTGCACGCAGATTTGCCATTTCAGGCCAAACTTATGGAAGGATAACAACACGTTGTACCAAGTAGCCATGAAAGGTTTGATATGGCTAGAAGCGTACGAGGCCCATTTACGAACAGGAGAAAATCTGAATCAATATCTGGCTGAAATGTGACTGCATTAACTGAGCTCTTTGTACGTTTGGTTGAAAAATTGTGACAGTTAAGTCATATGAACCTCTAAAATAATACACTGTACTATCAAGGAAAATATCATTCACTACTGCCAAATACTGAAGAAAAGACACTTAATCTTAGAGACACTGATAGTTTTGGATATCAGAGTAAAATTGGGCATTGGTTTGTGTATTAGAGAAATTCAGAATAAAAAAAAATAATAATTATATTTAATATTCGTTGCAATCATCGAAGTGTTAAAAAATTGGCTGTGTAAACTTTACGTCCTGTACTGTAAGAAGTTCTGAATATAATTGGTTAGAATTTGTCGTAAATAAAATTCATAAAAATATAGTGTTCTCATGTTTTACTTTTTGCGCATGATTTCTTGGAAATCCAGGATGTAAAGAGATAAATATTGGATATTGCAGTTCCAATATCACTGTCTATGCTTCAACTTTTACGTTTGTATTATAAAAGGATAAGAATCTTTATCTTTAGGTGTTTATTTACGCTTTTAAATGATCAGAAATAATAAGCTGACAAAGATCGTGTGCTTTCACACGAAGCAGATTTAAATGCAGTAAACAACATTTTCCACGAAAGTCGCTATAAAGTATGCACACCTGATTAAATCTCAAGTCTACCGGTTTTTCTTAGAACTGAATCATTAACCTTCGCATGTACAACGAATAACAAAATGTTAGGCCAACAGAATATTTCAAAACTTAGGAAATAATCGGTAATATTCCTAATAGTGGGATTGACGTGTTTGTTCACTTTAGTCTTTATCAGTGCATGATCAATAAAGATGAATACGAATCGATGAATATTAAGCAAGAATCGGCAGTCACGCATGATTTTATGTGAAGTTTTTCCTGGAGCTAAGTTCATTTATTTTTATTTATTTTTATTTTGCCACACACAATGAATTACAAGGAGGATAAAAAACGATAATAAATAGGTTAATTAACATTAAATTTAAAATTTATATATAACTTGGGAGGAGTGACTGTGGCGGGGAAATCTCCAAGAAGCCGAGCTTATGAGGAATAGAGATTTCCCCCACGGGCAATTTAAATACTAGGCGGCATTTGCCCAGTACATGCACATGGCCCAAATGGCTAATATTCGCAACTTTTATTCAAAATACCTTCATTGGTTTAACCAAATTTTTAACTGAGGCCAAGAAGACGGTGGGATGATTCTTACTCATCGATCGTGACTTCAGGGAGGCAACTGTTTTCATTTTCATTCTTATCGAACATATACGCATACGCATGCGCAATACAACAAGTAGAAGATCCTTTGTGTTGAATAATAATTCCCCGGGTCAAATCCGAAAGTATACTTCTTACTTTCAATACACAAGACATTAAAAATACAGATGTTTGCTTTGTTTTACCTAACTTAGTGTTGGTTTGGTCTTTATGCATGCACAAGTTAAATAAATAAACGAGCTAAATTTTTAGGATCTTTTCTTCAATGGTTCAGCAATAAGGATAATAACTATTAAAATTCATCAATTAAAGAGAAACATGCATCGTCTAAGCCTAAAAGCAGCAGTAATACACGGTTTGTCTTCAGAAACAAAATATTGTTTACAAAACTTATAAAAATATTGGCTTTTCTTAGAAATAGTTATTTTTTCATACAAGCGACTTCATACATCTGCGCATGCACCAATTTTAGAGAAAGCGAATCGGGAATAAGACTAATTGTTTTCTGTTGTCACAGTGCCAGCAGTGAAACTGGCTGAAATCTGGTATACAAGTGACTCTGTCTTCTCGTTATGCCTTGGTCAGCTACCCAGCGGCAAAGACTCGCATTTGAAAAGTCACTTCTGGATAATTACTTCCGTAACCGAGTAACCTGGATCGATCCGACAGGCGACACAAAGATTGAAGTTCAAGTAACATGCAGCAACGACCAACAGTACACTTTGAGAGTTTACCTTCCGTCAGACTTTCCTAACTCCGTCCCACCTATGATCGTGAAAACACCGTCGATGACCACGCTGAAAAAGCGAGACGGAAGAGAATTGGAAGGAATTGCTGATCACACTTACGGAGTCCGTGATGGCTGTACCCAGATCTGCCATTTCAAGCCGGGGCTGTGGAAGGATAACAACACGTTATACCAAGTGTTTATGAAAGGATTGATATGGCTGGAGGCGTATCAGGCACACCTTCGAACAGGACAACCTTTAAAAGTATATCTGGCTGAAATGTGAATGTTAACTCCTCTAAACACTGCCACAGTAGAAAGATGAATCGTGTTCAGTATATATAGTTCTCAGTAACTATCGAGTCTCGATAAAACTGATCCTTCCGTGACCAATCAAATGGAAGCCCTTCAGTAGTGCAAGTACTGATGATGTAGAATTTTTGTTTAAAAATGCCGGAACAGCCATTTAGCATCGACCATCACACCGTCCCCCCGGAATTCAATAACAAAATATTCATTGCTAATATGTAAATGATTATCCATACCTAAATTTTTAATATTTCCTGGAATAGAAGAAGATCAGCCGAACAGTAAAAAGAAATCTGTCAATGCAATATCATAAAACAAACTAATTAACTGCTGCATTTGTAAAATCTTCAATTTGTTGTGTCACGTTTGTACTCTTTGCTATAAGTATCAGTTCCTAGAAAGCCAGGATGTGTGGATTAAAAAGATGACATTGCAATGTCAGTAACGTTTCTCTATATATTTTCTTCTTCTTTTTTTATCGTATTCATTTAGACATACATTTACAGATCATTTAAAATGATATAAATCCTGACCCTTCTACAAAAATACTAAGGATCAAAAGGAACTTATTTCCACTTTTAAATGAACAGAAATATTAAAAAGGTTAATGACGGAGATTGGCTGATTTCACACGGACCAGATTCAGTCAAATGCCGTAAACAACTTTTTCTAAGAAACCCTAAAACACGCTTATCAATATTAAGTCTGCGGTGTTTCTGAGAACCAATTAACTGAAACCTCCGCGTGATGAATGACAAATATTTGGTTGCATGGCAATATTGCAGCTGTTCTTTGCAAAATTTAATTCAGCTTTCACGCATGTGCGATTTCCTAGAAATCGGACGAAAGTGGAAATATATATAGGGGGAAACACCGACTAGATAAATTAAAATATCCAGCTGCTCTAGTTTTTTCTGCACTTCTTTCTATTAAGCTAGTACCAAAAGCACTTGCGTATGTTTTGCTACGAAGATCTTCATTATTTCTCACCATACCTTAGTCACCAACAGAGCGAAACCCCGCCCGGGGGGGGGAGGGGGGGATACTCCCATATATGAGCTATATAGGTATGTGCCGCTGTGAAGGGTTTGGTTTTCAGGCAGTTTAGTCTGGGATAGGGTATAGTAATCAGAGATTTTTGGTGTATATTAGGGTATCATTTTCTGCGTGAAGACTTTAGTCTAGACAAGGTTTACTGGCAAATGGCATTTAAAAATCGGTCACGGCGGGCAGTACGGCATTTTTACTGACCCCTATTAACTAATAACTGTGATAGTGAGCGCGTTTCTGGAAAATAGCGAGTCTGGAATAGGTCTAGGATAGGGTAGGGTTTTTTCGGTGTTTAGTCTAGAATAGGGTTGCAAAGTGCAGCGAAAATGGTCTAGGAAAGGTTAAGGGTCTCAGAGTCCCAGCGGCACACCTCCACCCCCCCCCCCCCCCCAAAAAAAAAGCGCGGACACGGGAAACGCGGACACGGATTTGAGAAGGACTTATAAGAGAAATACATTCATGGCAGTGTCTTGGATTGATCTAATGGGCAAATTTAATATTAACCAAAGATCTAATATATTTTTAGAAATCCGTTGTATCTACCATTGTAAAAAAGGGGAAAGGGAAGATAAATTTGGAGAGGGAGGGGGTAGGGTTACTTCCTTCGGTGCGTTCTTGTTGCTTGGAAGTGGGGTGGGGTGGGGGTGTTAAAGAAGCTTTGTCACAAGTCAGTTAAAAGAGAAATACATTCATGGCAGTGTCTTGGATTGATCTAATGGGCAAATTTAATATTAACCAAAGATCTAATATATTTTTAGAAATCCGTTGTATCTACCATTGTAAAAAAGGGGAAAGGGAAGATAAATTTGGAGAGGGAGAGGGTAGGGTTACTTCCTTCGGTGCGTTCTTGTTGCTTTGAAGTGGGGTGGGGTGGGGGTGTTAAAGAAGCTTTGTCACAAGTCAGTGAGTGAAGGCTATATTTATTCAGGGCGACCTCATAAGCTAGTTCAAAATTTAGGGCTTGTTGTGTTCTTTGATATTGCTCGGTGCTATTTTTCTCTGGACAACACAGCAGTCGATTTTCGTTTGTTCAAAACCTATTATTTTAAAACAACTTCCTGTTGATTTCGTAGAATCATTCGAATAAAATTAGACTTATGCCGATGGGCATGAATTACTATTCATATTGGTATTTGCAATGTCCGTTAAAAAATAAAAGATGTCCATCGTTTAATCCGACAATTCTAAAACTCACTGGCAGATCTCGACATGTTTTTATTACTGCGCCTTTCAATGACATGCGGAATTTGAAATTCAAATTTCCACCAACAGTTGCGTTTTACACTGCCGTCAATCATCTTTTCTTCACTTCGATGAGGTCAAAAGGTCACGTCCGTGCATTATGATTGGTAGATTTCTATCCATTTTGTTTGTTTCTTTTTTACATGGTCCGTTGGCTTTCGTATTAATTATGACGGTAGGGAATAACGCAACTGTTGGTGGAGATTTGAATTTCAAATTCCGCATGTTATTGAAAGGCGCAGTAAAGAGCCTTATATAATAATTCTCTGATTACTGTTTATGACGAGTCAAGCATCGACGCATGTGCGATATTCCAAGAAAAAGCGGAAGTAAATAGAAAAAAAATCCCCCGGGGGAATACAGACCGAGGAGTATTTTCTGTTGAGCGTTGAATGCTTCCGAGCTGGCATTATAAATTACAAAGCATTTGCGAATTTTCTACTAAGGAAATATTGTCTTTCATCATGCCCTGGACAGCAACACAGCAGAAAAGACTCGGGTTTGAGAAAGATTTACTTGAGCAGTACTTCCGTAACAGAGTCACTTGGACTGATCCAACTGGTAACACAAAAGTCGAAGTCAGAGTAACTTGCACCAACGACAAGCAGTACACACTCAGGGTGTATTTGCCTTCCGACTACCCCAATTCCTGTCCACAGATGATTGTAAGCTACCCTTCTTCGTGTCTGCGAAGGAGAGACGGTTCTTCGCTGAGCGGTACAAGCGGAGCAGACCATGTGTTGGGAAGCATAGATGGCTGCACTCAGATATGCCATTACAACAGTGGTTTGTGGAAAGCTGACAACACAATATACCAGATTATCATGAAGGGCTTGATATGGCTGGAGGCGTATGAGGCACATCTTCGCACTGGAAACTCGCTGAGTAGGTACTTACAAGAGATGTAAACGGCGTTTTATGTTGCGGGAACTATCGAACTGCCGCAATATGTTCCTGAAGTTCTTTGACACTCAGCCGTTTAGTTGTAAACGTAACCTATTCAGAATATTTGCATACTACGGCTGAATTAAATCAGTAAACTTGATTTACACTCATTATGAACGAAGGATTAGTTAACCGTTCACTTGCATAGTTTATAAACGTTCACTGCATCGCTTCTAGTATTAGATAGTTATTTTTTATAGACAAATAAGGACGGGCAAAGTGTTTTGTTTATTCTTTGCATAGTTTATAAACGTTCACTGTATCGCTTCTAGTAGATAATTTTTTTATAGACGAATAAGGACGGGCAAAGTGTTTTGTCAAATGTTATCTAAATGAACTGTCCTCAGACAACGTTTATAAAACTAATTAGGTCATGTTAGGTAGTGATTATTCAAAGTGCCGGGAACGTAAACAACAACAACAGAGGTGTTGTCTTTCATTCTTGAAATCAAATGGTGAATGTATAAAATACATGAAATATGTTTAAAACTGCTAGTGATAACTGACGATTATAAAACTTAATTTAACAGGTAGGTTGAATTGTTCAAAGTGCCGGTACATAAACAACAACAATTCCTTTAACTTTACAAGCCAAACCTTGAGTCATATACAACGTGGTCATAACTTTTAAGTCCATAATGCAAGATAACTCAAGCTAAGTGTGAATATTCAAATGAAAGTTCTTCAACAGTACGTGCTGAATGGTAATGTTTGATTGTTGATATTTAATTTTCAAAATGAAATGAGATATTCGCCAGTAGGCATTGAAACACTATTCAGAAAAACAAAGTCAGTATGAATGCAGATAATGTTTTTGGTGTCAAAACCCAGGGGTTTTAAGGTAGTTTTGTGATGCTGTTATTAATGCCCCCCTCCCCCTCCCCGGAAAAAAGGGCGCGGGCATGCAGTATGAGGGAATTTGGACATGTAACGTAAAAAAACTGGTCAAATTCCCTACCCTGGGGTCAAACTTCTCGACCTGGGGACATCCACGGCTGTCATTATACAATCACCTGGTGCTTATACCACTTGGGACCAACAATAATATTATCTATGCACAACAATCATGACTGACAATCACTGAAATCATTACATTTTATCAATCAATTGCGAAAAACGCTTTTCCAGGAACTTCCATGCCTCAAGTTTGAAACAAAGTGAAAGCCAAATAACAAAACTACTTTATCGAAACATGAACCATGGCAAAAAATTGGGTGACATTTGCCTCTAATTTTTTTATCTCGTCCCCAGACCCCCAATTTGACCCTTAAAATCGCTTTGAAAACGCCCTTTTTAAGGGAAAATCAAAATTTATGAATTACTTTCGGAAATCCACACTCGGATTCCAGTAAGTTAGTTATTATTCTATCTGGAAACGTTAAAATATTTTAATAACTTAAAAAAGTCCCGTCATTTTGATCTTGAAGTGACCAATGTCAAGTAAAGGCTTATATGAAGTTCAACGGCGCGGTCATCGCTTTTAGCGGTATAACTCATTTTATAGGCATAATGTCAACATCCACACTCGGTTTTGAAGAGACTGGGATCTTGTGAACATTTTGGTGGGAAATATGATTTAGTTGGAGCGAAAAAATCCCGTCATTTCGCCATTTTTTCAGTGCACTATGCTTCGACTGAGCCAATTTTGGCTTCTATTAGTCTGTATCTATTCGCATGCTCTACTGTCAATGCATGGCCTGGCAATTTATGAATTACTTTTTGGAAATCCACACTCGGATTAATATGGTTATTATTCTATCTAGAAACGTTAAAATATTTTAACTTTTAAAAAAAGTATCGTCATTTTTACCTTGAAGTGAGCAATTTCGTATAAAGGCTTGTATGGAGTTCGACCGCGCGGTCATCGCTTTAAGCGTTCTAACTCATTTTAACAGGCGCAATGTCAACATCCACACTCGGGTTTGGAAAGACTGGAATCTAGTAAACATTTCGGTGGGAAATTTGCTTTGGTTCGAGCGAAAAAACCTCCGTCATTTTGCACTTTTCAGCCGGAAAGATTTCCGTTTAACCCCATACTTTAGCAAAAGCAAAACAATAGCGCATACATACATAATTATGAGCAACAGTTCATTTTGGTGACGCGCACGCCCGGAGCAAATGCCTCGTCTGAGGGATCAATATTTTGGAATGGTTCACTTAAATTTAAAAAACGCACGGTCAATAGAAATTGATAAGAAATTGAAAAGTGCATAAAAAGGAGCAATATTCAATAACCGTTGTCACTTTTACTTGAAAGCGGCAAAAGTTATCAGTCAGAGCTCTTGAGAAAGATATGGTCATATCACAAACCCTCAGTCTTAATCATGACGCCGCGACAGGTCATCTATTTTCATAGTAGAGTATAAATCTGACAAAACAATGCTATTTACGTTTGCTTCAGTGTGTGAGGTGGTCTGATCATTGTCAGCGCCTTTTTTTGGAGAGGTTGTTTTCGAGGAGTCCAGATCCCGGGGGGAACGGAGGGAGTTCTCGGAATTTTTGGTGAGGGTATGCCACACGGTTCTCGAAATCCTGACCGTATTTCAGACCAATTTTACTCCATTTTCCATACCCGTTTTCGGACCTGACCTGGTTAACATCGCATGTTTATACCCTCTCGTGGTTCCCTTCACGTAAAAGCTGCACCCAATTTCAAACTAAAATGGTCAAAATCTATACTCGTTTTCAGAGCAAACGGCTTAAAAACCATACCCTTTCAGGCGACACATACCCACATAGCTTAGGAGAGTACCTTCTCCTCCGGGTACAGATATTGTGTTCATTTAAACATCAAATATAGGGATGGAAAACTCTAACTTTATTTACTAAATTTGCATGAAAACGTTAACATGGGTGGTGGGATTTATCCTTAAGCGATATACAGGTATGAAGTATGAGAAGCTGTTTTGGTCTAAAATTCGGTGTCGATTTTTTGCTATTTCGATTTGAAGAGGCTAGGGGAGGGGGGAGGGGGATATTGTACTGGAGGAGTGTTAAGTCTTAATAAGATAAAATAATCTCTTGGTCTAATAAACAGGTATAAAAAGGAAAAAAATTGTTTGAAAGTGGGTGAAGGTTTCAAGAATTAAAGCAGGCCTCTCATTTCCAGCAAAACGTTTCATCAGAAATTATTCCTTCGGGTTTATCATTTCGTATCAAATTTTCGATGTCTTTTATAGGGTGCCTTCGATTAACCTTATATTCCAGAATAATAATAAACGGAATAACCCCGAATGTCCGTTCGATTGAGTCACTATTCCGATTCCAGAATACATGGAATGTATTCCAAGAATTCTGCACTTGGAAGCAGAATGCTTGGAATAATCCAGAATAATGACGTCACCGTCGTCCTCGCCTCGCGGCCTTTTCTCAACAACAAAAAAAATGGCTACCGCAGGCGACCATGTGCCGGCGACCATGTGGGAAGAAAATGAGTTGTAGATAGACTAAAGAAGAGCGAGATCGAGTTGTTGGGTTGTTTGTGCAGGAAACAAAACAATGGGGTGTATAATTTAATTCTGGTTATCCGGCCTGATTCTTAGAGTAATTATTTATTTTACCCATTGGTCAAATCCCTCTCCAGAGATATAAATTAAGCCGGGGATTTATCCCATGATTACGTTGCCCGGCTAATGTTTGAACAACTTAATCTAATATATTAAATATTATCTGTTGATAAGAAAAATATATATTTAGAGTTCATTGTATGCAAACTTGACGTCGAGCTGAAAAAAAAAAGCCAAAAGACATATTTATCAAAACTGGAAAACAAAAAGTGGTCCAGTTTTGTTTAAAATCAAACTATTAATAAACGAGTGTCATGGGGCGCGATCCATTCAACCAAAATTTCCGGAAATTTCGGTTCAAACCGCAATGGATCGGTTTGGTCCAACCGGAAAAGTTTCGAAAAAACTGGTCCACCTCAACCTCTTTTCCCGAACCTTGGCCCGGAAATTTTGGTTGAATGGATCGCGCCCATTGTCTACGGACACCAGGATAGAAATGTGTTGCAACTTGAAAAAGTTGCGGGCCAATTGTTTCAGGTTCTTTTCTCAGTTGTGTCTTGAAAGGTCTATTAACTGATGAAGGTTTGCTCTGTCTTCGAGTATTCATTTCATATGTTGTGTTGGAATATTTCATGTCTGACTAGAAATAGAAGGAAGAAAGTGTTAGCTTTGAGAGTGTATGAAGGAAAAACGTATTAAATAAAACATAGAGAATTCCCCCTTACTTTGTTATAAAATTGATGATATAACGCGCGTTCAGATTTATTGGTTACCCGCCCGTTTTGTTTAACACTGTGTAAATTCGAATATGACGTCACATAATATTTCGTTGGCATTATTTTTGAAATGTAATAACAAACGAGACAGGGAGGTCGGGAGAATTTGACAGTATTAAAGAATCTGACCTACCCAGTTTGCATTGCGCGCCTACGTTGGTTCATCCGCCATTTTCGGGGCCCCCGAAAGTCCATACTGTATTGTAGATGAGAAATTCACTCGTGTAAGAAGTGATATGCTTGCCCAAATATGGAATAGAGCCGTATCATAACAATAAAAGAAGCGCGCAATGCAAACTGGGTGGGTCAGATTCTTTAATGTACATTGTACCATTTTTGTATAGCACTAAGTCTCGGGCTCGTTTTTAACCCGTGAATATACGCGCATGCGTAATGAACAAACTCCCTGTGTTTGCATTGGAGGAGACCAACTCGAGTTGGTCACTTATGTTGTTACCACATTCTGACGTCTTACGCCCCAACCAGTTCCGTTCTCTTTCTGATTCATTATGGTGTTCGCTTGGAAGAGATGTAACAACAACAATAACAACAACAACAACAAAAACCGTCTGTCGAGGACTGACTCCAATTCGCATGTAACTAAACATTACTTCCACATAACCAGTGCCTGTGGTTACAAAGTATGTACTCGAGGTAAATATGTATAAACTTAACATAAGTTTTCATGTGTTAATATAAATAAACATATGCATAGAAAAAATGACTATAATGAGGGACATGAAGACATAAACATCAAATACAAAATAAATTTGACCACCTAAACTTTCGTTGCTTATCTTTCATATTGCATGATCAGTTCAGCCCAAATAATTATCGTGAAGTCGTAAACAGCGGCAAAAAGTAAAGCATCGAAATACTGTCAAACGTTATGCAGCTTGTAAAAAAATACCAGAAAAATGCTCCACAAGGCCGGTGAGTTTTTTCAGTCAACCTTTCACTGCCGCGTGTTATCCTGAGACGCGAAATCTTAAATTGTGACCATCCAGATAAAAGCTATTGAACAGTAATTTTCGGCCAGTTTTGTACTCTTTGTTATGCCGTTCAAGGTAGTCCTCGCTTTTGAGTTTGCGGATGAAAGCTTTATTGAAGACTTCCCTGTGGTGCTGTTTGGTGTAAAACGTGGATTTTTAGTGATCAGTTTTAATACTACACCACCTTGGCATAAACTTGGTTATAACAATTGTTTGCTGACTAGCAAGGGAATGTTTGGTCGACTCCAGTGTCGACTCACTTTGGAGACGTGTACACGCCTTCTATAATATACTATGGAATGCCGTTGCAGCATGGAGAAACACAAGGAGAAAAATGCTTTAGCGGAGACTCTATCGTAAAGGATCCTGCGGTCATTTGAAGATGAACATCAGACTGGTGAGGATGTGCCAATGCTTGGTGATTGACAGGTGCCAAGTGGTCTAGGAAGAAAAAATAAAAAGATGTATTTTCCGTTTATTAGAAAAAACACAAGTTGATGGATACATAGATTCTAATCTGTAGCAGAGATTACTACAACACTCAATAATAATACATAAGATATCAAATAGAAAATGCAAAAGAACGTATTATTACTAATTTCTCATTTACAAGATATAAATTGGGATTTCTTTATTTACATATATAATCCTTTTCAGACCGAAGGGGGAGGGACGAATTCCCACGACTTATGACGTCACATATCACGTGACTTACCTTAACTTAGGCATGCATGTTTTGACGTACTAATCAAAGAATCAAAGAAGAAAAGAAGAAGAATCAAAGGCTCTAAGAGCCATCTCGTGAATAGAAACCATGTAAGGTTAATTTTAGTTGTTCTTGAAGTTTTGTAATTTAGTTTGAAGGTTTCAATAATCCTTTTACTTCGAAAAATTATCTATTGTTTCAGCTAGCAAGGCAGTAAACCGTACAAAAACCCTTGTAATCCGCAGTTAACACTTAAGCGGGACGAGGAGGAGAAGGGGCTAGCAGACACACGCGAGAATTCATGCTTTCGGCGCTTCATGCCTTTGCAAACACCGGGCAGCGCTTTGAGCGAATAAGCCTACAACAAAGAGCGAAAAAAAAAACCCAGTAAAATGATGTTAACTTGCCATTTTAATTCCATTTGCAGTTTACAAATAAGTGTATGGATTCCCTATGATCCGGCCCCGAGACCAAGCGCTTTCTCGCAGGCTACACATTTAAAAACATTTATCGTCCTGTAGCGTTTGTTCAAGTATTAACTATATGTACTTAAAAGTGGAGGCGTTAACTGGCTAGACTTGTGTTTTTCGACGCTCATGAAACGATTACATTTTAAAACCGCACGAAGAAACAGTCTTTCTTTGATGCAAATACCTTTCGAAACGACTACAGAAAGACACCGACACACAAGTGGTAAATCGTTTTTTTTATTACATAATTCATAACCATTTTATAGCTATAAGTGCTCGGACCAGCAAAAACACAAGTGATTTGAATCGTTAAATTTCAATATTTAACCCTCTTTAGTTAAAATAACCATAGTGGAACCCCGAATTTATTGTCATTATACTATAAATACAACGATGAAAACATCTTAGCGTGACATAAATATGCATTGCCTGAAACGAGACAACTAAATAACGCAAAAAAGTTTACAGCCCATGGAAGGAGGAAAGGAAGGAGTGAAACTGTCCCCGTATTAATACTATATCTAAAAATAAAAAGGAGGAAGAGGAAGAAATTAGAAACTTATTTAATACTATATATTGGTTATCTTTTAATGCTTTCTATTGATACCGCTTTGGTGTTTAGAGTTTTCTGGCTCCCTTGCCGATTTGAAATCAGTTAGGAATAAATATCGAGAATACATGTAAATAAGCTATTTCATAAATTAAACTGAAGCATGTGTACTGTATGTGTTTAATGCTTTCTATTGACACCGCTTTGGTGTTTGAAGTTTTCTGGCTCCATTGTCGATTTGAAATACTTATCAATACTTAGGAATAAATATCGAGAATACATTCAAGTAAATAGGCTATTTCATAAATTAAATCGAAGCGTGTGTGTTTAATGCTTTCTATTGACACCGCTTTGGTGTTTGGGATTTTCTGGCTTCGAGAATACAAGTTAATATTTCATCCCATGCCCGTCATTTTTCATGGTCATGGCTATCGGAGTGTGTCCGTCCGTGTGTTGCGCAGGGCTAGATCGCGGCGAGTATGACGTTGTAAAACATGCGCATATGATGTCACGCAACTTCCGGGATCTTAGCAAATTTGAAGCCAAAGCGAGGCTTTGTTTTTCGCGCGGCCGATGCCACGTCAGCTGCAGTAAAACACTGTTGTTGTGTTAAGCGGAGAAAACGGTTTGCAAACAAAATTAATTCGTTTTTACCAGCATTATTTCGTGGTTTGCTACTCAAGACACAGATACTAATTAAGGAATACTCAGAAGCCGCTTTTTTGGAAAAAGAAGAGCTTTTAGGGTTAAAATCTTGTTTCGAGGAACTTCGTACGTTTTTATCAATGCGGGGAGATTTTCTTCTTCGGATTTCAGAACCGAAGAAGCGGAGATTTAAAGAATTTCCAAGTTAAAGGTAGAGAAAAACAAATTGCATTATTCGATGGGAATTTATGTTGATATCAATCTGAGATTGACTTTTTCTTTGTGTTCTCGTTAGTTTTGGAGAATTGTTTATAAAATGTGCTCAAATTCAGTCGTATTGATTTCTAGAATTTCATCGAAGACAGCTCTGCCTCGATGCGCTATAAATGGTACGCGTGTTGCTTTTAAACATAAACTTATGGAGATTCGAATAAAAATTTTCGAAAGAAGATTGTGTTGTCCATTTTTGTGTTCGTTTATTCATAACATAAATTGAAAAGCGATTTTGTGCGATTTTATGCGTCGCCTTATGCAAAGATGTCTGTGCATTTTTTGCAATTTTGATTTCCAAATCAGTTTCTCGAGCAATTTTCGTTACGTAACAGGTGTATTTTATTCCGAAATAAGTCATTCTAGTTATTCTAGACCGAGAAAAAGTAGAGTGTTTGTGAACTTTTGTACGGTCTAAATGTACTGTGCAGACGGTTGCGTACTACTGTTTTTGAGAATTGCTAAAATTGAAAAAATAGCCTGGTCGTAAATCTTAATTCTTGTGCTTCCGACCTTTCATTTTAGTTAAGCTTATCATCAGCTTTCTGTTCAGAGAGCTCCGCTGTTAGGCAAAGCCTATCTATGTATATTAAATTAAACTGAAGTGTGAGTGTTTCAAAACGGTACTGGTTTTCTTTTGTAATTATAGACACTGGTACGGTCCTAGCAGGTTATATAAAGCCAAATCCCGTTAACTGAGGTTAATTATTTAATCTCTCAAATGTGGTAAATAAAGAAGCATGCAAAAACAGTGACACTGGGAGAGAGTAGAACTCAGAGATGATAAAGAAGCGACAAATTCATTTCTGTGCAACCAGGTATACCAATATTGTTTTTTTTTAAGAAATGTCGTTTCAGTGATTGCTATCCTTAAGTCGTGTTGAGTAAGTTCAAATCGATAATTAAAGAAGTAGGAAATTATGACAAAACGGAAACTTTGTCTTGAGTTGGAGGATTAATTCCGTGGACAGTCCGGGTGGACAGTATGCTCGTCCTTTATTCTATGAAGCTTCAAATAGTCTGTGGTCTAAAAACAAATCTTTAAAAACGAAACAAAAACCACAGAAGAAATACCATAAGGTCGTTGATTGTTTGTGATGGTAAAAGTTGGAAAGGATTCGTGACAAGTTTGAATAACTTGACATGCAGTGAAGTATAAACGGAAGACATAAATCGAAAAGGGCTCCCTCTGGAACGAGGAATCTGACAGTACATTAATTTTAAAGTTAAGTTTTCTGGAATTTAGCACGAAAAATATATGTAAACGGAAAAGATGTCCTATTGTAAAGACGAGATTAATTGGGATTTCCTCTTCAAGCTTCTATCGAGTTATCTGTTTGACATGTTGATCTAATGCCAATTTTTACTTCTGGTCTTTTAAAGATAACCACTTTAATACCTGCCTTTACTTGGTTTTTACAATTACCCTTAATCGTACTATCACAAGTGCTAATTTGATATTTTTCATCGAAATTTTATTCCAAAAATATCCCTTAAGTGGGTCGCGTACGAATCCGGCATGTGACACTTCTTGTTCCTTAATAGAATTACTAGTTTTCATGACTTTTGAAGCTTCCAATGTGAATAAATGTCAACAAGTTTTTTATTATCATTCACCCAAACGTATTTATTTTGCCAAACTGTTCATATGCCCATTTGTAACGCATGAGAGCAGGAATGGTGACCAGGCCGAAGGGGCGGATACAAGGTTGGGGAGGGGGGGGGGGGGGGGGGTAGACCGTCGGTATTAACAGTTTTCTTTTTACGTGCAACAATGAAAAATGTTAGAGACTTAGGCGTATACCCGTAGCCACCTTCCGTCCCCCACCCCCCTTCATAAGAAAATCCTGGATCCGCCCCTTGGCCGGAGCTTGGAACGAGAGGGAAGCGTAAGCAGGGGCCGATGGGGTAAACAAGTTCTCCATTGAAATGGTATTTTGCAACACGTTCAATTTTCTATCAATTTTCTATCAATTTTCTATCTATCAAGGAAGAACTACATTACAAAACAACTGTAGCAAACGAAGTACCAGACGAGATGTTAGAAAATATTGGGTGATGGACAAAGAAAGGTGGTGAAATATAGGGGGGGGGGGGGGGGGGGGGCTGGGACGAAAGGAACTGAATAAAATGGAGGGTCATGCGTCGACATTCGTCTCCAAAGTATTGGGTGTTTCTTGGTGTTGCGGAAGCCATTGTTGGTTAGCTTTTGTGTTGTGATGTGGATATTGTTCAGTGTCTTTTGAATCTTTTGTTTTACGTCATTTGGTGATCACACCATCCGCAACACCAAGAAACTACAAAGTATTCAGCACTTAAATTCGATGTACCATAGGTAGAAATATTAACAACATGCGAAAAATGCACTTTAAGATACACGTAAGCCAATGCTATGGCTTGAAATGCCTAATAAGTGTATGTCACTGCTATCTTTTGCCATGTTTATACTTATATGTAATCAACCGATAAAATAAGGGAGGGGGGGAGGGGTAACTATTCTATCAACCGTTAATATAGACCTTGATTGATTGGACTGAATATATAAACTGATTTAACCCCAAAACAGTCAAAAAGCTGATTTTTTGGCGCATGCCCCGTCAACTGTCGAATTCACAGTTGTACCCCATTGAGACGAAAACCTTTGTTTAGCTGACCTTCACTAAGACTGGCCACACATCCGCCGCAGTGTACGTTTTTCGTTTCCACTTGATGACTTTGTAAAATTGCTGACGGTAAAAAATGGCCGGGCAGATATGCGGTTGAAACGGAGATAGGGCTATGACCTTGGCGGTACGCCACTCTGTGAGGGCACTCTCTACAAAAAAGGAGATAAAGCTGATTTACCTCCCTTCTATGTAATACTATTCTTAAATAAACTGAGGATAAAGAACTTTCTCTCCAGATTGATCGTTGCTGCACGCATTTTTACCACTCGTGACAAGACTTGTTTTATTTTTGCTTCCAAGTCTAGAAATGCGTTGTTTTGTTGAGCCTTGATCAGCATCTGCTAAAACAATATTTCCGGAATACCTTTTCTACCATCAACTGCAGACTTCGAGCGACATAGTTATTTCCAAGGCGTGTGCTTCTATAAAAAGGGATCACAAAATAGGTGGAATACAGCACTGTAATGATAATTTTGAACAGCGCTTATTATAATAATTAACGCAATCGGCATTCATGTTAAAGCCCGGTCTAGGTCAGCCTATGGTCCGCCAAATAGTTGCTAAACTAAAACGACCTTCTATGGTCACACTCTTTAGCTCTAAGGAGGCTCCAATCTTTAACTAAGTGAAATCGTGTTTACTGATATAGTACCTTGATTGAAAAAAGAGAATCGTAGAGCATTTCCTAAACGTTAACAACCGACAGAAACTTAAAAATATGAGACAGTTAACGTTTTGCAATCAGATACAAGCTTACCAGATTTCGGCTATATTCATTTGCAAGAGGTTTTTGGAGTAGTTATTATCACTATATATTTTAAAACCAATAATAAATTACATGTATATGGTTGCAAAATCTGTTGATATTTGAAGAAATTCGTCTGATGCGTAACCCTAATATGGTACCTCTCCCTGCCTTCATTGGGGTTGCGAATCGAAATAATCAGCTGTTTACAAAAGGGTTTAAAAGGTCCAAATTCAAACTTACTAAGAAAAATATTGTCCATAAACATCCAGGAAGCAAACATTAATGAAACATTGATTGATGCAACTGAAGCAGCATTTATGATCGCATTTGGCAACAGCCTTTTAGTCACAGTCAGTTCAAAAAATGCTCCTCTCATCTTATCTTGACCTCCCTGAATACAAGTTAAGTTTCTTTTCTTACGTTCATTTCTAATGGTATAACGTGTGGTATACGTACCTTTGCATTGGTAAGATCCTGATTGAGTCCCTGAAACCCTTTGCAAACGGGTTGCTGTCGATTTTTAGGCGGGTGATCTGTAAAGATTGATGTGGAGATTGGATTGCACTTGTGTTCTTTACGCTAGAAGACTAAATTACGCGTTGCTGTTTACTAAATGTATATTAGAATTATAATCTAACATTGAATTAAACGATGTGTTTGTTTGTAGGAAGAAATTAAAGGAGTTTATGAGTTCTTTTTTCTGTAGTTGTTCGTTCCGAAAGTGTTTTGTTGCGCAATCTGATCATTTGTAGCTTCACTTTTTATATCTTGAATTAAACAGGAAATTATTCTTTCATACACTTCTGCATGGAAAATACTCTGACCTTTGATATATTTTAAGAAGGGAATTTCATGAAAAGCTAAAGAATAAATCAAAACACGACACATTACGTTATGTCATAAATGAGATTAATTTTAAGTGTGCCAACGCTCGGATAGATCGATGTGTTTAAAAAAATGATCAATTGAAATTTGAAAGAACTTCTCTTATTAGAATGGCGTTCTGCTTTCCAGAATCCAACTGAAAATTCGTCTTTTCGTTTCTTAATACATGCACGGAAGAATCAGAATACAAAAACGTGCTTCTGAATGCCTTCTTTAGCTAACATTTACATATCGTGACTACTCACCGAAGTAGACGTTCTTACTTAGTATATGATCCTTCGTTAACCCGGCTTCCTAACAAGATATTCACTCATATTCACATTTGACAAATTTTCTGCAATCTTCAGTTGGAAAATATTTAAAACCAAACATCAGCACAAACACTGCTTCATAATGGCTTTTGCTTGAGTGGACAAACTTTATCTAGAACCACATTACCAATACGAGTCAAGAAGTGTGGGTGCTTAGGGTTAATAAATGTCATCCTGTGTGAATACATCATTCTCTCGCAGTGTGATTCAACGCGTTGAAAGTGAATTGACAAAAGGAGTTCAAAGCAAAATGTAAAACTCCAGGTAGGGAAACACAGTTTTTCTTTGTTTGCATTAATTTTCAGGGATTGGGTGGTTTATGAGTGGCGTGAAACAAAAAAAATCTGAAAAAGACAACACTATCTTTCCATGATACAGGAATCCTTCTGGCTGCAAGCTTAAGATAATTATTGTTTTTCTCGCTTATTCTCGACAAATCGCAATTTGCGCATTCAAATCGTCACTTAATGAAAGAAGCTGTTTTAATTTTGTTGTTAGGTGGTTTTCGGAAGGTAATTGTAAAACGACTCTTGTCCTTTTTGAATCTTCGTGTTATTTTCGCAATTGTCACCAACTTAAGATTTATACAAATTATACCTTTCCGGTGTTTCGTTGGTCCTCTCTTTTATATGATAAATAATCGAGTTTTATGTTTATTATACGAATTATTTTCTTACCAGTTGGTTTTGATAAGCTGTTACAGCGATGAAATTCGTCTCGGGAAATTCAAAGGTTTTGGCTTCTTTGGAATTAAGATCAATCACTGATGTAGTGTGTTCTTGTTTTCTGACGATATGCACTCGAGGTTGATATTTGTGCATGGAGTTTAGAACGATCTGGAAAGAGAGGCATTTTATAATCAAGTTAATTAGGTTAGCAAGCCAGTCGATTTAAAAACAAAGTACATGTACTAAATTCTGATCAAAGTTGTGTGTACAAAAATGGCGGCTATGGGCTAAATACAGCAAATCAGAATGAAGGAATACTGTACATGTAGAAATAAACAAACAAAATGGAGAAAGAGTAACGATTCATATCATAAATTCCAAGGTGTGTTTTCTAACTTAACTTCTTAAACTGATCTGAAAGGTTTTGTCATGCTGAATGCAACCTTGTCCCTCTCAAGAAAAGTGCCACGCAAACGTTCTTTATTTTCCCCTTATACTTTTCAACAACTCAAAACGTCAATTGTCCTTTTATTGAAGGCACAAGAAATAAGAAAGACAAAGAGAGATAGATAGAGAGAGACAAGCTTACAGAAAGTACGAATTTGGTTCTAGAATCTTATCCTCTTTTACAATGCCGACCGCTATCTGCGTGGGAACCGGGGAACATAGAAGAGCCCGCTTCCTAAGCCGGGCGCGGCAACCACGGTGCTGTTCTTGAGTGCACGTAACCCAACATGTTAGAAGGATTCATAAAGCATTTAAACGCTTTTTTGTGATATTTTGCAGTGTTTGAGTGTGTGTAGTAAGTACGTATGATGCTCTAGCAATATTCACACATCTCTACTTACATGTCCGCTTTGATCCAATCCATTATTAGTCAGTTTGACTTTCTCGAATGAAATGATTTGCTTTAGCAGCTGTTCGCCAGTAAAAGGTGAATCTGGATGCATATAAAGTCTAGCAGGGGCTGGCGGGTCTGCTTTTCCCGCTACAAGCCAAGTCGAACGGTGATAGGCGTATCTGTAGCGTTTGTCGTCAACAGGCACGGTGTCCATTAGGATAATATAATTGGCTTTGGGATCGATGCCATTCAGGGATACCTTTAGAGTCGGGAACATCCTCCTTTGAAAAAATATCAGTTAAAATGAATAAAATAATCTTTTTTATCCTCCTTCTTTTTAATACATTATACTCCCATGAGCGTTAACGATCACAATTATAGAGAAAAGTCATTTTGTAAAATACTGAAGAATAAGCAGTACTGATCTGAGGAGAGTACTACAGAACGGCCACTTTCGATTCATTTCAATGCCGGGTCACACTTGAGGAGTTATTTTTCACAGACTCAAAAGAAACTGCCAAATTACACAGCTTTAGCTTTGACTCTAGAAGAAAAATTGTTAAACCTTCTATTGGGCTAATAAATTTACTTTGTGAGAATCACGTTGAAATATATCGATTAACCGAAATGCCTGTGTTAATATCTTGTTAACATAAATGCACTTAACGGGCATTATCGAACAGCGTACACATTCGCGTAAAGCCCTGAGGCGGCAAAAAGAACAACAACGATGTCTAAACATATATAAGAACTATTATTTACACAACAAATTTATCTTACTATACGAAGCGAAAAACTGTTGTCTGGTTGTTGTTAGTCAGTTTCACTGCCAACAAGCTTTCAGGGATCGAGACCGCGTGTAAATGACAGGGAGATCTATCATCCTAAATCCACATTAAGGAGATGGTAAATGTTTTGAACAACAACTTGTACTTCAACATTAAGTTCAAGTTGTTGTAGAAAGGGAATAATAGGTATAAGTCTGAAAAATGAACTATGATGTATATGATTTAGCCTCGAAATTAGCTGAATTCTTATTTAAAATGCCCCACAATTTAAATTAAGTATCTTAATGATAATTATTTTAACCTCCAGTTTATGCCTCCAAAGAGTGGCAATATGTATATATTTATGTACTATCTGTGTCTTTGTACTTGGCATCGAACTGTTCAATAATTATATTCAAAAGTGAATGGCCACATTTTAGGATTTCATCTAACCACCAAACGATAGAACCGCCCACATTACATTACTCGTGCAAACGTTTGACTTGATTTCTTTATATTTTATAAAGGTCCTCGTGCTTAATTCCGTTTCAGTTACTGTTGGAAATTGCAGTGAAAGAGTATGTTGTATGATATTGTCTTCACTTTGATTTTTGCTTATGTTTTATAGCTTGAGAACGGGAACGTTATGTTTTGCTGTAGGGACCAAGACACAGTGATAGCTTTCAGTTGCACATCCTGTAAACACGGCTATATACTGAGATATATCCAGTGAAGGTTGGAGATAAAGTACATGTTAGATGTGCATATGTATGTACAAACTAGAGAACAGAATAAAAGCGAAAATAAAGCCAGGATATCAAGCCCACCCCTAAATGCTATGTTTATTTTTCTCGATTAAGAGCCGCTGAAGCTAAAGTGCGAACACAAACTGTTGACAATGTCACTGATCGCGAAATCAGCTTTCGCCCAAAAAAATATAGCAACCAGATAATAATAATTATTTCAATTTTAAAAGATGAAATCTGTAGCTAGTTAGTTTCGTGAGTCGGCTTTCAAAATTCCCCACATTAGCTGTCAGTAAGCCAATAAATAAAACATCGGTGTTAAGTATCTGAATCTTTGCGGTGGACACTCAACACAACGGAGCCATTTAGAATACATTAGATTACACATGGCCAGTTAAAATGCTTTGTGTTAATATTTTTGTTTTTCTTCTTTTTGGAGACACAGGTTTCTTACGATTTCTGACTGTCAAATTGCGACGTTAAATGGGATTTAGACAGCGTAAACATTTCTGCATACTGCATAGCATGTTAAGTTTGTGGTGAGAGGTTGCTAAAGATGTCTTCCCGGCGTAAAATTGGCCTGCTTCTAAACCGTAGTTGTTAGTCCTCAAGGAATGTAACTGGCTTTAAGTAGAGAAAAATAGAAAGCTATTTATCAAACAGCCAACAAGTCTGCACTTCTTACTTGCTAAATAGCTTGAGTCTCACCTGCCAGACTTTGTTATGATCATTTCGGTACCCAATTCATTGAAGCGATCCCAAAGATCTCGACTCTCTAGAGTTGCGGTAACACTTGATAAGTCTTGAGAAACTTCTGAGGGAGAAACTGTTACATTTGGTGCTTCCATACGAGCGTCCTCGTCGCTGCTTTCTCCACAGGATCTGTGCCTCTTTTCATTTGCATGACCCAGTGTAACATCTTCACTAGTGCAGGGTTTCTTCCTCTTCGCGTCATTTGTGCCTAAAAATGAACAAATGAAAGGTCTGACAGTTTGAATTTGTGACAAAAAAAGAGTTAGTATTTAACGGCTAACCACCACTTTCCCAAAAAGCTAAAACCTGAGTCATTGAAACGAATTGTCAGTTATTGGAGAGTTGGCTAATTACTCCTGCTATTAAGTTCGCCATTTTGAAACACGAATTCGAGTAAAGACAGTAAACGACAACCTCAAGGCATCACATGCAAAACAACTGCGCGCATAAAAATTCGCTATAGTTGTGATGATGGGCTCCAACTTTTAAAGTTCTTCATAACTATAAATGCAATCTCTGCTTTTAAAACAAAGGCTTGGACTTTAACAATTAAATTACTGCATGGAAGACCGTCACTAAATTAATGAGTGTACCGCTTCCATCCGATGCCATCAACGATGCAATCGAGAACGCAGTTGCTTTAGTGGAGAGATTTGACTGTGTGTTGCACTCTGCCATAATGGTGTTAAGTCTATATACATTTTTCGACATCTTTCATCTCACCCACTGTTGTCTTCATATAAGTTATAAACAGCTATTAATGAAACTGTTGATTGGATCAAGGCTTGTGCCGTTGTATAAGCCAATCATAAGTTGAGGTTATGATGCATGTGAAACTGAACACTGTTGCGGACTCAAGTCGCTAAATACTCACAGCACACTTTGGTTTGTGGGTGGCAAGACAGTGTTTCTGAAAGTGAGTTTTTTGATGTAAACATTTCTATTCTAACATGAACGGTTTATTTTCAAGACGGTGAATGTTCGTGTAATGTGGAGAATGAAATCACACACATTCCAAAATAGGTCTAGACAATTTGACATGAGCATTCGTTATCGTACTTTGCCATCACCTCCGATGACCTATCTGTTGGAGGATGTAACAAAGCACAGGATAGGCTGATGTTAGTGGCTCTTCCATCGCGGTATTTCGCCTCTGTGAGTTTTGTGTATATTTTCATCAAGACATTTTGTAATTCCTTAACTTGGCACATTTATTATTATCTTCGTGAAAGCTTGCTTACACGAAGCACAAAGCACATCCTTTTTTAGTAGAAAGATAAAGAAAAGACCTGGAACATTCCACGAGGTTTCCGATATTTCCTGTCATGTGTACTTTGTCGTCTTAACGTATACATTATAATGAATTCCAGTAATGCGTTATTCTCTGGCATTTGTATAGTTACTCTTTCAAATTAAACGCATCGGGTAAATTGCCTTAACAACTTATGCTTATCTTTCCGTTCCTAGCTAAGAGACGGCCTGTTGTTGCCGACTGTTGGTTCTAGTAGTACATACTGACGACCATTAGTGATTTTTAATGAGCCGTACAGAACATGTAAAAATATGTATTGTTGCTTACCACTGGAAAAGGCTGTTGATATAGCTCTTCTGTCAGTAGTTGAAAATAAGAAATGCAACCATACACGAGGCTCACTGAAAAGATAAAATGTTTTAACAAACTTGTGCTGTACTCACTTGCTCCAATGACCCTGTACATGTGATACCGGTACTAAATAATTCTTACTTTTACCAAACGAGCAATGATTCAATGCCAATGAACTATCAGAGTTTATCAACACCTTCTGTTAATATATCCATTACATCTAAATAAAGTATCTTATCTTCCGAAGTTCTACCGATTGTCCTTTGCTAAGCCACGATTTGTCAGGCAGAGCTGAATCATTGGCATTTTTTTTATAAGCATTGAACAGGTCGTATTTGTCACCTTATAAATCAAGTTGCTGATATAAACAAAGAGTTCATGTAAAGAAAGAACAAAAATGTGTTGACAACATCATACATAGTTTGTTTACCGACATCTGCAGTTAGAGATATCGACAAACTGATAAATGAGTAGTATTTCCGATTCACATTTTAGACGGAATACCGCGATACTGCACCGTAAATATATCAATGAAAAGAATATGTCTTTCTTTGAGCAGATGTATGCCCTCAATAAGAAGAGCATAAATGTCCTTTTGGTAACCATGAACATAGCACTGCTCGTAAAAATTCCTAAATTAATTAGGAATGTTATCCAGTTGTTGCTATTATTGTATCACCACGTCGATAATGGTTGTTAAGAACGTCGTTCCCAAACAATAGGAAATTGTCTGGCGGTTACCCATTTTCTATCGAAACTTTGCTGATAGGCACAAATTAACAGTAACTGTAATAAACAATAATAGGGGAAGTTGTTCACACGCTAAAAGAAACAAGTTCGGTTTCGTTAATGCGTTAATCCCAGAAAAATCCTTTTAAATCAAATCACTTTATCCAGAGCCATAGGTTGAAACTTCAAAGGCATTGGGTGGTGACATTTTTAAAATACTTTCCCGAGGCAATGTCGTGATTTCATGGATATGTTATCTTAACTTTTTGGCGAAAAACTGACAGGCTCGGAAACACTTGCACAGATTACTGACATCGAATTTGCGGTTGACACTTTTTCCTTGCTGTCGTCAAAACATGAACCGGCTAACCGTTCAGTCATGTTACTTTGAGTCATAAATTTACGCTGCGTTATTAAAAAGCAATACTGTATTTTTCAACCCTGGATACCAAGCCAGTTTGACGACTATCCCAACAAAGCCTGAAAAGCAAATTCGAGAAACAAACAATAACAACGTAAAATAACATTTATTTTGGATGGGTGACCACTTGGAAAAATCGGCTTATCTTATTAGTTTTTCTCCCGTCTTAAATTGCAAATTGATATGGAATCTGTACGACGACGCGTTAAACGAAACAGAGAGACGGCAACATGCATTTACTATCAGTCGTTCAGTTACTGAACGGCGCTGATGTTTATTGGCCAAACAAAAACATGAAGTTCGTCACTCGATCGTAGCGTTTGCTAAAAAGTGTTAAAGCTCACTCGAAAAAACAAAAGATACAATGCATGTATTTTGTCGTTCCCGTGCAACTGCTTGATAAGAAGACAAGACGTTTGCCACGCATAACTTTCCGCTAACTAATGAATATAAATATACAATACAAATGTAATATTTTGCATGCATTTTAATAGTCGTTCCTACGCTACTGTTTGAAGAGAACTTGTTATCTGCTGACTACTGACTTCAAACTGCTGAGCCAAGTAAAAGTTAAACTGAGATAGGAAAAACGTTAGGCAAGCAAATAACTTATTATAATATGGCCATGAGCATTTCAGCGATTGATCCCAATAAAGTGAAAAAAAGGATCAAGGTTTGATTTTGTTTAATTTATAAATGTAAATGGAATCGAAGAAGGCGAGCCGGAAAGACTCCAACCCTTTCACTCCCAGAGTCAGTTATTAAGGCCCGGTTCAAACGTCGAACTTCACATGTGCCGAATATAATACAAATGAGCAAGAACAATAGATTTTGCTCATTTACATTAGATTCGGCACATGTGAAGTTCGACGTTTGAACCGGGCCTAAGACATGTAATGTAGTTCGAAATTCTTGAGTTTGTAGATGAAATCACGGCCTATGGTGTGACCATTCAAATGAAACCTCTTTGGCGGTACTTTTGAATTGCGTGGTACCATTTGTTTTTTAATATTTTACGAAATAAAATTTAGAATTTTGCTTAAATTTTGATGTTTGTAACTGATAAAACAAAAGCAGTGTGACTAAGTGTTTTGTGTCAGCAGGTAACTCAAATTGGCACAGTACAGTTCTTTGGACGATTTATATAGTCAGTTCATGCTCGGAAATAACTAGAAACAAACAAAACTTGTTGAAGACCCGCTTGGGATAGTGATCGATCATAAAAGTGCTGAAAATAATTTTTACATGCTTGGAGGGAGTAGTACCTAGCTTGGGCATCTTTGAACACCTAAGTGAGACAGATGGACAAAGAAGCAAACAAATAATATCGTGAATAAGTATTACATAAACGAAAATAACCAAGTAAACGCAAAGCCGATTCTCCTCTCTAGTCGAGTGAGTAGAAGATAACTGACATTTCAAACTCAAGGTACGCTTTAGCCCATTTCACTTTTTAAAAAAGCCGATTGAAAAAAAAAAAAAAAAAACGAAGATGAAAAAAAAAATAATAAAATAAAATAAAATGTATTATTAAACTTTTCTTCTTGCCTGTTGAACAGGCTAAAGAAACTTCATACCCGACCATCTGTTCCTAATCGACCTGTCGTGATATCTGGCCTTATTCGGCTCTTATCAGGACATCTCAGGCGCTTCCATCCATCGGTAACATCATCAAATGCCGCAATGCCCGTGACATGGGGTTATCGTTTTATCTTTTGGCTTCTGTTCACAGCTTATATTAAGATCATTTTACCAGATTAATTGATGGGATTATCTGTCAGAACATTCGACTCGGCGCGGTTATAGGCCGCGTTGCATTGCTCTCGTTACACTTTGCTCGATGAACGTATTAGTGTCGCCTTCCTCGCCGGTATAAAAGCGCTGTCACACCTTTGATAAATTATGCACCAGCTTGCTTTGTGAGCTAACAATCCTGCACTCAACACGTGATAACAGACTGTGTTGGTATAAAGGTGCTGACAGTATACGTTGCTAGGGAACATTTCAATCGCTGATCACTGCACTGCAAATGCACTTGAAATAGAATCCTTGCTGGACTAGAATTAGCTCTAAGCTTAATATTGTGTCAGCACAGGAGACAGGTCGTTTTTTGCACGAAGCCACTGCTTAGATACAGTGTAACCGAACGGATAGTAGATTGAGAGGTAATAAGCCGAGAATGCTTGAAATACTGGCGACTCAAAAGTTCTCTTGACACAAAGAAAAAGAAACGGAGGTCCTTTCCTCTTTTTATGTGAGAGGATAAAATGACCCCAGTACAAGTTTAGGCCGCTTCTCTCTGATGGGATCACTATTTTAGCAATCGACCGGCTCCCAGAAGAAAAATCTCAAGTCCAAAAAATGTGCTTCTCACGATGAAATGTAGACTTAAAGACTTAAAGATATTCTGGGTAACAGTTTCCCTTGTTTAATGTTTGAATTTATAATACGTCAGTTGTTTCAACATTTGAACACTCCGGACTCATAGAAAGACAAAATATAAATAATTATACAGAAATCGAAAACATCGCGAGAACAACCCATTGATTATTTTTTATTGTTTTATTGTCATGTCTTTCAATGTTTTTCTTTCTGTTAATTACAACCGTTCAAAAGCAATAAATACGTAAATATATTAATTTATTGAACCAACATTAAACATTGATCAAGAGCTAAGGATAATCAAAAGGAGGTAAAAGCAATCCTTAAGCCACTAATTTGGCTTAATTAAATATATATATCATTTTAAAGATCCATGATACTGTTTTATTGTTTTATAAAGCCAGGAAGAAAAATCCTGTAAAAAATCTAGATAACTTAAAAACATAATGCTTTTAATACCGGTAAAGATAATAAACTTTATAACACTATTCTTTATTACAAATGGTCTATAAGACCTACTGCTCCACCCATAAAGAGAGAAAACTGTCTTGAATTGCAAACACGAGGCAATGAAATAGCTTATAATAAGTTTTATAAAAATGGAGCGCTTGAAGTATTTATAGAGGTAAAACATTATCATGTTTATATATTGAGTTTCACTGTACGATAAATTATCGTAGTCAGAGGTTTCTATATACTGTACATATCCTGTAGTGAATAGTTCATTTTGCAAAATACCTGAAGGAAAGGAAATTCACAAAACACATTTCCCCTGTTTGGCCTAAACCTCACGTTTGGCCAAATCGGGGAGATGTTTCTGTGACTCCCCCTTGTATTTTCTTCATTATTTGTATGTTTCACGGCCGCTCTTCAGTGTTATGATGAAAACAGTCACTACAACGATTGACCACGAATGTAGTTCTAACAAAACAGTTTAACTATTTGTTTTTTAAGTTGACAATGACTACTGTTTAAAAGAATGGTAATGTTGGACTAGGAAACTCCCCATGGACACTGTAAGGCGGGAAAGGAGCGGGTTCAAGAGTTCCCACGGGCTTCGGCGAAGAAAACGTCGGAGATAGAAGATTAGGTAAATGTTGTTGGCGATATGCACTCAGGACTCCTGTGAATGGTAGTCTTGGAATTGATGGCGATGGGGGTGGTAGACAACCTTGGTGGAATAAGGAAATAATAACATGTTGTTAACTATCGGTAGAAGGCAGAGGAAACCGCTAAGATCTTTGTTCCCACGCAATTTTAGACATTTAGCCCTGAACAAAGGAACCGAAAAACACGCTGCCAAATTTCCACGAGACAACAGTGTTGGGTTTCTTGTAGTTTTATTTCAAGGCTTCTTGCCCGAGAAAACGTCCTTAATTTTAGCACTGATAAATTAAAAAAAAAAGTTCGATTAACTAGCTTCATGCAGACGATCGCTGGGAAATGGAAGTCAACCATTTTTTTTCTTCCTAAATAAACGTAAAAAGGGGGCATACTAGAGGTTGAATTCTCGAGGTTAGATTAATTGGTCTCCGCGGCAGTCTTTGGTAAGCCGTTAATATCATACGAAAGTTCGAGATTTTTCATCCTTAAGACTCCTATCTTTATATTCCATACCTACAACAAAGAGAAATCTGCTTATAAAGATTTAAGTTTTAGTTTAGACATTTCAAATTTCGAACATTTCACTCGCGTAATCTGTTGTTTAGTGTCTGTATTGATATGAAATAAAACACACATTTCACCCGTCTACAGCCGTGGAATAATTTTCTTCCAAAAATAGTGGCATTTTTGCACAAGGGATTTCAGTTTTCATTGACAATGGCTTTCGAGAAAGCAGTTGAAACATCACGAAACAACATGAATACACAGACCAAATTTGTTAAAGTATTTCTTCTTGCTGTAATTTCGTGTTAAACAGAATTTGATAGTAAAACAGAATGAGTTCTCCATTTTAAAAATGTTACCTTAGACGAAATATACTCTGTTGACTTTGACCACGAATCGTGCAAATCGTCGGTAGCTTCAATGATATATAGTTATTGAAAAGATAAAGTTATCCTGTGTTATTACAGTTATTGTAATGTATTTAATATCCTTTCTTTTGGTTTTCTCCATGTTCTATGATTTTAGCCGGGTTATGTCCGAACTTGACTAACAGCAACTAAATTTCCCGAGCCGTGTATGTACTGACGCAGAGATCATAATTCAATGACTGGATTTAGCAAAGAAATGACGGCCGACGAGCTTTTCAGTTGAGTTTCACAGCGCAAGCAAGTCTTTTTCTATTTCAGACATTAAAGTATTGGTCGGATGATCAAATCGTTCTACCATACAATGTTCATTGCGTCGACAGACTGATGGCGCCCAACATAAGAAGATTGTGGCAAGAAAAGAAACGATCAACTATTTTGCTTCGATTAATTCATTCGATGCCACCCATAACGGTCTTTCAGTTACTTCACTCGAAAGTTGAAGAACGAGCATGTACTTTTCCTAGAATAACAAATGCGCATATACCGCTTTTTCACCGCACTTTTTTCACTGGTAGCTGGCACGTTTGAACAGGTGATTCGGAAGCACTTTATATCATTCCAGTGTTATCTATGCGCAGTATTCCACAAATCGACAGTCACCTGATTGAAAGAAAGGCGCTTTGTCTTGAGATCTACAGCCAATCTTGGATAACTGGTATCTGCTGTTTACGCCTAGTTGAGGTAAAAGCTGGAAAGGAACAGAAGAGTACAGTGGATCTGGAATCATGGTTTGTGGATGGCTGCCGTGGAAGCACTCCCTAAAGAAACAATTACAAATGACTTCATTGGCTCAAACCTTTATGATCAGAAAAATGTGGTGGTTTTACATTAGCTTAGGGAAACCACTGAGTGGCGGTTTATGCCTCGCCTTTTGAGAGAAATTGGGTGGGCGACGTATTCCTCCTTTTTTCACAATCCTATGTGTCAGTAAATCTATCATAATGTTGTGAAACTCGATTTCGTATAATATCAGTTATTTGTTCTTCCTTAGATACTTACTGAGTATATTAACAAATCGCCATAGAAAGAAGCCTTTGGGTCCATCAGGTAGTTGCTGAAGAGAAATTGTTGGATTTGGTATAACAGCCGCACATTGAACACTACAAAGAGCGCCCGAGATACTATTTTGACAACTTTTCTAAGAATCTATTGGAAGAGTATGAAAAGCACCAATTGTCAGCTTTCATTTCTGTTACTCAACTCTTGACTGGAAATGAAGAAAATTTGTTGTAAAGATGCAAAAAATGGCCTTTTTGCATTAGACAGAAATTCAAGGTCTAAACAAAAATGTTACTGTATGAAGCAACAATTAACTTTTTTCGCGGACAATTGGATCAGTTGGCTGACAACGTAGTTATATTTTAAGTCCTTTAAGACAAGCGTTAACCAAAATCCACCCACCTTTCTACTGGTATAAGACGTGATGAGTCCCGGAAACCTTTGGCAAATGGATTGCTGTCTATTTTTAATCGTGTGATCTGAAAGCAAAAACGGAAATTAAACAAAAAAGGAAATGCAGTAATCGAACGAATCTGACCACCTATCACCGTATCACCAACACGGAATACTGAAAAAAAAAAACACGAATCTGTGGTGTGTTGGTCCATTCTGGAAGATTTGATCGATTTTGAAAGATATTTCCGATCACGATCCAAAACTGTCGACTTGTTTGAATGTGATTTAAATGGGCCATTTATTTGCAGAAAGATAGAATAGAGGAATATTTTTTCTCTAAGAAATAGAATAGAAAAGAAAAGAATAGCAAAATAATCCTACGCTTATTTTTTGTTTATCAAAAAGAATATCATATATTTTTTAATAAAAGCCACCGTGCCAATATGGGTCAATATATCTACACGAAAACAAATTTATGGGTTGCATGCGTTTGTCCTAATTAAATGCTAATTAAATTAAAGAAGAAACTTAGGAATATAGTATTGTAGCGTATTAAAGTTAACGTTGGTTTGCATGTTTGTTAAAAAAAGCATTAATAAATCTCTAAATAAAGTTTATTAGATAAGTGGAAAATGAGAACACTTGGTCTGAGGGACTTACCAGTTGGTTTTGGTATGCTGTTACTCCAATGAAGTTTGTCTCAGGAAACGTGAAAGTTTTCATCTCCTCGGACTTGAGATTGATTACAGAAGCTGTGTGGTCACGTTTACGAATAATATGCACTCTGGGTTGATATTTATGCATGGAATTTAGAATAAGCTGAAAGGTTTGGAAACAGAACAAATCAACAAACCTGTATGGAACAAACAACTACAGCGTACAGCTGTAGGTAGAAGTAACGGATATTCTTCCGTATTGGGTTTTTTACTTCGACTCGTTAAATGACGGTGCCTAACACTACCATCGTAACATCTTTGTAGAGTTGCGTAGTTTTATGGAAATAAATTGGATTAATTTAGAGTTTGCTAATTCTTGAATCTTCCATGACACTTACTTAAAACAGCTATCCATATGGGGTATGCAAAACGTTATCGAAACAATTTTTTTCTCTTGTGCAGTAGGCTCGGAATCCAAGAAAAAAAAAAGGGAAAAAAGAGGTTAGAACTGAAGAAAGCAAAGAAATTTTCGATTATTCCGGAAAAAAAGCAATAGTCAAAGGAAGGAAAATATTCCGCGGACTCTGAAGTAAAGAAAGGCAAGTTTAGAACTGCCACTTACATGGCCATTACGATCGGCTTCGTTGTTGGTCAGTTTGACTTTCTCGAATGATATAATCTGTTTTAGCAGCTGCTCGCCAGTAAAAGGAGAATCTGGATGCATATACAGTCTTACAGGAGCTGGAGGATCGGCTTTACCAGCTACAAGCCAAGTTGAACGGTGGTAGGCGTATCTGTAGCGTTTGTCGTCAACGGGTACTATATCCATAAGAACCATGTAATTCGCTTTAGGGTCGACACCGTTCACGGATATTCGCAAGGTGGGAAACATACGTCTACAAATAAAAAGTCAAAGAAACGCTCTTAAGAAACATTCTAGTTATTTTTAAAGGGGAAATTTATAAATCTGGCAAATGAAATCATCAAGACCCAATATTTACACATCAGTTATCGAGTGACAAATCACAACTGCTTGTTTGCGTGTAGTGAGCTAATTTACACGAATGCTGTTTCTGTTTATGCAAAGGTAAAGAAGCTGTTTATAAAACAGCTCCTTATCTTTTTAACAACTTTGACTTCCGGCACGGTTTATTAGCGGTTAGCGCTTGGATCAGTTGGTGGCACGGTGCTAAATGCAAACGTTTTTTTCAGGTTAGTGTGTTAACATTCCACTAAAGGAATATTCGTATTGTTTCACCTTCCAGCCTTGGTAATAATCATTTCAGTTCCCAATTCACTAAAACGTTCCCACAACTCTTTCCCTTCCAGTTCTACTGTGATGTTTCTTAAATCGTCTTTGGGCAATTTTTCGAACACTTCGGTGTCTTCGTCATCGGTGGCTATTTCGCTTGATGAAATGGACTTCATTCTCTTGGCCGGTGGTTGCTCCACACATTCGTCATCCGAAGCACTTCCTCTGAACGTCGGTGATGAGCTTGGGTCTAAATATTACAAAACAAACTCAATGTCCATGCAATAGTAGACGGACATTGTAATGTCCATTGTGGCGTGATATTTTCAACTGAACTGCCCAAACACTCAAAATTTGCGCCACTTTGTTCGATTCTCAAAACGGATGACTTAGCTGATAAGTGTTTCAAATATACTAACACGAGTTTAGCTCTCTTACCCACATCGCTTCTACCATCTCTGGAAGACATCAGAGAGGCTATGGAGAAAGCATTAGCCTTCGATGAAAGTGAAGGTGAAGACTCCATTACGAACTGTTGTATACTCCACAGACGCTGCTGTCGTTTGTCGCACCCTGTTCACGCAAGCTGCTAAGTTCTTTGGCAAACAGGCAATAAACAGCAATTAATACTTTGATGACAGTCGTGGTATTTCTCAATGGGGCAAAGCACTGGGTCGAGACCTCATCCTAGAATAGAATGTGCAGATGCCACTCACTTTGATACACAACACGTCACATACGGAACTGATTTGAATTCAGGAAGGCGATCGGTTAAAAATACGAACACTTTATACGATTTATTGTCAGCACGTTGTTCCACAAAAGTAATGGAACAGCAATACTCCATTTGGTAAAGATTAGAGCACATTATCTTGTTTACAAAGTTGTTTACTTGTTTTTAATTTTGTTGAAAATGTATTTTAAGATAACATAGCCTGCAAATACAGCCATCCGTCTTGGAATTGAATAACATAAGCTGCGTTTTATTTGTGTCCTTTTAACGCGACCTACACAGAAATTGTACACCTTCCCTGACATGACACTGGACTGAAATACTTTAAAAATAAATAAGCTGAATTTGTGTACTTTCACAGGAAAGGTTCGTGTTAAGCGGGGGTGAGAGGCAAGATTAGACCTCTCCTCATTTGATGAAAGCTAATGGCACCAATTTGAATGAAAGGTAGCAATCTTGTTTATCCTAAATCTCATAAACGTTTAGGCAAACTTTCAGCAACACCCTTTGAAACGATCAACACAGAAATTCGCAAATTTGTTGGATATTTCGGTACTGTTGGGATCTGACTGTCAAAGAGCCATTTGTAGGTTTGTGTTATTTTTTTTTTCATCGGCGCTGACCTTCACTAAAGATAACCACTTTACACCGCTTAAACGTTTGTTTGTTTGGTATGATAGTTGACGGAAATAACCAGCACCCCCCAGATATGTTTATTTATTTAAGATAAAGAAAGATCGGTGCAATTCTGTTCTTTAATCCATCAATTCATGCCGTTTTACAAAGTAAGCGCAAATTAAATTTTGACGCCTATCACAAAACTGAAAAATCACTTTATGAGAGTGTGTCAAAACAGCTTCAAGGTCAGGCGAGCAAGTTTTCTTTCAGTTTTATTTTGCTTATTTGTTTGCTCCACTTGAGAAAACATTCGCATTATTTTAAAATAAATTCAATTATTTTCAGTCACTAAACAGCTAATTATTACTTAGAACTAAGACGTTTGCACTTTTTCCTTGAGACAGAAGGACGTCTTATCCGACGGGAGAGGAATGACTGTTGACAAGGCGAAATAATTTTCCCACGCTGTTGAGTATTTCTTATCAGAGCCGAAGAAAGCACAGAGATGCCGACGAAATCCATTCAGCCCATTGAAAAGCTTTTGATTAGGTTAGCTGCTCTAGACAAAGAAGCATTTCATTTATTTCGTGATGAGAACAAAGATCTTCATCAGATAGCAAGAGCTACTCGTCACATCTGGATTTGTGGGACGGACTGAAATTGTTCGACTTCCTGAGGTGACATTGTTTATCCAAAACTTTGGCCTTTGTCAAGCTTTCTTTTCGAAGGAAACGCGCTCACTTAAGAAAAAATTCTTTGAATTTTTCATGGGATCTAAGCAGCTCTGTAAAAAGCCTTAAGTAAAAAGTCACACGTCCCTCTAGCTCTTGATCTGTGTTAAACCAATCTAGGCGTACATGAAACCAAATACTATTCACACCGTACACTTAATTAGCTTAATATACTGATAAGAATCTAGATAAGTGTCGCATTAACATGAATAGGAACTCATTATTTCAATGAGTATTAGGTTTCGGTCTGGCTCTTCAACGGCGCTCACGACATGCACAAGGAAAACAATTTGTGGGAAACAAGCCTGCTTGCTAAAAAAAATCGTTCACAAAAAAGTAAGCGCCTAAAAAATAAGAGTGGGAAAAATGCCTTTTGAGACCGTACCACTACCGAAAAAAAGCGATGCGGTTGTGTCCCACGACTGCGAACAACCATGATGCGTTTTAAAAATGGTTTTCTTCACCTAAAGTATCCGAGGGGTGTAAACTATCGCCATATGTGTTCAAAAGGATAGACACCTCTTCGCTGTCTATCAACGCTCAATTAAGCTGTTTATTTATCAATCTTACCATGTTTTCAAAGACACGGGCTGTGAACCGCCCGTGACGAGCCTACGGTGGCATTCTGAGTTTCAGGTATTTATACGCAGCGAAATGTAAGCTGGATCGGTTCCAGATCAACTGTATCATGTAACCAAGCAGTTTCGTTTGATATTTTGTATTCTTTGTAGTCTTTCATCCATATTTTCTCATGATATTGATGAGACGATGCCACATAAAAATTTTAAAAACACTTCAGATTTGATATTTCAATAAACATATGAAAAAATGACCTGTTAATGAGGTGAAGGAAAGAAGAGTAAAAATATATATATGTATATAAACAAAACTTAACAAGGAGAACGTTGGGCTAGATTAAGTTGTATTTCATCAACCGTTTTCTATAATTATATGATCCAAAAGGATACTGTCAAAACGTTGCCTGTACCTTCAAGATATTTGTTGCTTGATAGGAAAAAAACAGTTGTTTTTTATCTTTGAGCTGATTGCTTTTGAACATATCTTAAAAACGTTTAAAAGTTTTATCAACAAGTCGAACTGCGTGATCGACTATACAGATAATAAGTAATTGGCACTGATTTGATGAGAGATCTGTTTATGCACTTAGTGAATTCTTTCATTTTCATCGGCGAAAGCACAAGATAAAAATAATGGTTTGTGCGCCTCGTGTTGTCAAATTTCACCTGAACATTAATCTATGTACCATCTGAATCCATTTCAAGCGTTGGGTACGATCAAGTCGGGCGTAATAATAATAATAATAATAATAATAATAATAATAATAATAATAATAATAATAATAATAATAATAATAATAATAATGAGTAGACTTCTACCTCATTTTAGCCCTAGGCCCAAGGAATGGGCTCGGCTACTATGTTGTAATGTGGCATAAAGTTAAAGGAGATATAATAATAATAATAATAATAATAATAATAATAATAATAATAATAATAACAATAATAACAATAAAAATAATAACTAATTATATTAAGGGCCGCCGGATACCATCGACCTCTATCGCCAAGCTGTTACAGGGGCGTAGCTAGGATTCTTCAATGGAGGAGGTGGGGGGGGGGGGGGGGGGGTCACACTGTGTCACACCCACGGTACTTACCGGATTGTCATGTCGACATCCACGCTGTGTTTTTCTAAAATTTCTCACAAAGGAAGGGGGGGGGGGGGGGGGAAGGGGAGGGGAGGCAAGAGGGGTCACGGGCACCCCACGACCCCCCTAGCTACGCCCCTGTGTTATTACGTTCTAGGTGCTCGGCACATAACGTGAGGTGATATGTTAGTGGCATTCATTGTCTCGTATTCATCCAAATCTCAATGGAAACTTTTATTCACGAAGCGAAATGTCATGAAATATATCGCCCACTCCACCCCATCCCACTCGACCCCAATGGTTTCTGCGTACATCCTTCAGTTTTGCCCATTGCGGAGGCCACTGTGCCATCCATCTTAAGAGTTTTATTAAAGCATTATCTAACAATTAATTGGAAAGCTAATTGTAGACGCTATTTTTCATTTATTCATGATTTATCCATCTATCCCGGCATCTATCCATATAGGATAGGATAGGATGGAACAAAAGACCTCACTCTCTTCAACGCTCCAATGCCAGACGCGATTTTCTTACATAAATTCATGAACATTCCAAGTTAGAGTCTGATCAATATGAACACCTAGAGATTTCGTAGAAGTAGCTTGAGATTTCGTAGAACTCGGTTAAAATATCTTCTAGATCTGGTTCTAGATCATTCGCTTATTCACTAGCAGCTGAGCTTTATAACTGTCTTAGTTCAACCATTAAGAGTTCTCGTCCCGCCATCAGAATGTTATCACTATTTTGTCTTAGTATTTGCCAGTACTTTAGCTTTATTATTATCATTTTATTCATTGGCAGTCTAGTATAAATAGTAATCAATTTTCATCATTATTCTATGTACACGCGTATAGTTATTTCACTTATTAATTAGTAATTAAATACTGATAGTACAGTGTTTATCTTAGTTATGATTATTTACTTGTATTATGCTTGAAACTAATGCACAGCTTCGTTGTAAATAAGTGTGAACTTTAATTGAATTCTGTGCCAACTAAAGTTTGTATTAAGTTTGCGCATTGTCTCAACCGGCCACCCATTCATCCGTCCATCCGTCCGTCTATCCATGCGTCCATTCGTTCAAAATAAATTAATTATTGGCAACTGTTAAACTTCCAAAGAGTGTGTAAACAGATTCGAGCGATGGTGTTTCCGCAAGCAAAACGATTTTAATTAGACCATATTAGGAAAAAGTTGTGACCGCTACGTTTCAGATTTCACGTTTTTATGCATGTTTTTATTAAACGCTCAGTGCAGTGTTGTCGGCACCTAACGCTTTTCAGTAAACATTGTATAAGAAAATACTTAAAAACAGGAATTAAACACACACATAAAATGTTATTTTTTTACTACTCAGAATTTTAAGCTGGAAGCATTCTTTCCCACGGCAATCATTGTTGCTACTGGCAATACATGCAACACATTCTAAAAGAGTTACACTGTTTGACAAAATACCATATGGAATCTTAAGATTCTTCTCGCAGTTTCTTTACCACGTTTTGAAGGAAGGGGGTATTGAGGAATATGTGCGTATGTTTACTTTATAAAAATAAATATTCTCTAATCGGATATTGATTGAGTATTACGAGTTAGCGTCCCGGGGCGGGAAGACGAGACCGCCAACCCACCAGGTCAACCGGGCTTGGACTTTTTGGCCCTTTATGCTTATAAATTTTTTGTTTTTCAAACTGACTGATCCGTGTCAGCTTGGGTTTAAAGGTTTAAGTGTGTAACCGACCGTAAATATGTTTCTACTCATTAGCGACCAGATTAGGGCTGACCTATTCATTCAAACCTATATATGTAACTGTGGCACACAACAGGGATGGACATGTCTATTTATAACGGTCTCTTCGACAGATTATCGATTATCGTGTCGGCCAAAACGATTATCATCTATCATACTCTACGAGTTTCCGCCGCACATATAAGAAAACCTAAGTCACGCTAGTCCTGAACGCTTTTTCCACGCCGAAGAAAACAACAACTGCTGATTTGTTTCGTTACGAAAATATTTAGAACTAATAGCAGCTACCTGTAAGAGATAGTCAGGACTTCTGAGACTACATAAACTCGGATTGCAGCTGCACGGAAAAAAAATTGTATGGCTACCTTCTTCAGTTTCCATTCACTGAACTTCAATAACTATAATTATTTAGCCACAGAAAAGGTATCGATGAAGCCAGAAATCTGGGCATCGAAGACATACATACTTAAGACCCTGACCACTCACTTAATTTAGTTTCGTCTCCCCATTTCAATCGCTACCTATAACTAAGTAACTCACCATAACTGATTCATATATCAAAACTGGGAGAGAAACTTTAAGGAATTGTCAATCTCCAGGATCGAAATTGCACATAATAATTATATTCATCATTTTTCCGCCTTCAGCTCGCCGGATGCGAACCGTTCCTTGATCGGTTTAGGGCAACTTATGGAAGTTAGGAGCTTTATGGTTTGTCTGGTCAACAAATCCACAAGGATATTTCCTCTGCAGTTGACCCGAAGCTTAGTCGTTTACGGCACTCAGAACAAATATTTTCTTGCAACACTTTCTTGCCACATTTTTTACGAACCATCAAAACCAGTGGTTTCTTTTCCTAGTACAAAAAGACAGAGGCGGCTACACATATAGCAATATGTATCAAGCTATCGCATGCTGTGATAAGTAAACTATTTGTTTTTCTCCGATAACAGCAAACGTATCAATATGTACTATTCTATGATAATCTGCTGACCGAACTTTTACCCGCAAAGCCGATTACCAACACAATTTTTGCCATCAAGTGACAATTAACACAGTATGTATCATCCTCAAAAGAAGGATATACAGGCTGTAACTCTGCCCTCAGATTAAAAAAAGAAAGGAAAACAGCGCAAATTTCTAAGGCGACACCGCTCAGTGGTGAAACGTGATTAAAAACACAAAACTGTGTTTAATACATAGCAGTCTCCCTTATTGCACTGTCATCCTGCAATGAAAGATAATTAATGAGGCACCTCCCATTTAAGGCTATGATAAGTCCATGATAAATTTGTGGGTGCTTATGCTTCAAACAATTACTCATGACAAATTACTGAAATAGCTGGCAACATTTGTTTACATGTATGATTGTTTCATTTGCTGTGCCCGCTTTGACTAGGTCAAGGACAACTCTGTTCCATGATGAGCGAAAGTACACTTTGAATAGACGTATTGTACAATATACACCACGCATGCACAGGGTCTGTTCTGATAACAAAATAATTACTTTTTATAATTGTCTCTCTCTCTTCAGATAAAGCGAATGTTTTAAACTGGACAAATTTCCTAATTTGTTTTAAACTTACAACCTGAACACCCTGAAACTGCCGACTGATAAAGAGCCTCATTACAGCATTTGATCCACAGAGAAAGAAAGGGCAAAGAGCCGAACAATTTCACAAAAATGAAGAGGGTTAATTAATGAACCGAACAACAGCCTGCGTTGTGAGCACATTTTGTCGTACAAAAGTTGAACTGTTCCGTCGACATACACGTAAAAGAATGGACATTCTTTCCATTTTATAATATAGAGTTTCAGCACAAGATAAAGACATCCTTCCAAAGAACTCCCGCATTCAGACAACTGAACATTGGGCCAGGTCAAGTTGTTTCCTGAAAACCACTTCTCGAACATTCTATAAAGTCTATAAAACGAAGCTATGTTAATTGCGTGGGAAGCAATCATCGAAAATTAAAGTAAGTGCGAGAGACTTTGCATGACTTCTCAATCTCGACCCTTTTATTCCAAAGACCGCCACGAAAGCTTACATTTCTCAAATATTGCAAAATATTGAAACAAATAACGCAGATTAGACAGTGATTAGAATTTCATCCACAGACGCAGTAAGAACAACCGCGTGCACTCCACATGAATGTACTGCGCAATCGCTTTCCTCGGTTTGCCGGTATACTTGGTCACATTTTGTGGTTTCATGCGAGGCGAACAGACTCTAGCTTGATCGAGTCGTCTTTTACATCATCATTGAATATACCCAAAAGAGTTACAGCATGCAACAAAGTTCAACACAGGAGAATACGGATTGTCAATCAGACGGCTTTTATTCGAATGCATTTCATAACTTTAGGTGTACCCGGCTTAACCCTTTAACTCCCAAGAGTCCATAACTGATCCAAATTCAAGAAAAATCTCACAAATTTCTCAAGTTTTGTAAAATATTAAAAAATGACAAATGGTACAATGCAAAAGTTCTGCCGAAGAGGTTCCATTTGAATGGCCACACCATAAAATTTCGTCGACAGACTCAAATGTTTGAACTGCATTACGCTCTCCACAACTGACTCTGAAAAATCGTTAACAGACTTAAAAAATTAGCTAGACCACGATCAGTACAGCATAATAAACAGCAGCACATGGGAAAGTACGCAAATGCACTTCTTTGTTGAGCTTTTTCTTTTACATGATGGTCGTATTGGGAATTACTTACGATTTAACTCTGCGAGTGCGAAAAGGGTTATTTGTCCTGATAAAAAAGTACATCTTGATCAGTAAACACTACCCAAAATTAGAGCGGAATTCATTCAAGAACCACCTACAACACAATAAACAGAAACGTAGACTTAAATCAGACTCACTTCTTTTGATTCCCGTGATGTATGTGTAGACTCAAGAGTTAGAACTGCCCGACACAGAACGAAAGTACAGTCACAGTTACTTTACTTAGCTGCTGTCACACTTCAATCAGTTTTTCATAAACAGATGCAAGCTATGCATTATATTAAAAGATTTGGCGCTGGTAGATATCGGACATGTATAGGCCATAATTAATAAGCATGTATTCTCTTAAACCTTTCAGTCTCACCCTTCTGAGGGCTTATGAACTGAATACTAAAACATCATGTGTCCTGAAGCATGTTATTGTTAATCATAACAGTTATTCAGCATGTAGCTACATGTTTTACTACCAACCCAGACGGCGCCAGAAACTGCCGTTTATTTCGTATTGCTGGCAATGTAGAAGCTATAGGCCACGATCTTTAACATGTTATATGTTTCAGTTTCGTAGTCATGACTGGCTACTTTTGAACCGAGATGTCTTTTCCCTTCCATCCCTTTATAAACTACCCCAAAAGCATGTAACACAAGATCTGAAATATATGAACACAAGACACAGAGTAATTTAATTAAATGCTATATATTATAAAAGCCTGTTCAGGTTTTTACTACTGCCTTTTATTACCAAGTGCGCCATGGCACTATTAGTTGTTATCTGTTTTGTCATTAGAGAAACACTGGTCAGTGAAGGCGCTCGCACGGAAGAGCCATTTTAATATTTTGCAAAAAACGTCATTTGTCTTTTTGTAATAGTATATTTTTGTATTTAAAGTTTACCTTTGTGTATGCATGCTGACAAGCTCATTGCACTGTGACATCAGCTCGGGGGGGGGGGGGGGGGGGGGTACTCCCGACAATTTAGGATAGGTGTGTGCCGCCAAGGTTCTCCAACTCTGACCCTATTTAAGGGTAGAAGATCGAGATTTGATACACTTTTTAAGGCCCAGTTTACAATACAGTTTTTTTTTAACAGTCCATATCTTTTTCGTTTTGCGCGTTGGGGTGGATACTGCAATTTAGTGACCCTATCTAAGGAATATCTAAGGATCACAATACCAAAAATACCAAAAAGGATACTCTATTTAAGGACTGAGCCCCTTTAAAATCCTACCCTATCGGGCGGCACTATATAGCGTATATAAGGTAGTACCTCCCCCGGACATCAGCTCAACTATGTTGTTTCGATAAAAAGGGAGATAGTTGATAACACCATCCTGAGCCTTCGTTATCTCTGGATCTCAGGCTCGTGCTCTTTTCATCGTCCTTATAAAAAAAGTAAGCTAAGGTTATCTCCTGCCCCAGGGTTCCAAGACGAAGCATATCAAGGTTCGAAATGAATAAATCAATGAAAGAGAACAAAGGCGTACAGTGTATCATCAGTTGAAACGAATTTATTTTTAGCTTGCTCAACTGGTGCACTTGCAAGGAGTTAGGAAGGATCAATGTTGATGGCCAGAAAAAAAAATCCTTTATGTTCATAGATCAGATGAACGGGTGATACACTAACCCTGATTCACTACCAACGACGGCTATAACCCAAATTATAAAAAAAAATTATATAGGCCATTTTGTAAATACTGTAAACAAACAAAAACAAAGAAGGGTACTGTCTGCTGGGGTTACTCAGTATATTTGTCTGTCTGTGAGCTGTGATCTCATTTTAGGATTTTATCCTATCCACAGAGTTGAACAACTTAGAACCAACTGCATACCACATTACTGAAAATTACTGAAGATTTAATTCTACGAGAAGCTGAGTTTTTAAATAGTTCTCAGCAAAGAAACCTGTCTTACATGAAACGAGTTTAACATGGTTGATAATGTTTGACATTGCGAGGGTTTGATTATTTTGACGAAAGCCGAAACATTCCATTGCATATCATGATTTTCGACATTGTGTCGGTAGCATTCTTTAAGGATACAGTTCATTAGAAACTGATCAAAAGGAATATGGTTTCTTGATGTAAAATTATTTCGATACTTTTAAACGTAGGCCAACTGATACTTGTGAGACGGAAAAGCACCAGAAGTTTCCAACTCAGTCGGTGGCAAATGGTCAAATAGCAAATGGTGTGAAATGAAAAGCAAAACTCAAGGCATCGAGACGGTTGCACACAAAGCAATGGCCAGTGAGGGAAAAACTAAAAGTTCTGCTTATCACTTCATCATTTTAGGAAAGGTGTGTGCCGCGAAGCTTCTTAAACCCTGACGAAGCAAATTTAAAACGATAAATGACCCCTTTTAAGGCCCAAAACCGAAAAATTACACAACCTACAAATACATTCTTTGGTTGAAAATAAATATAATTTATTTCTCGTGTTTTACAAAGCATATACATTGGTTAGATTAATAAGAATAGCTGACAATCATTTCCCAAACGAGAAGAATACGATACTCATTAGGGACAGTTTTTAATTATTACCAGCTAAAAATAATGCAGCGCAATCTGAATATTTCTTTTTATCGAGCTGCGTGAAGCGCTCAGCTTATCGTTATACTACATTAATTTATGCCAAATTAGTGGAAAAACCAATCTCAAATAACCATCTTTATTTTTAAACAGTGTTAAACTAATTTAGTGATTTCTCTGCTGGGGGAACCAGAGCCGGAAAGCGTAATGAAAGTTGTAAACGCACAGCTCGTTTCAAGTGACATCAGTTTGGTCGTTTTTAATGTCATTTCAAGAACATATACTTTTTGTCCCATTTGTTCTGTTTTTACTGCCTACTATACAAACAAGCTGTCGATCAAACCATGAGTATTGTATGATAGATTAGAATATCTAGAACCGCGCGATGGATTCATGATCAGTTGCATGGGATTGTTGAATTCAGGAGAAGAAATTTATCGGTGCCAATTTTTATTATCATTTCTACCATTCTTAATATTATTTTAAAAAGCTCAAAAGACATATTTGTATCAGTGGAATTCTCATAAAATTGTCCAGTTTTGTTTAAAAATTATTCTTTTGGTTCGGGTTGTTCAAAGCGCGGTTCAGCTAACCCAGAGTTAGCATCCATTTTGATTCCAGTTAAATCGAATAAATCAATGGAGATTTTTCTGAAGTATTTTTATCCTTTAGTTTCGTTTCTTACTTGTCTTCGCATGTAACTTCTAATTAGCTTTTTCGAAATCACTTCTACACAAGAGAATTTAAATCCTCGGTTAAGTTAAAATCCTGGGTTAGCGTTAACCGGCTTTCGAACAACCGGGCCCTGGTGCTCTGAAAGTAAAAATGAGTGTCTTGGGCTGCAGATGACCAGGATAGAACTGGATTGCAGTTTGAAAACTTTGGGCCAATTTTTTCAAGTTTATCGCCATCTTTCTTGGAAAAACTCGCTAAAACTCTAATTATGGTTTATTCTATCTTCGAAAATTCGCTTGGCATCTTGCTCTTAGTGTTCTATAAGCATTTCGTGTCTTCGAAAATTCACTATATATGTTCCTCTTGGTGTTCTGTAAGCATTTCGTGTCTTCGTGTCTTCGTGTCTTCCGTGTCTTGGAAAATTCACTTGGTATCTTCCTCTTAGTGTTCTACAGTACGGGACAGAAGTCTTGACTCGGAAAATATCAAACTCTCCGTGACATGGAACTTTTTAGGTTTTTATTGAAGTCTTTCAACAGTTTCAATGTTAAATAGCATAATACCTCCATTACTACTATTTCCTATACGTGCTATTAGATAACCTTTAAATAATTTACTCTTTACCTTTCGTTTCAGTGCTACCCGTTTTTGTAAAGACTGTAGACATACTTTGTATAACCATTATAACTTTTGATATACATTTTAAGACATGAACTGAAAAACAAGGCCTAACGTAGATTAAATTTGCGTACACAGCCTATGCAGTGTACTGTTTATTATTTCAATTGGTGACTTTACGCAGAATCAATCATGGGTTATCAACAGTTTTTGTAACCAACCAGTGTGCCCCAAACCAGTATTGAGACTAGCAGGGGTTATCGGGTTATCTGATGTATTGAGCAAGAAATTTGGCCCAATAGCAGTGTTATCCCCTTCCCTCTTCCATCAACAAGCGTCCCCGGACCTAGTGGGGCTGACATTTTGTTGCGTGCACACTCCTGTGTGCACATGATATAATCGGGAATAGGACAGCACGTCATTTATCCTTTCATGCGCAAGAGAAGCAAAGAAAATCCCAAATATCATTTAAAAAAATAATACTTAAAAGTAAACAACATCAAATTCAAGTGCCTATTATTTTTTTAAGGTTGAGTTTTGGCTGTGAGAATGAAAAGGGCTCAAAGTTGCTATGGATCGATTGCTATCGAGATGGCTACATTGTCAGAATTTTATGAACTCTTCTAACTCGGTAATAATTCACCGAGTTTGAACAAAAAAAAACGATCTTAAAGTTGGCGAATAATTTTGTGGATCTCATCCTGAGCCATTTCATTCACTCAAGATCGAGTGTGGTTCAGGTTTTCTTAATCCTCTGACTTTGAATCCAAAAAAACTCCGCTTCGCAACTTTTTTTCTTTAATTTATGACCTCTCTGTACTCACTGTTGGAAATATCGATGAATCACGCACTCTTTTGTTGATATAGATTATTATAAATTATACATTCCGTCTCAGTTACAAAACACCCTACCTATATATTATCTACCTTCGTTTTGAACTGCCTTCTCCTCAGTCATCAATGTATCAAAGAGAATTGGCACTTCTTTGGCTTTGCAGATTGGCCCGAAAGGAATTTCCACTGCATACTGTCGCTTTGTAAGTACATCTAAATCGCCCCGAGTTACTTATTGACCTCACGAGTTAGTTAGCTAATTAAATCCTTTTCATTTTATCCTCTGTTAGGATCAGTTCATTAGCACATCTAAAATTTTTCAGGAGATCCATGAAAAAATGACAAAACGGGCTAAGCAATCTTATCTATGTTATCTAAACAATCTAATTTACAGACAACTATCGCCTTTTATATACTCTGAACGTAATCATATCTTTTGTGATTATGCCGGATAATAGGATTGTCAAGCTCAGAAAAAAGAAGTAAAAGTAGTCAAATTTAACCCCTTTTCAAATATGCAAACATCTGTACCGGAAATATTGTTAGAATTTTAACTACCGATTCGAAAACATTGAAAATTATAATAGAACAAAAAAAGCGTAACAGAAACAGATAAGCTCAGTGTGTGAACAACGCTCTCGTCTGCCGGTTGAAGAGGCAGTTGAATTCCATACACATTGATACACAATGGATAAATCCCTTAATCCAGCGGATATAACTAATTCATTGTACGGCGGCTGTTCATTTACATGAACTTTGCATCCGCTTCATAGAGATTTATTTCAAGTGATAACTTACTAAAATGTACGTTCTGCAGATAATGTATTCTAAGCGATAAACAACTTGAACCATCATGTAAAGGGTACTGTTTCTAAAAGCAGTTCTCAAGGGGGGATTTAGGGGCTTTTTTCCGTTTTAATGTTCTAGCGAGGAAGTGATGCGTGGTTAGGTTGTGAGCTGTACTCCCATGAGAACCGTACATTCTTACTTTTGATTATCAGAGGATTAAAACAATTTTTAAAATATATTTCGCTTTTAGGGGATTGTTGTAATTGGTTTTATTTCGACTTACATTTAATATAGGATTATTATTATTATGATAATTATTAATGGAATGTTTCAGGTCAACAGACCAGAATTCAGAGTTCAGTACAAGGGAAAAACACGTACGTATCTAAAGTGTAATTGAATGAGTCACAAACAAATAATTTTGTCAGAAACTCGAAAATCTGACTTACTCCGCTTGTACATTTCGATTTTAATCGGATTTTAATATATAAATCCATGAACTTTTGTAATCATTGACTCAGACAAAGGATTTCTAGGAATTGTAATTCAAGACTTTTCAATTGACTCTAGGCAGTTTGTCTATAGGTGGTAAAACAAAAAGACAAAAGGCAATATCGTGCATGTTATCAGTTTTTTTCAACATAAGTTGCACTATCTTTGTCATCACCTTTCAGTAAAGCTTGCATTGTGTCATAATAATCTCTTTAATTATGGTTAACTGCTTTATATTATAAGTGAATTTAAAGTGATTTTGCGAATTCCCTCGATATCTTCGGCAATGTTAAATGTTTTTGAAGATAAACGAAAACGTCCATATGATCTTCGAGCAATTTTAGAAAATCTTTCGAAAATCTACAGAAACCATCGGAGTAATCCTAGTTCTTAATTTAATCTTCTCCATGCAGCATGGTTGTATTATATAAAGCAAGAACAATAGATTATGCTCATTTGCATTAGGTTCGGCACATGTGAAGTTCGACGTTTGAATTGGGCCAGATTTGTTTGAAAATCCCTAGCCACATGATAATTAATTATCTTTAACATACAAATTGTGTTTATATTTTCGCATCTGTAGCGATATTACCGCCCAAGATTAATCGGCTCATGTACGTTACATTTCTTTTTGCAACTGAAAGTACCGTTAAAAAGAGGCTATGTCACCATTTTTGTGCTGTGCTTAAAGCTAAGGCCCAGTTCAAACGTCGAACTTCACATGTGCCGAACCTAATGCAAATGAGCAAAATCTATTGTTCTTGCTAATTTGCATTAGGTTCGGTACATGTGAAGTTCGACGTTTGAACTGGGCCTAAAAGACATATTTATATCTTCAGTAAAAACCCAAAAATAATGGTCCAGTTAAGTTTAAAATTGTTATTGTAATGCTCTGGTTACATGGTTAATTCTCTCTTCAAAAATTCCCTTTATGGATGTCTTCCTCTTGGTGTTCCGGCTAATAAACATTCCATGTCTAACGAAAGGTAATTACCCACTCCAGAAACTATTAAAAATACCATAATACTCTTTAAAGTGCAGGTTTGGGTGGTGCTTGATGTAAGCCTCATTTTTCCAATTTCTTTTGTTTTCAGCACGAACTGCACATGCTATACTTCAACTTCGTGGCAATTTGCATACGGTGCATATTTGTATGCGAACACACAATGCTACGTCCTAGCGTTCCTACATGGGTGATTCTGAATTCCATTGTGCCATTCAAACAAAGGAGACTTGAATAATCATACCCCGGTGAGGCCGAGCCTGCACATAAAAGAGTATTATGGTTTTGACCCAAAAACATTAAAATCCTATGATACGTACTCCTCCTTTACTGTTTCTTTAAAGCTGTTTAATTAAAGTGGCTGAACACAGTTTCACTGTACTTATGCCTCATTCTTTGTCATTTTAAAACCACTAACGTCTGGGCGTCCAAAATTGGTCAGGCATACGATTAAGCAACAAGCTATATATTTTGATATTTTTGTTGAGCTTTTGTGTTGCCATGGCAACACGGTGGATTGTAAATCAGCCTGCAATATTTGGTTTCGTTTATTTTCAGAAAATCTAGTCGTTAGATTTTGTTCATCATTTGTCTCCAGTAAACGCGTAAAAATATTCGCGTGTTACTCCGCCTTTCAATAACATGCGGAATTTGAAATTCAAATCTCCACCAACGGTTGTGTTATTCGCTGCCGTCAATCATAATTAATACGAAAGCCAACGGACCATGTAAAAAAGAAACAAACAAAATGGATCGAAATCTACCAATCATAATGCACGGACGTGACCTTTTGAACTCATTGAGGTGAAGATCTGTTTCCTGAGAGGTAAGCTAAGATGATTGACGCAGTGTAAAACGCAACCGTCGGTGGAAATTTGAATTTCAAATTCCGCATGTTATTGAAAGGCGCAGTAACCAGGGGGGGGGGGGGGGGGGGGGGGTAAGCAACTTCCCATACATTCTCTTAAGGTAATTCCCTGGAAAAAGAATCTGTCGTAGATTTGTAATGAAACTTGGCACAAATATTGAACAAGTCATGAAGGTTCCAAAATTGCAACAAAAATGAGGGGTCACCGTGCTCGTTTTAGTGGTATACTGCTGACGAATGCAGTGTTTAAAGGCGTTTTCAGGCAATAACCGCGTGAAGCTAATATGCTCAATATTTCCACTGCATATTGATATTTTGCGTATAAGTTGACTTTATACATATGTATAATCGTCTGTATCATAGAAAACGTGTCCAAAAAGCTTCAAATTTACTGAACACTCGAACAGTAGACGGTTGCTTGGTGTGCGGTCCTCTACCCAAAATGGCTTTCTTCGTAGGATTTCTATAAACTGTGCAAAATCTGATCATAGATTTTTGCTCACTTTTTAAATTTGCGTTGGGAACACTGTCCTGATTGAATTTATGCAGTATAAAATGGGGGTCACCGTGCTCGATTTTGCGCTAGCGCTCACAGAGTCCTTTTCTATCGTGGGAAAGGCCAGCTTTCCTCACAAAAGCCGCCATTTTTTTCAATCTGATGTCGCAATGTTTATGCGCAGTAGGGATGCGCAGTGCAAAACCAGGGAATCACCTTAAATGAAATCCAAGCGATGTTCTCACAACTTGCAAAGCAATCATGGAGGTATCAGTCAGCGGATTCGCGTTCTGCGCATAAGCAGAGTTTGTCAATCCCGAATGCAAACAAAACAAAAAACATGGCGGCCGATGCGAGTGCGATTTCGGTGGCTTCTCTTAAATTTATTCAACGATTTTTTTTTCATTACGGAACCCCTTCAATTTGGAAAATTTACTTCTTCACGGACGGCGCTTTTAATGCACAGTAGTTTCTCCGAGATCAAGGTAAGGCAACATTTTTTTATGTTAATTGTATATTTCTTCGCATTAAAAAAGCCTCTATAGCTAGTATTAAAGCTAAAAGCTAATAAATTAGCTTTGTGGTAAAACAGGGTAATGAGCATACAGTAATTATCCAACTGAAAAACTCGCAATTGTTCACGTTCTACTAATTTTTTTTGTCGTGTGAAATGTCAATCGGGCGTTCGATTTATGGTATTTGTAGTAGAAACACTCACTCGGAGATAGTCATTCGTTTGTACACAACTAAAACCTCGTTTGACTATGTAGTTTTTTTCAGCCAGCTTTTATGTAGTTTTTTTTTTCAGCCAGCTTTTATGCATTTTTTTTTCAGTCAGCTTTTATTACCGTCTTTTTATGAGCTTGATTGGAGTGAAATTCGAACTTTCCATTTCATTACAACATTTCTATTCTGGAACCCTATAAAAATAAATACTTTCGCGAAAACACAATTTTGTGAAAACTTGCTTTCGTCAGTGTTTACTGCGAGTCATTTAAAATTGTACTGTGCTGCCTAGCAGTCCCGCCACTCGCTTGAGTAAGAGTTTTTTTTTGCTTGTTTGTTTTGTCGTGTTTAGTTTAAAATTTCACTTCAAATTCATTTTTTCTTTGAGGATGTTCATTGATGCTCACTCTGCCATTCACAAAAATTGATACTCCTGGGGTGGGATTCCTATACAAACGTGAAGTGGAGTGCTCATCAGAAAGCCTGTGAAAACTTTGGGATGACTGTGTGGGAATGGAAATTTGATGGAAATGGGGAGTTTTTGTGTGATACGGTGAAAATTTGGGGATGACTGTCTGGATATTAAAAGTGAAAACTGGTAGGTGAATTTGATGCAAATGGGGAGTGTTTGTGTGATATATTCAGGGTATACTAAATGCAATAGTACATTTCCATGACTGTAATTTTATCAAAAAATATTAAGACATTAAAAGGAATGGGAGTATGATAGAAATGGTGTTACGTGTATGATAGAAATGGGGTGTATTAGTAATAGGAGTATAATAGGAAAGGGGGATGATGGAAATGGTGCTTTATAAATAACTGATAATATTTAATAGCTATGTTTATTTTTGTTTATTGTTTTTCAGATGAGGGACTTTTAATATACCACAGATAGCTCACAGACCTATACAGAAATTATTGATGCACAAGGAGTTTTTTTTTTTTAAATAAAATACATTGTAGAAGTAATGAATTATTATTTTTTGACATATATCTGAAAAATAAACCTCTTTTGAGGACAAGGTAATAAAACAAAACTTTTCTTTTATAAGCTTAAAAGCTGTTAATTTGTGCCCTTTATTTTTTAACAGGATATATAAATACAGAACAAATTCAACAATGGAAAGTAGCACTTTTTGCGGGTCGAATGAAATAACATATCTTTTTAATTTTATTTTCTTTAGATCTCCCCAACTCAAAACATCGCGCTGATATACAGGAAAGTTTACAAAAGCAGTCGGTTGAAGAGGCGGTGTTTGTCGTAATGTTTTAAAGCCACTGAACCCGCATTTTATCGGCAACAGATAGAGGTCCTGAGACGAATAAATAAAACTGATTATCGTCCGAATCCCAAAACTCGGGTATCCTACGGTACATCGAAAACAACTTGACATATTTGGGTTCCCGTGAATAAACGAATTACCGTATCGAGCAAACTCGCTATGCGTTCAACTCGTATCTGTAATTTGTGCGAGTTGTGATTTGTGCCTCGACGGGAAGCTTCGGAGCCATTAGGGAACGAATCGTCATCTCTGAACGTTTTCTCAACTTCACTTCGCGATAATAGCACCAACAAAAAGGCCAACAAACACACAGATTTAACAGAGATCGCCATATCTTTTTACTTTCTAAAACACCTGAACACACAGGCCTCGCTCAAAAAGACGCCGCTGACCAGGAAGAGCGCTTTGCAAGTTGTGAGAACATCGTTTGTCGGTCCCAGGCCTTTTTTCTATCCTCCCCCCCCCCCCCCCCCCCCCCCCCCCCCCCCTACGCAGTAACACTGGTCTCATGTAATTTTGACAGAGGCATCTTACGTAATTTGTGGTTTAATATGTTTGCGTTTTGTAAAAAATCTCCTTTGTTAGATTTCAAATTTTTGATGGCAGGTGAGTTCGGCATATTCGGAACTATTAATTATTGTGCCAAATTTCGTGAAATTCTAACGCGTGGTTCCGTAGAAATCAGCACGTTTCCGAGAAAAATCGCTGAAACATCCAGTCACAATTTTTTTGTCAACTGCGCATGCGTTGCATTTGACTGGGTTCTCGATCCAAAGACAAAAACAACCAAAACGGCAGTGTATTTCTTCAATGGTGCCATAAATTATTTATTGATTCAACAAACATTTTTACGAACAACAAATTGTTTGATTTTAAGACGAAAATCAACACTTTCGCGATCCACGCTGAGCAAAATAAAATGATCGCTGAATAGGCGCCACGTTTGTTTTTCTCAAAACTCTACACGTGCTGACTCACGTAAGCAGCTCGTGAAATTGAAGAGCGCGCGCAAACTTTGTTCAGCCACCTTAGGGGCCGATTACATGGCGAATTTCAGCCCGGGCTGAGATTTCAGCCCGGTCAACCGGGCTGAAATTTCGTTGTGATTACATGACAAATTTCAGCCCGGGCTGAGATTTCAGCCCGGGCGCCAAGTTTGAAATTGCACGAGAAGATTGATAACGAGAATCAAAATGGTGTCACTGCGCATGCCGAAATTCACTTTTCAGCCCGGGCTGAAATTCTGATGCGATTACATGGCGAATTTCAGCCCGTTTGGCCGGGCTGAAAATTCCAGCCCTGGCTGAAACTCAGCCCGGGCTGAAACTTTGTTCATGTAATCGCTAACTTCATTTTAAGAGGATTTATTTCGGAAGCCGGGCTGAAATTCGCAATATAATCAGCCCCTTAATCCGAAAGCCGAACGTAACTGAATTGATAAGGGGGTCCGTAACATCTTTTTTGGTTTGTTGTGTTTTTTGTTGTTGTTGTGGAATTGAAGGGAACCTTCATTGTTATTCTTCTTTGTTTGTTTTGTTGTTGTTATTGTTTATTTTAACTGAGAAAAAGAGGTGCCTGTGGAATTGAAAGGACTCCTCCATTGTTAGGATAAATTGATGTCAAGTTGTTGGAAATGAAGTCTCAATTTAAATTATTTTAAAAGCAAGTGCAAATATTATTTTAGTGTAAAAAAAATGGATATGAATATCATCTGTTTTCGCTGTTAAATTTTCCGCGCGCCGCCATTTTGAATATTTATGACGTCATACGGTTGCCTTGTTGTTGCATTTAAAAGAACGTGCGGCAACCACTTGGCATCATAAAAATTCAAAATGGCAGCGCGCGGGAAGTTTTAAAGCGAACATACGCGATATTCATATCATTTTTTTTGTTCACTGAAAAAAATATCCATTTGTTATTAAAAGAATCGAAATTTATACTTAACTTCCAACAGTTTAACGTCAATTTCTTATAATAATGGAAGTTCCCTTTAAGGAGTTACAGTGGAGGAAATCGTACCAAAAGTTGGTAAAGGGGATGGGGGTCGGGTGTTGGTCGTTATTCTTGTCAATTTCTTAATATGTACGTTTCTGATAAAAAACCGGGGGGGGGGGGGATGAAAGCAAACAAGTGGTTAGCGAGGGTGGCATTGAATTTCAGAGATACAATCCTTAAAAAATTCCACATAAGCATTGTTCCCCTCACATATAATGAAATGGTACCTAAATTTGGGCATTTGCTAGTGATTATCACAAAACGCAAAAATGTAAAATAACACGGCAAACTGATCCGTACGGCCGAGAAAAGATTGACTCAAGAAAAATAAAGTAAAATAAAAGATATATATTTTGTGCCCGATATTTCGGTTTGAAACACAAACCTTCGACGGTGGCTAAAATAAAAATGAGTATATACGTTAATATAAAAAAACGCAAACCCAATCTATTTACAGTAGCAGTGATTAACCAATGGTGATGTCGACAGGAAACAGTTTGGGATTATCTTTGTAGCCAGTTCTGTTAAAGTGCGGCCTGCATGGTAAGTTTAACCGATTAGGAAGCATTGCCAGACAGATGATTTTAATTGTCATTTAACTGTAGAAATTAATGTGACCTCCCGGGGCAGTTTAATCTAATATAGAATAACAAACATTTTATCGTACTGTGGTTGCAGGTGTACACGATGTGTCATTAGTATTGATATTGCATTGTTACCAATACGAATAAAACTAAAAGGAAAGGGTAACGTGGTCGATGGGCGTAAAGAAATGAGTGGAGAGGAAGTTTTCAATATTAAACAAAAAACAACAACAAGTAAACAAACAAACAAACAAAGTGCAGCTTAAAAGTTTCTAATAAATGTTTAATCCATACTTGAACCCCATAGCCCGATTGCTCAAAAAGGAGAGCTATCTACCAGATAAATCACTATATATTCACTGGATAAGCGTTTTAACAAAACCAATTGTGTTATCCATTGGATAGAGATTTACAAACACGGCCTGTTTCATATGCAGTCCTGACAGGAAAAAACCCAAAGTCACAATTTCGATTGCAAATTCACGTTTACCAAATTTAAGTATGAGTTATTGATCTGTTGGCTAAGGTCAGTCATAGATTCTGAGCCCCTTTTAAGACCTTTAATGACACTTCCAGCTATTTCCATAGCTCTCCCGACAAAAACATTGATGCTGACATGCCAAGCAGGGGACATACACAATCCGCAAATGGAACCGCTATTAAGATCTTAAGGCGGAAAGGTTTACAGAAAGTCCTGGGACCTTTATTCTTGAAAGGACTAATATGTCTGGTAGGGTAGAAACATGTACGGGATAAGGGAAGGATGAATGAAATAATAATTAATAATACAAGCGTCGACTTCATGGAAGTTCAGTTAAGGCTGCTTTGGTTTCGTTGTCCTCGTTTGTCATTGTCGAGCTCTTCATAGAACAAAACGACTAATTAATTTCTTTTCGGTTTCATTCTTGTAAGAAAGACATACTTTAATGGACCTTCCATCATCGTCAGTAAATATGGATTCAATTGCAAATTATTTGAATTTATATCCAACGGCAACAATAGTGTTAAATTCATGATAAATAGAAAACGTGAAAGTTGCTAAGGAGAATTTATTAGATTGACATAACTTAGACGTGGAAACATCAAAACGTGTCTTGTAGAAAAAAAATAACGTTGCTGTTTTTTTGCTTTTATTTCTATTTGTTTTCAATGCCGTGTTTATATGCATGTAAATGTTTAGACTGATGTAGTTTGGACCTGGGTGGGTACTGCCATGTATACTATAAAATAGGTATGTGCCGCACCTAAGGGTATAGTTTTTGAGGTGCTTGGTCCTTAAATAATGTATTCTTTTGTTATAATATTGTGATCCTTACATAGGGTTCCTTTAAATTGTGTCAACTAAATTGCAGTACCTAAACGCCTCAACCACCCAGCTTAAAGTGCCTATAACCCTTAAATGCATATTTTCAGAATCAACTCTACGCACATTGAATTGTTAAATGGTGAAATCTCTCTTGTTTTGAACGTCGCGTTATTGAGTTATAGCTATAAAGATTTGAATTTACAAAATGCTGATTAGATGACGTCAACCCGGGACTTTGCCATTATTTCTACGCCAATTTTTAATGCGTAGTTTACAGCTTGAGTATAATTAATTTGATAAATACTAAAAATAAAGTGTGGGTAGTCAATTGATTCGTAAAAAATATTACTTGGATTTGAAAACAAGTGGTTGTATAATAAATTTTTCCCGGGTTGACGTCATTTAATTAGCATTTTTTAATTTCAAATCTCTATAACTCAATAACACGACGTTCAAAACGAGAAATATCTCACCATTTAACTATTCAATGTGTGTAGAGTTGATTCTGAAAATATGTATGGTTATAGGCACTTCAATGAAAAAGATATGGTCTGTTAAAACTAAACTACCCGTTTAAGTATTAACAAAACGATTTTAAAAAGACGTTTAGTTTGTTTTTGCCGGTTTTGGGCCTTTGCCTTTGGGCCTTTCAGGGTCTTTGTGGCACACACCTATCCTAAATTAACGCAAGTACCCCACGGAAGTCTGAAACAGATCCGATCCCGTGATCTGACAACGCTGTGGTTTTGCTACTTCAATGAGGTTTTGAATAGGAAAGAAAACATCCTGTTAAGGTGTCACTATAACACATTCACACCTCAACTGTGTTTCCTTTAAGCCGATTATCACGTCGGCCAAAACGATAACACTTATGAAAATTTGTTCTGAAATGCATCCACATGTTACAAAAATAACACCCATTTCTTCTTCCAGATGGAATTGCGTGTAAAAAGGTTTTTACATACGGAAATTGAGAGCTAGGTAATAATAGATTAATATCATATGGAATTAGGCACGAAAAGCCAAAGTGGACATTAGCATGGATCGAGCTCACGTCTGATCCGGCTTTCACTGTCTGATCTATATACAATCTTTTCCGTCTCGAGAATCATCCAGACACAACATTTCATGCTCTGTACCTTTAATTTCTCTTCCCAGCGGCGGCTGACGAGACCTAACCAGGTCGAAACAGTCGTCGACGGTTGCTTTTTGACTTTCAGTTTAGGCTCTATCTTGTCGTTGTCGCGTTAAGTGTTCTAGGTAGTATCAGCCTCGCATAGTTTATGCCATGAATTCACGGCTATTTTTTGCTGATTAACTCTCTAGATCCTACGTACACAAGCAGCATTTTCGTTCGCGGTCCTAAGTTGCCTCCTATTCACTCGTTCTAAAAGAGAACTAAACACATATAACTTGTAGTAAAAACATAAAATACGATTTTGTACAGATTTTGTACAACTTTGAAAACTTCAAATCAGTTATTAATAATTAATTAATTAATTATTCAAGACACTTTTATAGACGCAAAATATGGAACAAATTGTGCTGCTCGGTGAATGGCTTTCATTTGAATGGTGCAACTTTAAGGTTGCCACAGCATCTCCTAAAAAAGCATCTCAGTACACCTTTAACCGTTTCGTGTGCATCTTACTCAGTATAAGGAATGAATCAATTCACAACAATATCAACCAAACATGAAACTACAGATGCCGGTGTTCAAAAACTTAGTTCTTTTAGTCATATAGTTTTACGATAAACCACAAATAACTTGATCTTCTTATTGTGTGATATTCCAATACGCATTGGGCTTATACAGCAGTCGTATCCTTTTCCAGACAGAGCCGGAGAACGTGGAAACCTCGCAGACTTTGAATTCATAACTCCAGAGCATTAAACTAACACCTAACAAACTTCGTGACTTTTTCTGAAATTTGCCTGTGAATATTTTGGTGTCACAGATGTTTGTTCATGGCATGTGACATTTTCATGACAACCATATTTTTACAAGCATGTCTACCCAAATGTTGAATTTCCTGCTTAACCCTCTGACGTACACGCAAACTTATACCCCCACCGACAAGGAAGGTGGGGTGGTTGTAACCCCTCCCATGGGTTTTCGCGATGTTACAATATTTCGAAATGTATTTATCATGGGTTACGTAACCCCGTCTCTGGGGTGTTATGTGCCATGTTTACACAATGCTTCATTAGTGGGGCGCTGGTATATATATCGCGGTGCTTTCATTCATATTCATTCGAGTCTTTTCACCGTTCATTCACCCTCTAAATTAAATACCCAATGATTAAGGTTTATTGTATTTGCAAGCCACTATAAGAATTGATATATTTATTGTATTAGTATTATACATGCACATGTTGAGATTTTTTGTTTAGCTTTATACTACGTCGGTAGTTCCTGTCTAGTTGTATGTTTAGTTTTCGGTACTGAATTTTCGAATTGTTTGTAAAATTAATTATCTTGTAGTTTTGATTGTAAAGACATAATAAAGAGGGTCGGAGCAGAGGAGCCAAATTTGACCTAATACGCGTTCGATCTTTGAGCTTTATAAGCGCGCTGTGTCTTGCGTTATTCGATCTGTTGTTTTCGAGTTTTTCCCCCAGCGGGACCCCAAGCGTAATCTGCGGCACTTTCCGGAAAGCGTAAGCTTTCCGAGCGAGGCACGAAGTGCCGAGAAGAATCAAAAGCGAGTAATCGGGGATTAAAAAATAGGCTCAAATTTGTTTCCTCCCTTGTCTCTCTTCTTGCTGCGTAACGATTTTGTGGCGCCCACAGTCAGCAATCTGCGGTTACCCAACGGAAAGCTCCGATTACGCTTGGGGTCCCGCTGGGGCGAAGAACAGACTCGTAAACAACAGATCGAAGATCGAACGCGTAAAGGTCAAATTTGGCTCCTGCTCCCTGTGAGAGGGTCGCATAAGTCTCGTGTTGACACACCCCAATAGTGGTTGCCTATTACATGATAAATGTTTTGTATTCGGTTGAGCAGGGCAGCGAATTAGAATATAAAATATTTTACCTCTAATACATAGCCTGTAATGTGCTCTACAAGATAACGTAAATATTATGGGTTATGGCGCTGTAGGGGTCCGTTACGTCATTCAAAATGGTCGCCAATATGGCCGCCATCTTAGATTTTACTAAAAATTCAAATTTATCAGAAAAATGCGGAAATTGCAAATATTGTTTGAAAGAGTTGGAAAATATGACATAATAAAACATTTTGCTGCTTTTGGTAGCGTTTTATATGTTTTTTTTTTTCATCGAAAAAAGTGAAAAACGCGCATTTTTCTTGGCTTGACCTCATGCTACTTAATACAACATATCTCGTTAACATAAAGTGATCTGATCGGTTTAACAAGTGAAATATACTAGAAGCAAAGACCCATACAAAAATTTTTAAAGGTGTACTATATTTCGGCTGGCCAAACCAGCCTTCTAGCTTTTTTTTTTGTTATTATGATTGTTTTTGACTCAATTTCGCGCTTTCGGAATGATGACGAAATTTCTTCGTTATGACATCGTGGCGTCACGTGACCTACGATTTGCAAGTACTGTCAACCTCCCGAGCCAAGCTATAATATTCTTGAAGTTATTACGGAGCAGTCGGGAAACCGCTCCCTCCCCCCAGATTCTAAAAATAGAATTGGCGCGCAGCATCATGGGATTGAAATGCGTACAAACATTCAAGAACTATGCAGGTAGCTACGAAAAAACAGGTGCTACGAAGCACTGTTCTTTGGTACAACTCGACAATTATCCACAACATGTACAGGAATCGCAAAAACTGGTGTTTCCGAGGCAGCCATTTTGAAATATTTGTCCGCATTTCGATCCCAGAATGCAATGCTGCCAAATATGACGTCATCTGAGTGGAACGCCATTCAACAGACTGATATACTGCCCAAATATGGTCATAGCGCTCTCGATATTGGTCGCTCTGCATGACTAGACTTACTGCTATATCGATAATAATAACTCCATTCAGTCTGCTTCTACTTGATGTATCAGCCACCTTCGACACTGTAGACCATTCCATTTTATTATCAAGGCTATCTACTTGTTTTGGGATCAAGAGAACAGTACGTACTTGCGTCGCTGACTTAAATCATATTTAATCATATTGTTAATGTAGACAATTGCAGGTCATCTCAACGTTTCTCAAAACGTGGCATCCCACAGGGATCAGTCTTTGGCCCTCGTTTGTAATTACTCTATACCTCTCCTCTTGCTGACATTGCTAAGCTTAACAACATAGAGTATCATTTTTGTGCTTACGATACCCAGCTCCATATGGCATTTAAAACTGACAGTCCTGATCAAATAGTGCGGTGTAAAAGTACTATAATTGAACAATGTGTCCATGAATTGATAGAGGGTGGTAAAGGGTATTTTCGTGAACCGTGAATTGCCTTTTTTTCCGAGAAATGTGAAATGGCCTTTTTTTCCGTCGTGAAATGTGATTTCGGTAATCGCCGTGAGCCATGATTTTCGATAATAATTATCTGTACAAAGAGAATCGGGTGCTTTGCGAGTTTGCGGGAGAAATTATAAGACTAGATGACTAATAATTATTTTCATTTAATTCGTTTTAAAATCGAAAGGCACTGAACAGAGATCTTCTTTCTATATTAGCTATGATAAGACCGCTAAAAATTGTTGCCAGAGCGGTGAATCACGATCCCTTCATTGTCACCTGATGAGCGCGCCGACGCGCAATTCTTCCCCTCGCTACCCCAGTGAAAACAACATCCCGTAAGAGCAATCTACACTCCCCACCCCTCTAATCAAACAAATTTTTAACGAACTTTTCGGTGTGGTATTGGAAGCGGCACCTAGAACAAAGGCCTGTTGTTTAAATTTGACCCGGTACAATCACAGGGAGCCCACAAAAACGGTGTGAGCGTTCGTATTTTTAAATTTAGAGGAAATGTGTGGGAATTTCGAAAAGGTTTACTTATCGTAATATACTGTGATAAATATGCATGTAAAGATCAAAATAAACGTATTTTTACACAGTTTGTGTGGGTTCCCTGTGGTACAATGGGCCATTTCTTGATACGAAGAATTACAATGGCTGCTCTTCTTTTGCATTGGTTCCATTCTATCCAACCCATCTGGAGCAACAAGATCGTGATGGATTTTGAGCATCATACATAGCCCTCCTTCTGTTCTCTAGCGATTCCCAGCCGAAACGGTCTAAACTAACGTATCACCAACGCTAGATGTTTGCCTGCGAACGAGTTAAAACTGCAGTTGAAGCTGCAGTTCTTTAAGACTTTTCACCACTCTGTTCAAGCAGCCGTGTGTTTGTCCAATTTGTTTTGATCTGAAGTTAACTTTTCTTTGAAACGAAACACTTGTCATTTTAAAAGGAATTCTTTGCCATTTTACTGTGTTTTAATTCGTCTGAGTCATTACTCTGTCATTTTTTTTTCGATTCTTTAATATAAGTTGACGAAAGCACTCTGTATAAAACTTTCAATATGTGTACGCTTAATTGAGCTTGAGTGTTTGGCGTGGCTAAATTTTCATTCGCTGCTTGACGTGTAGCCCGGGGGGGGGGGGAGGTACTTCGGCCCTTATATACACTATAAAGGTATGTGCCGCTCGATATGGTAGGGTTTTTGAGCTGCTCAGTCCTTAAATAAGGTATCCTTTTTGAAATAAAATACACACTGCGGTTATAAACATGACAAAACAACGCATGTTGTAAAAAACTTTGATTAATGACTTGACGTTTCGTATGCTTCAACATACATCTTCAGAAGTGACGGTTGGACATAACACAATAAAATTTAAATGCTAAATTTAAATTTAAATGCTTGGTATTTTTGGTATTGTGATCCTTAGATATTCCTTAGATAGGGTCACAAAATTGCAGTATCCACCCCAAAGCGCAAAACGAAAAAGATATGGTCTGTTAAAACTGTCCTACACGCCTGAATTGGGTCTTAACCCCCAGTGTCCGATATATCGGACAGCGGACGCGATCACTAACATTAGATCAGCGGACTTACTGTTTTCAGTTTCCTGGCCTCTCTCGGTTGTATTAGTTTTCTTCGATCATGATTTTATAGTTTTGTCATAATTCCGTGGTGTATATCATATCAAAATGTTCACTAGGCAGTGATCTCTTATACTAAGATAATATAATGTGTAAGTTTCAGAACGGTGTCTGCAGTAAATAATTTTCAATCTATTTTTTAGTTACGTTCTTATTCACTACGTTCAAACGAACGTAAAATATTTTGCCACTTAAATTCCCTGAGGACAGTACAATGCACATCGAAGTGTGGGTTAGTTCTCATGCAGAACCAACGAGAATTTACAAAGTATACACGTGGAAGATGCATGAACCACACCAATACGCAGTAACAAACTGAAGGAACAAAACTTACCACAAAAAAAAAAAAACTGATTATCGGTATTACCCTTAAAACGCTTAACTTCATTTCTGCCATCGGGTTTCGACTTCCTCCTCTTCTGAACGACCTTCTTCGCCTTTTTAAGCTTCATTTCGTCCTCTGAACCGGACGTCAAATCGTCGTATTCTTCAACTATCTGCCAACCATCCCTATTTCTGTCGGCGATCTTTAAGAGCTTTTGACGTTTGCGAATCAGCTCTTTTCCCTCGGAAATAAAGCTATCGATACCAGCGCCGGTCGGAAGCTGACTTTCTGCTCGCATTTTGTCAAAGATGTTATCCAACTGAACGTTAAGATCAAATTGCTTCCGATTGCCTTTAAAGGGAACCTCGGCTTTCTCGTCCATCTTGCAGTTAAGATAGGTTTTAAAGAGTCCGAAAACTTGATCGACCAATTCGGGACAATTCATTCACGACAGTGGGGCGTTCACTAGAACCAGAAGGTTGTGACGTATCCTTCGACTGAAGCACTGTCAATTCATCTTCACTGGGCATCTCTAGTGTGGTGTAAAGGCCGTATGGAACTGCGCGAGAGAGAGAACGAATGTTTTCATAATGGACTTATATAGTGCGATGAACCAATCATAGCTCCGGAATACCCACGAAAGCGTGCGTGGCTTCCAAAAAAACATCAATAACAAAGAATGCACTAATGACTGCGAAATTATTCGTCTCATAGCAGTGTAAAATACATTATTTATGACTAGAAATTTCCTAAATTATTGAAAATTAATTTGGGCTACAAAGGGTTAAAAAGAGTATCAAATCTCGATTTTCTTCCCTTAAATAGGGTCAAGGTTTGAGAACCTTGGCGGTACACACCTATCCTAAATTGTCGGGAGTACCCCCCCCGGACGTGTAGGAAATGACGCGAGGTAAAATATTGTAGTAAGCATTTTAACTGAAAACAAGTTTGTATATCTCAACAATTTTTTTCGTGAAACTATAATTTGTTATCCAATGTGTTGAATTATAACAGTTATAGTGCTCAAGTGTGCGCCGATTATCGCCTGATTTTAGCCGAGTCGGCTAATAGTTAATTATAGCGCTTTCGCACTCTTTTTAAACTGCTAAATAACCGCAAGACCGCTTTAGATATTGTTGCGTTTGTTCAGAACTCTTCAAACTGATGATGAGTTTGTTTTCCTGTGTTGATTTTAGTGTCGAGGTTTAAAAAAGCGCAAGTCAGAGGTATCTTGTAAACAACGCTTCCGCTGACTCACAACATGGCAATAATTTTGAGAAATTTTTTTTCATTTTGATCAGTTTTAAGACTGGCCTTAAATTTCGCCTTTAGTAAAGCTGGCTTGATAAACCGATGCATCCATGTTAGAAATGCGCAGCAAACCACAGGTGAACTCGGAGAATAGTAAACCTGCGGTTCAAACTTGGCCTTGGAAGAAATGTTAAAATGACTTGAATCAGCCAGTTGCTTAATTTAATAAAGTAACTTATTAATAATTTAATAAAGTAACTTAATCCTCGAAGTTTCTTCTCTTTTGCGAATGCAAATGCATAATAGAAAATTATTGTAATTGGCACATTCTTTCCTGTTTATACAAAAATCTGACAGATTCAAAACGGAAGGTCGTTCACCAATCATTGCTCCAGTGAACTTGTATCCGACAGTTATTTCAAACGTATTGTTACACTCAGCTATCATAATGGAAAGTATTATTTTTCACCTAGCAATTTTTATAATGCACTACTGAAAAATAAGAAAAAAAGAAAAAATATGATAATAATATAATTAAAACATCTAGCCAAGCAAAATATTTTTTTGCTTGACACGTTTAATGCAATGAATGTTAAAATTCAAATCTAAATGTATTAAACGACTTAAACTTGACAGCACTTTTTTGTATATTAATGAGATTCGGTTAGCCAATTACATGGCTAAGATATACTCTAATGAGAAAAAATGATACAACTCAGGAGAAAAATGTTTAACAACCTTTTTAAATTGAAGCGAATCATTATGTTTTGGACAAATGTGTTATCAAATGTCGGATATAAGCAAGAGTGGACACTTTTTAAGGGTAAAAGATTGGATAAATGTGTTTTCAGAGTTATTCATTAAATCCTTTGAAAATGCGTGTGCCGACTCGGTTACATCGGTAATGGAGTGAATTTCCGTGATGCACTCTATAGCGCTTTTAATCTTATTTCTGAAAACGGTACATTGTTTTCGTACGATACCAAACCATGTTTACACGGGTGAAATTTCACAAACGATTTATAACATTGACTGGCTGAGCTGTCTGGAAGCCTGTAATGGCAGAGGTAGCTGCATTTCTTACAACTACAAACAGAGCCAACATCGCGAAGACAAAAATAGTATTTGCCAACTGTTCGACAATTTAGATTATGGCACGTGTGGTTCAGAAGAAATAGTTAACTCTCTAGTATACGCAACTGGCTTTATATTTCATCAGATTCGGACGGATGATAAGGTAGGAACTGTTTCATAGTAAAGTGTTACAACGGTCATTGGGCGCGGCGATCTGAGTGTGTTAGCTAGTGTGTTCAGTAGAGTCTTTCACCTCAAACGGATACGTGGTTCTAAAACTTACATACAATAAACTGCAGGGCTGATCTGACTGCGTAAAAAAGACTTTGCGAGACACCATCACGACAGAAACCGATAAACTAGGATTGCAACCGTGGATAGCTGTTTCGTTCAAGTTACTGCAACTCATCAGCACGGTGTAGCGAACTGGTTAGGTCTTCCGTTGATCCTACAGTACGGATACCGCTAGCAGCATTATCGTTTGCGGTCCTTTGCAGATTTTACGTTTATTTCTAAAACTTATCTCGTGTATATAAGACTGATTACTTTACTCCAAATTACATCTTCTTCTACAAGGATGGAGATGAGTACTGGGAAACAAAATTATTGGGAATAAGCAAAGAATGGACCAGTATCCCATCCAGGGGCAGTTACCGTACAACCGTTCAGTCTCAAAGGTCTTTTACTCCTTGAAGTTCTCTACCGTTTGGGGGGGGGGGGGGGGGGGGTATTATTTTCGCGGAACTTTTCTGTACATTTATATATACATTTCCAACGCTTACTGAGTTAGAAAATGGGAAGTCAAATACGGTTGTATTTCATTTTGATTTCAGGTTCCTCCTTGTAAAAACCAGCCGTGGCACGACAACGGGACAACAAGAGGTATTCTGCTGAAAATTTTCTTTTCGTCTTAACACCCATCCCTTCCAGCCAACTTAATGCTGATGCAGTCAATGCCATACTCTTATATTTTCATACGAACGCCTAGTAATATTTGAGGTTGAGCCGGGACTGGACGGTTTGTTATAATTTTGGCAATTTGAATCTGAGAACGAATGGTACACGGTTATAGTCCTGAATAAAAGGATGAAAAATAGGCTAAGTTCTACAAATTTGCTGATTGTTACACATGTTTGCTATTTTGAAATGGAATTAGTATTGTACGTTTCATAAGAAAACCACATTACTTTATTTATTCGATCACTTTTGGGCTCAATTGGACTACTGTTATTTTAGTCAGTCCAAACCATTTATATTTAGCTCATTTTATGCATGGTGCACTCAGTTAAACGTTCTTATAAGAAAAAACGGTATATGTCTTTTTTAAAAGTTTCACGTTTCTGAAAGGCAAGCGACCTGTCTTGTGGTTACCCTTAAAATTAGAGCTAATTAGCTCGATAAGAGCTCGATCACGGAGACGAAGTGGTTGTTAACTTCACAGTCTTCACAGTCCTTTGTTGCGAAACACATAATACAGTCAAACCTAGGGTCGACAGAATTGTTTACGTAAACGTAATATCATACGAGCAGATCAACGGAATTCCATAAATTTTGATCTGCATGATACCAAGTGAACTTTTCGTAAAAACGTAAAAAGTCAGTCGCCAAGAAGAGGTTTAATAAATTTCTTGCTCCGAAAAGGGGGGCTTATTAGGGAGTAGAGAGGAGGGCTTTTAAATTGAGTATTTACGGTAATTCAGTTTTTGCAGATTGTTATGAAGTTTTATTGGCTGGACAAACGAAAAGTGGAATCTACACTATCGCTCCAGATAGTCAGCAAGAATTCGAAGTTTACTGTGATCAGAGCACGGAAGGTGGTGGATGGACCGTCTTTCAAAAGAGATTCAATGGTTCAGTTGACTTCTTTCAAAACTGGAACAGCTATAAAATCGGATTTGGAAATTTAGCTGGCGAGTTCTGGCTTGGCTTTGATAAAATTTACCGCTTGACGACGGGAAAAAGGAATAACCTGCGGGTAGACTTGGGATATTTCAACAACACATCATCATATGCGGAGTATGGTTTATTTAAGGTGATGGATGAAGAAGACAGTTATGGACTCCGTATAGCGAACTACACAGGTGTGAGCAAAGTCAAACCACGGCTTATACATGTTGTATATATTACCATTTTTATTTTTACTCTAAAAAGCCGAAAGACATACAGTGGAAATAAAAAAATGATTGTCCATGCTTTAAAACTATTCTAATAGTACTTTAAAAGTAAAAATAAGTGTCTTGGGCTGCAGATGACCAGGATGGAAATGGATTGCAAATTTAAAAAAAAAATGTGTCTTGTCAGTGTCTTGTCTCTCTTCGAAAATTCACTTGGTATCTTCCTCTTAGTGTTCTATAGGCATTTCATATATGACAAAGGATAGTTTTAATTTGGGACAGTTTTGAACCCAATGACATATCCCTTATGTTCTCCTTTAACGCTGCAGTACCATGGCCAAGCAGTAAGTCAGCTTAATTGTAATTTAATGTGAGCAATTGGAAATTCCTTGACGTATATTTAAATGGAAGTGTTTATCATATTCCCGACCAAAATTCATCCCTGGAGATTCTGTAAAAATTGGCGCATCAATCCTCGTTTTTCAGACAAGTTATTATCCTTGATTGGTGGCAAACGCGCAGTAAATTTAACCCTTTCTGCCACCAAGGACTAGTGGAGGCCTGTTGTTCATGCAATGACACTAGAGGTATGGCGGGGGAGGGGGCTTATACGAGGATTAATCAAGGAAATAGTGTGAAAAGAGTGCTATGTGACATTTCAGTCCACGCATGATTGCAATTATGACGTACACATCATCACTTACTGACATACACATTTATGTCACTTGTTGTGCTTGTTAACTTTAAGAGGTTTTTCGTATTTTAGTGTTTTTGCCTTTAATATTTTTCAAGGTACTTCTGGTGACTCTCTGACGTGGCATGACGGCCTCCCTTTCTCAACTAAGGACAAAAATTCTGGAGACTGCCACAAGAACAACTGCGCCTTTTTGTACCACGGGGCATGGTGGTACGGTGACGCCTTTCGATCTAATCTCAATGGAAGATACTATCCACCGGACAAGCCTGCACTTGACGGCATTATCTGGCAGACCTGGGGAGACTTAGGAATCATCTCTTTAAGAAAGACAGAAATGAAAGTTAGACCATACATCTGACCGGAATCATAGAAATATATATACTAATATGGAAAAAAAGTAGCGACTTACACGATCCTCTATCCTTGAAGATGAAGCCTTCACTTTAGGATATTAACTCTTCTAGATTATATAATGACTTTCTCGAACAGCTTTAATAATGTTATACAGATTCGTTTACTGTCGAACACAAACCTATTTCTTTTGGAATATGTTGCGTAGTAATTTACTATTGTCTATCAGTTGAATAGTCCCCAGAAATACATGGAAAATAATGCAGGCAAGTCGAATAGACTGCGAGCATTGCGAAGCTCTCGCTCGGGATCGGGGGTTGCTCACAGGCTACTTTGAACAGATCGAAAACCATTTACGTTGGATACTGTTGTAAAGTGATATAGCTGCTGACTATCTTGAACAGGAACCCATTTAACTCGATATACTGTTTAACAGTAATTTACACCTGACTATCTCGTACAGACTGACCCATTTTCCTTGATGGGATACAATAACTGTTGCGCAGTATTGTCTATTTGATTGGCTCAGTTTTCTTATCACGGCGTTAATATGCAGTTAGATTGAAAACTAAAAAAAAAATCATAGGAAGTGAAATACTGTCCATTGACGGAGGTTGTAAGAGCGACCCTCCCTTACAAAAAGGTGTCGAAATTTAGTCAAATAGAAGTTTTAAATTTAGACAGGTGCTAAGTTTCGCAGGTTTTCTTTTCTACTAAAAACGCGCAATCAGTCTCGTGTGTTAATTGCCCTCTTTAAAAACTTCCACTTTTCTATTCAGATCTTGAGTCAATCATAAATACAAAAAGCTGGGTAACTGAAATTTGTGATAGATTTCATTAGGGCTATTTGGAAATAAGGTATAAATGATAACTTTAATTTGTGCGTTGTGATTAAAAAATTGAACTAACCATTACAGATACTAAACATGCGGAAACAAACGTCAAGCTTTTAAACAGATAATAAGATTGGTATCTCCCGTTTCAGTAAGGAATCAATAAACTTAGCGCGATTATGGCCCGGTTCAAACGTCGAACTTTACATGTGCCGAACCTAATACCTATTTGGGTCGACCCAAATAATTAAGTTCGACAGTTGATTCAGACGTCGAACTTAACTGAGTCGAACCAAAAGGCCGAACAAGTCAACCCGGTCAGCGGCTACTGTTATGACCTCAAGAGGATTCAACAATGGCGGAGATGGTGGAAAATAGCGCGGGAAACAACTCGGAAGAATTTCTCCTCGCTAACACCATCCGCGAAAGTAGAAGAAGGCACCTAAACATGCAAATGGTGTTAAACCACCTAGTTGCATGGAACTGCAACCTTTTCGCTCTTTTCCCCTGGGAAACATGGCTCGCAATATGCGACTGAACTGCCCGCTTTCCAGCCCCTGACAGTTTCATCATTCTCGAAGACAGAACAGGACATACAGCAGTATTCCTGGCACCTTAAACAAGTATATTTTTTATTCTTAAGGCAAGAGGAAGAAGATTGTTCTTCTTTCCCCGCCATTTTGTTGCAACCTCGTCCCCGTCTTCTCCGCTCGACCCGCCATTTTGAATTTGAAAAATTCGTACCTTGGGACGAGGTTAATTTGTTCAAATTTAGTCTTGCACGCATGGCATCTACCTAAAATCGAGCGGGATTGTGGGAAAAAATATTAATTTAATGTCTGCATAATGTCTGCATTAGGTTCGGCACATGTCAAGATCAACGTATGAATCGAAGTCGATCTCGAATAAAACGGCAGAGTCAACCCAAATACAAAAGTGTTGATTACATTTGCCGAAAATGTAAAGTTTGACGTTTGAACCAGGCCTAATATAATTTTGTAACTTGTATTCAATCCATCAAATCAGAGAGAAAATTGAGCTTAATAAAAATTTGTCAGATCTATACAGCACGGTGTTAGGTATTGCAGCCGGATATTGGGGAAAAAAAGTAGATTATTCAACGTCTGTAGTCCAACCGTTAAGATACGATCAAATGAATGAAATTACTCAATTTAGTTTTGCAAAAAATCCTATCATTTTATTGTGCCCAATTAATTAGCACTGCAAATTTAAAGTGCTAATTACTTCGACACCCCAATTAAAAGTGATATATTTTTATTTTAGTCTAAAAGTTGTGACACGGGCAGGGAAAGGATTGACCCGTGTTGTAACGATTTGTTTTTATAAGATGACGATTTGTTTGTAGTTCATATTCTAGTAAGGGATAGTAGATATAAATTACTTGTGGTAATTTAAAATTATACAAGAATTTTTAAAAAAATGAGTATCGCATGAAGGAACACACGTCTGTCCCTCGGCAGGCGTAAGATTGGTGGCTAAGTAAATAGACCATAAAATATTGGTACTAATACATGTATTTTTGCGACAAACAACTGCATGTCGGTGTGAGGTAAATCACGCGCAATAAGAACTTCTTTCTCTAAAGTGTTTCAGATAATATTTTTTAAGGACTGTCTTTCGTTTTGAGTGGTGTGTGTGAGTTTTGGTTGTATAATGGAAAGAATTTTATGAGAGAAAAAGACAGTTTTTCCTCCCTCAATGTAAACAGGCTTTCAATTGTTTCCAACAGCAGATGAGTTGTAAAAGCAAAAAAATCATACCACCCAGGTAATGTTAAGGTGGCTCGACTGGGTTTTTGAGCGACGATACCGTTTAGCTTTGAGAAACGTGTGTACCACCACAAACGATCCAACGGAAAATCCATTACCACAGCTGTACTAGAGAAAGATTAAAGTTTCAGATGAGATTAGTTTTATGGAAATCGGAGTTGCCAAAGCAACGTTATGACGTCACTTCCGGTTTTACATGATACCGAATTACTTGCCATCAAGAGATAATTTTGGAAAACGCTCTCTGGATCTTCGACCTGACGTACTTGTCCTTAGGTCTTCAAAATTTTGCAAATTTCTATGGAAGCGTTTTCGAGAAAATTTCGAGTGAAGTTTTAAGGTGTTAAAATACAACAAAAACAAAACAATTTTGAAATGTTATGAAAACTTATGTCTACAGGGCTTGATGAAAAAATTTTTTGGTCTTACATGAATTTTATACCATCCAAATACCTTAGGTGAAAATCTCAAGGAAATCGCTCCGTTTGGATTTCAAACATATTACCTTGAATATGAACTGGCCTGGAGTGTTATTTCGCTTTTACATCAAAAATTGACCCTACATTTATTAAAATTGTCATGAATTGAAAAGCGAATGATGAATTTTTTAAAACTTAGTCCTCATGAAGATTAATTAATGTTTAATACAATCTCCAAGTTTCAAATTCATTGAAACATTCTAAGGCTGTAAATTTTTAGCGCCAACTCAGGAAAATATTGAGCTGATTTTCGCGCTTGTGGCTTGTTGTTTCATTATGCATCTCCATTGTCTCAAATCGCCGTGGAATTGTAGCTTTCAGTACATCATGAATTCATGTAACACTTAAAACAAAGCAATGAAGTGTTTATGAATTCATTATGTACTGAAATTTACAATTGCATGGCGATTCGAGACAATGGAGACACATAATGACAACAACAAATCACTTTCGTGAAAATCAGCTCAATATTTTCCTACGTTGAGGCTGTAAATTGACAGCCTTAGAAAGTTTCAATGAATTTGAAACTTGGCAGTTGTATTGAATATTAATTAATCTTTATGAGGACTAAGTTTTAAAAAATTTCATCATTCGCTTTTTAATTCATGACAATTTTAATAAGTGTAGGGTCAATTTTTGATGTAAAAGCGAAATAACACTCCAGGCCAGTTCATATTCAAGGTAATATTTCTGAAATCCAAACAGAGCGATTTCCTTGAGATTTTCACCTAATGTATTTGGATGGTATAAAATTCATGTCAGACCAAAACATTATTTCATCAAGCACTGTAGACATAAGTTTTAATAACATTTCAAAATTGTTTTGTTTTTGTTGTATTTTAACACCTTAAAAATTCACTCGAAATTTTCTCGAAAACGCTTCCATAGAAATTTGTAAAATTTTGTAGACCTAAGGACAAGTACGTCAGGTCGAAGATCCAGAGAGCGTTTTCCAAAATTATCTCTTGATGACAAGTAATTCGGTATTATGTAAAACCGGAAGTGACGTCATAACGTTGCTTTGGCAACTCCGATTTCCATAAAACTAATCTCATCTGAAACTTTAATCTTTCTCTAGTACAGCTGTGGCAATCAATTGTCCGTTGGATCGTTTGTGGCGGTACACAAAATTCTCGAAGCTAAACGGTATCGTCGCTCAAAAACCCAGTCGAGCCACCTTAAATATCAGTATCTCAGGGACAGCCCAATTTGTCTTACACGACAGTCGTCTGTCATCTGTGGCCATGTAGAGTAAGACTGGGACGATATTCTTGGAACGTAGTGGTCTGGGAACTAGACACCGAAAAAGCTAAAGATGTCGGAAAAAATGTGCGTTGCGTATTGAAGGTTATTGCTTTATTCAAATGGTGAGTGTTTTCGAATAGCTTTCTGTCGAGGGTTAATGCGTTTCTGTCACTGAGATTGATTAAAATGTTCCTCTTTAGGCGAAATTTATAGCTCAAATCATCATTGTTGGCGCTCAGGTTGTTGGACGAGCATTTTCACAAGCTCTTCGCCAAGAGTTTCAAAGTGAGTGTTCTGATGCAATCTATTATTGGAATGTCTTTTAATACTCAGCAACGTGTTGGATTAACCAGCTAAACAATTAAACAGCGTTCGTCGTGACGAACGGCATGTATGGGCTATCGTTTATAGCCTGTTAATGCAACACGATCTTGCTTGAAAATATTAAAATCGTTTAATTTAGTTGGGATTTTATTATAGTACCAACACATGTAGCTGTTAAGTTTGTGTTTGCATTAAAGTCTTAATAATAGTGAAATAAGTTTATCATATCAGTCAGTTATGCTCTCAATAAAACGTGACTTTAAATTTTGGTCATCAGTAACTGCAAACCATTTCTAAGCTATTTGTAATTAAGAATGATGGATTACTATTATTGCTAAATGATATTATTAAATATTGCCAGCTCACTTGTCAAATGTTTTGTAAGGATGTACATGTTAGCATGGGACAAAGAAAAAATGTGTTTCCCAGACAGGAATTAAACCTGTGACCTTCTGTAACTGTTCAGATGCTACTGAGAAACGAGAGACTCATGGTGAGCTATGCCATTCACTTGGTTCATAAACATGTGCATGTATATGTACATGTATGACATGTGTCCTGCATACTGATAGGATCAGCAATGTCAAAAGCATCATATGCGGTGACAGTAAATTTTAAGCTTGGCAATGAAATTATTTGAAAAAAATCTGACTCTGTGTCAGGATTTAAATTCACAAGGGGAGCCCTTGGCCAATAGGGATTTTACATTCTCTTTTATGTTTCCTAGAATAACATAATATATGAGAAGGGATGAAACTCCTCAATGAGATTCCACTAATGCAGCCCTGTAAAAGATGATTTATTAAACATAGCAAGAATTTAGTAACAATTCATGTACATACATGTACTAACTTAAAAAGAAAATGCATTAAATGTCGATAGTGTAGCAACTTTCAGAAACCTATTTTCATTGACCTTGTAAAACACAGCTGTTATTGCTTTTAGGGCTAGGGTCTTACAAGAGCTGCTACATCGCCTTTAAATGTGCAGAACCTAACAACTACCATTTGGCTATAAGCCGAGGGATTTTTTCACAAAGTCAAGCCAAATTTAGGTGAAATGTAGGCCAGAGAAGGGGGTTCAGTTTAAAGCGGCGAGTTTTTACTGAACAAAACTTTCTCCAGGGATAAGAACAATTATAGGAAATGGGTATATATTCACGTATAAGCTTAATGAATGTAAAACAAAAAACACAAACTTTAGACTACAAGTTGGTTTTAACAAACATGTTTGTTGGTTTGTATACATGTAGATCTTACTGTTCATCCTCTTCTTTAATTTACTGTCAGAACTGAATTCTTTCACAATCCCAGCTCCCTTGATAACAATAACAACAAATAACCATGCTGTATCGAGAACAATTCACACTTTCGATTGCCGTGTTCCACGCTAAAATAAGCTTGGTAACCACACAAATTTCTTGAGCAAGCGAAGCCATGTGCTTCAACCAAGATGGCGGCTTGTTTACATGCACTGTTTCTTTGGCTTTTTTAGTTTGTTTGTGGATTTTTTTTATTGCAGCAAGCTAGAACTGTGTGATAAAAACTGTGAGAACTGTTTTGACACAGGTATTTTGACAATTTGGGGCTAAATTTTTCAATTTTTTTACACAATGTTTACGTTCGCATATTTTGCGCGATCAGTGCAATCTTTTTGTTCAATTTGATTTTTGATGTTGTAGCTGTACAAGAGAAATAATACTCAATCTTCTATATAACTTAAGAAAATTTTGCTTTACATGTTTACTTCAAATTGAGTAAATCTTGATTTCAAGGCTTAAAACTTAGGGTTGGCTTATAGGCAAATGTTTTGGTTTTATTTTTTGTGATCATCAAGGCAATTTTTCAAGTTAAAAATTCGGGATCTCGGCTTGTAGCCAAGATCGGCTTATAGCCGAATAAATACAGTAACTTACCACATTTATTTTATTTTTCTTAGTGCTCCAATTAAATTAATTAAATACCCCAATTAAATACCCCTTAACTGTTAAATGTCTTCATTTGGTAAGATACAGTGTACATGGAAGCATTTATTCAATTATTGAGGCCTTCCAAGGGGGGTTCTGGTGTCGCTTTGTTGCTTGTTTTCGAGCCAGCTTGTTGCCTGTTTCGTTTGGGAAAATGTTGCTGTCATATTTTGTCGCCTTCTCTAGCTAAAAAATTCATAAAATGTCGCTCTTTTTGTGTCAGTTCCTGTTGGCTGTCGGTGTTTTGGGAAAAGATTGTCGCCACATTTTGAGGTCATGTCGCCTGTCGGTGAAACCCCTTGGAAGGCCTCATTATTCTGTCCTAAGTATATTGCTGACCAATTTCAGAGGTCTGAGACCAAATATGCCTTACGTAACAACTAATTCATAATCCCTAGATTCAAAACAGTTACATACATGTATGGCAAGCACACCCTACTTAAGATATTATACATGTACTGGGCCTAATTATACCCAAAGACATTAGAAGTTTACCAACTTTGTCATCTTTTAAGAAAAACATTCCTAAGCTTGACTTAGATATTTTTGCCACTGACAATTGCTGCGACACATGTATTATGTACATGTAGTTCATAATGTAAGTTTTGTATTTTATCAGCATTTATTAGATTTTGTTATTTTTAATATATTTTATAGTGCCCCCATTTAGTGGTTTTATTACAGCTTTTTCAGTATAGATGTTGCAGGTAAAATCTGGTCTCAGGTTAGATCAGTATTCAATCTAGGTTTAATGTGTGCCTAGTATTTAAATCTAGGTACACTGTAAGCTAATCCTAACCCTAGCACAAATCTAACTGTCACCCCTAGCACAAAGGCACATTAATTTTAGCCAGTACTATGATGGTTAGCAGGCTTTGTACTACAGTTAGCTAGGGTTAGCTTTGTGTTAGAGTAAGGTTTTTACTGGGATTAGGGTTACATGTAGCTTGCCTAGATTTAATACTGGGAACACATACTTTAAACCTGGATTGAATACTAATATAACCTGAGACTGGATTTTACTTGCAACATAGACACTTAAAGGCCCACTGTCACCCAAGATGCATTGCGAATTTAACGCAGTCGAAAATTCCCGAAAGAGCTCGTCATTTGAAAACAAAAACAAACAACCGCAAAGCCGAATGGGTTGTGGTGGGCCTTTAAATAATGGTATTCATTCATGAATTCATGAATTCATTCATTCATTCATTCATTCATTCATTCATTTATCTATTTATTTATCTATTTATCTATTTATTTATTTATTTATTTATTTATTTATTTATTCATTGATTCAAGAGGGGCACTTTTATGAGAGGTTTTTCAAGTAAATCAGCATGCTTCAGAGCTTTCTTTGGTAGCAAGCAGCCAGCTGTTATGGCAGAGAAGTTGACCGGCAATGATGGCCTTGATGGTTTGTTTACTCTGCAGGTGGAGCAGCGGCCCAGAGAGCATCAAAAGGGGCACAGGAAGGTGCCAAAACAGCTGCTGCAAACAGTGTATCAGGATTAACCTTGCAGGTTAGTGCAGTGATTTGCTGTGAAAACAGCTGTTGGATGGTTGCCCAACAGGCACCTCCTCAGTTGAGCCATTTTAGAATTGGGTATAGAAATATAAAATTTGGTCTAAAAAAGGTTTGTCTTGACATCTTGTTTGAAATTGCTACTTACAGAAGGCTTATCTTAATGCCGGAATCCAAAAGTGTATTGAAGTTGTACATTGTATATAAATGCAACTTGTTATTTGAGCCTTGTACCACAAGCTAACATGTAATGCAATATTGTGGTAAGTTAATGTTTTAATATTGGACCTTTTGTCAAATTTGTAATAATTATTAATAAAATAAGTCTGATAATGGATGTAATTTGACTGTCACTGTACACTAATTTTGTTTCTTACATGTATAATACATGTATGGTGTAACAACTTTCCATTTGATTCATTGCTGAACTTTGCAAGGAGGCATGAGCATGAGCATGAATCAATTTCATGCTCTCTGATTGACTGCTTTGCGAAAAGTGTGTCAGTGATAATGGTAGGGTAAGCACCACTGCACAACACTGTAAGTGTAACATTGCAATGTGGGTAAGTAAAGGTAAAGTCGCACTCGGGCCACGATGGCCCACACGGCCGGAGCTTAATCCGGTTTCCGTAGCATGAAGCAACTAGGAATATTGCTACTCCCCCCGGATGGGATGCTAGTCCATCGCACGGTTACCCCCAGCATTTTGTCGCCGGTACCCATTTATACACCTGGGTGGAGAGAGACAATGTGGAGTAAAGTTTCTTGTCTAAGGAAACAACACACTGGCAATGTACCCATTTATACACCTGGGTGGAGAGAGACAGTGTGGAGTAAAGTTTCTTGTCTAAGGAAACAACACACAACACACTGGCAATGTACCCATTTATACACCTGGGTGGAGAGAGACAGTGTGGAGTAAAGTTTCTTGTCTAAGGAAACAACACGATGGCAGAGACCAGGCTCGAACCACCGACCTTCAGGTTGAAAGTCCGACGCGCTAACCACTAGACCACCGTGCCGCCCGCAATGTGGGTACTTAATTACTTTGTTATCTTTTCCATTAGGAAGCTAAACAAATTCTAAATGTTCAGGATCTGGAACAAGAACTTATTCAAAAGGTACATGTATTTAAATGAACCTTACTGTAGATGTACATGTATTATGTTTATGACATTGTGGAGAGACCATGTGTCAGATAGGTTTCCAACACTTAGAGCAGTCAAGCTGAAAAGAAAATCATAGGATTTACTTTCAAATAAATTGCTTGTAATACTGAGACACATACAATATAAGTTATCTGTTTATTAGAGAACTACATGTACAGTTGAATGGAACTCTCTCCCGAATAATGTATGTTGGCATTTGAGGGGTCACTACATGGCTGTACACTGTAAAGGCAAATCAAGGCTGTGCAGCCTTGAAGAGTTATCAAAGAGAGTGGAAAAACAGTTCAACTATAAAATGTAGGGTGCCCAGCGCAGACACCTGAAGACAAAAGTTAGTTGCCTATGGCATGAGTTTTTTTCTATTGTGGAGTGGGTGTGTTGGGGGGATTTTAGGTGCTGGGTACCCTTATGGAAACTCTCTCTCAGAAAGTGCTTTCTTGGCTAAAAACACAATAAAATTATGTTTGTTACAAATAAACAGTTAAAGGCTAGAGTTGCATTGTAAATATGAAATATTATATGTATTTGGGAGGCCGACTGCAAGTAATATCAATACATGTATTTTTTGAAAGACTCAAAAGACTGTTCTGTTCTGTTACTTGGAAGTGAATTCCATAATTCCATAGCTCCACAGTATGAAAAAGTCTTTTTCAAGTATCCTGCATTTGGTTTCTGGAGTGCTAAGTTACATTGTATGGCTACAGTCTCTGAGGTTGTAGGCATACTGTCACATACATTTTGTAGGATGGTTATGCTCCCATCCCTTCAATTTTTGTTTTAATAATAATAATAATAATAATAATAATAATAATAATAATAAAATAATAAAATAATCTTTATTAACAAATTCTCAAACAATTTTACATTTACAATTAATAATCTATAGAATGCTAAAAATATTCATAATTACAAATATTATTATAATAATAATAATAATTAATGAGAACAAGATGTTTATTAACAATTAAAATAACTATTTACAATACATTAAAATTCTAATTACGATAAAATATGTACATTTGAAAAAGCTATAACGTTCATTCATATAAATTTTCATTTCATAACGCTTGACAAGTACAAGCAAATAGATATAATAATAATAATAATAATAATAATAATAATAATAATAATAATAATAATAATAATGTATACACTGTAATTTATATAGTGTCATTTCCTTGTAGCCAAATGGCACTTTACAATCGTATAATTTACCACAGAACTAGATTGTACATGTACTTGCAGGCTTTAACTTTCAGTCTAAAAACATTTTCTCTTTAACTGTTACAGAACTATGATCACCTCTTCAAAATCAATGAAAAGAAAGTAGGGGGATCCTTTTACCTACAATCAAAGGTGAGAATACAACAATGACAACAACAAAACAGGTCTGCAACACATACATGTACATGTGTCTAACAGAAGGTTACGCATGTTTAATAACACAGTGTAATTCTCAAGCCTGATGCATTCTTTTAGTCCTTTTTACAGCTTTTTACTATAAGATTTGCATGACAACTTACATGTAATAATATTCGTTCATGATGTCAAGCATGTGTCACTAAAATATTGTTCCCAAATTTCACGAGCCATGTTTGAACTTACTTGATTGATAATTGACAGTCGTGATTCAGCCCTTATGTCACTAATTTGACAATACATGCATAGCATCCATGATGTACTTCATGTAGTACAATGCATTAGTATACCTTTAAGAGAAACCCTTTTGAGCAACTCAAAACTCATTATATACTAAGATTACATGTATATGTGCAGGATTGACTTTCATCATCCGTGTTCCTTTATCTCCTTAGGGGAGAAGAGGGCTGCAGGACTAACTGTACTTGTGTTAATTGCTGTTTGTTTTTATTTTCTGTTTCCTGTAGGTTGTTAGAGCAAAGGAGCGTCTTGATGAGGAGATAAGAATACAACAAAGTGAAAATGAAACACAGAAACAGAAACACGATGGCGAATCAGAAACGTAGCATTTGCTGATGTTAAAGTGCCCCTGTGATCAAATTTTTGATTTTCATTTTTTACGCTTTCGTGTACTATTAGACTTTCTTACATATCTTGCCAAATTTCAATCCATTACGAACATAAGAAGTCATTTTATTTTAACATTTATTTCCGAGCCAAGGCTTGATTGCGAATGGGAGAAAGTGACGTCAAAGACTCAAACATACCTCACGGGTTGAAATTATAATAACAATCAGCATAGAAAATTGCACAAAGAACAAGTCCAAAGTTTTTGGTTGCTTTTCGCATGATTTTAAATACTTGTTATAAATTATAATTTCAACCCGTGAGGTATGTTTGAGTCTTTGACGTCACTTTCTCCCATTCGCAACCATCTCGGAAATAAATGTTAAAATAAAACGACTTCTGATTTTCGTAATGAATTGAAATTTGGCAAGATGAGTAAGAAAGTCTAATTGTACACGAAAATGTAAAAAATCAAAATCAAAAATTTGATCACAGGGGCACTTAAAAAATTTAAATTAAATCAGTTTCATTAGAATGTACATGTAACATAACAACGAGACAAAAGGTCACAACTGTGGCATTTAATCATGCACAGTGTATCATGCCAGTGCCTCCAATTTTACATCATTTTCTTTTTCTTTGTAAAACCCCAGAACCACAATTTTTTTACACCATGTTTTATTCCATGGAGTCTTGAAGGAACACTTTTATTTTCTTCTCTCCTACATGTACATGTATCTTACAGACCTACAGTGTATTCATTGTGATTATTACCCACTCCAGAAACTATGAGGACCCAGGGCATGAACAAGGGATTGTGAGATCGTCTGGGGGGGATGAAGGAATTTTAAAAATGGTGGCAGAGGAAATGAATGTAAAGTCAACAATTGTTTTAACCAAAGAAGCTGCTTATTCTAGCAGCTTAGCTACATGTACCAAAAACAAATAGCAAGGAACATAAAATCATGCCCTACACTGTGCCTTAACTTAGAGGATCCTGGTTCCCTCTTTTTATTTGTCAGCATCAAAATGCTTTGCATACATGTACCGTATATTCATGCAGCTTCGAATCTAAAATCAGTTGCTCATACTGTCTTGTTAAGTCTACATTATTGGAAATTCATTGTAACAGTGCAGCTGTGTTTCGAAAGCTGTTGTTGGTTCTGGGCATTCTACCGCCATGTTTGTGCCTCCCCAAAATTAACCATCCCTGAGATTATAGCTCCCAATGCTAGGACCCAGGCTCCCCATAATTTCTGGAGTAGGGAATAAGTCGAGTACACTGTAAGTCTTCGGTCATAACTCTTTCACTCCTCGAGTCAACCATTCAGTCAATTGAAGTTGGTTTCATTTATTAATTTGTGGATAAAATCTTATTTTGTGGCCATTCAAATGAAAGCTACACAGCAGTACTAGAGTGATTTTACTTAACCCGTGAAATAGTTAGTAGAATAGTTCGTACTATGATACTATAGTCTAATGTCGGTTCTGTCCTCGTGTACCGGTAACAAAAAGAACGAAACAAAGACTAAACAATAGACTACATTGTACACGGAAATAATAGATCACAAACAAAGAGAATACAATGTAAAATCCCTCGTGTACCGGTACACCAGGACAGAACCATAATGCCATTGTTTTCTTTTGTTTAATTTGGACTATCACACACTAATTGTTAGATAGTGTTTCACAGGTTTAGTAAAACCACTCTATACTTTTTGTTGTTAATGTGTATTTTGTGAATTGTGGTCCTTCTTAAATTGTTAATTTTGCTTAACTCTTGGAAATAAAAAGGTTAACATGGACAGAATTGAGAGATAGATATTAATAGCATTTACTGGGTTTTTCTGCATGGTCACGTATGGTAATGTGTGAAAATTTAAAGAGGAAGAGATCATCGCAGTTGTGTGGCAACTGAAGGTGGTAGGGTCGCAGCTCTATTGTTTAAGGCATTTCGGCTGCTTTTGTTTTTAGGGCTAGGAGCCATTGTTTCTGTTGTTTGTTGTATTGTTCTCTTGAAGGGTGGCGAGCCAATGGTGTGAGACCTTACGAGAGCTGCGCCCACTGAAGGAATTGCGATTTGAACCTGAAAAAGAAATTCAAGCCTTGATGAGATTCGAGCCCATGAGTGACCTTTGAGATTCCAGTGCAAATGAAATTTTTTTCAGGCTCAAATTGCTGCTGCACAACTAAGATCCCGGCATAGTAAATCGAACCCAATCGAACTAAATTTCAATCTAACTCAATCGAACTCAATCGAACTCAATTCAGGAATTGAGTTCGATTGAGTTCGGCAATCGAACGAAATCGAACTCTCCGAAAAGAAAAAAAGTCAATCGAACCCAATCGAACGTTCGATTTTTGAACTCGTGATTTGTGTAAAACGGGCGTTGAAAATCCATAACCAGATCTTGGAAGCTCGAGTTACTTCAGCTCGGAGTGTAGCGCACGTGTTTTTCGTAAACGAAGAAATTCCGCAGAAATGGCTTCAGATGCGCTGTGGATTGTAAGCTTCAAATGCGTAGTAAAAGGCTACCAGGAATGCCGCTTTGACGTCATTGTATTTTTGCATAAAAGTAACCCTTCGAGTTGTCTTGCCGCAATTGTAAGTTGGCTAAAAATGGAAAGGGTACAACAATTTCGGAATACGCCGGCGGGAATAATGATAGCTTTGCTCTGTTCTGTTCTGTTGAACCTCTGTTCTGTTCTCTTAACTGCCGTGGACAGTTTATAAATGGGGTTTCTGTTATTAAATAAATTGTAAAAAAGCTTTGGGCTTGCTTTGTATAGGTTTAGAGAGGGTGGTAAAGGGGGGGGGGGGGGTCTGGATCACGTTTCACGAAAATAAAATTGTCATTTCACGTTTCACGGAGAATAAAATGGCCATTTCACGAAAAAAAAAAAACATTCCTTACTTTTTGCTAATTAAATTACATCTAAAGTACAGCTTTGTTTGTTGTCTTCACCGACCGTCCACTCCTCGTTCTTCCTGATGTAAAAAGAAAGTTGCTGATGTTGTGTAAAATTACCTAACCTTGTAGAGTGACCTGGAGTCCAGAATGACGATCAGTCACGGTCATGCATTCGTCACGCAATTTACCACCGACGTAGTTAAGCGCTTACTGGATAATTTTTTGGGAGGAAGAAAGAATCACGGTTTACAGTAGCATTTCACGAGAAAAAAAACAACAACAGTCATTTTGCAGTGCTCATGAAAAAAAGTCGATTCACGGTTTACGGTTATGTAACCAAATCACGTTTCACGAGAAAAAAAATAGCCATTTCACAATTCACTGGAAAATAAAAAGGCCTTTCACGGATCACGAAAAAACCCTTTACCACCCTCTTTAGAGGTTTACCAGAACCAATAGAACGCAATCCATTTAATTGTGTTCGATTGAGTTCGGTTTCCGAACTCAGTCGAACACAATCAGATGGATTGAGTTCGATTTGTTCGATTGAATTCGATTTGTTCGGAAATCGAACTCACTGAAAGTCCGGTGTTCGATTTCGTTCGATTGCCGAACTCAATCGAACTCAATCCACGGATTGAGTTCGATTGAGTTCGATTGAGTTCGATTTCCGAACGTTCGATTTACTATGCCGGGTAAGATGAACTTTGCCTCCTTAATTCTCTCTACCGCAGTTCATATGAATTTGTTCTCATATACACATAGACTTTCAATAAGGTCCTTCGTCGTTTATTTATTGAGGTGAAACTCGTGAGGTCGACTTGTGGCAAGTCTAATATACACATTATGATATGTTCATGTGTGTTGAAAGTTTATTCAAGCATTTAGGCTTTGAACTTCACATTGTCAATCTTCACCCAGGTGTTTTAATAGGTGCTGGCGATGAAAATGTCGGGTGTAACCTTGTGATGGACTCACTGTCAAAAGAAAGAAATTTACATGAAATGTACAGCACTTTTAAGAACCTCTAATTTCATTGGACCCGGGCAACTCAACACAAGCCAAATGAACATTGACATAGAACAACACGGTCTCTTTCCCGGCAGCCTGGTGATAAACGGATTGCATCATTGTTGCAGCAGTGTCATTCTGCTGTTGGCAGCGGTTAAATTGTTAACGTCTTAAAATAGCAGTATTTAAATGTTTACGCAGCTGTCTGTAGAAAGTGTGGAAAGGTCTGTGCGCGATTCATAGTGTCTACACAGACATGCGCAGTAGACACAAAAATGTCCAGTGAGTTAAAATTTCGCGGGTTTGCCCCAAGAGTAGACAATCACACGTGCACGCTACTATTGCTTCTCTTTTGCTTTATAGAATATTTTTATCAATTTAGTTGTATATTCTTCTTCTTCTTCTTCTTCTTCTTCTTCTTCTTCTTCTTCTTCTTCTTCCATTAAACTTGCCTCCTTCACTTCTGGTGGCATTCGGCGATATAACATGGAAAAAAGATCAGCGAAAGTTTGTTATTTCGACGAGGCACTTGTGCTGTACAAGGTCGGATTCTGAGCCTGTAATTGAAATTCTAAATTGTGTGCGTTCAAATCAGTGAAAGCTACTGAGCACCCGGGGGGGGGGGGGTACTCCCTATAATGGGCTATACGGGGATGCTACGCCCGAAAGGGGTACCTATTTTAAGCCGGAGGGGATTTCACGAGTTGAAGTATATGAAAGGGTAGCGATTTCACGAAGTATAGGAAAGGGTAGAGAAAACACGAGTTTAAGTATAAAAAAGGGTGAAAACTGCCATTTAAGTATTATAAAAAGTGCCTTTCAAAATATATCAAACAGACGCACGAAAGACGTTAAGACGAATCGATATTTCGTCTCGAGACACGAACAAAATGCATTATTTTATAACATGGACATGGCTATCCCTATATTCAGCTTTAACTCGACAACTGTAAGCGACATAGTTGTGAGAAAATTTGTGGTTAAAAAAATGATTTTTTTGGGTTTAGTGAGTAGTTAAGGAAGGAACACCTTTGCATTTTATTCATGACATGCTGTTATTTGGAAGTATCGTAGAAGAACCGCTGCTTGTTGACCAATGAATCCAGACCCCGTTTAATATGCAACCTCTGTATAGTGTCTGTATGTTCGAGGATCCAACCGTCTACATTTAAATTTTCATTAATACACAATTCACGTTACATTTTTACATACACTGTAGTATATGGTGATCGAGCTACTATAGTTTAAACATAAAGCTTTAAAAGGAGTTGTCCTTGGGAAGACCAGGACTCATTTGTCCATCAACAGTGAACAAGATAATAGCTTAGAATTTGCCAAGAATAAATATTCTAAATTTTTATTTCATACTAGCTCAAACTAAAGTTGTGCGGAAAATATTTTGTTAACAAGAACTGAAAGGAGCAAAAGAAAATAGAATTTGAATATTTATTATTGTAAGAAGTTTGGAGATAAAGTGCAGGATTGCAAGGACGGAACTGGATTACGGTTCATCAAATTTCATGACTTCGTGACAGGCGTTCAAGAAACCTAAATTGCCATTTTTGTGGAATTTTGACTTTTTATCCGTTGTTCTATCTCTCTTGTTCATATTTCTTTGCTTTTATCACTTTTGGCGATTTTTCTTCTTATTCCAAAATAAAAGCAAACTTAAAGCAATTAAAGCTCCTGGTCATAATCATGAAAACACGATATATCAGCCGTTGTCCCTTCAGTTAACAGCATCACAGCACATAGGCATTTTGACTGCGCATGCTCAGGAAAATGTGAATCGAACACATGATTGCCGCCATTTTGTTTCGAGGGGGCCGTTGGGCAGGTTTTCAGGCGAGTGATCGATGCTTTAGAAAAGTATCTATTGAGAAAATTTAAAGAATGTGATGAGTTTACATACAATACTAACCCTGTGGACACTCGTGGTGTTTGTTGAATGCTTGGTTGGCGAGTTATCATCGATCAAAGTGCGAACATGAATTGTATAAATGGGCAATGCACGGGAGTTTGACACTAGATCTACTCGTGTTCAAAAAATATGGACGAACAAGCAATCAATTCAGGTTAGTGTCAAGGAATTGAAGTTTCGTTATTTAAAAAATTAAGTCTTTATATCAATGCGTGAGTAAGTTACACGGTTCTTTTATAGTGCTAAACTTTGATTTCCACTCGATTTTCCTTCAGTTTCAGTGTCAATTTGCTTAATTTTTTTACCGTCCCCCCAAATTGTAATTATCGGAGATAACTTTATTATTACTTTATCTGTTTTACAGTGCAGAAAATGAGACCTTAAAAAATGCGTGGCGTTCAACATGTACGTTTTCCTTCACAGCACCTCTGGTGCATTTGCATACGACAAGATTTCGTAGATTTTCTCGGCCGTTGATCAAAGAGTTGGTTGACCATCTTGTTGCTGAAGTCTGCTGTGAAAGGTAAGCAACTATATTCCTATGCGGCTGCTGCAATTACATCACTGCAAATATTTAGTAGGCAATGAATTTTTTTATCCTTTTTTGATAAGTGTGGTGTCAATAATTTTCTTTTTGGAAGTGGAAGCTTGAGAAAAAAATAGGTACGCAATGCGTACAGAAGCGATGACGAGTTTCAACGTGGCGTTAAATCAATAGGTCTGGGTTGCTCTGATAAAATCAGTGAATCACTCGATTTAAATGCGAAGTTCCACTAGAAAAGGGTCGGTGTGAAATGCAAATTTTGGCGACTTCCAGTCGGTGCATGCTGTTGACCAGAGCATCCTATAAATGAAATTTGCTTACAAATGCTCATTAAACCAGAATATTGCCCCAGCAAATAAAATAATACCAGAAGTAGTCAAGGACTTGTGATAGATTCAACTTTCATTGGTAAAATGACTTTTTTTCAATTTTTGTACTTATGGTTGTAGGAATAACGTATGTTTGTCAGTTGTTGATTCCTTTATGTTTGATTGAAAACCGAAGGTGAGAATGGCCAGGTCAGCCCTTTTTATACCAGAACTTCCTGTTGAAGACTGGTCCTGGCTGACACCGATACTCGTGATATGCATAAGAAGATTTATTACACAATAATTGTGATTGCTGCATTGGTAATTGCACATTTTATTTAAACCATGTTGCACAAACTCGTGTGCAAAATCAAAACAATTCATCGTTTTTCCTTCATATTTGTGACAAATATGGATTGGAATTTATTTTGTCATGCTTGGTTGGTATAATTCTATGCTGATCAGGCTTAATATATGTCACACACCTGTCAAGAACAGATAACATTTTCATTTTCAAGTTATTTGAGATTAAAATTACATCTGAGTTTGTTTTACTTGTGTGCAATTCAATATTTTTACATTTTGCAAGTTACAATTAATAATCAGTCCATTGTTGTCCGGATAGCTGATTTCTGATTCCTTACAGCGTTACTATGAAGTGTTAATACAGGAAGCACAATTTGAACTGTACAATGTACATGATTAAAACTGTTACAACTGGTAAATGACAACAACTGGAAATTGTTTCCATGTTTGTGCTTCACAAATTGAAAAGACTTTGTCAGCTCTGAACGTGTTTTCAGAGATTATTGGTAGTTTGACATTTTGTGATTTCATTAATGCATGAACAGCAGGTCACCAGTTTCTTCAGCACTTGAGACTTTTCGTCATTGTTACCAGCATTAGCTGATGTGTTAAATGTTTGCAGATGCATTGGCTGGAGGTGATTCAGTACCTTTAAAAAGAAAATAAATGAATACCTTGAGATTCAGTTCATTTTTTTTAGTGTTTTGTCATACTAAAGTTTAAAACCAAAATGGCTTTATGGGGACTTAAAAGATGAATTAAAGTGCTTCACTTAGAGATACAATGGATGGTGAAGAATTCAATTTGGGAGCTGAGAGATTTCATTTTATGTATTGAAAAACTGTTACATGTGGCTAGTCACATGTAATAACCGGTGAAGACAGAAAGAAAATTCTTGCACAACCTCAAGGCAAAAAAAAAATTCTTGCACAGAAAAATTGCCCCCCCCCCCACCCCTTCAAAATTAAAATGGTCCATCCCTTAGCCCAATATGTACAAGATAATGTTCTCACCCTTTCTTAACTTTCAGTTATGTGCTTCATGAAAAACACATGGGGAAAACACTTTGGTAGAAATTCTGAAGACATTGCACCACTTCCCCTATACTGTTAAATTCCAACAGAACACTTGTTCCATTTGTAGCAACATTTCCATGACTAGCTCGTGAATGGAAATCAAATAATTTGTAATGACCATGGTTGTCAACAATAACAGCAACTGTGTTTATTTCAATGATCAAAAGAAAAGCATTATACTGTGTCATCAGCATATTGAAAGCATGTTGTAATGGTAAATGACAATCTCTTATATGTGACATCTGTAAGTCACCAGTACTGCTATCACTGAACCTAATAAAAAATGTTTCATTGTTGATCGATAAAGAAGGAATCTCGGACAGCAACAAATAGTCGTTTCCTGCAAACTTACATAAATGGGAATAAAGTGAATTACCAAGCAACAATATTTCATTTAAAATGTTTCTAATCCAAGCCGATGCATTCGTTCTAAAATTGTAAACAACGGCCGTCAAGCACATAGCATACACACTGTTTAACAGAATTACTTCCAAACAGCGAGACATTGCCCTGATGAAAATCAGCTGTACGTAACTACAATGTATCTTTGAGGTATATCCTACAAAATAGCAAGGACCAGGATACATTTCTACATCGTTAGCAAGTCGAATCAGAAGTGGAATATAACAACGATACATGCAGATTTGTGTGAACCAAAGCTTAGTGTAGTAACACATTTGCAACGCATAAACAAGATTTCTCAACGTTGGAAGGTATAGCTTCCAGATAAAACAGAAATAACAACATAGACCAGAATTTTCCTTTGACACGATTTAAACATTCTCTGGCTTTGAGATAAGCATTATACAACCCCACAGCGGCTCTATATTACATTAAAGATACCATAACTGTATACACAATATGCTGGTAATGATGGCTCACCTTTATTAATAGCTTGAATCCGGGATAAACTGTTTATTATTTTCCTTCTCTTCCTTCGATACAATGAAGTTGCTCCGATATTCTGTACACAACTGATCATGAACCACCGCACACTTCGTTTTCAGGTAACAGCTCTCGTAGGATACTCAGTTATGAGTCAAGTTCAGTAAATCAATGCTATTTCGGCGCTATTTCTGGCCTTCAGTTCTGACAAGTTCTTTCTGAGAGAAGCAAAGATCCGTTCTGAAACAGCGCCCGGACTCCCAGACCTTTTGCCTATCGCGAGTGCGAGTATGTACTGCTAATGTATGTATACCACTTCGTGTCTGTTTGTTTGCAAGTGAGCGCAAATATATTCACGATAAATAAAGCACGGCGGTGTTAAAATTTGAAACAGACAAACAAACCTTTTCTCCACACTTCAAAACAAAATGGCGGAGCAAAGCAAACTCTCTTCGACGAGGTGGTCACATGACCTTATCTTCCAAGGCTAGTTTCCAGTGTTTCTCGGGTGTAATCCGGACAGCCACCACAGCACGACGGCAATAACGCGATGACTTCGTCATCGCTTAAAAATGGATATATCTTTTCATTTCACCTGTCCCCCCAGTCCCAAAATCTGTCGACGACTTATTTATTTATTTCTTTTTCGCTTTGTTTAATTTGTTTACTTAAAAAAAATGCGTGCTTTTTACTTTACGAGTTCAAAGTGCTGGTAATAGACCGGTTCACGACGTGAGTTGCATGATGGGTAATTGGGGCAAGACGGCGGGAATTTCAAAGATTTGTATTGGAATTCAAAGCCATCTAATTCTTCCTGAATTCATATATTTGACACTTTCTCGTTGAAAAGTGTAACTTATGAATTCAAAGACACAATAAGCTGAATCTGGAGTGCATAATAGTCCAAGATCACTTTTTAGAAAACCTCAATTTTCCCATACATTTTCTGTAATTTTGATGCTGTCGAATTACAGAAAATGTATGGGAAAATTGAGGTTTTCTAAAAAGTGATCTTGGACTATTATGCACTCCAGATTCAGCTTATTGTGTCTTTGAATTCATAAGTTACACTTTTCAAAGAGAAAGTGTCAAATATATGAATTCAGGAAGAATTAGTAGATGGCTTTGAATTCCAATACAAATCTTTGAAATTCCCGCCGTCTTGCCCCAATTACCCATCATGCAACTCACGTCGTGAACCGGTCTATTTAAGTTAAAGTTGGCCTTCGAAGCTCAGTTGTGTTGTGGTACTTTTCACGAACTCTGACACGGTACTCATTCTCTGAATGAATATTTTTTTAGGAGAATGCGCTGCTTGTGATGCTGACTGTCTGTTTGACATTTTTACCTTAATGAAAACTTGAACACTTTTTGGTCCTTTTTGTTGCATTGGTAATGTCTTGTTTATAATTCTTCAAAATGTTACAATATTCAGATTTGTGATTTACTCTTGCAACAACTCCATATACTGCAGTACATACTATGGAAATGCAATATTTCTGTTATGAGATAAAGTTTATTATGAACTGAAAACTAAAGATCATCCTTTGACATACACACAGTCTCAATGTGTTTGCCAACACTGAAAGATGCAGTCGCACAAAATAATTGATCTTTTACGCTTTGTAGAATTTTTAAAAAAAATATAAATTATGCTATTTAGTTTAGGCTTGCTGCTTCCCAATATATTAGTGGTGCCATTAATTTCTTAAAGAACTTCTGTGTTTGTGTTTTTTTATGAGCAAGGTCAATAATTTATGATTATGATATGGCATTTACCAGAGATGGGCTTCTGTTTCCATCAGTGTGATTAATTTTATTTATATGGTGTACCTCAAAATGTTATTATCAGAACAACAACTCTTAGAACAGACCCTGCTGAAATATCATATTTGCTGTCTTGTTGTAAGATGAACTGTACTGTCAGTTGTATTTAAAAGAAATGAATGTTAAGCAACATCTGTAAATCAGATACAGTGACAATTTTTGGCACAGTGTACTTTGGCCGAAGTAGCAGCATTTCAGGCAGCTGAACATAATCCAAATTCTAAGTATTGCTCTACAGTATTCTAAGAAATTATTTAGTTTAAAGGAAATGCTGTAAATTGAGAGGCCAGATTAAAGGAATATAGTTGTCCAACAGATTAAACAAGTTCCATACTGAAGGTCTTTGAATCTTGAACACTTCTTCATGACAGTATCAGTGTCCAGCCCCCATAGACAACCTCCAAGATTAGGCTTACCCACCAGGGCTTAAGAGTATCTGCCAATCTACTTCTGGGGAAAATTGTTTCATATATTGATTTAAAAATTGGATGAAATGAATTAAAAACATGTTCTCTGCTATTTAGAGAGATGTGAAGTGGCCCGATAGTTGGACAATGGACAAAATGAATGGCTGTCCAGTGATATTCTCAGGCAGGCTGTCATTGATGTGACTGTCACCAGCCTTAGAGGACAATGGATATGAATACGAAGAGTGATCATTTGAAATATGCATGATTGTTTTTCTTTGCTCTAATAACCTGTCTGTTTGACATTGTATACTAAAGAAATAAAAAAATGTGCCGAGTGCATTATTGAGTTATATAAGCATGCAGGAATTTTTAAGAACACAAGAGAAGTGCAGAGAAGCATGAGCCAAGTGTTCTTAAAATTCCCAAGTGCTTATATAACTCAACAATGCACAAGGAACAAGTTTTTTTATTTCTTTTATAAAATAAAAACGGTTATAATAAACCTTATGTCACGCGCGTGCTTTATTTCTGAGAGAATTACCAAAGAGTTTTTTCGGGAGGAATGTTTTGTTGAAATTAATCTCTCTACCTGGTCTGTTCACTGTGCCCCTGACGAGAATGACAGACCTTCTGAGCAGATAAATATATTTTCATATTATCAATCTATGTTGTTTATTAATACGTTTTTAGTGAGCTCACTAAAGTACATGTATATGAATTGAAAATTATCAATGATCAATAATTTTAGGTTGTTTATGTTTTGGTTTGGTTTGTTTTGTTTTTTGTTTTGTTTGTTTTTAATTAAAATGCTTACGACGTTTTTTTTAACTCCTTCTTCAATTCATCTTCTTGCGTTTCTACATTTCTCCTTCACTTGGGGGCTTGTAGTTGCGCTTACATTCCATTCTTTCCCCTTTTTCTTCCATGCATTGTATAGTTCTCCACTTCCTTAGTCTTCTTGTCTATCCAAGCTCTGTTTCCTCATCTCCATCGTTCATTGGTGTTATGGTTCTATTTTCTCAATGGAGTCAGTCCGGAGAGCTTTGGTTTTGTGTGTCTTACCCTTGGTATGACTGGGACTGTGGTCTTGGGGTTCTATATATATTGCATTTTGTCCCAAATAAAGCAATGCTCAGCATCACGGGAAAGCATTTCTCGTCAGCTTTCATTTGAATGGTCATACTTTAGGATTTTGTTCCCAGGGTACAGAAGAAGAAAAAGAAGAGAGACCCTGGGAACGAGGTTGGCAAGCCATGGCTAACCCGACTCGCAGATTGTCGCAAGTAGTATTCTGTGAATAGTCTTATTTACATAATATAAATTTACAGTATAATATTTACAGGGATAATATTGTTTATAAAGACAATATTATAAGTATTTTTCAACGTTGCGTTGTTCTCCTAGAAATTTGCTCAACAACGTGTTTTCGAGATCCTTAAGCTTGTGTCCCAATAAGTGATGACTGCAAAACCCTTACAAGATCCTTAAAGTGCCCCTGTGATCAAATTTTTGATTTTCATTTTTTTTACATTTTCGTGTACTATTAGACTTTCTTACTCATCTTGCCAAATTTCAATTCATTACGAACATCAGAAGTCATTTTATGTTAACATTTATTTCCGAGAATTTACGGCCGCCATGAATCAACCTTGTTCCAAGGCTTGGTTGCGAATGGGAGAAAGTGACGTCAAAGACTCAAACATACCTCACGGGTTGAAATTATAATAACAATCAGCATAGAAAATTGCACGAAGAACATGTCCAAAGTTTTTGTTGCTTTTCGCGTGATTTTCAATACTTATTGTTATTATAATTTCAACCCGTGAGTTATGTTTGAGTCTTTGACGTCACTTTCTCCCATTCGCAACCAAGCCATGGAACGAGGTTGATTAATGGCGGCCGTAAATTGTTATTATAATTTCAACCCGTGAGTTATGTTTGAGTCTTTGACGTCACTTTCTCCCATTCGCAACCAAGCCATGGAACGAGGTTGATTAATGGCGGCCGTAAATTCTCGGAAATAAATGTTAACATAAAATGACTTCTGATGTTCGTAATGAATAGACCGGTTCACGACGTGAGTTGCATGATGGGTAATTGGGGCAAGACGGCGGGAATTTCAAAGATTTGTATTGGAATTCAAAGCCATCTAATTCTTCCTGAATTCATATATTTGACACTTTCTCTTTGAAAAGTGTAACTTATGAATTCAAAGACACAATAAGCTGAATCTGGAGTGCATAATAGTCCAAGATCACTTTTTAGAAAACCTCAATTTTCCCATACATTTTCTGTAATTTTGATGCTGTCGAATTACAGAAAATGTATGGGAAAATTGAGGTTTTCTAAAAAGTGATCTTGGACTATTATGCACTCCAGATTCAGCTTATTGTGTCTTTGAATTCATAAGTTACACTTTTCAAAGAGAAAGTGTCAAATATATGAATTCAGGAAGAATTAGATGGCTTTGAATTCCAATACAAATCTTTGAAATTCCCGCCGTCTTGCCCCAATTACCCATCATGCAACTCACGTCGTGAACCGGTCTATTGAAATTTGGCAAGATGAGTAAGAAAGTCTAATAGTACACGAAAATGTAAAAAAAGGAAAATAAAAAATTTGATCACAAGGGGCACTTTAAAGACCTGCAAGACCCTTATTGACTGCAAGAGACCCTTACGTCTGGCCATGCCATGTTGATGAATCCTAACAAGGACGAAACAGCTGTTCATGGCTGCCACTTAAGGGGTGTTATGGATGTGCGCATGTGCAAGGTGCTAGCCATACCGCGGAATAGGTGTCGTCTGCCTATTGCAGTCAATAGTGTCCCTACAAAGTGATGAGAATCCGCTTTATAACTATAACACACCAAACTCCAGATATGACGTTCTTCCACCCTTTCTTCGCAGGCAATAATGTTACAATTTAAACTTGGTCATTTTTCAAGCACCTATAAGCATTTAGATACATCAAAAGGTACAGTATACTATTTTATAACTACCCTTTAAAATCTACGAAACAAAAAAATTAAACAATTAAAAAAAAACAAGACTTATTCCTTGTTGCTAATGTTTCTAAACACGCCACCATCCACTAAATTACATAGATCTTGCCTTAAGTCATGCAAGGACATCCTTGCTCCGTTCAGTTTCACAAGGTTCATAGTTTTCTCAAGTTCATTACATACAGCATGTCGTCTGTTTTTTAAGTGTTGTTGAATTTCCTCTAAGTTTGCGGCACACTCGAAATGTACTTCAAACCTGCTTTCCAAGTCATCTCTCCACGGGATTGTCTTTTTAGGATGATAACTGCTTTTCTTTGGCTTTCGTTCTTGTTCAGTTTGCAAGCCTCTTTGTCCTCTCTTATCCGTGCCACATTCTTCACGATGATTAATTTCCTCGGATGAGTGAATATCTGGAGCTAGAGCAGCACAGTTGCATTGGATTTCACACTTGGTGCCTTTACATTCAGCATAACATTGGTATCCCCCATAAGCGTCTTCGCTTGACGTTATGTTTATGTTCTCCGAGTCGTTGCAAACTGTAGAGTTCCACGGCTTCGAATTTCGCTCTTGGATCTGTCGGCTTGGTTTCTTTGTGCCAGAAGCTTCCATAGCGTCCTTACGAGGTGTAGTGTTGCTGTCGTATGTGTTATTTGTTTGCTCCAATTGCTGCCCAGTTGCATTTGAAGATTCATCTGACACCTCTGTACTGAACGAACTACATCTTCTTGAACAGCTTCTTGTTTCTTCCGTAAGAATACGGGCATCGTTAGTGGCGGACGAACACAGCATATTAGGATATACTTGCTTCATAGGGTTGCAATGGGAATCTTTGCAGGAATTTTCGTTTGGTGTTAACATCGTGGTTTCCTGGTCTTCAAAACATGTGTAGTTACACGCTGTTACCTTTGCCTGTCGGCGGACATCTCGACTAGTCGTTTTGCTTGGCGTGGCGTGTGAGCTTAATGGTTCCGTACCATCTGGCCAGGGCTCTTCGTTTGATGTTAACTTCGCGGCTTCCTGGTCTTCAGAAAATGTATAGTTACACGCTGATGCTGTCGAATTTGACTGTCTTTGGTGGTCATTTCGGCTCGTCTTTTTTCTTGGCATGGCATGTGAGCTAAATGTTTCGGTACCGTCTGGCCAGGACGTTTCGTTTGATGTTGTGTAGTTATACGCTGTTAACTGTGGCTTTTTGTTTGATGTTAACTTCGCGGCTTCCTGGTCTTCAGAAAATGTATAGTTACACACTGACGCTGTCAAATTTGACTGTCTTTGGTGGTCATTATTTTGGCTCGTCGTTTTCCATGGCATGGCATGTGAGCTAAATGTTTCCGTACCGTCTGGCCAGGACGTTTCGTTTGATGGCGACATCGTGGTTTCCTGGTCATCAAAACATGTATAGTTACACGCTGACGCTGTCAAATTTGACTGTCGTTGGTGGTCATTTCGGCTAGTCTTTTTCCTTGGCATGGGATGTGAACGTAATGTTTCTGTACTGTCTGGACAGGATTGAGGATTGAAGTTTTCTTGAAACCCAATAGGAAATGATCTTGATCGGTCACGCCCTTCATTAAACATCAAAGAATGGTCATTGGGAGATTGGTTCTTGCCAGCAGACAACTGCTTTCCTGGTTCTGGCCAGGACGTTTCGTTTGATGTTAACATCGTGGTTTCCTGGTCATCAAAACATATGTAGTTACACGCTGACGCTGTCAAATTTGACTGTCGTTGGTGGTCATTTCGGCTAGTCTTTTTCCTTGGCATGGGGTGTGAACGTAATGTTTCTGTACTGTCTGGACAGGATTGAGGATTGAAGTTTTCTTGAAACCCAACAGGAAATGATCTTGATCGGTCACGCCCTTCATTAAACATCAAAGAATGGTCATTGGGAGATTGGTTCTTGGGGCGGTACTCAAGTTCTTCGCAAGTTTCTACCCTCGGATTTGTGTTTATATTCTCCATTGTTTTTTTCTGGGAATGTCGGCTTTCTTTCTTTCTCGTAATGCTATGCATGCTAGGTGTTTGGATTTCGCTATTTGCCTCCCTGGGAATCTCTACAAGAGTGGGATCTGGTGATCTCTTTTGATCTCTCCTTCGTGATGATTGTCGACGTGGATTGGGAATCTTCCAAACATAATCATCTTCAGCTAGTGGAAGCATCTCCATTGAATGGCGTTGGACGGTGAAAGACGTCTTTCTTGGAAGTTCGGCATTATATACGCTCGATTTTCTGTGACGGTGATGGTCATTGGAAGATTGGTTCCTGAGGTGGTACTCAAGTTCTTCGCAAGTTTCTACCCTCGGATTTGTGTTTATATTCTCCATTGTTTTTTTCTGGGAATGTCGGCTTTCTTTCTTTCTCGTTATGCCATGCATGTTAGGTGTTTGGATTTCGGTATTTGCCGCACAGGGAGTCTCTACAAGGGTAGGATCTAGTGATCTCTTTTGATTTCTCTCTCGTGATGATTTTCGACGTGGATTGGGAATCTTCCAAACATAATCATCGTCAGCTAGTGGAAGCATCTGCATTGAATGGCGTTGGACGGTGAAAGATGTCTTTCTTGGAAGTTCGGCATTATATACGCTCGATTTTCTGTGACGTGGCCAAATGGGAATTGGTTCCATATTTTGATCATGGCGTCCAACATCATTCATAGAACTTTGAGGCCTTGTATGAATATCACCATGGTGGTTTGAATCAAACCAGTCGCCTTTGTGGTTGTATTGGTCCTTTTCCCCGGTTGTATGAGTCCATCTCCGGTGGACAGACCTAAGGCCGCTATCCATTTTGGAACTTGTATCTGCAGTTTCCTCCAAATAATACTGATCATTCCGACGGCTCGCTTCTGAGTGCTGCCTTGTGTTGTTTGTAACCCCCGTAATGCTTCCATCAGGGTATGTTTGCGATCGAATTCTTGACTCCCACTTCAGATCGTCTTCATGATAATGACCATGTTTGGGATATCTAAATGGAGAAGAAATGAAAAATTAATGAGAAAAAGGTTTTTCTTTTCACTGTTTTCACTGTTTTTCTTTGCACTGCACTTAAATATAAATTTAAGGTTGTATTTACTAGGGAGCAGGGATGCTTGGCGCAGTGGTGAGAGCACTCGCCAATGTGGCCCGGGCTCTATTCCCGGCCCCGGCGTCATGTGTGGGTTGAGTTTGTTGTTGGTTCTCGTCCTTGCTTCGAGGGTTTTTCTTCGGGTATTCCGATTTCCCCCCCCCCCCCCCCCCCCTCCATTAAACCAAAAAACATTTCCAAATTCCAATTTAATCCGGAAACAGTGGAAGTAAGAGCCACCACGCGGATTCCACTGAAATTCCTATTTTTTTATTTACTGCATTTGTTTATTTATTTATGAGATCGGACTTACAACTGCAAAAACATATTGCCAGCTCTCTTTTCAAATACTTACTCGACTATTTTAAGGATACCAATAATTGCAAGATACTTTTTTTAAGTCTCTCGCTACCTTGGAAATTCTTTAAATCTCCGCTTCTTTGGTTCTGAAATCCGTAATAAAAACAAACATCTCCCCGCATTGATATAAACGTATGAAGTTCCTCGAAGCAAGATTTTATCCCTGAATGCTCTTCTATATCCACTAAAGCGGCTTCTGAGTATCCTTATTAGTATCCCTGTCTTGAGTAGCAAACCGCGATAAATTCAGAGAAATAACGACTTTACTTCTCCGCTAAACGCAGCGAAAGATCCAACTATAAAAGTGGGAAAAGTGTTTACCGAGCTGACGGCTGTGTAGCCGCCCAAAAAACAAAGCCTCGCTTTGGCTTCAAAATTGCTAAGATCCCGCGGATGTTGTGTGGCGTCATACGCGCATGTTTTGCGCCGTCATACGCGCCCGCGAATTAGACCTGCCCAAGCTCGGACACACGTACAGACGCCGCCCGCGAAACATTCCGCTAGCCATGACTATGAAAAATGACGGGCATAGGTTCTATATGAGTATGGTGCTCCGCAGCGGGTCTTTGGCCCGCGAGAGCTCCGCTATTACTTGGCATGAGCAAGATGTGCATATAGATGAACTGTGCATGTACCCAGGAAGGGGGAATATACAAAACTGAAGGCTGGCACTACGGCAAAGGGCCCTGAGGAAGACTAGTACAATTAGTCGAAATATTGACCATTAATAAATCTGCCCTTTGCCGTAGTGCCAGCCTTGCATTCAGTTTTGTATTTTCACATTCAAGTGACGCCTGGCACGAGATCTTTCACAAGCAAGATCCGGCAACTACCAGTAAGTTTAATTTCTGCGTCGTGTGGACCTCTGCATTCAAAGGTTTTTCAGGAAGGGGGGGGGGGGGTGGGGGGGGGGGGGGGGGGGGGTACTTTGAAAATTTTTGGGTGGGGGTGTGCCGCTGGGACTCTGAGATCCTTAACCTGTACAAGACCATTTTAGCTGCATTTTGCAACCCCGATTCTAGATTAAACACAAAAAAACCCTACCGGCCTATCCCAGACCTATTCCAGACTCGCTATTTTCCATAAACTCGTTCACTATCACAGTCTAAGTTGCCAGGGGTCAGTAAAAATGCCGTACTGCCCGCCGTACCGATTTTTAAATGCCATTCGCCAGTAAACCTTGTCTAGACTAAATTTCTTCACGTAACTGATCAGTTTCACGGAAAATGATACCCTATTCTAGACCAAACATCTCTGATTACTATACCCTATCCCAGACTAAACTGGCCAAAAACCATACCCTTCACAGCGGCACATACCCATATAGCTCACATATGGGAGTACCCTTCCCCCCTCCCCCTCCCCCGGAGCATGTACATTCTCCCGGCTGAAATGTCGTGTTGTCAATTATTATGGCCAAGAGCTTGTTTTAAGCTTGCTTTATTATCTTAAAATAGGATGAAAAAATCGGCAAAACTGATGAATGCAAAAAACTGTGAACTAAAATGACAAAATAACGACTAACAGAAAGAATGAACAAATAACGACTAATAGAATGGGAACTTTGATTTCTTGACCGCCTGTCGCGAAATCAAAATTGATGAATTATAATCTACTTCCATCTTTGTAATCCTGCACATTTTCTCCACACTACTGCTTCTGTTTTGCCCTATATCATATTTTTACTCAATTTAGTTGTATATTTGGTGGCATTTGGCGATATAACATGGAAATGAGGTAAGGAATAATACGAATTTTAATACCAATTTTAATACGAATGATTATCTCCAGCCTCATAGTAGCAGAATTAGAACTCGTACAAACCATAATTGGAAATTTAGGCAGGATAAGGCTACTAAAGATGTTTATTTTTATCCTTTTTTTCCCTCGTACTATTAGAACCTGGAATGCTCTGCCTGGTGATCTAGTAGAAAGTAACACATTAGAATCCTTTAAAACCAAGCTTTTTGACTATTATGATAATTGGATTTGAACTATTTTAATTTGTAAAATGTAATATTATGATTATGATACATTAATTTATTTATTTCATTTTTAAATTTATGATATTTATATATATTCTCACACTTATACGTTGATTTATTTTATCTTATTTTATCTTATTTAAATGTTCGTTTATAGTTGTCTTCGGATTTTACCGACTTAGGCCCAGTTCAAACGTCGAACTTCACATGTGCCGAACCTAATGCAAATGAGCAAAATCTATTGTTCTTGCTAATTTGCATTAGGTTCGGCACATGTGAAGTTCGACGTTTGAACCGGGCCTTATTAAATGTAGATGTAGATGTACAAGGAAAATTTCCATGGTTATTTCGGCGGGACAGCGTCCCTTAAAGACCAGCGACCCAAAGGACGATTTATTATCAGACATGGCTAATGCAGTAATTAAACTGAATAACGTTATAGCAATCGAAACGAGCCGCTCGCATTATTCTCGAAGCAGAACGTACTATTGGATCAGTAACAACGTTCAATCAACTAGGCTGGATCCCCTTTTGTGCTGAATCTTATATCAACCGATGCACCCTGGCCTTCAAAAGAATGAAGGTAACTGCACCTGATAATTAACATAATAATACTATTCTGAAAACACATTCAGTCCACTCGATGACTATTAGATTTTCACATGTGAAATTTTTATACCCCAGCTATAATGAAACAAAGATCTAAGGGAGGTCGCAGTTGTAGTGTTAGAACTACTGAAGACTAAAACATATATTCGTTCTAACATACCGAGATTGTAATGTACCAAGCTACTTTTCAAGCTATTTTAATTTGAAATCTATTGTAATTGTTTTTGACACTTTGGGTTTGGAGTTAAAATAAAGGCCCGGGCATTCTTTTGAGTAAATACAGTAACTATAAACAGGCATTTCCAAATTTTAATTGGAACTTTTAACTCTGAATTGTTGTTTTATTGATTAGAACTCGCTGAAAGCGAGTTAAGCAACTCATTTATGTTTTATACATCATAAACAGTATCGGATCCACAACTGTCACTTTTCCCGATTTCAGCCATTGCCTTAATTGTTCCCAAGGGATGTTATTATGTCCGAGGCCGGGTGATGGTCTTTTAATTTTCCAACCGTCCACTTTGTGGCATCACGAGTATTTGGAATAAATGGTTTTTGCGTAATGTACAAATTTCTGACTAATTTACACAAAAAATGTTCCGGCATGCGTTCATTTTATGAACAGCTACATTAAAAGTTTGTTTCTCTACGCGTACCTTGATCATTACCTGTATGGACTATATTTCTTTCTTAAAATATAATCGTAAAAGCCCGAATTCTTTTCTGTTTTGCCTATTTCAGTAAGATAAAATACATTTTACCAAAAATACAAGCTTGTCATGGTCACTAACCTCATCTCCCTACTGGAATCTGCTCTCTTCTTGGTGTTAATTCTTCACGATCCAAAATTCTTTCCCGCTCTGGATCACGGCTGCTTGCGTCCTTTTTGTCAGCGTTATCATGAGATTTGCTGTTGTTCATTTTGCCGGGTTTGCGCGCTGTTACAAACGCAAAATCACCGACAGTACAGTTAAAAATCCAGTGGTTTGATCAATACACACACAGCAAAGGCCGTGCTATTAAATGATACCGGCAGAAAAGTTCGCAATACATGATATTGAACTGCTAATGTAATTAACTGTTGTTTTTTTTTTCTTTTCTGTGATTCCATTTCAATCGATGAATGATTCCAGCATTTTGATTGGCTGCGCGAGCCTCAATACAGAATGTTTTTTTATTCGGTCCTCTTCGATCTACGCCGACATAGATTCCGTCATCAATTTTCATGAGTTAGCTTGATGTGTACGGGAGGATCGTACTGGATCTGAAATGTTTTCTTTCTTCGTGACACCTGCACATAGGTATAAAATAATCCTAAACAGTAGTTAGAATTGATTAGCATTCTATAACAAAGGAGAGCATAAAGAACGAAAACGAGCATTTAAAGACTAGCGAGGGTGGTCAAAACAAATGTGCTTCATTATGTTATTAGCGGTAATGAGCAAATATGTCCAAATTTAGTCATTGTTTTTCGATTCGACACTAATGTTTGTTATTAGTAAAAGTGTTCAAAACAAAGTCGAACTGATCAAAACAAACTTGGACTAATTATTTAATTAGCAACTCATTGTCATTTTCTGATTGCTTCTTAGAGCGTTCCGCAAGAGCTAACAACCCGAAAAAAGCAAATGATCCATATTATTTTTATCTAGCTGTTTTCTTTACTTTAAAATTAGTAATAGTGTACCAAAAAATTAACTGATAATGTCTTTAGCCCTTATTATTTGTCTGTTAGACACACACAGTACAGATTAATGAAATGAAGCAATTTGATTGGCTGGAGCATCGGTCCAGATTGTTTTCATCTTTTCGCTCGGGCTGCTTTGGTACGTTTATTTTTTCAATCGCCATTTTCAGCGACAAGAGGGTCGTGAGAAAAAAAGACTTGCACAATTTTGCTTAAATTAAAGATAAATCAAGTCAATGGTTTTAACAGGCCAGTCAAGTGTCTAACGCAATGAAAAAATTGGTGACGTGCATGATAAAATTCTTAGCTAAATTCTTAGCTAATTCCCGGCTAGTGAAGCTCATTCGTTTATTGTTCAGATTTATTGTTATTTGTTTAAATGAAGTATACGGATGAATCATATTTTATCTATTACTCATTTGTTTGTCAAAACTGATTCTAAATCAAACATGGCCATTTGAAACCGATGGTACTCCCCCAGGCATAGGAGCAGGCCTTTAGGAACGCACTTTGAAAAACAATTATAAAGCACGCGTTTCTATGCTTTAAAACAGTAGCCATGCACCTCTTCAGAACCTCTAATTTCATCGGACCTGGTTATCACGCACATGTATTGTTTTCAGGGCCAGGGTCCATTGTTCTGTTGTTTGTTCTATTGTTTTCTCAGCCAATCCTGTGAGGCGTTCCGAGACGTGCATACCCGCCTCCTTTAAAAGGTATGACTTTTCAGCCAGTGAGATTTGGCGCAGCTTCCAAGCCATATTAGTATAAAGGGGTTGGTTTATAAAGAAACTGTGCTGCTGTGTCGGTGGGGGAGGGGTGGGGGAGGGGTGGGGGAGTGAAACTCAAAAAATTTGGTTTCCTCAACGAGTTGATAAGGTAAATTGAAGGGGTGCACGGAATAAGGCCCTAAGTGACTTTTGATGTAATGTCAAATTCTCCCTGTGTTTTACAAGGGAATACAGGCAATTTGGAATGAGAATCTAGCAGTTTATCAGAAGTCACGTAGGGCTTTTTTCCAGACACCCCTCGGCACCCTTCAATTGGCCACCGTAAAGAGATTCAGAAGCTGACATTTCCAGCGCTAGCCCTTCGTCAGGGGAGCGCTAGCCCTTCGTCAGGGGAGCGCTAGCCCTTCGTTAGGGGAGCGCTAGTCCTTCTTCGTCGAGTGCCAGCTCTTGGCCGGCTCTGACAAAGGGATAGCGCTCCAAACGTCAGTTTCTGAATCCCTTTATGGTGGCCAATTTACCTTATCGACTCAGTTCACAAAAAAAACAAATTTTCATATTAGTATAAATCTGCTGGTATTCTATAACGAATGCTCCAGTCTGATTGGCTACACTACTCACATTCTATTTAACAATTAGTTTATGAGTTCGAGATTTCTATCGCGTGATAGAAATCAAGAGCGAATAATCTAATTGTTTTAGTACTACTAGACGTTCATAACTTAACAACAAATACTCTTCACATGCACAGACACTTCGAAAACGCGAAGAAACGGCCGCCATTGGGCTCAGGGGCGTAGCCAGCTTTTAGAAGAGTTGTAGGCCTGGCCATCCGGCCCGCAAGGGTCGCTTTTAGGGGGGTCCGGCGGCATACCCCCTGGAAAATTTTTCGATATTGGCCCTTGAAAATGCTTTATCCTTCACTTTCTGGTGATTTTATGTGTATCTTGACAACACTGAAATCCTAATATTTGATAAAAGAGAATGGATTTGAATTTTTCTTTTCCAGTTCTTAAAAATGTAACACAAGTGGGCTGAAAAATTTGTAGGCCTGGGCCTACGGGCCTATAGGCTGGCTATGCCACTGGGGCTACTCACTCTACTCACTTTCTACAACAGAATAGATAGTGAGTAGCGTAGCCAATAAGAGAACATACAGCATTCGTGATAGAACGCTAGTAGATTTACACTAATCTCCAGTGCTATTTAATCATTGCCTTTGTTAACATGAACTCGAGTGAAACTAACGCTGTTCAGCCTCGCAAAGACAAGAGATTCTAGGTCGAGTGATTTTCAGCAACTCTAAAAAGCAAGTGTCTTCCCACCAGTTAAATTAACGGGCAAGTTTTGATTTTGTAGGGTTCTGATATAATATCTTTTTTGAAACGGGTGGGAAAAAGTCATTTCCTTCGAAGTTATTATTAGGCCAAGTTGAATTCCTTATGCTTGTAATTAGGATAAGAGTATGCTGAGGTATTTAATTATAATTATGATTTTATTTACACTTTCCCGTTATTTTGTTTTTGACCCCGGGGGCGTACCTAGTGAGTGAGAGAAAGAGTGAGATACGAGCGCCGATGTCCCCTACCCCCCCTCCCTGAAAATTACTTTTGCTGTTGCCCTCTAAAACGCCATTTCCTGCATTCCTGAGAATGAAAAGCGTTTTTGCAGTCAATATATAAACTCTGGAGTTTCCTATAATTCTCAACCAGAAAATCAAAATTTTCAATCTATATTGCATTATTCATTACATTGGAACACGTGTTTCCAGAAAACGTTTCGTTTATTTCTTCACTTTTATAGACATCACATTCTTCTAGAATGTAAAAAAATTCTGGGAGATTCTGGTACGCACTTGTGTACTTCGCGTAAAGGCAGATACGCCCCTGGACCCCCTCCCCCACCCAAATCTGGGATGAAAGTAGTGATTTCAAGGTTTAATCAGAAAATTTTTTTCACTGATTGATGGCCTTGTTTTCATATTCAAACTTTCTAATCTGCACTTCTAGACATGCAAAACTTATTGTTGCTGATTATAAAGAATTGGCATTTGCTTGGAAGTCTTTCTAATGTGGAAAGAGGTGCTTGTTGATCAATGAAAAAGATGATAAAATATTGGCACGTGTACCTTATTTGCTTGCTTTTTTCAGAGAAAAAGAACTTGAGGCTAAACAAAGAGAAGCCATACAAGCAAAGGTGAATGTGTGCATAAAAGAAAACATACCTGAGCACTTCAGACAGAGACAAAAAATAACATTAATAACAGTAACTTAACAGTAGAGAAAAACAGATTAGTTTTGTACTTGTTTCGTTTGCTATTTCTCTGGTGGGGGAATTTTACACATAACTGGAATCGCAAAAACCAAAATACAGATATCATGTTTGCAATAAAAATGCTTTACTTCTGCAGATGGTGTGGTATTTACATCAAAAATGCTATCCCAGTACTGAGGAACAAGCACAGAAATAAAATCGGCGTCAAAAGTCCGTTTAGACATGTTGTCCAAAACGACTTTTCCTACCTTTTCTTAAACTTATACCATAACAACAACAACAACATTTGATTTTGTAAATAATTTAGTTAGAATAGTGTATTTTATGGACATCGCATTAAAATAGTGTATTTTATCTTTAATGTATTATAAATTTTTGTATACTGTTGTTGTATTTGTGATTAATGTCAAAATAAATGAATGAATGAATATCAATCTTTATTTTCTTAATTTGTACCTTGTTACAGCTGGACTGGCCCGCCGGTAGACAGTGCAAGTCTTGGCGGACCTGTCTATTAAAGGTCAATTACACAAATTATAGCCATAAGGTTATGATTTTCCACCCCCACCCCCTATCCAATGTTGTACCGTTGGTCAGGCAGTCTGTGGGCAGCAACAAACGCAACTTTGGATTTTGGGGGGAGGGTGTGGGGGGTTATGGTTTGTTATTTTCCTCAAACATTACTAATCGCTTTAAACCAAAATGCTACACTAGCTACAGTATTCTGAAGCAATGAAGTCACCAAGTATTTGTCAATCCATATATTTTCGTCTATTGTCACGAGTCAAGGTAAGCCTGTTTACAATCAGACGAGCGATGCAGTAAACATAAACACCCACGTACATGTATAAGGACAGTCAGACAGAAGTAAGTTCTTATATATCGGTGTTTAGTGAGGAATCTGGCTGTTTAGGTTCTTAATGTAAAGGTTCTTATTTTTTTCAGGGGTTTAAACTGTTTGCTACGGTTCAGAATAGCACTTAAAGCCCATTATTTGAATCGTCGTATCCAACTTATTTCTCCCTGCGTTCAACATTTGCTCAGATACTTAGTTTTGAGACGGGAGAAGGGTCTGACCTAAACGTCCAGTGGACGTTAAAGTGCAACCAACCCCAATTTTGTTCTTTCGATAAATAAAATCTCCTGTTTGTTCTGATTACTTGTGCGAAAAAATTATCGTAATTGATAAAATCCCCGCGTTTCTACAGCTGTTTGAAGTTAGGTGCTTCTGCCCCATTACATTACCGAGCATTTGTGGGAGCTGGGTACAAACTTTGCTGTGACGTCATCGAAGGAGACCATTTGCCGCGTTCTCATAAGCATATCACCGCGAAGCGACAAAGGAGAAGGCATTTTAACGTGAATGATACTCAAAAGCCAAAAAAGGGATCTTGTGCACTCCGATGCCTTTTCAGTATATGTTTGCCCAAAGTTCCTTTGCTCTTCGCACAGGTAATCCATGAGGACAATTAGGAGATTTAGTTTGGCAAAAAAACATTATTGGGGGTTAGTTACACTTTAAGCGGGGAACAAGTGAGTATGTCGACGGCCCCTAATCTAAACGCTTAAGAAAAAACAAACAATATAAAAACAATAATTAAGAATTAAAATCCGAAAACCCATGATCAGCGAACACAATATCAAATAGTCCTATCCATCCACAAACGTCTCATATGACTGAACTTAGTTAGCTTCTAAGGGACCGTTCATTAATTATGGGTCAGGGGGGGCTGGAGGAAAATTAGGGAGGGCCTCGAAAAATAATTGCAACAAGAAGGGGGGGCTCCCAAGGATGTTTCGTCTGATGAGGGGGGGCCTTGAAAAAAATAAACTTGTTTTTAAATCATCTTTTATTTCATCAGATTATTCGTATTGAAAAATAAACATTTTTGAATACCTTGTGACTCATACTTAGCTCATCAAAAATGTGAACTATGAAATCAGACTTAATATGACAGGTGGCACAAGATAGTGATCTGTCAATGTAACCGACGATTGCTCAGATGATTTTGCGAATTAGAAATACAAGCCTCTATTTTTTCATGAATGATCTCTTGGTTGCTTTTTTAAACAGGGCAATATGTTTGTAATGGGGCTAAATGTAATTTAGGCGAGGTTAAACTCGAGACAATCCTGGCCATCGGTCTCTCCCATGGGCGCGGGGTGGCCCCGCGGCTCTTTGCTGGTTTCGTCATAGTTTCACAGCTCTCCCGCGAAGGTCAAGCATTCCGCTCACGTTGCCGTGCTGTAAACGTGCTCGTTTGGTTTTCGCTCCCGGCCCTTCCCTCCCTTTAGGTAAGTATTGGTAAGTGCGATTTACTCGCTTTCCACTGATTCCTATCAGTGTGACGGTGCCTTTGGTGGTGGCCGCTCACAGGGTTGTCATGGTTACCTCCTGCGCGTGCGGGCGGCCCCCCAGCCACCAAGCCTTCAGGCACCATCCCCCACACTCATCTATTGTTGATGAGTTTAATTAGGAAATTATGCTAAACCTTATATTAAACAAACTTGGATGCAGATATCTTGAACATGAGAAGAAATGTGCTTGTTAAAAACTGAACTATAAGGTGTTGCACAGTATTGCTTGTCCTAAGAAGAATAAAATCTGACATGGCATTAACTGCATTGGTGTAGCACAACACCTAATATACCAGGTAGTAAGTACAAGCTGTTAGCTACCCATGGCATTTAGTCTCACAAGGGCTTAGGACAAGATTACTTTCAGTCTTTGCAGTCACTTTCACTACCTCCTGAGTCACTGCAAGTGCTACCAAATTATCTTCAGAACTCTCCTTACTACTGTCACGGGGAACAGCAACATCCTTAAGGCTATTACTTTCTCCAACAACCTTTTCATCCTCAGATTTTTTTGTTTGGAAAATATCAAATAGGGATTTTTGCCCCTTGAGGAAGTTTTTTTTAGTTTTTTTCGTATTTTGCAGAGGCCTTTGTTTGTACCTTTCTTACTTCCAGTACTCATAGAATGCTAAGAATGCACTCTCTTGCATCTTCATGGAAATAGTAATTCTCTAATAAGTACTTCAGGGGTTCAAGAATGATTGTTTTCTGGGAGTCAGGGTCTTTGTACTTAATGCCGTAAGTTCTGCCTTTATTACTTTAGATTAGTTGGATTGGGAACTGAAAACCTATCTTCAGCTTCACTCCCAGTTAACAAACTTGCTAATGTTTGACTATTTCTCACCAGAGTTTCAGCTTGTTTTCTCTTCTTGGATTAACGCTTATTTTCCTTCATTCTCCTCTTTCTACGTCTTTTTTTCTGCATTCTCAGATGCTGCAGGATAGTGCCGCTTTATTAGTTGGTTGTGAACATGGCTTCTCCGTTTTCTTGTCAATATCCTTTAGTATCTGAAGCTGCTTCTCATAAAAGGAAAGTTCATTGCTCTTGTGCGCTGGAATCAGCTGGTGATCTGTGTGATACAGCTTTGAAGATCTCTCTCTTAATTCTGACATCTTCTCCTTAATGTCTTTCACAAATTTCCACAAATATGCCTTTGTGTTTTCTGGTGAACTGTACATGGAATTCTTAAAAGATGGATGCAAGAAGAACAACAGCTAACAACGGAGATCAATGCAGCTGGTGTAACGATACTGGATGGAAACGTCTAACAACGGCCAGGGTTCCTGAACCAATGCCTGACAGGGAGAATCCAGGTCATTACAAAGATGTATTTGACATCTCCAACAAGAGAGACACTGGGGAACCACGACCTGTTGACGAATTTGCTCCTCGTGCAAACTTAAAAATGCGGTTTATGGCGAATACAATCTCAGTCAACGACAAGAAAGAAATAGAAGAGTTTTCGATACAGTATGCTGTTGAAGAAGAACATGTTACAGCCTATTCAAAGGGGACAGACCTCAAGTAAATGTGGCTACTAAATATATCTGATTTTCGTAACTGTTTATCAGTGGGATGCCCAAAATGTGTTCAACACATGTTGTTCATCAGTAGGATGTCCAAAATACGTTCAACACATGGAAGAGCAGAAAGCATGTGCACCGATTCGAGCAAGAGAGAAACAACAAAAAAGAATGCAAAAAAGCAAAAATCGTTCGTCGATTATGACTGGAAGGAACTACAAAAGAGTGGTAAACTGCACTCTCTGACAAAACCGGAACTGCAGCACTATCTAAAGCACTACAAACTTCCCTGTAATGGAAGAAAAGATGACTGGGTGCAGAGGATCTCAAGCCCGGCTTTTTCTGTTAAGCGGAGTTGTTGACCAAGCAGGCGTGGTAACATCCTCTGCAATATCAGGCTCCAGTACAAACTATGGCAAGAATGTAACTGGTAATTATCATGTTGATAACTCAAGTGAAGACAGTGACAGTGACGAAGGAGATGTTAGCAGTTCTGAAGATGAGGTCCTAGCTGTTGGAACTGCGAGTGAAGGAGATGAAGCAGAGGAGGAATTTATAATGATCCCAGAAACAGTCACAATGCGGTCTGGTAGAGTGGCTGGTAGGTCAACTGTTATTCTTCACTAATAAAAGGTACCTTCGGTTTTATTCTTGGTTACGATTGTCAGAAAGGTAATTGGGGGGGGGGGGGGGGGGGGGGGGGGCTCTGAAATATATCTGACGAAAATTGGGGGGGTCTTGAAAAAAAATTACAATGCATAGGGGGGCAGGGAATTTTTTTTTGATATTGCTTTATTTTCCTCCAGCCCACCCCTACCTATAATTAATGAACGGTCCCTAAAATTGTACTCCGTAGTTCTGTATTTTCCTCCTCAAGTTGACGCACCGTATTTTGCCGCCATCTTGAATCCAAGAGCCATATCGCGTGGTCGCGGATCAACCATTCAATCAATATTCTCGGTCTGTCGGCCAACATTCAGGAAATGATTACTTTATTCAGACAAATTGTCGTCGTTAAAGTGAAATTATAGGACTGAGAAAAGAAATGTTTTATAATGAAAATCTTGTGTTTTATTTAAATATTTAATAAATTCTCCCATATAGTTTTCCCTTCAAATTGTCAAGAAACTGTGTAATCTGCATAACATCCCTGATTCAGCAGATGAAGCTAGCAGATTTGACGTTTGAGTCAGTGCATGCATGAAATCCGGCTTTAAAACATTGTTATTAGACCTGATCATGAAATCGCAAGCTGCGAATGAGAAATATTGTATTTGTTTAGCGTCGTTTCTGAGTCTGATAAAGTGCGAACTAAAGAAAATATGGCGGATGTTATTCAGCAATACGTGGTTTGGGTGCGGTTTCTTTGTGATCGCTTTTTCGGTTTCGAAATTCGCCGGAGTCCAGAGAGATGATAGACTTGTATCTATAGGTTAAATAGACAAAGTCTTTTAAAAGCGCGCTTGAACTCTCTAATCCTGGCAGCATACACAAAAGGATTCCATGCCGAGCTACTGAAAGCAAGAAGAATTCCCCACAACCAATATCGGTAAACCAGGGCCTTCTCACAGGGATTCTTCGTCGCTAAATCAATGCAAGAAAAAACGAAGTTTGGAAAAAATGTAATGAAAAAAATACCGACGACGATAGCTGCCGTCCAAGCAGCTTTCCTGTTTCTCAACATTTCGGCTGCTTCAGCTGGATTTAGGTGGCAGATGTTGACTTTTTGCTTACTCGCTGCTTTAAATATGTGAACATAGCAGTAAACTATTATGGCGAATGGTATAACGAAAGTTAACTTAAGGGTTACGATCCAAAGTATTGATTCGTTGTGAGTATTGTCAACGAACAAAGTACAGCATCCAAACAGCAAAGACAAGATCCAAATGCTGACGACAACTTGGCAACACCGTCTTTTTGATACTATTTGGTTGTACCGAATAGCGGACGTTACAGCAATAAGTCTGTCGATGCTAATTGCACAGAGAGTAAATGTTGATGTTACCAAACACTGAATCCAAAGGAAGTTCTCCATTCTGTACACGTTGTGCGAACTAAACCACTTCTTCATCACAGTTAACGCGATGTATGTTGGATTCATAAGGAGACCAACCTGAAGATCTGCAGCAGCCAGAGATGCGATGAAGATGTTCGAAGTAGTTCTCAGCGCGCGTACTTTGTAAATGGATAACAAAATTATAGTATTTCCGCCGAGAGCAATCAAAGTGGAGACGGAATTAAGAAAAATAAATATCACACGCCGCTCGTGTGACAAATTAGGCGAACAATCACAATTTGAATCCTCATCATTTCTGGCTTCCATGTTGGAGCGCTCTGAGTTTGTGAAGACGAACAACCTTTAATTTTCAACTTCCTTGTTCTTAAAATAACAACCCTTTTCAAAATAAAGCTTCCTCTGCGGGGTCATATTATTCGCTTTAGATCAAGTTTTGTCATTTATTTATGCTAATTTTGTACTGGCGTATTGTAATTACTTCAAAACGAAAGGTTATATATTTACAAAGTGCTCCGAACAGCGAATCTTATGCTCAGAAAACATCTGCGTATTAAAACTGATTGACAATGTTTGTTTTTTAAATTGAATGAGCAAGTTCTTGCACTTAGCTTTTAGCTATGATGTACTTTGACAACGCCGAATTAAAAAAAATGGTGTTGTTCCCAATAACGTATTACTGTTGTTAAAAGAGAGAGACACTGATTATATCGGTATACAGACTAATCCAGGCAGCTCAAACCCTGGTATCTATAGGGGCCCTGTGTTTGTTTTAAATCGAAAATATACAACATCGTCCTTACCTTCCGTTCCGTTCTTCTGACTTCAAACTACATAAATAGCCGCGATTTAATAATGGTGTTTTTAAAAATTAATACATGCACAACAGCTCCGGACTGAACGTAGCTTCTCTTTTTGCCGGACTGTTTTAAATGATGGTGCGATGTAGACATGAAATCAAACTATATTATAATTGTGGATTGATAAACACCTATTCAAGCAGTTAGGTCAAACTGACACTTAAGCTAAAATTAAAATAAATTTCGTTGCGTCAAAAGCTGAAAAATAATTTATGCGACATGTTTAACTAGATAGGTAAATGTTACGAAGTGGAATGTTTTCTTTTCAATTTAATAGGTTTGTCATTCTCGTTTTTTGTTTCTTTTTAAGTGCAATGTGTTTTACGAGGTATTCTAAAACAAGGCTATATATATATATATATATATATATATATATATATATAGGCTGAGTCTTAACTAAGGTGAAAGGTCGGAAGCACAAGATTGACGACCGGGCTATTTTTCAATTTTAGCAATTATCAAAAACAGTATTACGCGACCGTCTGCACAGTACATTTAGACCGTACAAAAGTTCACAAAAACAACTTTTTCTGGGTCTAGAATACCTAGTATGACTAATTTCCGAATAAAATACACCTGTTACGTATCAAAAATTGCCCGAGAAACTGATTTGGAAATCAAAATTGTAAAAAATACACAAACACACAGTCGAGCCCCGCTATTTCGAATTCGGTTAATTCGAATTCCCCGTTGTTTCGAAATCAGGTCGAATTCTCTTGGATTTACCCTTATATTTTCGGTCATTTACTATCAGCTATTTCGAACTCGGCTATTTCGAACTCCCCGCCATTTCGAACTGATCCTTCTTTCCTTAGACCTAAAATCAACCCCGTTATTTCGAACTTGTCAAGAACAGAATACATCATAGCACAGCTGGAAACTTATTGCCTTTTATTTGAACTCATATTACGTAGTTGGTGACTTGACAATGCTTGATTTACGTGCACTGTCCCATTATCGCTAAGAAATTCCAGCTGTTGTGGATCAGACATTAGGTATTCAATAACAAAACAACAGAACATTCAAAGATTTTTCGTAGCAACAGCATCTGCTGATTTATCTGACATTTAGAAAATGGTCACACCCACTCAGCCAATCAGTGCCCAGTATTTGTGTGCTCTATATCCCATAAACTGTCTTAAATTATGTAAAGAGGCGGGGGCTTTGAAGCCCAGGGAAACTGTGGGGTAAAATTTCCTTTGTCTAAAAGCCTCATTAGTATGCTCTATATAGACCATACTAATAGGAAAATAGAGCATACTAATGAGTATATAGAGCATACTAATGAATTACAGGCTGCTAATTCAAAAACAACTTGCAGTTTACGTTATAAAAATGACAATTTTATTTGAAGTTTTCGCTTTACGTAACTTAAGCGAGAGATTAATCACCAAAATAACACAACCAAATTCGACTTAACAATTTTTAGGAAAAATTAAACGAAAGACTGGTCTCACCTTGCTTTGGAATTCTGTCTCTTTCTCTTTGCTCAATTTCGTTCAAACATTCACTTTTATCGAATTCATCCCCCAAGCACTCGGATATGTCTACGCTCAAAAGCAAGTAACTCTTGAGTGGCAAGGACGGCCTCAAGTTCCCCGAGCTCTGTATATTGGCTCATAGCTGGAGCAAATGAGCCATCAAAACAACAAAGAATAAACAAAACTCCAAAGAAGGAAAAAGCATTGTTATATAGCTGGAGTTTTTCTCAATACAACGCGCGCGTTGATTGGTTGATTCATCGTCACATGACATCTAACAAACAAACTGTTTCCCGCCAATTTTGCTAAGCGGGCAACATTTGCGAAAGCGGGCAACAATTTTGACGTCAGAGGGTAACATTGCACTGTTGCCCGCTAGCGCACGTGATCAGACCGTGACAAAAGGTGGCATGATTATGATAGATCGTGTGCTCGGCGCGTTCTTCAAACTGTCTTGTGTTGTGTTTTTTTGTGTTGCTATATAACCACAGGGGGCCCATACAATCTGCTTGTGTAACATAATGACCGTTTGTAATTTTATAGGAAATGTATGGGATTTACCTAAATTTCATATTATAGCGAGGTATCGCCAAATGTATGTATTGATCAACGCTAAATAAACGTTAAATTACCTTATTTGTTGTGTGTTGTCGTCCTTTTGCCGTAAAAGTGATATTTTGAACGATTTTGAAGGATTCTGAGTTCGCTGTTGACTGTACGTCCAAGAGAAAGACAAGAGTGGAAAGAGATTTTTGAACGGCTCCAGCGCCGAGGCGATTTTTTCACATAAAATCGCATCGCTCGGCTTTCAAACCACGCAGCAGAAAGGCCCAAAGATTCACGTTTCTTCTCGTACCTCTCGATCGAAAATCCGTCCAAACGGCCCGGAGCTAGCCGTCGAAGAAAATCAAAATTCCACACTTTCCAAGCGGTCGATATTCGTATCATTTTGTCCTGTGCCAGCCAGAAACCGTCCTGCTGATTGCCTCTGTCTGATTGGTCGCCGCTAAACAATAACCGATTCAAAATACGTACCGAGGGTGGGGAGCCATAGGCATTTTCGTAAGGTCGAACCGTTTACTCAACCGACTCGGGTCGTGTGAGCGGCGACTACCGGAAGCCCAGAAAGACTCCCGCTCATTGTTCGCGTAGACCAATGAGGTTGCAAGGTTACAGATGATTTCACGTTTGAATATTTTACAATTTTATAAATACAGAACAGTTAAATCTGGATCAGGGAAAGAAAATGTTGTCCACGCTCAAATCAAATGACGAAGGAAACATCGTTAGGAAGAGGAAACTTGGAACGAATTCTTACCAGATATTGATGTCTGTTAAAGCTTGGTAAGTTAACTTTTTCCCGACTCACACGACCCGAGTCTGGTGAGTAAACGGTTCGACCTTACGAAAATGCCTATGGCTCCCCACCCTCGGTACGTATTTTGAATCGGTTATTGTTTAACGGCGACCAATCAGAAAGAGGCAATCAGCAGGACGGTTTCTGGCTGGCACAGGAAAAAATGATACGAATATCGACCGCTTGGAAAGTGTGGAATTTTGATTTTCTTCGACGGCTAGCTCCGGGCCGTTTGGACGGATTTTCGATCGAGAGGTACGAGAAGAAGCGTGAATCTTTGGGCCTTTCTGTTGCGTGGTTTGAAAGCCGAGTGATGCGATTTTATGTGAAAAAATCGCCTCGGCGCTGGAGCCGTTCAAAAATCTCTTTCCACTCTTGTCTTTCTCTTAGACGTACAGTCAACAGCGAACTCAGAATCCTTCAAAATCGCTCAAAATATCACGTTTACGGCAAAAGGACGACAGCACACAACAAATAAGGTAATTTAACGTTTATTTAGCGTTGATTAGTACATACATTTGGCGATACCTCGCTATAATATGAAATTTAGGTAAATCCCATACATTTCCTATAAAATTACAAACGGTCATAATATTACACAAACAGATTGTATAGGCCCCCTGTGATATAACAAATCACTTAATGACTGATCCCTCGGGAAACAGTGAATTTTGTTTCCCTTGAATCTCGATGTTTCCCTCGACTTCGTCTCGGGAAACATCGAGATTCTCGGGAAACAAAATTCACTGTTTCCCTCGGGACCAGTCATTAAGTGTTTATTGTTATTCGTAAAATTCTATACGAACATTGCGGCGACGTCCAAAACAAAATAACAACGTGATTCCCAAGTGTGAATGACACTATTAAAATACGCTCATAAATATAATCTGCATAAAATAAAATGGTTTCTTCGCGGATATGACCATTTTCTAAGACGGTTAGACAATGAACGCTCGTGTCCTATGGGATATAGCGCCTCTCGCATTAGATAGAAGTGCTATTATTATTATTGTTGTTATTATTATTATTATTATTATTATTATTATTATTATTATTATTATTACTATTATTATTATTTTTAAAACAACAGCACTAAGTACGGTAACAATTTTTTTACCGCGAATCTTCCTTTTTTTGTAGTCCCTGCTAAAATAAAACTACCCAAAAAAATACTTGCCAGAATTTTCTTACCCCCAAAAATCCCGACAATTTGCTACCCCATTCTGGTAACTCTATTGAAAATGCAACCCCATTATAGTCAATCCAGACGTGAAAATGCGACCCCATCCAGCGGCACATCCCCATTAGCCCATTTCTAGGAAGTATCCCTCCCGGGGGGCCTTGGTATCTGACTACTGGACCGTAGAAACTGCAAACTATCAAGGAGGTCGTTCTCTAAATTTTCCACATCAAATTGCCTTAGGACTATAAAGGATGGTTGCAAATCCCTGAATCAGATGATTTCTTATCTGTTGTAAGTTGTCCTCATCCGAGACGTCGTCCGCCATGTTTTTCTTCGTATAGGAATAAATTAAGTTTTATTATGGTACCCAGCCCTAACCGGTTCGTTTAAAAACCAGAACACTGAGTACCATGCCGAATAGCCATCTATTACACAAGGCCCTCCACTCATACCTATTGTTATTAAGAGATATTGGGGGAAGTTAAGACTCCGCGCTTACCCCTTCAGGGTCATATTCGCCTACTTCCCCATAACTAGGGAATCTATATAAGTACAGAACTGCCCCAACTACCCTCCATAAGGGACCCCAATATACCCATTCCTTATTCCCAATCCCTTAAACTAATTCCTCCCAATAGGGTATTCGCGCCTATTGTCAAACATTACTCCGGGTGTGGTCGTTTGGAAGGTTCATTTACTGGGAATGCAGAGACAAAACGTTTTAAGGTATTCACTTTCTCCCACTCTCAGTTAGCGACGCTGTTCCTGCGGCAGCCAGTCTCCCCGACGCGCCTGTTGGGTTTAGCACTTTCGCCAACTGAAGGTAGTGAAGTTGGCAACTAAATCAACTTTACTCCGGCCGTCAACAACTGCCGACTCCCAGCCGGTTCTGACTGTCTTTCCTTCCCAGTTCACCCACCTAATGGGGTTTAGGGAGGTATAGGATGCATGTTTGATGGAGGAGTCAAAATCCTTGCTTATCTCCCAAGGCCACGTAGTGGAACTGGGATCCTAAAGGAGAATAAAGACATAGTGCTTACCCCAAGCGTAAAGACAGGACCCGTTAGGAGATGGCAGTCGTGACCTAGTTCTCTAGGAGAGTTAGTTTAGGAACTCCTTTTTCACAACTGACAACCTTCAACCTTCCTGCTATTAAATAGCTGATAATATTATCGGTGCATAGGTGATCAAGCTGGGCAAGCGTAATCAAGTCAAAGATTACTATAGAACAAGAACCCAGAATTTATTCTGCGTAGCGGTGGTCTATGAAACTCTCCTCCATTCCTGTATGAACGACTTTATGATACCCTATCTGGCTTAATTCAAACAATCGATTCAAGTTATTATTCACACTCTGCCTTCGATGGTCCCCAGAGACCCCACCCCTCCACAGTTAGGAGATAGGGATCTTAATGAGCCATTGCAAAGTTTGAAACACACTCTATTGTTTGTGACCTACACAAATCCGTGATAAACAATCAAAGATCGACTTAATTCAAGGCACGTTACCCAAGATGTCACGCCACCCTTTACACAATGTAAAACTTATAACTTGAAGACTCCCAATATTTCCGTAGCCATCTTCGCTTATTCCTTGAAAGAATCATTTAAATAGATGGGTTCTCCCGACGTAATATACTGATTGCTACTACCGCAGGCTTGAGTACCACTATTTACTCATCTTCCTCGATATATTTTCCGCTAGAGAAGTCATCCAGATAAATGCATTAGCATGATTGTAAACATACCTCAGGTGTTATTAACATGCACCGCTATGTTTGTCGTCATCCTCGCTTTGTTCCCGCGGGAGGAATCATTCGAACAAAGATAAATATGCCTGATTTTAAACACATTTCATCCGCAAAGCTTCATTAACACCGTTATATTTGCAGTTCTATTTGCCGTCATCCTTGCTTTGTATTTTCCTCATATTTTGCCGCCATCTTGAATCCAAAAGCCATATCACGTAGTCGCGGATCAATCAATCAGACGTTTTTCGTCAGTGGAGCTATTTCTTGAATCACTAATCAATATTCTCGGCCTGTCGGCCAACATTCAGGAAATGATCACTTCAGACAAATTGTCATCGTCATTTAAAGTGGAATTGTAGGACTGAGTAAATAAATGTTTTATAATGAAAATTTAACAAATTTACACCGGTTTTCCGTGGTGTGGACTCTTATCTACCACGATTTACGTCATCACATGGTCAAAATGTTGTGGACTCACGAGGCGCAGCCGAGTGAGTCAGCAACAAATTTTGACCATCTGTAAATTTGTTTTTTACAACAATATTTAGAAAAAATACAAGGAAAAATCGAAGTCTTGTTACAAGACGTGACAGCAAAGAAAGAGCAAGCGTTGTCTGTAACTTTCTCGCAATCTGATTGTTTTTTTTTCAAGCGCGCGTGTTGTTAGCGTCAGCACCGTTGTCTGGACTCTGATTTACCACTCACGTCGACCAATCAGATTGCGAGTTTAGCGGCAATTGTGGTAAATATTGTGTTTTATTTAATAAGTAAATTCCAGTCCCATATAGTTTTTCCTTCAAATTGCCAAGAAACTGTGTCTCTGCATAACATCCCTGATTCAGGCAATAAAGCAAATTTGACGTTAATTGAGTCAGTGCATGCATGAAATCCGGCTTTAAATTTTATTATTAAACCTGGCCATTCAATCGAAAGCTGCGAATAAGAAATATTGTATTTGTTTAGCGTCGTTTCTTAGTCTGATGAAAGTGTCAACTGAAGAAAATAAAATGTTATTCAGCAATACGTGCTTTGGGTGCGGTTTCTTTTTTAACGCTTTTTCGGTTTCGAAATTCGCCGGAGTCCAGAGACATCATGATAGACTTGTATCTATAGGTTAAATAGACAAAGTCTTTTAAAAGCGCGCTTAAACTCTCTAATCCTGGCAGCATACACAAAAGGATTCCATGCCGAGCTACTGAAAGCAAGAAGAATTCCCCACAACCAATATCGGTAAACCAGAGCCTCCTCACAGGGATTCTTCGTCGCTAAGTCAATGCAAGAAAAAACGAGGTTTGGAAAAAATGTAATGAAAAAAATACCGACGACGATAGCTGCCGTCCAAGCAGCTTTCCTGTTTCTCAACATTTCGGCTGCTTCAGCTGGATTTAGGTGGCAGATGTTGACTTTTTGCTTACTCGCTGCTTTAAATATGTGAGCATAGCAGTAAATTATTATGGCGAATGGTATAACGAAAGTTAACATAAGGGTTACGATCCAAAGTATTGATTCGTTGTGAGTATTGTCAACGAACAAAGCACAGGATCCAAACACTAAAGACAAGATCCAAATGCTGACGACAACTTGGCAACACCGTCTTTTTGATACTATTTGGTTGTACCGAATAGCGGACGTTACAGCAATAAGTCTGTCGATGCTAATTGCACAGAGAGTAAATGTTGATGTTACCAAACACTGAATCCAAAGGAAATTCTCCATTCTGTACACGTTGTGCGAACTAAACCACTTCTTCATCACAGTTAACGCGATGTATGTTGGATTCATAAGGAGGCCAACCTGAAGATCTGCAGCAGCCAGAGATGCGATGAAGATGTTCGAAGTAGTTCTCAGCGCGCGTACTTTGTAAATGGATAACAAAATTATAGTATTTCCGCCGAGAGCAATCAAAGTGGAGACGGAATTAAGAAAAATAAATATCACACGCCGCTCGTGTGACAAATTAGGCGAACAATCACAATTTGAATCCTCATCATTTCTGGCTTCCATGTTGGAGCGCTCTGAGTTTGCGAAGACGAACAACCTTCGATGTTCAACTTCCTTGTTCTTAAAATAACAACCCTTTTCAAAATAAAGCTTCCTCTGCGTCTGCGGGGTAATATTATTCACTTTCGATCAAGTTTTTGTCATTTATTTATGCTAATTTTGTACTGGCGTATTGTAATTACTTCAAAAGAAAGGTTATATATTTAAAGTGCTCCGAACAGCGAATCTTATGCTCAGAAAACATCTGCGTATTAAAACTGGTTGACAGTGTTTGTTGTTTAAATTGAACGAGCAAGTTCCTGTGCACTTAGCTTTTAGCTATGATGTACTTTGACAAAGCCGAATTAAAAAAAAATGTTGTTCCCAATATTAATAAAGTACTAATGTTGTTAAAAGAGAGAGACAACTTTATTTTTCAGACTAAATCAGACAGCTCAAAGGCTGGAAGCCATAGCGGCCCTGTGTTTGTTCTAAATCGAAAATACAAAACATCGTCCTTAATTTTCGTTCCGTTCTTCTGGCTTATAACTGTATAAATAGCCGTAATTTAATTTTTTTTTATTAATACATGCACAAACGCTCCGGACTGATCTTTTTATCGGACTCGGTTTTAAACACGGTGCGATGAAGACATCAAACTACATTATATTAATTGTGGATTGATAAACACCTATTCAAGCAGTTAAGTCAAAAAGCTGAAAAATAATTTATGTGACATGTTTAACTAGATAGGTAAATGTTACGAAGTGAATGTTTTCTTAAATTCAGTTTAACAGGGTTGTCATTCTGGTTTTTTTATTATTTATTTTTAAGTGCAACTGATGTGTTTTACGAGGTATGCTAAAACGAGGCTATCATTTCTGATGATTTTAATTGTTAGCATGATCGTGTCTACACCACTACTATTCAGTCCATAATTGTTTTTGTTTTTTCTTAAATAAAATTTAATGATTCTTGAAATTGAATTCGAAAACCCTTTTATTTTCGATAAATTCCTTCTAAAAAAAGCTCTGTGTTTCGGACGTAATAACCGATCAAAGGTTCCAACATAGCATCGACAATAATAGATAAAAACCATCCGTTTCCAAAGCAAGCTTCATTTGTGGTATTATTTTCTGAAATATTGCAAAACAAATGGAACCATGCAAACGTACTGCCGAAGAGGTTTCACTGATTTGAATGGTCACATCATATAATTTTGCTGACAGCCTCAAAAGTTAGAACTGTCCATAATTGTCTCTGCGGGAGTAAGTAAGGGAAAAATATACTTCATTGAATTAAATAGCACAGTGCAAACTGGATAAATTACCTGCAAAATAATTTCCCTTTGGTATATTTAAAAATTCGAAAGGAATTCTGAATAATAAGTATTGTATCTCAGAAGATATTTAATTGGATATAAATTATTTTGACTAGTGTTGTGTTAATGAATTTAAAAATAACTTTCAGTTGTGAGTTAAAAGAAGCTTCGAATAAGTTAATATTAACAACAAGCAAATTAGGCAGTTTTTATCTCTTGTTTATTTATTTAACAGCTTTGGTCTCTTTATCAGCAAATTTGACTGATTTAGGAACGACTTAAGGTGATTCCTCAGAAATAAAAGTTGTCGAACGATTTTTTTTAAATTTTCCCTAACAGCTCCCTACCATAAGTTGTTTCGAAAAATTCAATAAAAAAGATAGGTCACCATGCTCGGTAAAGAGATATGATGGACCAATGTTGCCCGATTTATGCCTATAGCAATACCGATCACGCACGTCATTATTTGATCGGTTCATGTTTCTTTTCCCGGTAACCCGTGAAAGCAAAGTTTACAATTCTTAAAAAAAATTTGATAGATTAAAGTCTCCACCATATGGGAACACTTTAAAATAAAATTTCTGAAAAAGTCACACAACTTCAAATGACACGGACTCAAAAAGTTCCTCGCGTCCATGTTTTCAAGGTCAACAATTTGCTCCCACGAGCAACTGATTTGAGAACGTTTTTAGCGATATCTTTTTTTCCTGTCGAGGAATTTTTTTTTAACTTTGTTAACTTAAAAAGCATTAATTTAACATCAAAATGATGCAATAAAAAATATAGGTCACCATGCTCGTTAGAGAGAAAAAGACAGTCGTATTTTCTAACGAGCTTGCGGGCCTTTGATAAAAAACATTCCATCCTCCGAAATGTGCGCGCGCTCATTTTGCTCAACCGCGCTCGCTCATTGCTTATAAATTATGGTAATTCTCCATTTGAAAAATACTCGTAAGAAAATTAAATTTCCAGCTGCGTGTTTTAAAAACCGTTCACTAAAAAGAGTGTTGTTATCAACTGGCTGCCATGAAAGGACTATTACGTGTGTTATGCGCAGTACAGGATGCGCAGTGCAATACTGAGGAATCACCTTAACTCAACAACAGTGATAAATATTTAAATTACCTGCGCAGCGTTATACTGAATGATGAAATGAAAAAATGTGTAAAATTTGACGCTGTTTGTAGAATGATTTTTCCCGACGTTTCGGCAATGCTGCCTTCTTCAGGGTACAAAACTATTCAATTTTAACTCAACAACACCCGCGTGAAAATAGATAAATGTTACCGGATTTGGAAAGGCTATCTTGTTTAATTTAAAGTGGACGCACGAACCGTTACACTGACGACTTTTGTACAACACAGAGCGATGTTTTGAACCATAATTCTTCCTTTTAATTCAAACTTATCGTGCTTTAAATTGGCGGCGCAGAGTTGTAAGCATTTCTGGCATGGCAAGACCGGATTTCTTTTTGTGGCTAACAATTGTGAATTGAGGTACTTGTCCAATGGAACAAGTTCATAAATAGCATCGTTATGGAAAGTGCTCGTAACCAAAGAAGAGCTTTGTTTAAGCAAACGCCGATTCACCTGATATCTTCCTCATTCCTTGAACATAATACTTTATTAATTCCTGTGAGCGGATATTCGACTCTGAAATTCTTTACCTTAACAGCCTATGGATAAACAACCCTTTAGCCTGACACTATAGAGCGAATCTGGCACCCAATGATGTATTGTTTAGCACCAGAAATTTTACAACAAATCAGTTACTAAATACCACTAACACAAAACTCTTCCAGCTGTACGAGCAACAAGGATGAATTATCCTTGTCAAACTCATTCATAATTTAAAAAGTTTGAACAAAGAAAATCATAAGCGTTATGGTGGCGATTTTGGAGATTTTATTCCTGACGTTTTCTCTGTATTTAATGATCAGTTCGAGAAAGTCGGTTAAAAAATCGGCTGCGCCTCGTTTTTCCAATCCACTCAGTCTTGTTGTTTAGACATCTTGATGAAATGCTCTTCCTAGCCTCGTGTTTCATACATTACTTCAACCTTTACTAAGCTAACACGGAAACGTAACTATGCTCTGCGCGCAGAAGTCTCTTATTTCGGAGACTCAGTTATGTGTCTTCCTCATTCCTTGGAATCAATACCCTTTTAGGGATATTATACACTTTTGTTTAGTACGTAAGGATTTACAAAAACACACTCACAGTCATTCTCAATTTGTAAAGCTTTCTGTAAATAGATGATATAAGCTTTCTCTCTTTTTTTATTTTAACATGTGTCGCGATTGCATTTCAAGAAAAACTACTAGAATGTAGCTTTAGTCGTTTTCCTCAGGATTCGCTTAGTAATCCATCACCTTCTGCCCCCGTTTAAGCAAGTCTTTGCCGTTTGCTGCAAAGTATTTTCTAGGCACGAGATAACTTTTACCGCATGCTATAAGGCGTTTCAGGTGTCTCTGTATTTTTAGCACATATCTATTCCCAAGGAAAAAGGAGCCGGAGAGGCCGTCTCCCAGTTTCCACTTAATGTGTGTAGGCACAGTGAATAAAGGATGAAATCAACCATATTGATTACAAAAATCTTGTGTGCGGTGTTGTTTGGTTTGCGCTAGTGAGGATGGACTAGGATCGTCAATCGCTTTTTATTAGAGGGTTAACTTCGCCTTAGAAAAAACTGAATGATTACCCAAGAAATCGATCTTTTATTTTTCTTAGAGGGAGTTTTAAGCGGTATTAAGAGGTGTTTTGTGGGAATGCTTTTAAATATCACATATCATGTCATTCAGATTAACAGCACTTTAACCTCGCCTGAGCGCTGAACATGGTATCATGCACGTAAATTGTCTTCCTCATTTCAGAAAGTCGGTCCCTTATTTTTAAAGGATTAAAAACAAGGAATGCTTTTGAATATCACATATCAATCATGTCATGGAATTAACAGCACTTTAACCTCGCCTTAGCGCTGAACATGGTATCATGCATGCTTTGCACATATTGTCTTCCTCGTTCCGAAAAATCGGTCCCTTAGCAACATCGAGCTGCTGTGTATGTCAATTAACTATCCCTTAACCTCGCTAGACTCAACTTTAGTACGACTTGCATTTTTGACGTTCGTTCCTCGTTTTGAGAACTGGATCGCGCTGAATGTGGTACTATGCACTTAAATAAATTATATTCCTTATTCCAGAAAAAATCAGTTTCTTAAAGGTGTTTTTCTGTAACTAAGGGGCTATTCACCGGAATGACTTTCATTCCGTTCCCATACAAGTCATTCCGGTTTTTAATCCGCAAACCGTGTAGTCTGGGGCGAGTGGCACATGCGCCATTTTTATTTTCTGCTCTGTCGCGAAAACCACGCGAGTGAGAACGCCTTTAATTGGCTGAGCCGGTCGATTTTGTCATGTAAATGCAGTACGAACTTCATTTTGAATAGGTCCCAAGCAACATAAAGCTGCCGTGTCTGTGTTAAACTCGAATAACACGCGTGCGTCAAATAACTACCCGTCAACCTTGCTAGATAAACTTGATACTACTTGACGTTCGTTCCTCATCAGTCATCAAGGGTAGATGCACGATTTTTGAAGAGCAAGGGAGAGGGGTTGGGGGACGGGAAGAAGTTAAACTAGACGCTTTATGAGCGTAAACTGGGCTACCCGTATATATTTATAAGATCGTATTCATTAGCAATACGTTGGTTTATATATGAGAGTATGTGTCACTCTGGCGCCCAATTTTAGACGTAAAGGGGCACATACACTTATTTCAGGGGTAAAACCTCCAGCAAGGGGGGGGGGGGGGGGTACTTGGGTGAAATTCCGATTTTTCAAACCTCCAAAGGAAACGGAAATTGGTTCGAAAAATCGGGAGTTCGAAAAATCGAAGGTGGTATTGACTGAAATCAAATCCAAGGGAAACGAGTTTTGGTTCGAAAAATCGGGAGTTTCGAAAAATTGAGTATTCGAGAAATCGGGATTCCACTTTTGTGTGAGTGTGTATGTGCAATGCAGTTGGCAGTTTTAGACGCAAAGGGGCACATACACTTATTTCAGGGGTAAAACTTCCAGACAGTTCCAGCAGGGGGAGGGGAGGGGGGTACTTGGGTGAAATCATCCCGATTTTTCAAACCTCCAAAGGAAACGGAAATTTGTTCGAAAAATCGAAGGTGGTATTGACTGAAATCAAATCCAAGGGAAATGAGTTTTGGTTCGAATAATCGGGAGTTTCGAAAAATTGAGTATTCGAAAAATCGGGATTCCACTTTTGTGTGAGTGTGTATGTGCAATGCAGTTCTTAGTTTTAGACGTAAGGCGCAAATACACTTTTATTTATTTTAAGGGTATAACCTCCGGTGTCTTCGTTGTGAGTCATTCGCACGACTGAACAAGGAGGTGGCGATTGAATTAAGATGCTTTGGAAGTTAGCGTACTCTGCTTTTTCGCTGTTTTCTTGAAGAGATGCTGCGACCTGTGACGATGGAGGTTTTCCTTGTCTTATTTTGAACTTTGCGGGATGACACAGCACTTTTAGCGTGCAAGAACCCCAAGAACCCACGCAAAATAAATAGCGTGTCCACTGTGTCAAAAGACTAGAGCACTGAAAAATGAGTCAAAAAGACAAATCGAAGCCTATTCAGTTTAATATACTTACCGCTCTTGATGAAAAAAGGCCTATATCTGAATTTCCTGGCGGTTGGTGGTTGTTATTAGTTTTATTTATCTTGTGTTACTTTCCGATACTTGAAGCCGTGAATGTTTTGTTTATTTTGCTTGGTCGGACCCGGAGTCAAAACAACTTTTCGAATTGAAAGTTTTGACGTATTCCCGCCATTATCATAAAAAAATTGAATAAAACTTATCAATTTAATCAAAGTTAACGACAGAATTGATAATTCAGGAGGAGAAAAACAAATTTAGCCCTTTGAATCAAATATACTTTTTCAGTTCTCAGAATGTACAGCATGTCTAGTAGTCCTTTCGGTGGAAAATCTTCAAATCTTCTCGTCTTTTTCAGCAACGCGACATTGCCGTGAAAACGAGAAATGGATCACAAGACTTGTGCAGTTTACATTTTTTAACGGTGGTGAATTTTTCGCAGCTGAAATTTCTGTTGGCTGTTCTGTCCCTTCAACCTGACGAAATAAAAATTCATGAAAGGCAAACAATCTAAAGAGGTTAAATGCCATTTAACCTACCATAATGGTGATTTATGTAGAGCCATAATTGCAATTTTGTGACACCGGAGAAATTCGACGTACGTTATAACTGGTACCCATTTCATTACAGTGTGTAATCTATTTACCTGGCTGGAGAGAGATATGAGATAATAGGGGTACGGTTGAGTCGTAACAAGCAAAGAACTCTTAATATATGACATGAATAAAGCAACTCTTTAAACTTGCTTAAGCGAAAACTGCATTTATCTTGATATCTTGCAAATTATGAGAACGAAAAATAAATGCATCCCTTTAGGAGAAGATCAAATTATGTACACAAAGAGAACTTAATTAACGCTCTTCTTTTCACAATTTTTCTGATTAATCTCATGACCCTCAATTTTTCATTCGGTTCAGAAAGAAGGTATGGACTACTCTATCCCGCATAAATCGCAAGCCCGATAGTTTTGATCAGGTATTCAGTGTGTTTATTCTGGGGTGCAAACAAAATCGAGAGTATCTAAGCAACACGTTTTAAACGGCACATAGAATAACAGACCCTTAACTCCACTTAAGCAGGCGTTAATTAATTTCTTATCTTCTCCAGTAATTTAGCCTGCAACTTCGATACCGTGCCAACAATGAAATGACAACACAGAACTGATCTACTTGTTATCAGCGCTGAAACGGACGCGTGGAAATAACTAACCTTCACCCCGTCCAAGCGAGTGGTTTCACATGAATGGGATATCTTCCTCATTCCACAACTAGGAACGTTTAAATAAAGCTTTCCAGTGCATATGTAAGCAGTTGCAGCAGAGGTTAGGTAGCAGCAACAGTAGCACAATCCAGAGTGAAGACAATGATGGCGAACCAAGTCTTAGTGTTCTTCGCTGTTCAGGTGCTTTTTCTGCAGCTGTATTTCACTAATGGTAAGTGCCTTAACAATAGATTTATTTCTTTGTTACGAATTTGTAACAGTTTTCCAGTGAAACGAAAAGTTTCCTATTAAAATTACTGGATTCTTCGCGTTTGCAAAAATTGGTGCACATCTGAAAGGTTTTCTTAGTGACCATGATAGTAAATTTGATGAAAAACAATATTTGGAAGAAAAGTTACACAACAAACGTTTTTCCTTTTTCGTTTCATTTTAATTGCAAAGGATTTATTTTCAATTTTGTAATCTATTTGAATTCTCGTTAGTGAAATGCAAGAAGCAAGAAGTCATCGGTTGCTTCTTAGTAAGTCACGAAGACGTATCCCCCACGTAAGTTACTCGTTTTTTCACGGTTTCAAAGAGGAGATTTTCTCAGTTGCCAATGTTCAGCATGGAAGCAAATTTGACGAAAAAAATATCTTGAAGAAAAGTGGCTTTCTTTAGTCCTTTCTTAAGTTTTTTTTAACTGCAGAGGATTTCAAGAAATACTTCAGGTTAAACTGGCGCTTTCCTTTCCCTAAAGTACTATACACTGACCATCCATCGCTTCCAAATGAGGCCCGCTCTAAGTTTGCGCTATTGCCCCAGTGTCAATGATTAGTACTGGTGATTAGACTGGTGATCCATGGGCGATTTTGTATATCTTGCAACAAGTCAATGACGTAGTAATATGTCACGCCAAGCCTATTGTGTTAGCGATCGTGATTTCTTTTCAGAACCAAAATGTTAGTCTAACTCTTCCCTATAGTTTCACCTGAATACGTAAAACGTAAATTAAAGAGTACCTGGAAAGTTATAGACGAAAAAACTAGCAATACTGAAACAGATTCTCGGGTCTCCGGAGCCTTGAATAGGACAATTGGCAAGTGGCAAAGAAGTTTAAATTTACTAACCGAATGGACTTGTCATTTGATTGGCAAGTGGCGAAGAAGTTTAAATTTACTAACCGAATGGACTTGTCATTTGCAAAACCAAGAAGGACGCATACATAATGTTACAATTATGGCAATGCTCGGCCGATTCAAAGAGGTTTAAGTCAGTAAGATGGAACAACAATAATATTTTCATCTCCACGATTAGCTTATTTAATGGAACAATAATAAATTTGTCACCTCCGCAAGTAGATCGTTACCCCTGACCCCGTTTTATAGCGTTTCTGTTTACTATTAAAGGTATTGCCTTTCCGCTAGTCCTTTGAGATAAGAGGATCTCTCGGGATCTAATTAAGCGTTGTGTCAATGGGTCATTTGTCAAGTAAGATAAATTGATAATATGGGGTTTTCCCCATGAGCAAACGTAAACGTTGTATATCATTTGATAACTCCTTTAATATTCCGGGAAATCAATCGACGGTATTTTTCTAACACGGAGATGTATTAGGTATAAGCAAGCAGCTTATAACTGTTTCAATGTGAAATTTTTTGCAAGTTAAATTTTTATTCTTGCCTAAATCGTTTACTTTTTACCTATATCTTCCTTATTTAGTTAAAAAAAACATCTTTTGTTTTTAAAGACAAAGATATATAAAGTATATAAGAAGTGCACATATTTTTAAATCATATGGATTAACGGTAATTACCTCGACGTGACGTCGTTATGTTGTAATGCTTTTGCAATACTGTAAGGATTTACAGTCATGCAAATAAAGCTACTTGTTGTTGTTGTTGACCTCGCTTCTCGGCAAATGTGGTCGATCAGATTGCTCGGTGCTTTCTTCATTTGAGCCCGATTGGCTGTGGTTCTGCTTCTGATTTTTCTCTGCTAGAATGACTACTTTTATAAACGATTTGGATTCTAACTCATGCCTAATCCCGTTTTCAGTGTAATAGTACGTTTTTTCCCCTCAAGATTTACTAGCTACATATCTTAATATCAAATGGTACTTGAATTAGGTGCTTTCATATTTTTCTCATTCCAAAGTTTGAACAAACTTGATCACCAAACTTGGGATCTTCATTTCGAAAAGTTAAAGTTTTCTTTTTGTTTTTAATTTGCTCTTGTTGTTTTCTTGGAGATTCGCCGCAAAAGTTACTAGATAGATAGTATATGGTGTAAAGCATACAAAGTAGTAAGTTATAATATCAGTCGCGATCGCCCCCGAATTAATTAAGGAGTGTAAAAAAAGCAAATAAAATCTTGCTTTATAATGCTTTGAAGTTGTATTTTAGTTTTAAGAGAGATTGTTAATTACACTGGTAAAAACATTTTGGAGTTTTTGCAAACATTTCAAAGAAGTCTGGCAAAAATTTGAATTTGAATGGGTGTTTCTTGGGAGAAAAAAAGATGTTACATAAATTCAGTGCTAAAAAAAGATTAGTAATTAATCAAATTTTTGGAATGTAGCAACTGCAACAGAAAGCGATAAGATGCATTGTAATGACGCTTGTCTGTCTGTCTGTTAAAAAAGTCTGCAGGAAAATGCGCAGTGTAAAACCGTATACTGCTGCATTTTCCCTTATAACCGACACTAACAATTTTTTTTTCAATATTCAAGCGGCTGTGTTTCAAGCTGGAAAGGTCAATATTACCGATACATCCCAAAACAACCATGGTTGCCAGTCAGTTTCTTTCAAAACTCAGTTCCAGGGCTCGGAAGACGTAAAGGTGATAGTGACGCTTAGCCACGGAAGCAAGTATATTAAAATTCACGACCCTGCGGCTGTTTGGGTGAAGTCGGTGTCAACCACAGGATTTGAAGTCTGCATACGTGAGGCGGGAAGTGGTTCTGGTGGCACATCTGTGATCAGCTGGCTTGCATTTCAAGAATCTTATAAAGGGATACAATCAGGCATCGAGCAATTTGATGAATTTGCATCGAGGACGCAGTGTAAGCAGATATCGCTTGGTATTCAAACTAAGGTAGGTTTTCAATTACAGAAAGTTTTCTACGTTAAACGTTGCAAAGCTGAAGTTAGCACATCTGGTCACTCATCATAACAAGAGCCGATTAGGCAAAAAAATCCATCAAAGCGCGAGGTAAAAAAAAGAACAAAGACATGTTTTCGGCCGGGCAGCACGCGTGGGAAAAAGTGCCTAAACATTAGTTTGTTTGTTTCTGATTTGCTATAAAATGTGACAGGGCCTGTCGTTATCTTATTGACCTCACATATGAAAACCGACCCATGTTAATTAATAAGCTGTCAGAAATACAGTTGTGCCTTCGGTTTAATGGTGATGTGTAGCATAACGTAATTACTCATGCGCATAGCGGCATGAGTCAAGGTTTCGGTAAGGTTCCCTTTCGTCCCGCTTTTTGTAATCACAAATTGCCTTGTTTTTTTAAAGTTTCCCGTATCCCGCGGGACGACTTTCACTGGTCTGATTGGTTGACACGCGACCTCGTGATTTCGGCGTGCCGAGTGGCGTGCCCGTAATCACGTTTAGCGTACGCGAACTCGCCCCTGCCTCCCCTAGAAAGTTATTTTTGCCCCCTATTGTTATAAAAGGCTTCTGGAAGGTTAAACCAATCAGAATCCGTCTACTGAGCACATGTCTGGGTTTTAGGGGGGACTAGAGAGAATCGGTTTGTCACTCAGAGAAGACTTTCAGATTCAAACAAATATGGCCTCTTCTGTGCTCTACACTTCAATTTTTCAGACGTTCATTTTCCATTACCAAAATGTAAACATGCCTTTGAAGAACTTCGAAATGGAAAGAAAGAGTCCTTAAGACGATTTGTATACCTTTGAAGTGGCAGTTAGAGAGCTGAAAGCGATGGAATCGTCCTGTGAGGATCACAAAGTGAGACACAAAACACAAAGCCCGGCACAAAGCGAGACATGTGTTCCTACAGAATTCATACTCGAAGTTCGAAGCGGCAGACTTTACTAAGAATTGGAAAACGACGGTAAAGAAAATAACATTTTTGAATGTCCATTTACTTTGTAAGACATATTTAATGGACTGTTTATTTCTGTTATCAGTGAGAATTTTTGCGAAATATCGGTCGCACGAGAAATTCTTTGACAAATTTGCTTGTGTTGCCGAGAGCTTCCTCGATGCGATAATTTAACGCGTTTTGCTCTTGAGACTAATATAATTCGCAGACCCTAGCGCTCCTCGCTGCAATTAGGCTAAATAAATCGCCAAGCCTTCCGGAAGCAGAAAATCAATGAATTCTGATGAGCGTTTGACTCTTTTATTCAAGGGAATGACATTTTCATTCAAGGAAATATGATTTTCATTAAAACGTTTTGACCTTTAGAACAAATGTTGTGGAGCGCGCGATCGAATTACATTCCACACAAAGTTTGCATGAAACGAAACAATCTTGCCATCCGTCGGTGGGGCGGTTTGGGAAGTATCAGACTATAATGCGGGTTTGATCGGGAATCAATAAATTAAATATTCAAAGCGAGTAAGAAAAAATGGTAGCTTTAATCAACGTGTCTTGCTCGTGTCTTGACTGATGGTGCAATGTGTGTCACGCAAAATTCGTTGAGGGGGTAGCAGTGCGTAACACATTTAAAATAAACCATAAAGCTTTCTTACACAAGCGCATGAGTAAAGGCTACTGGAGAGCCTCTTGTTCGATTTATTGTTAGAAGCCTCTGCGGAATGCGTGACATGAAAAGGAAATTTTCGTTTCTGTTTCCACAGGTAGCCCAAGCTCAAGTGATGTTTACAGGAAACTGTTGCGTAATAGCGAATTTATAAGGATTTGTATGGGGAAAATTCACTTCGAATTTGAGCGTCAAATTAGGAACGATATTTGAATATAACTGGCTCACCTGAATTTATTTGTGTGTTTACTTGTGTTTTGAGTGGATTTGGGGTCGATTCGAAGCGATTCCAGCGAGTTTTAGTTCAACTGTCTCTTCCTCCCTAAAAGAGAGACAAGGTAGGGCACTCCGCTCAACGAGCCGATCGGATCCAACGAAGGAAATCGGCCGTAAATCCAGTCGCCTCGAAATTCCACGTAGACCATAGTCGATAGTTCTGCTTTCCATTCGTGATCTTCCGTCAGAGTCGCATATACACTGAGAGAGAATTAAAGGTCGCTAACCTCCGCAAACTTTCCCGTTTTGAGCCATGATCGGAAACGGCTTTATTGAGACTTCGAGTTCACCAAACCGTTGGAAGATAGCTTAGCGACCCGGCCAAAGACTCAAATTACTCACACTTGGGGTGGGTGACGGTCCATGCAATAAATTCGCTATTACGCAACAGTTACCTGTAAACATCACTTGAGCTTGGGCTACCTGTGCTGTTTCTTTTCGGTTTGTTGTTGTTTTTGTCGTCGTTAAGATTGCCCTTCGACGTCAAGAATATAGTTATGCAACATTATATTTTTAAGGAAGTGTGCAAGAGAACCATAATCATACTTAGAATACGATTGTTTTGCGTTCATTTACTTTCAGATTAAACCTCAAGTGTTTGTAACAGTTCAACACGGGCATTCTGACCGACCTTACGATTCGATGAACGTGTGGCTTGAAGACGTCAAAACAGATGGGTTTGTGGTCTGCTTGAGAGAATTCATGAGCTTCGACGGCATTCATTCAGGTCTCAAATTGGTGAGCAAAATTCTTAAAACGTTACAATTCCAATGGACATTCCCGCTAATGTGAGGGGTAAGGCTAACGTGACATCACGAATAATACTATGAATGACTTACGAGAAAAAGGAATACAAACCTACTTCAGAAGGGATTCTAGAAGGCTATAACAATCAGCAGACCCATATATTTTTAGGTCGATCCATATACGCTGGGTTCAGAAACCATTACAACATCAAATCACTTTCAGACGTACTTTTTCATTACGTTATTATTTCAGTGGAGAGCTAATCTTTGTCTAAATGATTTAACAAAATCACTTTATTTGTATATCAATCCCGTGTATCGAACAACGTTTTCCTAAATGGGTGACTTTTGTTTAACTTCTTAGCACTGGCTTGCCTACGACGATCTCCCAGCCTCTTGGAACTTTACTGAAAGAGGGAAACTTCATTTCACCGGACTTGGTGGGCCAAAAAAGAAAAACAATTATGCCTTTTGCCAGGTAGTAAACTTGAAAATCATCTTAGGTTATAGAGATATCAGGAATGTTCTGCATATATAATTGTTTTTTTTTTTATAAGTGATCTTGGAATTAGAGTAAATAAATGAATTCTATACTTCGCGTTTTTTATAATCAAACGATTATAACCTTCACTTTCTCGGGCAGCATATATATAATCTACTAGATGATATATCTAAATAACTTTTTGACATGTCATCGATCGCTTAAAACTAACAGTTCATTAGAGAAAGAATTATCTCCAAAGCTTCAAAAACAGAAGATTACAAGCTACGTATTGAGATAGTTCCACGTTTTTTTTTTTTTTTCACAGTCTTTTCGAATTTTTTTTAAAATGTTTCATGTTATTTGAAGTCGGAAAGAGATTTTTTTTATAAAACACCAAGTATAGCTGGCAAGATGATTCGCAAATTTAACTGCGTAAATATATAAATATAGCTGAATTTTCGAAAACCGGGCTGAAGAAAATTACAGCAATTTCACTACAACATGCTCGAACATGGCTTTCTGTAACACCGAATAACTCGAAAATCACAGACAAGATAGAGAAAAGTGAAAGGGAGCGAGCACGATAAAGAAAGGCTAGCAGCAGTCGTTTGTTTTTATATTGTGAACTTCACACATTGTCTTTGAACTACAAAAAATGAAAAAAAAAAAAAAAAACAAGGAGTAACACACTCCCAGACGATTCCTCAGAGGGACATGGTTTTCAAAAATCCAGCTAGAAATGTAAATAATATATTACTTTGTGTTGATATGTTTAGTACGAGCTTTGGACATGGCCGATTAAGAGGTAAAATCGCTGGATAATGCTTAAAATGGGTGTGCCCATTTTGCTTTTAAATCGCTCGAGGCTAAGTTTAAAACAGTGAGTGCGAGGCTTACTTATTTCTCTTCCAATAGGATTTGAATTTCGAAAACCCGTTCTACAAACCGCCCAATATCCTTGTATCTGCTAGCCACGGCAACACCACCAGTGCATTGTGGGATAAATCAGAC